>CADCSW010000007.1:1200000-1800000 GCA_902805455.1 Daldinia concentrica
ATCGGTCGTAGCTCCCTTTAGGCGGCGTTCGGTTATTTTTAAAAGAATTAAGGGCTTGTAGTGCCCTACCGGGAGAGTTCAAATATACAATGATCTCAGCGAATATGCAACCTATGGCCCAGATATCCCTTTTGGGCCCATTAGAAGGCTCGCAAGATAACAGAGCTTCTGGAGCTAGGTATGAGTTTCTAAACTCAGATGAGCGATCTTGAATACTAGTAGTGATAGATTTTATTGTAGCTTCACCGAAGTCGATCAAAACTAGCTTCTTCGCCTCTGTATCCACCATAATGTTCGTAGGTTTAATGTCGTTATGTGTACCAACACCTGGTACAACTGATTCTGGATTCGGAGACTTGCTCTCACTAAATATTGCAAGTCCGTCGACGAGCCCGTGGTAGGCATTAATAAGGTCACTTGCATGCCATTCCTCAAGTAGCTCGCTCTTTAAGAGTTTTTCGAGTGTCATGTCGTAGTAAGGAAATAGGAGGTGTAATGTTTTCAAGGTTTCAGGATCATCTTCGTATATTCCGTAGGAATAGAATAGTCTTAGCAGGCTATCATGCTTTGGCAGCCTCCTCAGTATTTTAAGCTCCATCTCTACGGCCTTGCTATAGTATATTGTCTTACGGACAAGCTTGACGCGTTTTATCGGCTTGTTGTAGTAAGATTCACATTTCCCCGACGCTTGGGTCTGCTCAATGAGGGCTTTAAGACTATTTTCCGTAGAAGTAAATTCAATGTGCTCGTATGGTACCGTGACCACGCTTGTGGCACTATTTTGGCCACGATCTCTGACGGCTGCTATTGTGAGGAACGGAAGGGGTTGCGAGAAGTGAAAATGCCCAAATGCATTCTCTTTTAGGACAGGGGCACTAAGGAGCCGTAGTTTCTCGGTAAGAATACGCCGTCTAACACCTGTCAAAGGGACCATTACGTCCGCATGGAGGGTGAGAGAAAATATTATATCATCCTTCCATTGAGCTTGACCAGAGGCTACCAATCTAGGTAGCAGTTTTTCCTCGTCCGCTAATATGAAGGCGATGTACACCTTCAGACCTCCCGGAATTATTATGCCCTCTAGTTGCTGCCGTTCCACCAAAAAACTATTGTCCTGGTAAGTTGCTGCGATCATGTCCCTCACAAGATCGTAGCCTCGCCCTTTCGATATTTGCGTAATAGCATCGTGGAACTTCTTGTCTGGGACAAAGTGTGCTAAACCACCAATCGCTTTGGATGCTTCTACCTCCCGTTTTATCGAGATAAAAGTGTCTCGCGGGGGACACGGGCTCGTCATCATTCCACTACTCGATCGGAGGCTATTGTCGGATCTCTTCTTTCTCTGACTAGAAGGATAGGTTAGTGAACGTTACATAACTATATTTTTCTTCCTGGCCTTACCTGGCGAAGTTTTCTAGGAATAATAAGTTGTATAAACGATCCGTCATCAATTGGCTTAATAGCATGTCGCGTTAGGCAAGGCCTGAAGGAGGATCTGCAAATTACTTACGTAGACTTGATATGTGCCTTGTTCGAATAGCCGGCTTAAAATCTCATTCAGCTTCATCCTGTCAATGTATCTGCTGCTCAGAACTTCTATCACTGGATTGCTGTCCATGGAAGGCGATGTAGGGCTGAATGGGATAATGGAGGCAGGTAAAGTTCAAGGCAGATAAGGATACTAAGTAAGATAGAAGGGGAGGGGTGGTCGATCCTTGAAGATCTCTTCAGAGTTCCTCGCTGCGCCGTCTGGCCGTTCAGCTTGACACCCGATATTGTCTTGGCGCTTAGTTCACCAAAATTTACTTCGTATACGAACTATCCAATTAGACAATCAAATAAATGGAAGAAGTAATAGTTTCTCCAACCAAGATAAGATCCTTGCATTATCTCCAAATGCTACGTACCTAGGTATTCTAAACTTGACGCCTAGGTCGTTCCAGAAAATAGGCGCAGATAGGTAGGCTGTTCAATGCATTAGGTATAACAAGGGCAAGACTGTCTAGCTAACCCAAGGAGTCAAGCAACTTATTCTGAATCGTGTAACTTTCATGTTACAGTCATGTCAGCGACAGTACCTGAGGCTAGCCTTCTATCTGTTAAGTGGCAAGGCTCTGCCTTTCCTGATAATGGTACCCTAGATCGCTTGCGACTGTTCAACGAGACGGACTGGCTTTTCGAAAAGGAAGATAGGAATAAACTTGAGTTTATCAAGTTTAACCAGAATCTCAAACGTACCTAAGTAACCGGTTCTATATATCGTTTAGCGCTCTCGCTAACAAGATACGGCTAGTTTCACCAAATGTGATTTCTGGAACAACATCGTCTATTAATATTCCAGTTAGTTTACCTTTAGAGATTTTATCTACCCAATATTACATGACTGAAGTTATTTGAATAATATAGGACTTAGCAAAGCATGATGATGAGTTATTCATGTAAGATTATAAACGTCTCCGTGCCAACCTGAGTTATTCCTCACGTAACTTTAGCATTATCCGTCAATACAATACGTGGAGTCGTCTTTCGATAACCGCAACCGCGTTTGAGACTATTTTTGATCTACTGAAACCGCATTCGTACTTTGTCGACTTTATTAGGACATTTGGGTACCGTGAAGATGACCATTGTCGGGCGGTCTCTGGATATCGCTGGCGTCACGGTGGGACATCGACGGCCGATGGTATAGACACCCCTAAATATCCACAATCTACATGCCCCTTTTTTTTCCTTTGCTAATTTGAATAGAATTCTGTTACATTGTCAGATTTTTCCAGCAGAATGGCCGAGCCCAGGGCCGTCCTTGGTCGCTTAGATATACAGGGATCTACCAAAAGACAGAACCGGGAACATCAACCTCGACTTGGATGCTAATACAGCCATCTCCTCAAATCGAAGAGCTACTAGGACTAGCCCAACAAGAGAGTTCGAAAAAAGAACGACATCCCCATACACAGTCGCTCTATCTGCATGGGTCTATTCTTTTCACGGCCTCCCGAGCATGGCTAGATTATATAGATTATATCCAATCTACGTGTGAAGAGCTGGTATGCTTTTATCTCACTTTACACGGATATATAACTAAGAGTGCCTCCAGCAAAACAAAGCCTATCACTCGAAAGTAGGAATAGAGTCCAAAGTAGATTTCTCGGTGAGCTTCTCCGATTGTCAGCGCTTGGAGCGCTACCGCCAGGATATCATAACAGCCAAGGGGGTGTTGGATTCCAATATTAGCATAGTGCGTGGATGTCAGAATCGTTGTAGGCATGTCGCTATACTTTACAACATCTCCTTGGAATTTACACCCTTGCGTGAATTGGAGGCTCTCGAGGAGGAGCTTGTTGGCTATGAGCGAACTCTAGAAGCAATTCTCCAGCGCTCAGAAGGGTCACTTCGACTTGTAAGAGGTCTTCTCTGGGGATATATGAGCGATGAGGAACCATTGACTGTTTAATAGCTTGGGAAAATCTTAGATTTCCGTCACGATGAAACCATGCGCATTCAAACACAGCTGTTGACTCAGTTGTCTAGAGAACAGGCGAGCTCAAACGACCAGATTGCCCAAGTACTAAAGCAATCCGCAAATGATTCCAGGCTACTCAAGGCTTTGACAATCATGACAACCCTTTACCTGCCTACGAGTATTGTACTGGTAGGTTCCCATACCAGAATATTCTAGAGAGATATGCAGAAACTAATCTTACAGGCATTTTTTGGCTCCAATCTTGTCCAGACTCAAGAGACAGACACCCCGGGCAAAGCTCTTAGTATCGTGCTTGTACAAGAAGCTTGGTTAGCTATAGCGATCCCGGCACCGCTCACAATAGCAACTGTGGGCCTGATCTTTTGGATGGGCGGGCTACAGCGTTTCAAAACAAAATGGTTATGGTCCCAGACTAAGGATGCATAAACCATGAGTGAGGATGTTGTATTATAAGAGGTACTTAGTCAAATTGAATAGACTTTTATATTATTATAATACTCTCTAGATACCTGCTCCAAGTCTTCTTAATCTAGCATAAAGATTCCTTATTTATGATAAGTAACATATTAATCATATAGAATTTGCATTCCTATCAATATGATGTGTAGCTAAAGAGGCGCAAAAAGGGGCTTACACACTAGTTAGCAGCTGTTAGAAATATTAACGGCCCGACAAGAAAAGAAACGCAGTCGATATTTCTGGGTCTTCCAAATCTGAGTTCACCGACAACTCCATCATCAGACTTATAAATTCGTATTTACTCTAAAAACCGGTGCGCTTCTCAACTTCCTGGGCTATAGCCATGCGCCATGTTGTTCAGAATAAAATTGAGCCCGAGCGCGTGGCCGCCATCATGCTGTCATGGCACTCTCTTGAATTAGTCTCGTGTAGGAAAATGCAAACATTATGGGCAGGGTACGGGTACATCTACGAGGTCAAAGCTCGAGCTACTAGTGAAGAAGCTGCAGCCGAACTTCGAAGCGTATACGGTCCTAATATTTCTAATACTAAGAGCGAAGAACTATTTCCTCTAATCCTTAAATACATCGTGCCCCCGCAGAAAAATCTAGATTTCGACGATGAAGGCCATTTACGAAAACTAATGAGCTATGAAGTTGAGCAATACTTTTACAGCTCTGTTGCCCCATTATTAGAGGAGGACACCGCCGTGGCTCACTGTGTTGCTACAACACTAGAGTCTCATGGGAAACCTGGCGCTGAGATGCTCCAAGGTCTAACAGCAACAAGTACGCAATACACTCTACTTATCTACAGCTTTCTATAAGTTATCTCTACTAGTTACACAATCTGTCAAATTAGCTTCTAGTAACGCATTGTAATGCCTGATATAAATGAAATTTAACTCATTCTTCTTATAGTCATGTCTGACCTGAGACCCAAATTTCCTATTGCCGGAGAGAAGAGGTCGGAGCTCAATGAGAAACAGGTCTATGCTGCACTAGATTGGCTCTCTAGTTTCCACGGAGCTAGTCGGAAACTAGTGACCGGAAATATGAAAGAATACTTGTGTCCCCCTCTCGAAGAGGCCGAGAGGCGACGGAGTGGGGATGACTCTGGGAAGAAGTTGTGGCTTAATGGAGGGTATACATATCTTGCCACTCGCCGTACAGAATATGCTACCCTTGCCGAAGACGAGGACTCGGAGTGGTCTATGCTCTGCACGCCAGTCACTCCGGGCGGACAGTCCGTCTCCGAAATGGTGGCTAACTTCCTAATTCCACGTGGCCAAGAGCATGAAACCATAATCCATGGGGACGTCAAATCCGAGAATTTGTTTACAACTGAGCCCGGTCACAGGGTTGCATTTTTCGATTTTCAATATGTCGGTCTCGGGTTAGGTGCCTGCGATCTCGCTAAATTATTTACATGTTCGGTTCCACTAGAATTACTTATAGACAAAGAGAGTAATATCCCCAATGAGCTCCCGATAGGCAAGGGCGAGGAAACGCTCCTTGTATACTATCATTCAAAATTGACCAATGACTTCAAAGACGCTGAAGGGCGGAAGCAGGAATACGACTGGAGTCTATTTGTTCGGCATTGGGAGACTGCGCTAGTTGACTGGTTGAGATTCCAGGCTTCGTGGGGTTTCTGGGGTAATACGGAATGGCTCGAGGCCAGAGTTCGATCTATTCTGAAGGATCAACAGTGGAGAGATTGGCTTCAAGAGAGCCTAGACTTGAGACGTGAATAGACAACTTACGTTGTCAATGCCAACTAGAGGGAATGCTCTATCCTATGAGATGAGATAATCATGGAGGCTGAATTAAACTATTTCCGAGTGAAGCAAATGAATATAACAATGCGTTGTCTGTTATTTTCGTAAGTTAATATTAGTATTCAAGTTGGAGGCTCCCGGACGGGACGCTACGTTGGGAGCAGCTATTTCATATTTAGCCGAGAAGATTTATGTGTGAGCGGCTTGACCTAGAACGTCGCGGCGTTTTGACTTTATATGTTTCGATATCAATGGCCCTACACGCGTCACGATTGCCACTCGGGTCCCTATTCCCCAACTTCTCCGCAGAGATAATGCTACCTACTGATTAACCGAACGATCCGCTTTCCGAATTCGGAATGAGGCAGGCCACGATGAATTTACCAACTAGTAGATTAGCCTATGGGATGAACACGCAAAGGAGACATCCGGGGAAATGGCAGTGGTCACATGAGACGTGTACAAGACTGACCTAGGTAGGATGAACGGAATCGAAATGCTTATTTACCTTGGGGATCGCCCACCGGATGTTAAGTGATTCTTTAAGGGAAACTACCAGGACGTCTAAGTTAACACCGGCTCTTGTAAATAATAGCAATATGAAGGTCTTGTCGACACTCGCAACTTTAGTTGCGCTTGGCAGCTGCCAATCCCTTACTAAGGTCAACGACTTTAGCGGTACTCCCACGAACCTAGGCATGTACTCGTATGTGCCCAGCAACCTCAAGACCCCGGCGCCCATTATCGTAGCTGTACACCATTGCCAAGGTTCAGCTCAAGGATACTTCTCTGAGTCCCAATACGCGCCATTGGCTAACCAGTACGGTTTCATCTTGATCTACCCCAACTCTAAGTCTGGAGGTGGCTGCTTCGATGTCGCTTCCGATGCTAGTATGCCTCCCTTTCTTTTCTTGCTATACTACCGATCTGTCGCTATGATAAGAAAGTCCCTAACAGAGTCCGTGTAGCTTTGAAGCACGATGGCGGTGGTGACAGTCAGACCATTGCCAACATGGTCAAGTACGCCGTAGAGAAATATGGCGGAGACGCAAACAGGACATATGTCACTGGAACTAGCTCCGGTGCCATGATGACCAATGTCCTTCTTGGAGCCTACCCCGACGTTTTCAAGGCAGGATCCATCTACTCCGGTGTGCCAGACGGATGCTTCGCCGTCCCCGGCTCTACTGCCACTCAGGACCCCCCGGGATGGAACAACCAGTGCGCCAACGGACAGAGCACTAAGACTGCTGCTCAGTGGGGTGATCTCGTGCGATCTTACTACCCGGGATTCACCGGCACTCGTCCCCGAGTTCTAGTGTAAGAAGAGCTCTAACCAAGCCAGAACACGGCTTTAAACTACTCGAACTAACCAATATTTTGCAGCTGGCACGGAACCGCTGACAGCACCCTGCGATACCCCAACTGTACGTTCTAACCTGTGTCATGCGTAGCGGAAAATGCTAATTTCATAAACAGACCAGGAGACACTTAAGCAGTGGTCCAACGTCTTAGGTCTTACCACTTCCAAAGACACCGCCAACACGCCCCAGAGCGGATACACCCAGACCATCTACGGCGAAGGCACCGCCACGACAGCGCAGCTCGTTGGATACAGCGCCCAGGGCGTTGGCCACACTGTGCCCGTTCACCAGAAGGATGATCTCGCATTCTTCGGCATTGCGTAAAGGCAGGAAAAGGTCACCAATTGACCAAGGCAAAAAGTTATTTGGTTTTGCCGACTTGTAAATAGCGAAAGCTCGGTTATCTAGCCGATCCAAAATTGTTCTTTTCGCAGTACTATATTGAGGCTAGTTACTCTGACGTATATATAAGTTTATTTTGCCTCGTAACTCTTTACTCAAGGCTCAACTACATAGTGCTCGAAATATTATGACCTCTAAGTATTGAACTCGAAAAGCTTAGGCAATCTAGATAGGCTTTAGCGGACTAGACCAGTCTTGCTTCTCAAGCATATTCAGTTCACCAGCCAGAGTAGAAGGCCACGAAAAAGATAATTCGATCCCATTTTAAAGCTTTCCACTTTCTATCAAGATCATTATTCACCCCCCACAGAAAAAAATATTTGAGCCAACTATCTTCCAAAGCACTTTTCATCTCAACAGAGTTGGTAGAAAGGCCGAGATTTCAACAAATCGACTCAGACTCACGGATATTTCTAAACCTAAAACATAAATCGAGAACGAAGGCCTATAAGATGGCTTTACAGTGATAATTTCGAGTTACACAGATCTGAGATCGACAAATCTTATAATGCTTATTCGTAGTGAAGACATGTCGACTACCGAATTGAGATGGGCCTAGGTTGACAGGGGAGATATCTTGGCACGGCGACCTTAGAGAACTATACTACCTTGGCTATACCATATAGCCAATGACGGTTGAATACAAGCTGCCGATATGAAATGCTATTGGGGTAGATCGTTTCTGAGCTTGGCTGTGGGGTTTACCCTAGGTAGATCAAGCGCAATCCATGACACCATGTGGAAATAGGAGGCATTGGTGTGCATCTCCCGAACAGGCGCTTTGTTTAGTATATGAGGTAACATTCGCGGCCATTCCACTTTAGCTTGTAAGGAAAATGTACGCTTAGCAGATAAAGTAGAGGGGGATAGCTTTGCTAGGCCTCGGGATATACCATGTAACTACTCCTAGTTGTGAGTGGGAGAATTTCATCATCGTCATCGATATCTAGTGCGTAGGAGAAATCAACTCTTCTAATACCTAGACGCCACTTACTTAAGTTAGATTCTACTATTCGGGACAGCAAGGAAAAATAAAATGTCCTTCCCGTATAAGAACGTCCTCTTAGTCGGCGCTACAGCCGGGATCGGCCTGGCGCTGGCGGAGCGCATGATTGAGAACGGCATCTTCGTCATCGGTGTCGGTCGCCGGAAGGAAAGGCTTGACGCATTCGTAGCTAAGCACGGGTCTAACAAGGCCGCGGCATCGCAATTTGACATTACCGATTTCGACAAGATCGAGGCGTGGGCCAAAGAGTAAGCAACCTACCGATTGAAGGCCGGGACTGCGTTGATTCAGGCTCGCTGACCGATGCACATAGCATCACCGAGAAGTACCCCGATATTGATGCCGTGATTCTCAACTCCGGCATCCAGCGTACGCTGGACTTCTCTAAGCCCAAGGAGATCGACCTGCCCCGCACAATACAAGAGCTGAACACAAACTACACTTCGTATCTGTATTTAATCACGTACCTGCTACCGCACCTACAAGCGCGTACGCCGAAACCCGCGGCTCTAATCGCCGTGACCTCCGGGCTAGCACTAGTCCCGCTACCGCGCTGCGGCAACTACTGCGCGACCAAAGCGGCGCTACACTCGCTGCTATGGTCCATCCGCGCGCAGCTCTCCCACGACGAGGGCAGCCAGCACATCAAGGTCATCGAGATTTTGCCCCCGGCCGTAAGGACTGAGTTGCACTCGCAGCAGGCCGAGCTTGTTAAGATCGGACAGGGCGACATCGGTATCCCCGTTGAGCAGTTCACGGACGAGGCGTGGGCGGGTTTGGTTAAGGGGGACGAGGAGATTCCTGTGGGCCATGTTAAGGAGCGCTTTGAGATTCTTGAGGGCCCGAAGAGAGTCCCGTTTCAGAAGATCGTAGAGACGTTTATGGGGAAGAAGTGACAATTAAAGGAGAGACTGTGAGCCTCGGACTTATATAGCGGCGACGTCCCTAGTTCATATTATGGAAGATATAGAAGGTTTGGGGTAGAAATGTCAGCTCCGCGCCGTCGAGTTACGTATCTTGACCTAGATACAATAGCTTTTTTACAATAGAATCGGCAAAAGCTGTTATCGTAACAGATATATACCTTCAAGTTCACGTAAAATAACAGATCTACATTGATAAAGGGGGTAGGTACTTGTTAAATAATTCAAGGCCGAAGGGTAAGCATCATGATAGCAGTTACGAATCACACTGTTAGCACGGTAAACCCGATGCACATTGTTAATGATGATAGGAATTATGTATATTAGAGAAAACCCCAAAGTGGAATTTTCCAGGAGCTCTATCAAAGACTCTAGTAGCTGAAGATCATGACGATACTTCTTAACTACTACCAGTCCATGACGAATAGAGCTATAAATCCAGCAGTGCCTACGATTAAGATGTATATAGCACCTTTAATCGCCTTGACGACTCTCTTGCCGAAGCTCTTGTTTGTCTTCTTTTTCGTATCCATAATTTCTATAGTAAGAAAAGTCTTCAGGTCAAGTCCTCGGTTCTCTACTTGGATATTTATATTTTTCCTACAGAGCAGCTGCTACGTACGTACGAAGAAAGAGGAAAAATACCTTTGATCCCTAGTCCTTGAGCGTGACTAAGAGAATATGTCACTTGGTGACAAAGATCATATAGTCAATACATCATTCGCTCGTGGCTCCTGATTGTTGTAATAAGTTTAGAACGCTAGTCTTCTTAGTTCAATGACAGCAAACAAAGATGTTTGCAAGTTCAATAAGTCACCGCCAATGAAAAACATGATCTGTTAAAAGAGACCATGTCCCTAGGCTGATTAGTTGTTACAAACGCCTTCCACATAATAGGCATAGTTGGAATAGTAATGATTAAGGAAAACTCATAAGTCCTAGACTAATTCCTTCGAGTCCATGGCAGTGGAGATTTCATGCAAGATCGAATAAGATCCCCTGCTATGTATGTGATGGATCAAACAAGTGCACGAAATATTGAATCAAGCTAACCATAACTTGGCATCTCATGTATTTTCGATTCTCGAGTGGCACTATGACAAGAAAGGAGAGCTCTTCCATCTTACTGTGGAGACTATATCGAAGTCCCCGCGGTCATCGTACTACCACCCAATGAAACGCTATACGATAGGAGTAAGGCAAGCTAAGGGTATTGCAATTTTCTTTTACCAAGAAGCTGGTCGTAATAATTTAGTATGCAGAGCCGCAAATATGTACCTAGTTGCAATAAGACTCGTGATATGTGCATTATTTCTCGACTTCCTTCCCATCTCTTCAAACCAGTCTCCCCATCACCCAGATATGAGATATCGCCCATGCGCCAGACTCCATAACCCAAAGCAAAAGGTATAACCATCCTATGCGCCCTCCTTAAGCCTTCCACTCGTCTCGTCCGAGCTTGAGGATATCAGATGACTCCAGAACCCAATATTTGCTCGGGGCCTTGCCCTCGGCGGCCAGTATGGAAGCGCGAACCGCAGCACGTCCGATAACCTCCGCATCCTGACCCCAGAAGTCTTGCGCGCCTTGGGTGATCTTTCCTAAGCCACGAACGATAGTGTTGAGGAGCGGTCCACCCGTGTGCTCGACTTCGCGCTGCCCGAGAATCAGGCCCGGTCGTAGGATAATCGCTTGGTCGAAGGCAAGAGACTTGACCGAGTCCTCAACGCCGACTTTCATCTTGGAGTAGGGAGCGGACCCAGCAAGGAAACCGCGCGTACCGGCCGACGAGACGAAGACGAATGTTTTGACTCCAGCAGAGTGCGCGGCTTTGGCAAGCTCGATGTTAACTGCGCAATTGGCAACTTTTGTTAGTCCCGCCTACTTATATTGAATGCGCATAAAGGCATGAGGGGTTCCAACGTACGATCATGGTCAATTTTCCACTGGTTCGCGATACCACCAGCTTGAACCCGAGTTGTTCCCAAGGCGGAGAAAACCACAGACGGCGGGGGTGCAATAGACGAAAGGTTGGACGCCCATTTGGTGGTGTCGGCCTCGACGGCGGCAACTAACTTGGGCGACTCTGCTTTCGGGTGTCGTCGAGAGACGGTATAAACCGACTTGAAGGCATCGAGGCTGAGGAGAGTGGAGAGTATGTGAGAACCTACAAGGCCTGTACTACCGATAACTGCAGCCGTCGACGTCATGATGGCTCAAAGTATTGAAGTGGCTTATGGTAAATGATGTTGGAAACGTTCAAGCAGTGCGAAAGTGCGAAAAGACATGCGTCAGTGGCTTTAATAAGGGCATGCAGCCCACTACCTAAGTTAGGTACTTATCAGGTGTATCAGGTGCAGCTACTTCGGAGCATTTTGGAAGGTAATTCGGGGGAATAGTCCTACCGCGATTCAATTACTCATCAAGTCTATGTACCTAACCTAACCTAACATACTAACATCGTACAAGAAAGCTACGGTGACGCCATTTAATAATACATGTAGTACGGTAGCTCCGGAGTAAGAAGAAGGTACATGCAGCTATCGATGGTACTATTTTAGGTGGGTTTGCTAGGTATTTCCTGCCGAGGCTTCAGTTCCGACTACGACACCGTGACTGCCTAAGACATCCTCCAACATAAGAATTACGAAATGCTTGATGCCTACGCTAAACATTCACATTTACCTGCTATTAACATGACAAGGTACCTAGGTAGGTAGTCAATCAGCATGTCTCGTAAATATTTATGAATTAATGCTCTTGTACAGTTCCCTTCAAAATGGACACTCTAGTTCAGAGAGCCCTTAGTACAATATTTAATATCTATTAGAGAACAAGGTCGGGCAAATATACACCCTTTTTACTATCTGTCTCACGCTTTTCCGTATTGTCATACAGCACCGGTATCTCGTAAGCCCGCCTACTGCCTAATAGCATACGAGGCAATGGGTTGACTCGGCGTGGCTCGGAGTCGACGGCTATTATGCTGCGCAGCAAAATCAGATCTTGCCTGCAGGAGCATGAATTCCATCAGCATAGGACTAGGTCGGGACGCAATGAGGAACATTCTAGTTGGCCTCTTCTAGAACGCCTTTCAGCTTCGCGTAGATACCATCTGTGTGGCTCTGACTTGACATACCGTCCGGAATATTCTAGTTGGCTTCTTGAAGTCTCAACCTCGTCAATCATTTCTTGATTAGTACGGCGCTTCTCGACGGGTGCATGATTCCTACCCGCAGGTAACCGAGTCGAGACGCGGTCCACTGCCTTGGCCTGGCCGTTCTGTCCGGTAAACTCTTGAGAAGCGAAGAGAACGTAGACAAACAGAATACTAACGAAAACCAAAAGACCGAGGACTGGTATTATACTGGCCCTGGGGATTTGGTTATGAATGGCGAGCTTCACGGCCTTAAATAAAGAGATTGACGTCGAACTGATGGCCTCATTATCTATATCGACTGGTTTCCTAGCACTCCGCCTCGTCTCCTATGGAAGAGAAGATCAGTCGCATTCTCGTTGCAGCCATACGCTAATAACCTATGTCGAGCTGAGTGAAATATTTCTCGAATAGGAAAAGGTATTCGTTTCTCTTACACTGTTGCACGTCGAGACGAAACATCATTCTCACGTGCTGTGCATTCATGTCGGACAGGGTGTCATAATCTTGCTGGCTTCCGAAAAACAGCTTTGTGATCTACGCTTACCGCATGGCTCTAATGGAATCATAGGAAACTTCTACTATGTCGAGTTTTACAACGTACAACCAATGCAACGACGCTAGTTTGAGAGATTTGTTATTGTTGAAGTAAAGCTAGGGGTGTTTATCTTCAAGACACAAGATAACCTTTGAACAAGGTCTTAAGGGTCCAAGCTATCAGAATACTTCGTTTCTAATTGGCCGGGATCCTTGACAACGCAAGGGCACAGCTCTCTATGATAGTTATCAACATTGTCATGTATTATTCAGCCTATTCTCTCATACTAGTGGCGCTAAGACTCTTTCACTTCCAGACTGTATTACTTTTCCTATACATTTTGATGTATTATATTATATTCTGATAGAATCTTGACAATTAATATGGTCGGCTAACAGGTTTTGTGGAGCTCAAGAAGACGACGAGAGCCTCAGCCCTCTGAGCTTGGTTTCAACTAGCCAAGAAGGAACGGATACAGGTGCCTTATCTGGTTTAGTACCTAATAAGAAGGGGTTATTAATAAACCTAACCCACTAGGATAGAGTGCGACATCTTAGCGGAAGCTCATACAAAGGGTGGCGTTTCGTTTGAACGGTTTCGCATTTATCCTCTAAAGACTCATTTCACTTCTATCTTATCTATATCCCAGTATCAGTGCCGCAGGCGAGAGCACGTTCCAAGAAGGTAGAAGGTCGTCAGGAAAATGTAAACTCAGAACGAATTCTTCCCTCTGTAGAACTACGCATTTTCTTATTCTAACTTCAATTCTCAGTAACTGCAGGGCAGTATATTCTAAATAGTGACAAGGCCGACCCTCAAGTTGCCATAGTATTTTGTAATAATCGTCATTCTTTTCATTTTCATTTCGTTCGTTTCTTTTTCGATTGAATCAGTTTGCGACAATGCATACTCCATCGTTACCCCCGATATACGAAGTACTCGAAGACGACTTTGAGAAGGGCGAGTTAGTCTATTTCTTACCAAAGAGACCACAGCCGAGATTTAGAAGACGACGACAGTGTGTGCGAGATGATACCAGTCAAGGAGTTCTCTCCATAATTCTTATCGCTCTTGGGATGTTCTTGCTGGGCATAATTTCCACATTGGCTGTCACCGAATTTAAATCTCCTGCGAACGGTAGTTACGAAACAGGATTCCCAGAGGAGAAGCTATGTAAGCTGCCTAAAAGTATAATGCGCTTGGGGACATTTTCTAATATTCAGTCAATTAGTACCACCCAGCTCTGTTGAGCTTGAGCAAGTCCAGTTTAAGCTACCCCTAGACTTTGCATCAGATGGAGATGAGTTCCTCGTCGCTGAGCCCGGCGATAAATCTTACATCGGTACAACTGCAGATGTCGATGCTGCTTGGAAGAAACTCCTATGGGGAAGATACTTCTCGATTTCTGAGACCGAAGCGAAGGAATTATGGGGAGATGAATACTCAGAGTATTGGGACCACCACAGGAGCGGCTACACGGCAGGGTGAGTTGTTTGCCCCATTTCTATATACAGGCATTTCGAGTTCTATACATATGCTAACTATAAATAAATCAGGTTCGATATGTTCCATCAGCTGCATTGCCTGAACCAAATCAGACAGGCCTTACACCGCGACGTCTATCCGGAAACCCCCCTTCACGGATCCGTCTACACCGGTTTGTGGTTCCCCCATGCCCCTCATGAGTTCTTCACCGCTAACTCCACAAGACCACTGCTTAGATCAACTGCGCCAGTCGATAATGTGCTGGGGCAGTACAGCTGTCGTCCCGTTAAAGTATTTCAAGGGGTACGGCAGTGAATACGTGAAGACGGATGCGGTTCATACGTGTCGAAAGTTCGAGCCAATCCGCGATTTCGTATCCGAGAGATTTAATGGGAGCCTCTTCGTCTCGCGTCCTAGTGGATGGATTGATACTTCGGATAATGCCTTTTAAGCGAATTGATACCTATTTGGTTGCAAAACCAACTTTACTATTATTAGAATACCCATAGAGAGTCGGCTGTACGGGAGATAGATCTCCAAACAAACTTCATCTCCTAGCACAGACAGTTTTATATACCCCCTTTTTGATTGCTAGATTGTCATTTCTAAGTTTTAAATTTTCTAAGACTCTATTCTAGAAGGAAGTTGAGTGGCCACTAAGACAATATAACTGATTGTATGAGAGTACTGTTATATATAATCTTCTGTTCGAGGCCTACAGGTAGGCTGCTTAGCATAAATAGCAACAGAAACGGTTTCCGAGCTGGAGTTTTCTCTCTTTCTAAAGGGTCAACTCTAAATCTCTGCTCGGCGTGGACTTCTACTTCGAATTCTCTGATTGCTACTTTCAGGAACTTGAAGAGTAGCCGTCTCGGGTTCTGACTTCTCAGAGCGCGTCTCTTCGCTTCCGCTATCCGTGTCAGCGAGACTCTCCAACTCCATCTCTTCGTCGGGGACCCGTCTTGGGCCATGCTGATTAGACAGGTCGGCTGGCTTTTCATGCGTGTGAAGTTTCATATTCACGAACATTGCATATAGACCAAAGTCATATGATAGGCGACAGCTACCTGCCACAATGAACGCAATCCAAAATCGGTCGCTCGAAGCCAACATTCCGGTGACTGTGGGCCCCGCTGTAGCGGCCAGAGTCCTCACGGTGGATGTAATGCCCATAACTGCCGTTCGCTCCTCAGGCTTCACTACTGCTGCTATGAAAGCTGCTCGTGGTGCTTGGTCCATATTGTTCAACCCTGCGCGGATGAGCAAAAGCCCTGCCGTCATCCAGAGGTAAGGTGGAAAAGGAAATAATAACACAGCAGCCGAGGACGGAGTGTGAGTAAACACCATTGTGTTGATTAATCCAATTTTTCGTGCCAGGGGACCTGCGAACGCCGCTGAGATCGCTCCCATAAAGTAACTGAACGAAGTAATGTCGCCAAGGGTTGACTTGGCTGGATGAAACTTTTCGTCCATGTAATAGTTGGTTAGAGAATACGGTACCATTCCGTCTGCGAGCGAGTCGACAGCCAACAGAAACCAGAGTTTATACATCACCGATCGGGTTGACGGTGATATTTGGGCTAGTTGATCCGATAACCACCTAAAGATTCGAATAATCCAATTTCGGGATGCTTGGGGAGTAAGTGTCACTCCCGAAGACTCCTCAAAATGCCCCGCATCTACATCAGTGCCATCTGTGCTATCATCTTGTGTGAGCTCTGTGTAAGCTTCCTTCTCTGGTTGCAGTTCACAGGCGTCTGTCAGAAATAGGACCAATACAAAGTTAACAACGCCCATTACAGCATATATCCAGAAGAGGGCATGGTATGAGTCGACCTCGGTCCAATTATCCTTACTCTGCAGGTAGCGGAGGACTCTTCCTGATAGTTCACTTCCCAATGACGAGCCGAATAATGCCGTAGTAACATGCCACGATAATACATCTGCTCTTGTCGAAGGGGTAGTAAGCTGCGATATTATAGACCTAAGTAATTGTTAGAAATCATCAGTTTTATAATATTTTTAAAAAAGAACTCAACTAACTCTTCGATGCTTCGAAACGGCCCGAAGTCTCCACCGGTAATGCTAATAACACCAACAATTGCAGCGAGGAGCAAAATCCAGAAATTTTCAAAAACAGCAAAGATGACACCGCTCAGTATCATTAATACAGAGCCACCAAGTAAGACTTTTCGTCTTCCAAGACGGTCCGCGACGAGGGTAAGAAACGTTCCGAGGATAACATCTCCCAGTAGCGTAAATGTCATGAACAGGCCAATTTGATGATCCGATATCTCCAATGCCGAGAAGAAGATAGCTATAAATATTATTAAAACAACCGGACTATTACACTTTCACAGGTTTAACAAGTTGGAAAGAATATACCTAAAATCAGCGCATTAGTTCCGTACGCAAACATCCGGCACGTCCGCGCCAAGATAATGAGGTAGGCATTCCGACCAGTCTCGTGGATCGCGGCGATTCCGAACTCATGGTAAAACCATTTGAGGGGCTTTACGATTCTCTCGAACATCTAGTAATATTGACCAATAACAGCATTTAAAATCCACCGATAAATCCAACGTAATGTGCAGATAAGAAATAGTATTGGTGTAAAATTCCACGACATAGATTAATAAACAAGCAAAAAACAAGTCGGTGCCTAGCCCTAGCCGCACCGGCTGGGCACCGTCAACGGGAGAGATAGCCGACGTCGGCATTGCACCATTTGTCCCCGGATACGTTACATTTTCTAAGGGATAACACGGGCCCCGATAGGTGACTTACACTTTACATCTGCATACACATGTGAGGCTGCTTTTGAGAGTTGAACTACTAGTGGAAATAAAGCTGCCCTTCTCACTATATCTTATAAGACTTTATGTCTAAGAGTTATCCTGGAATTAATACATCTTGGGATATTTTATTTCAGCTTGGATATCAGATCCATGTAGGTATAATACAATGTAGTACTCAGAGTTGTGACTTTGATACCGCCAACATTTTTTCTATAAGCCCCGTATGGTCCAAGTAAAGTATTTCCATCTGCTTTCCCAGGTAATATACTTGTTTCTCCAATAGACATTTACGCATCCCTGACCACTTTGGGTTAGGTAGTCTTATAGGAGATGTTCTCATGTCCATCTATATGCAAAATCCTTTTTCGAGCCTACGCCTCGGCAAGGAACTACGAACTCCCATTGGCGTCAAGTTTACCTTCGGTCTTTTCTATGTAGTCGACCAGATCCTCGATTGTGCAGACCTTGAGTCCCCATCTCCTCGCAAATGCGATACATCCCTCACCCCTCATCATTCCCGGGCCTTCTCGCACGGCCCTCCCAGCGACTTCGTCCCCATCTTCGACTACCTCGCAGATCGCCGCGACCTCCGGCTTACCTGCTAGTCTGCAAAAGTCCACGCCAGCTTCGGTATGCCCTCTCCGAGCCCTGACACCACCCGGACGCGCGCGCAGGGGAAACACGTGGCCTGGGCGCCGAAAGCTGGCGGCGGTAGATTTGGGGTCTGCGAGATGTCGGACTGTTAGGGCACGGTCATGGGCGCTGATGCCAGTGGTAACGGAAGGATCGGCGGCATCGATGGAAACTGTGTAGGCGGTTCCGCGAGGGTCTTCGCTATTTTCTACCATCTGCGGTAGCTTGAGGGATTCTGTAAGGGTGTGTGTGATAGGCGCGCAGATCAAGCCGGACGTGTGTCGAACCATGAAAGCCATTTGTTCGGTTGTTATGCCATCGGCAGCTATAATCAAGTCTCCTTCGTTCTCGCGACCCGGGTCGTCCATAACGACTATAAATTCGCCATTGCCTATACGAATAGGTTCGTGTTAGTCGACTGCGACATGGATTGACCATCGGGGGAATCCTCTTAGATACCTAAGACTAAGGATACGTACGGAAAGCGGCAATCGTTTCGGGTATGCCGTCGAACTTATTATGACTGATGAGCGCAGACGGCATGATAGGCGAGTTTGTATAAGGTACTCTAATGCTATTATTCCCCAAGGCTCTTAAGAGTATCGAAAATCGAGAACAAATTAAAAGACTGCGTCGCAATGTACAACCGAACGGTGGCGTATAAGTGGTAAGATGTTGTCTGTTTAGAGTCAAGTCGCTTTTAAGAATAAAGGCCAACAGAGTTTAGATATTTGAGTAATTTACACAATGAAGGGATTGGAAAGCATATGAGTAAGAAATAACTGAGTACAAATTACGGTAGACAATTACTCATCCCTGGATTTTCAGACCGGACAATGAGGAAGCAACTTGCAAATGCTGACTGATGACCCATTTGGCTCATCTAAGCTAAGACTTCTCCGAGGGACTTGCAAAGGGACTTTCCTCGGCGGGGTCGGAGTTCAACTAGGAGGGGCTCGCGCATTAAAGATCTGTGGGGCACAAGTTAATCCGCCATCCCTTGGGGACCGAAATTACATCACATTAGATACTATCGCGCATTTTTATTGGTCAATTCCAAATTCTACCCTTTCATGTTCATAGTGTATGCACCACACGATCGGATTTTCCACTAGGCTGAGCCGGCGCATGCCGTTCTAAAGAGAGGTACCTAACTCTCACATGGCATGGCTCTTCAGCTCACCGGGTAAGCTCCTTACCTAATTTGGAACTTTTCAATCTTCATGCCACCAATCTTCTCCCGTATTCTACTCTTGCGCGACGACAGCATCTGTCGCAGCTAAATTGTGAAGTTTTAAAATTACGTGAGGGTAAAGCTGCTATCAAGGACGGTAAATCATGCCACCACGTATAAAGCCTGCGCTTCTCCGACAGCTCCGATATTCTCCAGCCAGTCCGCGTCCCGTTCGATGCATATTAATATCTCCAAGCCGGAGCTTCTCGGTCACGAAAACCTCGGCCTCGGTTTCTCACTCATCCCCGAATTATACCTCCGCCGATTCCGCCTTCACTACCGTTTCGCCCGATGAGGTCTCTCACTTCAATGCCCTCGCATCATCGTGGTGGGATCCTCAGGGACCGTCTCGTATCCTCCACTTGATGAACCCGCTGCGCCACGACTTCATTCGCTCATGTCGCTCTTCGGCCCTCGATGATCCACCCCCACCTTCGAATAACCTAAGATACTTAGATATAGGCTGTGGAGGTGGTATATTCGCCGAATCTGCTGCCCGATTACCTACGACCGCGTCCGTAACGGCCATAGACCCTAGCCCCGAGGTTTTATCTATCGCTAAAGCACATGCCAAGCGAGATCCTGCCTTGCAATCTAAGTTAACTTACATAAATACGCCTATTGAAAAGCTACCGGTTCCGAGTACGCCTCAGGGGGGCTACGATATCGTGTCCATCTTCGAAGTTATAGAACATGTGTCGAACCCAGCCGAGTTCCTTGATCGGTGTGCTCCCTTTGTCAAGCCGGGAGGTTGGTTGGTTCTCAGCACCATCGCAAGGACGTGGCTTAGCTGGGTGACGACCAATCTTGTCGCAGAAGACTTGCTTCGTATAGTACCGAAAGGTACCCACGACTGGCAAAAGTACATCAACGAAGAAGAACTAAAAACCCACTTTCTCCAGAGCAGGACAGAATGGACCGAGCCCAGATGTATGGGCGTAGTTTATGTCCCTGGCCTTGGCTGGAAGGAGGTGACTGGCAGTGAGAAGATTGGCAACTACTTCTTCGCCGTGAGAAAGGTCACTAATACAGTATAATTCGGTGCTGTCTCAATTATTACGTGGGCTTGAAAATATGGCGCTATCTCCTATCCATATAACTACATCCAACTACCAAAATCAAGGCTATAAGAGCCCTACGATGGATTGCTCCTATTTTTGAATTTAGAGTGCCGGTCATGAGATGATGGCTTCTGGACCTACACCGATCACATCATTCCCCTCCAAACTACCACCATACCGATGTGAGTTTCCCGTTATATGCTTAACTGCGGATACTATCTGGCTCAGTCGGTGCTGTTACCTGCTCGCTCAAAGGAAAAAGCAATACTATGATATTTCCAATGGGTCCAGTCCAAACAAATTCGATCCGATACCTCCTAAAACACATACAGTATCAGCTAAACATCTAGACACACTTTTACAACCTATCTTACGCTTCTGCCGATTGGCAACTGAGTATATCTTAACGCTTACTACGTCCTTATCGAGACTTGTCTGGTTATGGACTACTTGCGCGATAAGACGTACTCATGTTGGATGTCGTAATCCCGAGTGTAACACTATCAACCAATGGTAAGCGGGGATACTATAGATACTACCTAGAACAAACCGTCTACCCTACCTAGGTAGTTAAGAGAATATTGAAGTAGTTGGTGTGTCCGTCTTGATCAAGAGCAAGTTTAAGTATGGATTTGGCTATACCGAATACTCGTTCCTTACCGACGATTATAGTGGATCTTTGAATGATACATTATGGCGGCATGAGCATGTCTAGAAGTAGTTTTGTTTATTCTTCCAGTTCGAGCCTCACTCTTATCTTGGCCAGTTCTATAGGAAGACTTATACCATCCAAGTATCACTGTAGCGAAAATAATGGGGTCATCTTCAACATCAGGAGCTAATGACGAAAAGTCGTCAACTCCTCCCGACGAAGTTCGACTAGAGGGGAGAGAAACTGTTCTCGCTAGTAACGGGAATGTCATCGACGATGGCTTACAGCGCGGTCTCAAAAACCGCCACCTAGTCAGTAACTATTATAATTCCATCGTGCGAAAAAAATACTCAAAAAAATATAGCAAATGATCGCCTTCGGCGGCGTAGTAGGAGCTAGTATCTGGTACGGGTCTGGCTCAGCAATCGCCTACAGCGGACCCGTCGGCGCTCTAATATGCTTTCTCATCATTGGTATTGACGTCTTCTTCGTTATGCAGAGTCTAGGCGAGATGGCAACGCTATTCCCCATCCAAGGCGCCTTCATCGAGCTCGCTGGTCGTTTTGTCGACCCGGCGCTGGCGTTCGCGCTCGGGGTTAATTATTGGTATGCCTGGGTGACGAATATCGCTAATGATTATAACAATATCTCACTCATTATGGGGCTTTGGACCGATGCGGTACCGTCGTATGCTTGGATATTAATCTTTTGGGTTGGCTTTCAGTGTACCTCACTCCTGGGCATTGTGGTTTACGGCGAGATGGAGTTCTGGCTCGCATGTTGGAAACTTATCTGTGTTGTCGGTGGTTTCCTCGTCGCTATTCTTGTCAACACGGGAGCTATCGGTGGCGAGTACATTGGATTCCGATATTGGCGTGACCCCGGGGCGATCGCAAACGGGATCAACGGTTTCGGAAAGACTTTCGTCTTAGCGGCAGTTTATTATAGTGGTACTGAGATGCTGGCTCTGACCGCTGCCGAGAGCCGGAATCCGAAGAGGGACTTGCCCAAAGCGATCCGACAGACCTTTTGGCGCATATTAATCATATTCTTAGGCCTCGTCTTCTTCGCCGGAATTATAGTGCCATATAACGATAGCTCACTATTAACAGCGACTAGCAAGTCAGCACAGTCCCCTTGGACGGTTGCTCTCGTGCATGCCGGTTGGGCGGGTGGCGGGAATCTGGTAAATGTCGTTATGATTACCGCGCAGCTATCGTCTGTCAATAGTGCCATCTATGTCGCCTCACGGAGCCTCGTAGCGCTTGCGGTCAACGGTCGTGCGCCCGCTTTATTTGCCCGGACGACAGCCAATGGGGTACCTGCTAACGCTATCATCTTCTCAAACGTGCTCGGTCTCCTGGCCTTGCTGAACATTGCCGCTACTCCTGGAAAGGTGTTTAGTTATTTAGTTAGCATTTCTGGGGCCGCCACATTCATCGCGTGGGCCTTCATAGGCGTCACGCACCTAAGGCTACGCCGGGCCTGGGTGTTACAAGGCCACAGTATCAAGGAGCTACCTTACCGGGCTTTCCTATACCCTTACGGTACCTGGTTCGTTGTGATATTGAATCTGTTTCTTGTCTTCATTTCCGGGTACGAGGTCTTCGTTGGGGGCTTCGCAGCGGTAGATTTCGTCTTCTCGTACGTCGTGATCGCGATATTTACGATTCTGTACTTCGGTTGGAAGTTCGTGAAGAGGACCAAGATTGTTCGATTGGCTGAGGTGGATCTCGTGAGTGGTAGAAGAGACTACTTAGTTCCCTTAGAGGAAGAGAGTACTTCGGAGAAGCCTAGGACCCCGTGGTATGTTATAGTCAAGAGGTTTATTTTTAGTTAAAAGTTTGAATTTAGGGAGTCTAAATAGTTAGGAATAAGCTATCTGAGTTGATATATATCGGCAAAAATATCGTCTTGCACACCTACCCTAGGTATTTATGCTACAACTCATCGGGCGGCTAAATCAATCTATTCTATTGCCAATCTAGGTAGTTACTAATGAACCAGGAGATAGCCAATATTAACTCTGCAATGATCTCAACCTTGGTAGACAATGGCGACAGCAAGAGCCCGTTACGCTGCGACTCGCTTAACGAGAAATCATATCCAGCATTCTCATGCAGCATCTTCGCGACGTTATCCTGTCCACCCTCAGTGGTCCAAAATAACATCCCCAACTTGACGTATCTTGGTATATTACTGGTATCCTTGTCCACTAATAGTCGAACAATATCATCATGTTGCCACTTGATTGCGTAGTACAACGGTGTCCGGTACCGTTTATCCATAGATGCAGCGTCAGCAGATTTTTCAAGTAATATCTGTGTGATAGTAGTATTTCCCTCTTCGGCAGCGTAAGATAGTGCCGTTCTCCCCTGAATGTCCTTCAATTCAGTATCAGCGCCTTTTTCAAGCAGTAAACGAACCGCAACACCACAGCCTTCTTCGGCAGCATACGATAACGGCGTCCTACCCACGATGTCCCTTGCTTGAATATTTGCGCCGCCTTGTAGCAAGACTTGTATAATGCAATCATCGTAGCTTAGGATGTCATAGCCTCTTCCCAATGTAACAGCATAGAATAGCGGGGTTTTTCCCTCAAGGTCTGCTGCTTCAACATTGGCACCCTTCCCGAGTAGTAAGCGTATAATAGCGATGTGCCTATTTTTCACGGCCTTAATTAGTGGTGTGTCAAATAGATATTCCGAGTTGACATTAGCACCGTTATCAAGTAATAGCCTCGCTACTACATCGTGACCTTCTTGGGCCGCCCACATTAACGGTGTTTTGCTATCATTTGTATCTTTCGAATCGATATCAAAACCTCCCCTGTCTAATAGCTTCCTAACGGCCATTCCGAGTCCAAGGTACGATGCATGCGTTAGTGCAGAGTAGAACTGCGGATATTCTATATGCAGAAACGCCCAAATCTTGTACCATAGCCTCCTTTCTTTCGGATCCAAGAGACGCAACACAGAATCCTGTATTGGTTCGTCCTCTTGAAACCGAGCTTGCTGGTAATGAAAGGACCAATTTTGTGTTGAATATTCAAGGAAGGGATAAATTTTGAACCATTTGTTGCACAAACGCGAACGGTTAACAATAAGACCAATAGAATTTAATATGCTATCGTCTTGATGGTAGGTTCCGAATGAGTCAAAGAGGAGATACCAAATGCAAGCTTTAGCGAGAAGACGATGCGATTCCACTAAATCCAGAGAATGTTTCCATCGAAGACAGGAGCTTGTTGGCGCAGATATAATTGACTGGTTTTGGCTCTTGACTAGAAAATCTATTGCAGTTTGGTGAAGTAGGTATATCTTCGATCCCACGATTGTTACGAAACATCCGCTTAAGTCTCTGATAGTGCGACTAAATCGATCTTCCGGTTCAAGTAGCAGATCGTCATCCTTTTGGTGGCTTTCTTCAACAGCCAATGCCACAGCCATTTCCCTTAAAGAAAGGGGTCGCGTCGCAACAACCGCGATACTTAAGAGCCGCTTAGCCTGTACTGCATCATAGCTTCGGCATAGAATCTTATCATAGGCGGCTTCTACGGTTTGAGGAAGGGTATGAATATATTGTTGTAGTCCTTCTTTCGTCATGTCGATGCTATCCTTCATAGCGTTGAAGACGAGATATACCCATAAGTATGTCCGATGAGGAACTTTGGTAATCTCCTGTCTTAAAATTTCCTTCTCATTTATTGACAGTCCAAGACCCAGGTCAAGATTTCGGATATTATCCTCGATTAATACGTTGATATCCTGAGAAATTTTGTCTACCTCGTCTTCCGCACTTAAATGAATTGTAGGGATGCGGTTCTTTAGACGTTTAAACCCGCGTTGAATAGTAGAATACGGTCGACTAGTTAAAAGGAACTTCAATACACCCTTGTTACCATTTAGGTAATAAGGTGAATATAACTTGCTCAATGCTTCGGTTAATTGAGATCGTCCCTCTTCCTCGCATTCGTCGAAAGCATCCATAATACAGACAACTTCTCCATCAGCTTGATATGTTGTCAACTCGATGAGAATTTCCCAGAGCCCCGAGAAAGAGCTAGTAAGCGTTCCTCTAGATTCGAATATTTCGATTATTTTATTTGAGAGGAGATCAGGTCTTTGGTCGATGATCTGTCGTATAATACAGCATATAGCAACCGTCATATTCCTTTGGTCTTCTAAATTTTCGTTGAAGAAGAAATAGCAAGTAGTCCTTGTATCTGTACTAGCAAGCACCTCATCAGTCAAATACCTTGCTAACACAGATTTTCCGCACCCTGGATCTGCAGATACCCAGAGCATGGTTGACGTTGTGGTCTCCCTCCACTTGCGGAATTGGGGGTGTTCCGTGAACCAAGCACATGTTCCACTGAGACGTTCTGGAATCATGTTCTTGCAATCTTTATATGGCAATATGTCAAGCGCCTTTAAGACTTCCAATGTTTTGGGATTTTTGGACGATCCTTAAGTGTTGGATTAGTGGCTGCTATACGTTCATGATAGTTGGAGAACATGAAATAAGTAGTAAAACTCAACGGCAATAATAGAAGGGTCTCGTGACAATTGAGATCGTCTTGGTGGGATAGCATATATCTACTCCCAAAAGAGCAACCGGAGCCGATGATGAAGTTGGTCTAATTTCCAATACAGGGGTTCATTTCCACCAAGTGTTCCTTGATTAAAGGGATAGATGCTTAACTGACCACTTTGAGTTGCCTCCTTTGCCTTCTCATAGAGCTCTCTGATATTGCGTCGTACTAACTTAAAATTGTCGTTGTCAGTTTGGTTTAACCCAAATTTGCATACTTTACTGTGGTCTGCGTCTAATGGCACTATAGTCTCTCGGTCGCCGGGTAGATTAAGACGCGCACTTAGCCTTGGTACGGCCTGTGGTTGATGCTTAGCACAATAAAGTCGTCTTAGGACAAGATACTTACTCTATCAAATTCCCCCCAAAATGAAAGAATGTGGTATTGCTCCAACTGGTGCCTCCACTGTTCTTGCATGATATCGGAGAATATACCCTTGCGTTTCAGAGTCTCTAAGATATTCTCTCCTCTTTGAAAGCCTAAGGACTTTGCGATCTTGCAGACCACATCTCCTAGGGTCACCAGTGTCCCGTCACACCCGTAGTGAGGCGTGGCAAAGAAGACCAACCCTTTGGTCGCAAGTTTGATTGGAGTGTATTTTGGGTTATTGTGTGCATTAATCAACGCTTGCTTAATCAATAGTCCACCCATGCTGTGCCCTAGAAATATGATCGGCCTAGACTCGATGCCGTGCCTTTCTATTCTTATCTCCTCCAGCAGTTTATTCGCTCTTTCAATAAAGGTACTTCTGTCTTTTCCGTATACAACAGTCGAATTATACTCGTACAAGAAGATTCGCGATTCGGGTAGGACTTGGGGAAGGTCATCACGAAGCCAGAGACGTCCTCGTGACCCGGAAGGATAACGCCATGTATCCCACGCATGATCGGCTCTTCTTTTACCACGAGGATTCAGACCATGCACAGCAATAATACTAGAGTGTTTTAGCTACGTCAGTGTAGGATTCAAATAGACCTACTCGACTTTTCTGGCTATGTCAATAACTATACTGTTCGCGCTACCCAATTTAGGGTCGGGATGGAGTTGCCGGAGAGGCTATACTTCACTGTAAGTAAGAAAGGCTCTAATTGAAACTGGTTCACTAACCATTGTGGTTTTTGTCACCCATACCTTAGGTAGGTGGATATAGTTTAGGTAGAATTGTGAAGAATATAAATGATTCGGATGTACCATATGCGTCAGGAAACACCGAGCTTCCGGAATGATAGGGTAACTGGAAGAGAAGCAGAAAAGGGGCCTGCAGTATTGGTGTAATTTCAGCCTCAGAGTTCGTTGGGCATCTTGGAGTAAAACTGGAGGAGCCTAACCCGATAGATATCTTCACTGCGTGAAGCTAGAACGTCTCATAATATGACATGTGTAAAGAACATGCGCTTCGCTACGGGCTACGATTGGCTATGTTTTATAGCACGCTGCTGAGGCAAGCCTTGGGAAATTAATTTGATTGGTCTTGATATGCCAAATAACGAAATTGACTTGATATTGTGCTGATATTGGATGCATAGCAGATTCCAGCCTCACCAATGCTAAGGGCATTGGAGCACAATAGCACGAAAACCAAAAGTAGAGGAAAATAGTAACTTTGCAGATATTGTTCCCTGTCAGTAGTAGGGCTATAAGGCACCTTATGGGGACTTAGTAGATGTGACAGTTACTTCTGGTAATAATCAAGGCGACGAAAGGCAAGTAGGGTATAGTTAGTCTCTATCCATGGATACCTGGTAAGCATCTAGGCTTCGATTGCTATCCCATATGTCAGCAGATTGACTACTTCTCGCTTCCATATCGACCGAATGGATTTGCTGTTAAGATCTTTACCTACGATGTTTTAAACTCGTGATCTCGACAACCTCCTCGGCCTTCCCTCAAGTATACGGTCTCTATAAAATAGGGTATGGTTTTAAATTTAGTTACGATAGTTTCATCGAAGGCAAAACGGTCGAATAAATCATTGACAACATGAGAATAAACTTAAGAGGGTATCATTAAATAAGCTGGATCGGATCAAAACTAAAGGTATCTAACAAGATCATTGGAACTTGGCGGGATTGCTGGGTATAAGTCTCCTTAGCACTTCGATCTGACGCGCTTGTGCCTTATTCTTTAAATCCGTGACGCCACGCTTATCAGGCCGTCTCGTACCATTCGAGTACACGACTGTAAAATCTGGCACTATCTCCCAAGGCTGTATAACGCTGTGAGGAGTTAAAGTGCAGTGCTTTTCTACCGTTAACGCTCGACTTACCATAAATAACCATATAGAACGAATATAAGATGGACTTACCTTCCCTAGCCTCGCTCCTTTGCCTACTCTGCAGCCTACGCCAACCAGGCATCCCTCGCCAATCATTGTGCCACCGGACTCGAGTACTACGCCAACTTCGATGGTCACATAGTCGCTAACTACCACGCCGTCGCGTGACTCACTAGGAGTCGGGTCTGCGGAGGTTGCCCCAATGCTTGTTCTTTCGTGGACGATACATCTCCGGCCAATCGTGATTCGGCCATTAGAGGAATCTAACTTTGCTCGAGGATGTATGACCGTCTCCGAACTGATGTTGATGGTGTGGTTTCCCGCCAGAAGGGCAGAATCAGCTATTGTGATTGACGAAGAGAAGTTGACGGGAGCTTTCGGACCGGACTGGACACGCGGGAGGATCGACTGGCGTTTAGAGGAGGACATATCGCTCCCATATGGGTCATGTGGGGTAGAGCATCGGCGTTGGAGAATGTTGATGAGCTTAAACTCGTAGCGGCGTACGGACGGGATTTGTTTGAAGATGAGGATTAATGATCGATAGGTAATAGAGTGTCCAAATATGCTTATTAATGATTATCTAGATATGCACAAATCGAATATTGGCATTAAACATGACGTACTACGATAAAGTGGCAGAAGATAAAAGCAAGCAAAGACATGACCTCATTACTCAGCCATTCAGCCACAGCAAAAACCTTAAGACATTGTAGCTCTCTAACCCAGAGGCTAGGTGATCGCCACAGACGGTACGGATTAGACCCGCCTCCAGATGTCCCGAACCAATCACAAGCCGGTCATTTCTATTCAAAGGCCTCACTTTACTTTACCTTTTCTACGACAAAACCTACGAATCCCTCTCTATTGCCATCCGGTCTCTCCACTCCCTCTGCTCAATTGAGCAACCAAACACCTTCAAGATGCTGTCTAGGACTACCGCGCCGTCGGCAGCGTCCGTGAAGGCCCTATCACGTGTCGCTTTACCATCCTGCTCGAGATTACCACAACAGTCCGCACCCCAGCAGAACCGAAGTTTCGCGACCGTCCAAGATGGAACCCCGAAACGAACATATGGCGGCCTTAAAGATCAAGACCGTATATTCCAGAACCTCTACGGCCGCTACCCCGCCGACTTAAAGTCGGCTAAGAAGATGGGAGATTGGCATAAGACGAAAGAGATTATTCTAAAGGGCCACGACTGGATCATTGGTGAGATCAAAGCTTCGGGCCTACGAGGTAGAGGAGGAGCTGGTTTTCCTTCTGGTTTAAAATGGGTATGTCGGATTATCACAACTCCTACCAGAAGATAATCGCTAATTATTGGCGCGACGCAGTCGTTTATGAACTTCAAAGATTGGGATAAGGACACGAAACCCCGATATCTGGTTGTCAACGCCGATGAAGGCGAGCCTGGCACCTGCAAAGACCGAGAGATTATGCGAAAGGACCCCCACAAGCTTATCGAAGGATGTCTCGTTGCTGGCCGAGCCATGAACGCCACCGCTGCCTATATTTACATTCGTGGAGAGTTTATTCTCGAAGCTGCCGTCTTACAACGGGCCATCAACGAAGCCTATGCCGATGGATTAATCGGTAAAAACGCATGCGGCTCCGGATACGACTTTGACGTGTACTTACATCGTGGTGCTGGTGCGTACGTCTGTGGTGAGGAGACGTCATTAATCGAGTCTCTGGAAGGCAAACCCGGCAAGCCTCGTCTAAAGCCTCCGTTCCCGGCTGCCGTGGGTGTGTTCGGTTGCCCATCTACCGTCGCCAACGTCGAGACCATTGCTGTCGCCCCCACAATCTGCAGGAGAGGAGGCAACTGGTTTGCTTCTTTTGGCCGAGACCGAAACCAAGGAACAAAGCTATTCTGCATTTCTGGCCATGTCAACAACCCCGCGACCGTTGAGGAGGAGATGAGCATTCCCCTACGTGAACTCATTGAGAAACACTGCGGTGGCGTCAGGGGTGGTTGGGACAACCTGCTTGCCATTATCCCTGGTGGCTCATCTACTCCTATTCTCCCAAAGAGCGTATGCGATGACCAACTAATGGACTTCGACGCTCTCAAGGACAGCCAATCTGGTCTTGGTACTGCTGCTGTCATTGTCATGGACAAGAGCGCCGATGTTGTCCGAGCCATCTCTCGGCTAAGTCATTTCTACCGACACGAGTCTTGCGGGCAGTGCACACCGTGCCGTGAAGGTAGCAAGTGGACCGAGCAAATCATGAGCCGCTTCGAGAAGGGAATCGGCCGCGAGCGGGAGATTGATATGTTGCAGGAGTTAACAAAACAAGTCGAAGGGCACACGATTTGCGGTAAGTCGTTATCACGATCTTTTGCTAATTTATTAAGAACGATACTAATTTTTAATAGCTCTTGGCGAGGCGTTTGCCTGGCCTATTCAGGGTCTTATCCGCCACTTTAGACCCGAGCTACAGGCCAGGATGCAGAAGTATGCAGCGGAACATGGTGGTGCACAAGCTCTGGCTGGCGGATGGGAACCCAATGCCCGAGCAGAAGGCAAGCTTATTGCCCCTGGCCAATAGACACGAACGGATCACCTGTTATACTATAGTGCTAGATGGCGTAATACGAAGGGTTAGAGAAATACTCGGCCACGTTGTACACCACAAATACTCGTTACTTTGTACATATCCGCACAGAGGCAGCACTCAATTCCTAGATATTCCTAGGCACCCACTAGTGATACTCAATTTTTATCAAGTAATTCAAGTTAATAAGAAATCGTGAGTACAATGCCTCAGTACTTATCATTCATACGACTTCTATCCCCAGTCCAACCCCTTTCATGATTTCGTAATTTCGTTCCAACGATACATCGTGAATCTATTCAACAATTCTATTCAAGTTGACCAAGCTTGGTATCCAAAACAGTTATGCAAGCGCTCTTCAAATTCACCAATGGGATGTGATGAAGGTCAAGACCCGCTACCCTGGATCTACTTACTCCCCGCGACTTCTCGTCCACACCTCTCCCACACATCCATACTTGTCAAGATCGTCGTTACGAACATAGCTAGACCAACGGTACCAGGGTCGGCTTTGACCCAGCCAACTACGCTACCCGGCAAGACGATGTCGAGAATACTAGCCGTGGCACCGCGACCCAGCTTGTACACACTGGTCGTGATCTCCTGCTTCGGTTCCTGCTTGCGCTTTTCCCGACTTGTCTGTTTTTTCTCGGAAGAGGCTGCTTTTTCAGTTGGAGCGGGCGGCGCGGAAGAGAGCGTGAAGGATATTTCCAGGACGTTGTAGACGGCGCTACAGACCAGGGAGAATAGCCAGAACCTCTGGCCCTCGACAGTGATAGTGCGTTCCCGCTCAGCTGTCCAGATTGCTAGCCCAGGAACTTGCAGCGCGTCTACCATCGTGCTGGCTTCCAGCAGTAGATACATCCCCATGAATGTCTTTGAGAAGACATCAATCCATGGGTGCACCTGGGACAGGAATCCGCGCGGTGCGGCTCCTTTCTGGCCCTGGGCGGCGGAGAGCTTAGAGGAGAGCTTCTGCGCCGCGTTGAATGAGTCTAAGAATCGGAATAGCCGGAAGAAACGCCGGGCGAGTCCTAGACGCTGGTTGAGGCCCTTTAGGACAACGTGTGTTGCGGCAGGAGAGGGGGCCTTCTCTGTTGTGAGAATGAAGATCTGGAGGAGCACATTAAAGGGGAGGGTGAAGTTTGAGAGGATCTGCACGATGGATTGGAACAGGCGGAAGGTCCTCTCCAGACCGACTGTGGATTGGTGTTAGCAACTAAACGAAGGGATATGTAGATTTGAGTTTAAAAAAAAAAAAAAAAAAAAAAAAAAAGGTTGTTGGTTCGTGGAATATGAAAGCTATTCCTGGCTCGTCGACCAAGTCAACCAGAAATTATCAGATAAGGACCCTTTATCCTAACCTCCTCGAAGCTAACCTTGCCTAAAATTTGGAACCAATGAGAGCGCATGGTCCACTCCTTATAGAATCATATAACACCAGGGTTTTATACTCCAAATCCCACCCTCATTAAGGTGTAAGTCACATACGTAACAACATTCTCGCCAACGAGCCCGAGGCAAACATTAGGTTTTCTCTAGGCAAGCTCAACATGTATATACAATTTATTTCGCGATTTTTATTTGTATTAACTCATAACCGATCCAATTGACCATGAACTGAGACGGGGTCCCCTGGTCAAGGGCTACTTGACCCGGATCACGCGGCGTTCAGACGGCATGCTGAAAAGGAAATAATTTGGTCATACCTGAGTCGGTCGTGAATCTTATAAATTGTTCGAATTGTAGTGACATCTTAATAATATGGCCAGCTTCTATTTGATTGAGCTGGATCAAGGCTTGAAAGTGAATTGAAGAACAGGTGAATGGGAAGATTTAGCTTATAAAACATTGTTGAAAAAGGTACTTCTAAGTCCGAGTGCGGGCGGTTTGTTGGGTCGGGGTCGGCTTTACGGTACCTACGGACCCGCACCTGCCACGGGTCCTTGTTCAAGTAAGGGTACGGAATATCTTACATCTTACATAATTCCGCATATTGAAATAATAACCTTGAAAAATATATAATATTTTCTATAACTAGGTTGTTACCATGCAGCGTCAAGTTGACATTCGAGGCCAACCGTTATAAAATTCATCGACCGTTTTGTAGGGTCCATAGTTCACAAACCCACCACGATCATTCATAGCGAAGGGCTTTTCTGAGCAATCCGCGTGATTACGTCTTATTAAACTATTAATACGTTTGAGAGTTTAATCAGATATATTCGACCTTCTGGATTATAGATAAACGGCCGGCCAAATGTGACAAGGTCAATCTTGCCCTCTTTCAGTAGCATTTCAACTTCCTCGACAGTAGACTCGTAGTTCACCATCAACATCATCTTACCATCAGGATACTTAACCAGGTGGCCAAATTGTTGAAGGTGTTCCTAATTATCCAGTAACTTAAAGCCCTCTGGACGGGAATAGATATCTTGCCCTTGTCCAGAGTAATAACCACAACGAGAAATATTGATGACCAGCAGTTCAATTCCGTCGAAGCCCGCTAAATTAGCCAGCGTGACCGAGTTTCTGTACTGTTAAACAATGAACTTTAAGTCTTCGATCTCTGTGATATTATTAGTATGACCCTAAGCAAGTCCCGGTGGTCAGTTACCTTACAATCGACGTAGAGTGTAAGTTAGTGTCTTCGTCTTACTCACAGGGCATCCTTCAAATGCACCGTACTCGCCTCCAGCTGCTAGTATCTTAGATGACGCATAGACTGGATAATTATGTTTCTTGAGCATTAGCATATCGCCGTTTTGAATCCGTCCTACCCGAAAATTCATTGTTAGCGAGAGAGGCTTAAGTCGAGCTTCACCAATGATATATCACCAGGTAGAAACGTACCGGGATGCCATGGCTGGAAGAATGTCTTGTCGTGTACATCGTGGACAGCATCAGTGACCTTGGATTTATAATCCGATGTCTATTCCAAGTATTGAACTTATACCTATTCGGATTATAGATGCCTGTCGATACTAGCATCATACTAATTAGTAACCAGGAGGATGTTGATCTTTGAATCGGAATACTATTTTTATTCGTCTAGAGTCATTGAGCACCATAAATCATCAAGTTAACTAAGGCAACTCATGATACGATGGGCTGATTCGATACGGGAATAGTATTCTTTGTACATCGAAGCTTGGGCAGGTAGCAGGTGCATATAATTATATCACATAGTGGTTATAAAGACGAGCCAATACATAGAAACAAGCCTTTCCTTTTTCTTCACATCATATGTAGTGTCATCCTTCTTTTCTAGTTAATACATCTATAAATCTCGCCCTTTCTCTGTATTCTTGGACATATTCGCTAAATAATCATCTTTGGTCAAACAATGTTATGGGCCAAAGACATAAGTATAACCAGTACAGAATATATATCCAATTATTACGTAATATGTAAAGTTAAGAAGTTTCAATATCAATCAAGTATTACGTAGACACAGCAAAAAGTATCTACTATTTACCCCTATAACGTAATCTCTGCTTTGCGGCTGTAGACATTGATAATACATAGGTACTAAATGTTCTTGCTCAAGGGAAAGTGGGCCATGCATTATCTTATCTATAGATAGTACGTACCTCGCGGTGAGCAAAAAGTCAATGGCAGAAAGGTGGGTCCTTGTCGCGTTCCACAAATTTTTTTCTTCAGCAGCCAGAAGGTCGTAATTCTTCGCACCTTGAGGTCAATTGGGAAGAGCAGTCTGCCCTTTTTTTCTTGGTAGGAAGGTCCTACCACTGGCGGCTCACCTGTTTATATTAATCTAAGGTTATGTCCGGCAACCCGCGCACTCAACCTCTTTCTACATCCTCTCAAGGCCCTCCCAATTGGTTATTCAGCAACAATTCTACTAACTCCTCTGCCTCCGTACCATCAGACAGTACGGCACCAGAAATGGCAAAGAAGAGTCAAAAGGCTGCCAAGGCGGCAGTCGCGCCTACAAAAGCAGCATCGTCTACCAGCCAGAATCAGGCTCCTCCCGACCAACTCATGGACTTAGTCGAGTCGTTCTTGTCCGATCAAGGATTCGATAATGCTCATCGTGAGTTTCAGAAACATAGAGCAAAGAAAGGTTGGAAGGGACAGGATGCTAGCAAACAGAAGAAAAAGGCACATCATTCCCTGGTCAGCGTATTCCAGACGTGGGAGACATTCTCAAGTCAGGCAAACACACCCATCATCCCCAAGGAAGATCCCATGCAGAAGATCACCAAGGTCAGCAGTAGCAGTAGCAGCGAAAGCGATAGTAGTGACGACTCGAGCTCAGAAAGCTCCAGTGATAGCGATAGCGACAGCGATGATTCCAAAGATGTTGCCATGGCCGACGCGCCCGTTGATGATGAATCTAGCTCTTCCGAGAGTTCTAGCTCCGACGACAGCGACAGCGACAGCGAGAGTGAGAGCGATGTCGAGAAGGAAAAATCGAAGAAATCAGCTACTGGGGTTGTTACAAATGGCAAAAACCCGTTGAAACGAAAGGCAGTTTCCGAAAGCGAAAGCTCCTCTGACTCCGATTCCGATTCCGACATGTCGGAATCGAGCTCGGAAGATGAACGTCCACAGACCAAGAAGGTCAAGACTAAGGCGAGCTCTGATGAGAGTTCATCGTCGTCTTCTTCTGAATCTTCTGACGACGAGAGCTCCGACGATGAAGACGAAGACAGTACCAAGAAAATTAAACAACCCCAAGTCGACGATGAGTCCTCCAGTTCTGAATCTGAATCTGACTCTTCGGATTCTGAATCCGACGAAGAACCTAAAGTGGATCTGAAAGCAGCAGCAGCGGTGCCACTACCTGAATCTGGCTCTTCTTCCAGTGATTCTGAGTCCGACTCGGAGTCGGAGGAAGAAAAGCCGCAGCGACCTAGCAAAGGAGTAGCTCCGAACGGCGCCGGGTCAGATACCTCTGTAACCTTGGACAAAGCCTCACCTGAGTTTGCGTCTGCTTCTTTCCCCCCTCTGCCGCCTGACCCTGTTGCATCAAAAATGAACAACCGGGGTAAGAACGGAACCAAGGCGCAGAACCAACCTTTTTCCCGAATTCGGAAGGATGTCGCCATCGACCCAAGATTGTCGTCCAATGCTTATGTTTCGCATGACTATGGCGAGAAGGCCCACCAGGACCTTATCGTGACCAAAGGCAAGGGCTTCACCAAGGAGAAGAATAAGAAGAAGCGGGGAAGCTACAAGGGTGGTCCTCTGGATATCAACAAAAGCCGAAGCATTAAGTTCGAGGATTAGAGCTCACGGACCAGTACCGAGTTGATCAAGAGATCTCCCAGGATCACAAACAAGGGGAAGAAGCAACTTATGGGCCAGGTGAAAGCGCCTACAACCCTTCAGACCCCTAAGAAGGATACCATCGATAAAGCTATTGTCAACAAGCTTAATCACGATCCTAAAAAAGCGGCAAAACGGGTTCATTTCGATTGATTCACACCAGGAACAATACCCGTGCTCTCGAGGTTAGGACTTACCTGTATTTAAGAGCTTTGAGAAGCACCTGGGTACTTGTTCTAGTAGTCCTTTGCATTTGTATTTATCAAGCATACCTAGGTACCTAAAGAATACTCGTGTTTTTCGTTTAATAGCTCTTCCAAGGAGACTGTCTATTGTAGAAGGGCGAATACGTTGGATTTGGGTAGACCTATAAAGTGGAAAGAAGCCTAAGAGCTAGGATTCACTATTGCCTAGGTACCTACTGTAGATAGCAAGTTAATTAATACCCTCTCGTATAGCATTTTGCCTATTGTATAATTCTATCTTCTTTTGCTTCTTGACAGGTTGAGCAGAATTCTCTCAGAACTTCAAAGTATCTATCGTCCCATGAATAAAATCTACCTTGCCCCTGTCCCTGCCCCTTTCGCATTGTTCTACGTGACATGTCAAGAGTTCATTGGGTACCCCTGGAAGGAAAATAAGGTAGGGGTGGATTAACTTTGAGATTCGTTCCAGGGTTCCAACTATCTAGGTAGGCAACAAATTCCTTCAGACGATTTCTGTAGCGGCATCTCGTCATCTCGCCATGCTGTCATTTCAGACAGAGCTTAAAATTAACTTCCAATGTAGAATAATTTAGTTCTACCCCAAGGCTGATTGATCAAATTACCGGTGTTGCCTAAAAGTTGACTCGCTTTCGTTTAACTAGCAAACTGCTAAACGCCGCAGATGTGGGGCCGGTAGAGCAGCACCGCCTCTTGAAGTGATTTACGCTATATCAATTTTCACGAGCTGGTTCCATATGAGCGGTGAGGCCGCATCACACTAATTTTTTTTTTTCTCCGGTGCCTGTATGAAATGATCGCTGTCGCGTGGGGAAAGGCAGATCGCTGGATCTTTGTGTATGTTGAGTTGTGACAGACAAGGATCCCTGGGAAGTGGAATCGTAACAGACCCAGGTTAGGGGGATTTCTTGGGCTCCATATTTTAGTGGCTCTGTCTATACAGTTGTTTGTAGGTTTATAATTTTCTGATCAAGGCTGATATGTCTAGAATGTTTGATTTTCGAGTTATGAGCCCGCGGCTGTGTCCATGACTAGATAGTTCAGTCAGTCCTTTAAGACGTAAGCTCGGATTTAAACCAATGACGCCTTAACCCCTTTGGGTGAGATAAGACGGTATGATTCTAGTAGAAAATTATAGAGCACCGAATAGCCTCCTAATAGCCGTAGTCCATTATCGTCTGACAATGTATCCGTCTCGTGATTGAATTATAACTTCTCTTGATCTACCGCATGCGGTGTCCTCTATGTAAGCTGCGCTCGGACAGGCGGGTAATCGACTCGAAAGCGCTCGGCCGACCGATCCCGTTTGTTGAGTGGGTCGAAGACTACTGCCGTAGAGAAATGCCAATAATAATCTCCTGGATTAGGATAAACAAAGTATCGTGGAATATCTTCTAGGGTCAGGTGTATAAGATAGGGGTATACGCTGGATATTGCAGTACGCCTGTCCATCTAGCTCAGCAAATACGACATCGGGTAGCCGGAAATTAGGTTTGCTACCGTTGAAGTGATCGTTTAGATTGAAAATAGCCATCTTGATGCCATACGTTGTTGAAGGCGGATCCTTCGAGTAGCTTCGTTAGGCTCACTGGATCGGGCATGTTTCCCTTAGCGCCCCTAAGTCCTAGAAGAAAGGAGGTATAGTCTTGGTATACCAAATGTATGGTAGCGGAGAGTAAGAAATAGAGAGATAGATGATAGTATGATGCTTGATAATCTAGACATTTAACAACTGCGGATGTTGAGTGGCGCAGTCTTTCTCCTGCAACTAAATGATCCAAGTTTTGACAATATCTGGGAAGGGTAAACCGATGATGATATACTATGAGACTGATAGGGCATTTTTGTCGTTGGTGATCTTTAGTTATAGGGTATCTTGTCATATTAAGTTTCACTGGATAATAATATCTAGTGTTGTCGAGAATCGAGATGCTTCATTGAACCTTCATTTTATCAACGATACTAGGGATAGTAGCCTTTAGAACATCGTTAGTATTTCTCAGTCGTTCATATCACTATAATAGTGCTTGTGAGGACAACCTAAATGGGATGGTAAATCCGATTCAAGGGGGTTTGTCGTTCTAAAGTAGGATTAGTCAATTGCCAAGTGAGGCAGTAATAGCGAATGTACGGTGAATATAGCCTAACTTGATTTTCTACTTAATACCTCCTACTAGCTAGATAGCTATATGATTCGTACAGCACACCGGGGCGCCCCCTAAGCCTGGCATAGGTAATTTCAATCGAATTTGTGGCGGAGTAAAAGATAAAAAGTTAATAGGGTAGACAAAATGCACGATATCTATTCACGTGGTACAGATGTGGTCATATTGTATATTTTGTGACACCTATTTATGTGTTTGTCCCCTACAAACATCAGGTTATGTAAGAGGTAAGTATCTAAGCAAGCAGGGTAAGAAGCGTTTGCTAAATAGGCTATAGCTTAAGTCCGTCTGTAAAGATCAGATATAATAAAAGGTAACTAGTGAATGATAATCTGTGGAGAATTAACAATTGGAGTTTCAGGGCAATGACGAACAATATACTTCCAAGTATGTAGAGAGAATACATTAGGTACCTAAGTCAGCCTACCTGTCAGCCGTACCTTATAGGTACATTAGTACATTAGGTACATCAGCTAGGTATACTAGTGCACCTACCTAATGTAACCAAGCCTAGGTCCATATGCCCATATGTATGACCTTTAGCGCCACATACTACATTATCTAATCTATCTACAATGTAAAGTTCAAGCCTTCCATATTATCTTACTTTCGGGAAAGCAATTAAGACCATGTCCCCACGCGACGTCTAATACATTCCACTCACTCGGCTGAGTGACTACCTACATAAATTATAATAACAAAAGCGATATACCTAGCTTATCCCAGGGTATCCATACATTTACTAGATAAATCAGCAATTCCCGACTTTACTTCACTCTTAATAACTAGCATTCATTCACCGTATCCGCTTATGTGTCTAGGTAATCTTCGCGGTCTATATAAAGACGGCGGTGCCGACCAACATGAGATAGCTATGAACAACTCTCCGCAAAAGCCTTCTAGATTACTTCAGCTGTGGAAGACATTTGGCAAAATGACGACTTCCGGACAACCTAAGACCCCGTCGAATTGCCGGGGTGGGGTTCCGGTCAGACTACATTTTCAGGATAATATGATGAAGCTTGCTCGCCCTGAAGAGAAAGACGCAAATGAAGTCCTATTAGGGGATAGAGATGCCGATGAGCGTTGGTATAGCGGAAGCAAAGGCAATGGAAAACAGTTCGCTGAAGACCATTTTTCACGAAATGTCCACATCATCGACAAAACCCGGCTGTTGAAGGCAGCACACTCTTTACCTAAAGGTGCACATCTTCATCTTCATTTTAATTCCACTCTCCTCCCCGAATTCCTCTTGGGTATAGCCAAAGAGATGCCCAATATGTATATATCAAGTCCTACTCACAAACTACGATCTAAATCCGATTTCGACAATTGTGAGATCGTATTCACGCTCCAGAATACGAGGACAATTCTTGATGACCCAGACGTGGGCCCCATACTGCAAGAGCAGAAACTATCTTCCAAGGATCTGGAAGGCCCGAATCTATTCCATGATAGTTATGAGCCACGCCAGCTTATGCGCTACCAATACTTCCGTTCTATATGGAACGAGGAGCAGAAAACTAGGCAAAGTTATAGGTCACAAAATCAAGAGCAAGCTGGCCAAGCTGAGTTTGAGCTCTGGGATATGGATATAAAATGCGACGATTGGCTTACTAGCAAACTCATCTTCCATAAGGAGCAAATCGACGAAATATTCAAACTAGGAGATAAGCCTTCAGAACAGACAAGCAAGCCCGAGACAAAAGAGGAAGAGCAGGCAAGACAAAAGCAAGCTGAGGATGCAAAGTGGCCTAAGGATATCGAGTTAGATATCCAAAATAGTGAATACAAAGATGTTCGTGAGAGAGCAGCAAGGTATTACACACTAGATGTTATCGCTATGAACTAGCTAACAGATTTATAGAGCATGGGATAAATTCAACGGCCGTACAAGAATGATGAAGGGCCTATTTAATTATGAAAAAGCATTTCGGGCATATACGAGGAAATGCCTAGAAGAATTTATTAGGGATAATGTCCAGTACGCCGAGATCCGACCAAACTTCATGAAAAGCAACCAGGTTTTACGAGATGATGGGTCAGAAGGTTTCAATAACTTCGGCTTGATGGAAATCATTATTGAAGAGTATGAGAATTTTATGAAAGATATCGGAGATATGGACGAACATGGGCATATTAAAGAGAATAGGAAGTTGAATTCAGACGGTAAGCAAGTATACCTAGAAGGAATACCACGCGGAAATGGCCATACCCCATCCCTCGGCGGGATGAAGGTTATCTACTGTACGCCTCGGTCTTTTCCGAAACCTATGGTAAAGGAAGCATTAGATGAATGCATAAAGATGAAGAAGAGATGGCCGCAATATATCGCAGGCTTCGATCTAGTAGGGGAGGAGGCCTATGATAAGAAATATCCACTACGATATTTCGAGGAAGAATTTAGGCAGTTTCAGGAGGACTGCCGGAGGGAGCAGCTTGAGATTCCATTTTTATTCCACTGCGGCGAGACCCCTGACGACATCGAAGGCAACCTCGAATGCGCGCTTGATCTCAATGCCAGAAGAATTGGACATGGTTATGCATTGCCACAAAAACCAGGTATTATGAAGCAAATGAAGAAGAAGAATGTCTGTGTTGAGACATGTCCTATCTCGAACATGGTTCTCGGATTAGTGGAGCGTATGGACGAGCACCGGATTTACGAGCTACTTAAGCATGAAGTTCACTGCACATTAAACAGCGACAACGGTACCCTTTTTAGGTGAGTCGCTACTATCCCACAATTTAGAATACTCGGACTTACTTCATTATTTCAGGTCTACATTATCACATGATTTTTATGAAGTCATGGTCGGCAATCGCAGTATGAATCTATTTGGCTGGCGTCAACTTGCAAGATGGAGCATAGACCATGCTTGCATGAGCCAAATTGAACGTGAGCGGGTCATAGTAGAATGGGAGAGGCGATGGAAAGATGAATTTATTCCTCAGATTCTGGGGAAAGAGTCTACTAGTCGTTTAGCGAGGCTCGATAAATTAGATCAGATCGAGGAGTGTCGGAAAAGGCGGGAGACTAAGCTTGATTTAGAGGTGCGATAGCCGCTTTATAGATTAGGCGTCTTCGGGGCAGGGTTTAGGCGATGAGACAGGTGCAGATATTCACGATTTTGATACCCGATATGACAAGGTGTTTGGTGGCGTTCATCTTGTTACGCCTGGAATCAAGAATATGAGGACCTAGGCTTTACTCTTACCAAGTTAAGGGAGTTCGTATTAGATCTATGGGTTTCCTTCTTTTTCTACTATTCATTTACGAGCTACTGAATAACTCAAAATAGTGGGCGATCTCGATGGATTATTAGCTACGTAAACGTTCACCGATCTACCTATGTATCGCAAACTGCCCGCTGTTTGCTACTCACAGCCTACTGCCTTCATGAAAAACGTGTATCCCATGATGTTATTCAGTGGTTATGCGCGTGCTGCGGGTAGTCGCAGAGGTTGCCTCCATGGGAAACACAACATGGAGGCGATGAATAATATATACAGATGCGCCTCAAACAAAGGAGGCTCTGTTCGGTCAAGTGGAGTTGTTCGAGTTCGAGTTGTTAAGAGTTATTGGGGTTATTATATTTATGGTGGAGAGTCTTGGCGCTATTAAGCTTTCACTAAGCCCAATCATTCAAGCCCAGCTGGGGCTATCCGACGCGTGCCAGCACACTGGACAGTAGGCGGGCCGTAGCGGTTAATGCTACGCTGAAGACCCTGAAACCTAACGCATGTTAATCTAGAACCAAAGAAGGTTAGAGTGGGCCTCGCGATATCAGCCAATCAAAGTAGTAGAATCTCCAAAGTAGGCAAGGATCATCCCCAACTCCAATATCTTTCGAAACTTGAGAAACCGCGAACGTTTATTTCATTTTCAGCCTCCAACACCTTTTTCTCTTTTCCTTCCCATTGTACTATACCCTTTTTAAAGGCCGGTGTCTTGCCGCTTAGCCCTGTGTATTTATATTTATATATATCATGATTATCATGCAAATGTAGTCGTTTTAGCAACATACACTTTCCGTTCCCATCGGACACATTGTTTCAACCTAATCGACTCCAACGATCCAACCTTAGATACTTCGAACCCAAAAACCCGGTAGCGTTGGTCTTAATTTGCTTTTCAGCATTCCCTCCCACGCCTACGATAAAGTTCGAATCTATCCGCCTGCCGGCCGACTAAAACTTACTAAACGCCCGTCAAAAGTATAATAATGGCCGACGACGGAGATGGTGTTATCAGATCTACGGCTGCCAACTGGTTTTCTTCTGACGTCCAGGGTGCCGAGGGGCCTGGAGGTTGGCGCCTTGATGTTGTAACTCTACTTGCCGTCATCGGCGAGTCATCTATAGCAGAACATTGCCAAACTATTACTGCCAGCATCTTCTGCCTCCTCCCGCGCATTATCCCTGCCCCGCAGGCTTTCCTAAAGCCTTCCCGGCCTGGTCGCTTGCCCGAGACCACGGCAAAAATGACCGGCGTCTACAGCGGTGTTGTCCTTGATACAGTGGGATTCTTTGCCAATATCATTCATCCCCTTGACGAGCTACAACCATTTGCTTTCCGAGTCCTACAAATCACCCATACCGACCGCAATAACGCCGGTGGCATTGAGGTTCCCGGCCTACCCAATAGAACGAGCTTCCTTCAAAGCATACGTTCAAATGGAAGGACTACCAACCCATCACATGAACTCCGTACTCTGCCACGTGGTCCTCCTGAAGATCGCAATACACGTATACCAAACGAGCCGATAGACACAGGATACAGCAACGATGTCGAGGCCGGCCCAACACCGGGCGTACACAGGCGGGCAACAATGAAAGAAAATATTCAAGACTTCGTAGCCAATCCAACGCTTGCCAACGATAAAAAACGACCTGCAGTCCCTGCTACCCTATATTCTCCTGTGCACGTCCTCTCACTCTTCTCTCTTTTATTAACATGCGGTATAATTGCCCTTGCAGCAGTACTCGAGGATGGAACAGCTATTCTTGCCGTCGCTCTCATTTCCTTTGCAAGCTCCATTGTTGGCTGGGCTTCGTGGTGGAGGCCCATCCTAATGAATCGCAGTCACACCAATACTGTCCCCGATGGAGACGTGATAATCCGTACGCGTGAGGGCGCATTCCTTCTTATCAAGTGCACCGAAGAAGTAGCGCGTGAGCTCTACTCGGGCACTGAAGAGTGCGAATACCGCGTTAGCGGACGCGCATATAGGGTGCTCATGGGACTTGGAACCTGCTTGTTAATGGTGGCTGTCATCCTCTTGGGCAACTGCAAGTGGTACTCTCAGGTTTTCATCGGCGTTAGTTATATCGTATTGAATGGACTATACTGGACTATGGGGTTGATCCCCAAACGCTTCTTCTGGGACTTAAGCCGCTATGACATTAGAGATATAACTCCTAAAATCTCACAAAACGCCCATACAGTAACCTCTGGTGACCCGCGGGAAGGGGTTAAAAGCTACACGCGTACTCTATGGTATGCGATACGCGAAACTAGGCGTACAGCTTGGGTTAACAGGAGTGGCGCCGCCCCCGACACACCACAATGGCGCAAGTGGCTCGCGGAGGCTGAAGATGCCGCAATATCGAATAACATGGGCTGGCCTTCCGTTGCTCGTAAGGACGTGATTATGAGGATGACAGAGAGCCAACTCAATGATAGAGAAACTTCAGTATCCGAGCCAACTCGAATATTTGACCAGGCAGAGCAAGCTGCACCGGCCACTCAGATACAGCCTCGAGACCGACGCCCTGCCGACGGTACTCTATAGGAAATTTTACCCAGGTTTGGGCCTCTGCCCTTATCTTATATGGAAAATAATGTGCTGGATACCCCTTTATATGAGCGAGCGAGTTTGCGATATAGAGATCATTGTGATTTCATCTAATCTACGAGGCTTTGGGAGATTGCCATTTGAGCTAAGGCCTGCGGATTTAATCACGACTCTAACGACTATTTTTTCTTCTTTAATTTTTAATTTATCTATGCTGCATACGCATATATCTGTATATTACTAGATTTTGCATCGGCTGGAGGAGCATATTGATACTGACTGACTCTTGCATTGGGCATGTAGAACCAAAAGCACAAAACTTGAATTTTATTGGATAAATTTCCGGTGGGATAGGAACTGGGGAAATTGTTGGTTTAGCGAGGAGTTTTGGCGTCTAATAGTGGGTAAATTATTAGCTTGCTTGTCGTTACTACTAAGTCTTGTAACGACTATAATTGAGATGTTTGGATACTGTATTTTTAAGTACCTTGATACATGAATTCGCTGCGAATGAGAAGTATCATGGGATGAGCTGAAAAATGGATACTAGGGATGTCTACAATCAATAGCTATTCGTGCATAAGCACAAGTCCTAATCCGATATACCTAGTAGGTATCCCTTTATCGTGTATTTCGTTTATTTCGTTTTAATAAATGAAGGTAGTATCCTCGTGATACAGTTACCGAGAAGCTTGAATAGAGAAATATAACTGATATGAGAGTCGTTAAAGCCATCTTATATCCATCCCCCGACTCTCTTCCTAGTTTGAGCCACCTGCCTCGCGTATATCATTTCTTCTCCTTTATGGCTTCCTAGGCACTATCTCTGTACTTACTGAGCGTTACTTGAAGCACCATGCTGAGTATTAGGATCTTCAGTGCCGTAGGAAACCGGTATTGATGTTAGGTTTACGCCTGTGGTTCCTGTCATCGCTTGCCCAGCGACTGGATAGGCTTCCGAACGCCAACCTTGATACTGTGGTCCGGTTCCCTGGCCGGGGACCGGCTGAGCGAAGCGAGGGTCGTTTGCCATGCCAGGTCCTTGACCCTGAGGATAGTATTGCGACTGAGGGGGTCTAGGTGTGAAGGTGGATGGCCCTTCTGGTGACACAGACTGCGTATGTCTGGGATATTGCTGGGTGGCTCCATATCCAGAAGATGCATGTGGTGCCTGAAGGAAGGGGTTGTCTGGCTGGTATCTGTGGCTTGGATATCCTGTTCCTGATGAAGGGCTTGGATTCCTATATGTTGGCCCAGGCGGATTGTAGGGGGCTTCGCTATGGTGCTCGAAAGATGAGTATGTCTGTGCGGTTGAGGGTGACCTGTCTGGGATTCTGAAGGACCTAAGAGGATTCTGGTTCTGTGTCCTTTCTTGAGAAGCCGAATCGCCTCCGCTTGAAACCCGCTCATTCATCATAGACTCAAGCACTTGCTCGATAGCCCGAATACCCAACTCCTTAGCGTGAGTTTCTTGATCAGTGCCATGGACGGCTTTGAGATACTTGATAAACTCAAGATAGGCGTCCGAGACCGTCTCAATATTTGAGCGTTTCAGGTGTAACTTAGCCTTTGACTTGAACTTGAGGTCGAATCTCTTATCGTCTGGTAAGGCTTCAAACTCGGCTAAAGCCAAGGCCGTCTGGCAAGCATTTCGGATTTGTCGTCCATTCCACCGAGCCTGTTTATTCTCCACCCAGAACTTCGTGACAAAGCCATAGATTCCAGAATCATCAATGTCAATAGGTCGCCCATTCTTCTTGTACCTGTCCCGAATTAAGTCAAAGTTGAGCTTGAAGATCCGGTTGGTGGCAACCTCATCTAGAGGTGGATGATAAAGACTCATGTGAATTCGAGAAGCAAACGCTTCATCGAAATCGCCAATTCGGTTCGTAGTTAGGAACAGGATTCCGGCATAATATTCAAGTACACGTAGAAAAACTTAAGGCACATAATAAGTGTGAGCAGGTGTCTCGTAAATTAGGGGCCTGATAAACTTGTGTTGGGATGTCCACTTACCGGCAACCAACCCGTTCCTCGTGAAGTCCTCTCTTCTTCTCGATGCAAGAAAAACATCAGCCTCGTCAAGGAGGAGAATACAACCCCAGCGATTGGCTAAGGAGAAATTAATTGATAATGCATCTTCAACCTCCTTTGCGGTAGATCGTAGGTCTCCTGAATGATTATAATGTCAGAAATTAGTCCCTCTAAGGGCGTTATGAAAAGTTTTAAGAGTGTTCGTACCGCATGTTATTTGAAATAGGGGCTTGTTGAATCTCTCAGCAACTCCCTCTTGTCATAATATTAGTTTACTTAGTATAATTCTAGTTTGGGACTACCTACCGGCTGTTGTTGTTTTTCCCACACCCGGCGCGCCGTGGAGGAGTATAATTAAGCTCTTTCCTATAAAATTCAGAATTAGATATCAGGCTAGAAAGAGTGCCTGTCTTTAGGATAGTATCAAATTCCCCTTACTTTTGCCGCGGACGATATCAAGTTGCTCATCTGCGTGTTGTTGGGATTCCTTGTTTCGGAAGTGCTGTGCAATCAATGAAAGAACCATATCCTTGATCTTTTGGTCAAGCACGAGTCGGTTAAACGCGCTTTCGTCATCTTCGTTCGCATTGTCACCGGTTGCGCGGTCATTGCCTACGGCAGTGACCTCAGTGAGATATGCAAGATCTAGTTGGGCTAAAGTAACATTAGTCTCTACCTAGATATTAAGGGGATAGTAACGTTTTGGTGCAGCAGAAAGCCAAAGGCAACTGAAAAGGCTTACCCCAGGTGCGATCACGTAGAGCGAACCCAAAAACGCAATAGGACATAATCAGCAACTCGTCGTCGGTGAAGCCATCATCGTCGGCCTTTATATCCTCCAGGGACCTTGGATAGACGATAGTTGATGGTAGTTTTTGTGGATTCTCTTCCCTCGAGGCTATTGTATCCCGGACAAAGTTTAGATGACGATCATTTTCCACATATGTGTCCTCTATCACATGTTCTCCAGCACAACATGTGGTACAACCATCATAATTTAGTTTCCTCCTTTGCCTTTTCCTTTTTTTTCTCTCAGCCCAAGATTTTCATCTACGTTAGGGCCTATAAGAGATGAGATCTTAGGGCGCCAGTGCGTCAAGTTCTCTTGAGAAAATGCTTCCTGGAAGTCGATGACGACCTGACTTTCAACCTCATCCCGGGTTTCAACAGTGAATCCCGAATAGTACATGTGTTTAATACCAACGGCATCTACAAACTTTTTCCCTCGTTGGATTAAACTATTCCGAAGATCCTTTACTCTCCTATCTACTTCTTCCTCCAAGGCCATCAGGCTATCGTCGTTAACCTTAGACTCCATAGTTCCCGCTCTTCTGGATAGATCCTTCATGATCTGAAAGCGAAGAGGGTATACGTCGAAAGAAACAACGGACCTTTCGCCTTCAAATCGATCAACATCAATGGACTTCATCACAGGACCAAGCCATGAACCGTCAAGGTGTATATACACACAGTGAACGCTAAGCGGATCCTCGTCTTGCTCTTGCTCGTCTGAGTCTGATCCATTTTTGTTATTGGGAGCTTTCCAGCGGTGAGCGCCGCTGTTGATCCCATCATGGGGCGCCGAAGTGACGCCGGCAACTTGGTAAACTTGTTTACCATCAGCTGAAATAACGAATTCTCCAGGCTGGTACAGATGCCAAAGATCTGAGAAAGTTACTTTGTCGCAGTTTACGCTTTTTAGATAGGCACATTTCCGCGAAATATGAGTGTCTATGAATTCCAGAAGATATCCGAGGTGCTGTAGCCCTATCTCCAAAGAACTATAGCCTCCTGAATCCTATATCACTCCGGGTCCTTCTCTGGTGCCCTGTCCTTCAGTCTTCGGATCCCCCGGCTTAGATTCGGTTTGGAATCTTACGTTATTGCTCCCTTCCGCATCCCGGACCGTAGATGCTACTCCGGATGCCAGATTAATTTCGAATGTCAATCTGTTCTTTAGCTCACCATATCGCCGTCGGAGGTCTTCTTCATAATGACAGAGCATCTTAAAGGGTCGCAGCATGATAGAGGATAGGCAGCCGTTACCACCTAGATCTGAGCCCATAACAAGAGAAAGGATTTTCATAAGGGGTCGCGAGTGTATTCTGATTCGGTCTGGAAGCGGCTCTTGGCCTGTTACACTTTCCAACTTTGTGGCAGATGCCCCTGTTGGCCTCCCCTGCTTCCGCCTATTGTAGATGCGCCGGAAGTAATTGGTTGAGACCTCTGGATCCCCGACGAGGATGTCTATGACAGAAGACACTTCGGGTAACGTGTTCCGCACGTCTCTAAAACCTGCCCAATCCAAAAAGTTCAGTCGTGGCAGCGCAAACTTTTCAGCAGCCAAAAAAGAAGAATCTTCTCCTCCTCCTCCCCCTTTTCCTTCTGCTTCTTCTTCTGCTTCTTGCCTTCTTTTACCTCTTTTCTCCTTGTGCTTCTGATATCGCTCTCTGAGCAACGAGACGGTCAAGCTCCCACTCCAAATCAGCGCGCAACCTGGCTCGGAAATAATCAAAGTCCTGAGATTTCGTAGACGTATCAGTACTCCACTCATCGCTATCTGAAGTATCCCACTGGCTAGGCGGCCCAAGTTTGCGAGAGTACATCGGTCGGAGAGATGTTGGTGTTAGTACGGAGGTTGCTCCCCTTTCCACGCCCAGCCTGTACTCTTTTTGTTCAAACGCAGAATTCGGCGAATAATACCGTTTGATAACCTCTAAGTCGCTATTGAGCAGCTCACTAGAAGCCCGATCGAGTGCTCGTGCATCTAAGTCCCTGCGGCACATGGTAATCCCTTGTTTTATGGTTCTAAGGGTCGGCGGCTTCTCTTCGTTGCTTTCCTTTTCTACTCTACTTCCTTCTTCGACTCTATTAGCATAATTTTGAGCGAAGCGTGCACGCCGTATTATCTTCCGCGTCTTTTTGTCGAGAATTTTTGATGTTGCGACAGTTCGACTGCAAATATTTCCTCCGCCTTTGCCATCGGATGGTAGGTCAACATCATCCAAATCGGTGTTTTTATCTATTAAATCTAACAGCTCTAATCGCTGTCGCAACTCTTTTTCTAATATCTTCACTTCAGAAACCAAGTCTGATCTTCCGGCTTTTGTATTAGGATCTGAGTATGGCAGCTGTGGACCTTGTTCAAATTTAGAGCCCCCGGTCATGGAGGGCTTTTGTTCTGATAAAGGAGATACGTTTTTCTTTTCATCGAGAGATATATTTTTCAATATTTCTTGAGGGTACTCGTTGTCAACAGATGCCTTAATCGGTGTTGCCGACGTACGAGACGAAGGCCTATCATCCATCTCTCTCAGGCTGGGATTGTTCTGACTTGTACATAAATTTGTCTACGCCGTAAGGATGAGGCACCTCGACTCAAGATATATCGGTTACTAATGACGAGAAATTTTCATGAAGAATCAACTGTAGTATGGAGGCTCAAGTAAGGCATGCCAGATAAGATAATATTAGAGGCTAACGAACTTATATATCAAACCCCTCAAATTCGAAATAAAAAAAGGAGGCTATGTTACACCCCGTCCTACTACCACTGTCCAGACGCTAATATACGAGAATGTATGCAGGAATGGTATGTGAAGCAGAATATCTCAGCTCAAAAGGGCATTCTCGCGGGGTTAATTCCAGCTCTCAATGTTAGAATCACACCTACTTTATTAATAGACGCAAAGACCTTCGTAGTCTCTTCCAATTTATCTGATTGTATCAACTGCTAATTTTACGATTTCCCATATAATATGTCGGCAAATTCAAAGTCAAATACGAGTTAGTTAGAGAGTATTAACAAGATCTCGCAGCTTCACCATCTCCACAATGTCTATATCAAACCTCCAAAGTCAACCCCTGACAGTGGACTTCATAGAAAATCGTTTAGATGAATTTCACCCAGGCTTTGCGATACCAGAATCACGATATGATTCCCAACTTGGTGCATTCATAGTCACCACCACACGGCCGGAATAATATCTACCACCGAACTTTGGGGGATTGCCGGACTCGAATAACCCTAAACTAGAGGAACCAGTCGACGCAGCCGAAGGGCTCCCGTCAAGACCTCCAGCAAAGCCTGCTGAAGCAATGAAATTCTGGGATACCATTTTCTCCTTGGCGATGGCGAAGTTCGAAAATGAATACCCAGAAGAGCCAAAAAAAATCGGATCAAGACTGGGTATAGCATTCGCGGCAAGAAGGGTTGGAAAGATGTATATGACCAGCTTGAACATGCTAGGGCAGTTTACACGTCAAGTAAAGGAATTAAAGGGTTCACAAGGAAGGTTTATCGGAATTTTGCCGAAGGGGTGGCCCAGCCTACCTTAGGTGTGATCAAATTGATCCCCGATAATGATTATATTACCCCTGTCCTTGGAGCTGTTCAGGTCTTACTCGAGGTACGCACACCTGGGTACTCTATCTATACGCCGCACTGAAATTTATAGCTCCTCCATTCATTTTCTAACTAGTTTTATAGTCAGCTAAGTTCGCGGCGGAAACGCGAAAAGAAATCCTCAGTGGATTTGATGATCTTGACCTCATGTTTTCCGAAGTGGAACTTTTTATCGAAACTTTCCCACGAGACGAAAATATTCATAACGCATCAGTAGATTTGGTGGTCGCCGTATTGGCTGCCATGGAATCTGTTATTGGCTTCTTTATCCAACATTTGAGTGCGTGTTTGAATAGCCTCCACTGGGTTAGGCCAGTCTAATGGGTTCGATAGGAGCCATAGCTGCCACCTTCAATGAGAAGGAATATCAAAATCACATAAGGAATCATCTCGAGCGTGTGAAGTCTGCTGGCGAAAACCTCATCCGCCAAGCCTCGAATTCCAAAACACATAACGACCGCCAGCTGATGCAGGAGATACTAGCACGTGAGTACCCGGCATATCAGTCTATTAAACCATAATATAGCAGGTCTCTCTGACTAACATGTTGCACGTCTCGTACTCGTTATATAGGAACACGAAGGTGGAAAGAAGCATTTGATATAATTAAGGCTTCTCAGCAGCATATACAACAGGGCCAAACTCATATAAGATACGGCCAAAATCAGCTACACTACAACCAAGTACTACTCGGAAAGGAGTTTCATCAGACACGGAACTTGTTCTGTAATTTCCTGGAAAATGGCCTGCCTGAACTATTGAGTAATATTTCTTACGGTACTTTATCCGTTCTCTTATAATCTTTTTCCTTTTGAAGACATTTACTTAAATCTAGGCATTATAGAAGCCGAGCGACGCGCGTATGAGCGACTGAATAATATGATCGCATTACGGCCTGTATCACCGTCTATTTTCCATGGGTTAACAAATGGTGTTTCCATTACGCGTCAATATATTCTCGGTCTCTTAAATATCCCAGACCTGTCTTCTAATGATGTTGAGTATATTAATAGCAAAAGACAGCTTTGGGTGTCTTCTGAAGAACCCGTTCGCGCCGAAAGTCTTGTTCAGGGGAGACGGGTCAAAGAATGGCTTGTGGCACCAGAGTCATCCCAGCTTCTCATTCATGGAGGCTATGGAGATGTTCTGTACGTCTCCGGACTCTCGCTATTTTGCACATCTGTCGTCGAGTCCCTCATAGGAAGGGCTCCTAACTTCGTCTGTCTGTATTTCTTTTGTGGTCTCCACTTAGATGACCTGAACGATAAACACACAGGAGGACTTGCAATGCTCAAAACTTTCATATGTCAACTTCTCTGTCAGTATGATGTCGATACGAAAATGCTGGCGGGTATTATGAATGAAGATCGCATTAAACATGATGACATCCTTGAGCTGAGTAAGTTGTTAAGGTGGCTAGTTGCCCAATTGCCTAATAATGTCATTGTTTTCTGGTTTATTGATGGAGCAGAGTACTACGAGCGGAAGGAGTTTGAGTTAGACTTTGGACATGTCCTAACCACTATTTTGGATATATCGGTCTCAGAGACCACCCAAGCTGTCGTCAAGGTCTTGGTCACAACCCCTACAAGAACATTCCTTGTCCAAGAGCCTTTTAGAGACAGGGGTCTTATCCTTTATTTGCAGTCTACATTTTCCTCTCAGTCCACTCCGAGCAGCCATAGATTCGAGAAGCAACTTAGGGAAGAGGCAAATAATGTCGCAAACGAGCAAAATAGGGCTATCTTTCAACCCAGCCAGGAAATACGTGCCTCGGGCCATTGAGTCAGATTTAACCATCACAGTTCAATGCACAGCAATATGTCTTGGATATTTTCACTCCCGTTTCGAATTCCAATAACCAAAGAAGCTATGTTAGTTGGTCGTTATTAGTAGCTAAATTGTTACCAGTGGCGCATAACGTACCCTGGAAAATCCATGACGTCGTGATTTAGCGTGTGCTCATCATCAAGTTCAATGGCAATATACTCGGTGCTTCAAATGACACAACGGCATTTATTAATGCAAGTAATAGAATTAACACACTATACTAGCTACAAATAACTAGCGATATATTTAATATTCGTATCAAACGAAGTATACCTAGGCACTATGGCTCAGAAGGGAAGCACGATCTCAGATGGGCGCAAGCGGGTTCTAGTCGTCGGCGCTGGCGCTGCTGGGTATGGGTTATCCAAGCTTCCGTACCATTTTATGGATCTGATGTATAAGCTATAGTATGTCTACGGCGTATCACCTGTCGCAACATCCTGATAAATTCCACGTCACGCTGATAGACGCTGTTGATTATTGTGGCGGACAAGCGTTCTCTATTCCTCTGGACAAGGAACGTTATGGGGCATCATGGTGTAATCAAGGAGTTCAAGTATGAGTTTTAAGACTCTTTAGGCAGTTTTGGTTATTGACAGAAGATAATACAGGGCGGCTCTTATATATTTCATCACACAGTGACTATGTTTCATCGACAGGGCTTCCATGCCGATCCCGTGAATCTCCAGGTCTCATTTGGCAAAGACGAAACTTTTTGGACTAATGTATTCCCAACACGCCTGCTAGCCCGCCACGAGAAGGAAGTCAGGCGGCTACCGACAGTGTTAAAACTAATACGTTGGTTCGAGATCCTTTTTGCCTTACTTCCTCTGAAGCTTGTCCTCAAGGTGTTCGGGTTCTCTAAGGAATCCATCAACACAATTGCTCTACCTATGACTGCCTTATTCCTAGGAACGGGTAATGCTACCCCAGAAGTTCCTACTATTATGTTTGAGAGACTCTTTACGTCGCCAACGTACGGAATGTGGTATGCTCCTGATAAAAACACCGTCGTCAATAACAAGCCCCCGATGATTGTCTTCCCAAATTTCTCGGAGTTTTATGGCACTTGGATGAAGGACTTGATCGCGCGTGGCGTATTTGTTCGTCTGTCTACGGAGCTTACTGAGATCGTTCAGAGGAATAATCGCGGGGTCGTTGTTAAACTTAAAGCACGGACACCTGTATCCGACAGGCATAACCCCACTGGAGGGGATCCAGACGCTCCAGTTACCGGGGAGGTATACGATGAGATTGTTATGTGTTGCCTTGCTGACACGGCGAAGAAAGTCTTGGGTCGAATAGCGACCTGGAGAGAGAAAAAGGTACTAGGGTCAGCCAAATTTAGCGATGACATTACGATCACTCACAACGACTCGGATTACATGAAGAAGCACTATGAGAACTTCTACCGAGAAGACCTAGCTGTTGCTAAGGTGAACGGTGTGGGGCAAATGTCGCGTCTTGATTTTGCGGTGAATAACTTTCGACCGATGTATTATATCAAGATGTACCCGGAGGATCAGTCGAAACTTGAGATGTGCTTCGATACGACGAATTACCAGGGCCAATTCCCGGATAAAGTTCCCTTTGAGCAGCATGTGTTCCAGACCATCTATCTCAACAAAGACCGCGATAGGAATCTATGGACGGACCATGAGATCAGAGAGGAAAAGATCATTCGAAAAGACTGGTGGCATCAGCTTTGCCACTGCTATACACACTATCTCTTCGTCGTACCATGGATGATGTTTCTTCAAGCGAAGAACCATACCCGCTATGCGGCAGCATGGACTCTGGTCAACGCTCATGAAACTGCTGTCATGTCTGGAATCGCTGCCGCAATAGACCTCGGGGCGGAATATCCCGAGGACCTTGAACACGACAAGTTTGCGTTTCTCTGTTTTCGGCTCTACTACCTTCTTGCGTACGGTAAGTGGTATAAGCGCAGATACACTAGTAAGCAAGGAGGAGAGCCCACGACGCAGGCCGCCAGAGAAGGCAAGAGCTGGGCGACGGGGCCATACGGCGGTGTATACGAGGGCCCCGGAGTATCAAAAACGGAGCGGCAGACGTGGAAAGAGGGGCTCCAGAATGGCACCAGCACTAAGAACTTGGCCGATGGGAACGCATCCGGGAGGAGCCAGCCCTGAGCACGACCGTTCTAAGATATGTTCTAGAACGAATTCGGGACGGAGTGTCTGTATACCCGATAGCTATGAATCAGAAATCTGCCAATTCATCTTTTCCAAGTTCCAAGTTCCAAGCTCCAAGCTCCGAGTTCCAACTATGGTTCAAACTGCACTACGAGATACTACCCTTCTTAACTGTCACAGGGGCACGAGCCACACTTGTGCGGTGGCCTGCGGTAGTCTGCGGTGGCTAGACTACCTACCTATCTTTCCACTTTGTTGGTTTCTTTCGACGTATAATATGCGTTGAGCCTCAATATTATATAAGTGAACCACGATTAGAGGTAGACTAGTTAGCAATTCACGGTCTACGCGGCCTACATAATTTATGGGGATATAGTTCCAAAATTTATATCATAAGTTCGTATTCTTCTCAAAGGGGGCTCGTGACTCACAGCCACAGGTGCAGTAGTATATTGAATTTTGTGTGGTTTATACCTGAAATTTATGTAGTTTATACCTACCCCCTATTAGTACAATGAATACTAAGAATACTAAGAAGCGAGTAAGCGAGTAAGCGAATAAGCTATTAAGCTATATACGGGCTATATACAGGCTATATAGGATCTTGTCAGCAGCTGTCAGCGAGGATGCTGTGTGGGGCCAGATGTCTGGATATGAATTGGCAGGTGTCAGCAGAGCCTCGACTAAGCCTATATCCTAACTTATCCTCTAACCTATCCTATCTCATGATAATATGAGTTATTAAGTGTGTAGTGTGTAGTGTATGAGAATCTCCGCTAAATTAAGGCTCGTCTGACTCATCATCATCTCACAAACGAACGAGTAAAAGAATAATTTTCAAAAGAAAAACAAAAAACCATTCTTTTGGTTTTGAGATCCTTGGAACCATATATCGACCCAACATGGAGACTCGTCACATAGTTCCTGCTACCATCGCACAACAGCAGCAACCACTCATATCTATAAGACCTATCTCAGCGAAAGACACTTATGCCCTACGACAGGCAGTGCTTTGGCCCAACAAGCCGTTGTCTTACGTGCAGCTACCCGACGACCTCTTCGGTCAGCATTTCGGAGCATTCATCTCCAATGATAGTAACAGCGACGCCAACAATAATGGCGAAGACAGCTGCAACAGCCGCGAGAGTAAACAAAATTCCGAAGAACCGGAATTATTAGTGAGCATCATTTCGCTATTCGATGATGGTAGTGGCGCGGCGCGGTTTCGTAAATTCGCCACCGCGCAGCTGTGGCAGGGCAAAGGCGTGGGGTCCGCCCTGTTGAGCTACACCATCGAGGCGGCCGCTAGAAAAGGTGCCACGAGTATCTGGTGCGACGCTCGACAGAGCGCCCTGGGTTTTTATCAGCGTTTCGGCATGAGCGGTGAAGGCGAGGTCTTCTTCAAAGGCGAGGTGCCTTACCTTCGTATGTCGAGGGCTCTACCCTAAAACCCTCTTCTTCGGCTCCGGTCTGGCTTGCGTTTGGGTCGGCAGGGGTGCCATTAAAAGGAAAGGAAAGGAGAGGAGAAGTGGAAAGTCTATTGTCTCTTGGCGCAGGAGTGGAATTAGATATTGCTTTGTCGGTCCGCGGTTCGAAGGCTCACGAGACCTATGGATGACCAATAAATCCGGCTTGTAATGTCACTACGCGTCTATGATTGGGAAGGATGATGCCGCCGCGGACAGCGCCGTACTGTGGTTGGAAATGGTTTTATTCCCCGCGTTTTTCATCGGGGCACGGGCGCTATGCGGTATGCGATATGCGCTATGGGATGGAGACTCTATGGATGGACCAGTGAATGGATCTATGGGCATAATCCTAGCAAGGTAATGGATACCGAAAGCTCGATTGCCTTGATCACGCTAACGTTCCGTTGTTTAACAGGCGTTCGGGTTTCCAAAAGGAAGCGCTCGATTTCAAGCCCTGAACTATTAATGACGTATTTTCGGCCATTCGATTCTAGGCGCTCGCTTCATTGACAGGCAAGGATATCAGCATTAATTCTTATTGTCCTTTTTTTATATTTTATTTTTATTTTTATTTTTATTTTTTACCAGCCTCCCTTGGAGCCCAAGGTGATACAACGCGTCCTTGGGGGAAAGGGGGTTCATAATGTGAATGTATCATGAAATATGCAACATAGCTGTAAGTACCTACTTACAACTTACAGTATACCCGTAAGTATACATGAGATATATAGCATACGACATACGACATACGTTAATTACATGAGAATGGATCACGTGCAGGAACGAATACATACTATCGACAATCGAACCCCTTGAAAAACAAATTGTATTGGTTTAGGTTGGCATAGCGATGGTTAGTAGGTACATATCATGTAGGTACTACTGCCATGCAAGCTGATGTGTATATACTAGGAATTACTAGGAGTACTAGGAATATTACATAGGAACTTTGAGGAGTTAAACCTATACCGCAACATACCGCAGCATACCGCAACATACCGCAACATATACCGCAATCTATACCGCAATCTATACCGCAATCTATACCGCACAGTGCGGAAGGTGAGGAGTTAGAGGAGTTAGAGGAATAGAGAAGAGGATCCCCCCCTCCTTTCTACGGCATAACAACGATTCAATAAGTCTGGTATGAACTGTATGATTTACAAAACTCCACTTACGCACGCACTGTTTTATGCAGTGTGCCGGCGCCACAACCTATCGGGAACAATGTTTATGAGAACATCATTAAGAAGATCAAAATAATGAAGGCGAGTAATGTACCCAAGTGACCGGATCTCAAGAAATTATGCTTGGTACAGAATACGCGACAAAATGGTACACGATGATCGGACCCTTAGATCTTCGATGTGGTTGTCTATCGGTCTATCGGTCTATCGTATTTTCGTACACTCAGACATTCGAGATTCGAGACCTGCTTAGCTTCACTATGTAATCGGCGTTAGAAAATAAGACTTACGATGCACACCTACGTATTTACGCATTTGCGAGACACGATTGTGTTACTTGTATAACCGTCGCTCCCGATCGAGAGAATCCTCAAGGATTCAATTAGAAGTATATTTTTATCGCTTCGTAATTAACCCGTACATAATTAACCTATCATAGCTATCATCACGAAATACTTATTAAATGAAGCACCGTGCAGATTTCACAAAGTGACCCCGGTATACTTTTCCCTCTTCCCCAGTATATACATACACTACTACACTACAACCACCTGTTGAAGATGGGGACTAATAAGAGATGGAGACTAATAGATGGGACTACGCTAAAGATGGCACTCAACTCACCACACCATAGTAGGCATCTACCGGCGTCGTTAGTCGCCTAGTCGCCTAGTCGCCTAGGTTAGTCTCTCTTATTAGTCGCTACGTTAAAAGACGCCTACCGTACGAATCTATAAACTACCTCCTAACCTACCTAAATAGAGATCCTAATCGGACTATCAGGGGCGATAGGCGGTCGATCCGTCCATTGTCCACTGGCGAGACCAAATCTAGACGCGTACATTAGGTACTTTGACAACACAATTGACGACTCAGTAAGGGCCAGATGGGGCGTGGCCGACCGAAAATAAAACTCGAGACGGGTCTATGTGGCTCAACCGACTCCGTCGACAGCTGGTTGGACGATGAGGATGCAGCAGTGTCCAATCCGATATAATTCCCATATATCTTCATATATGCCAATGCTCTGCAATGTTCCGTAATTGTGTGAAGGAACATTAGACTGGTTCTCGCTTAATGCATAGCCGTCGGCCAGCCTCGCGTCAATACTCGCGTCAATAGTGGAAAACTGTAGGGCAGAAGAAACCTAAAGACGTCATTAGGCCAACGAAGAATTGCGTACGATTTTGTCTCGCACCTTAGGGTGATAGAGATGGGGAGTGGTCAGTAATTTTATGAATTCTTGTGACTTGGCAAAAGGTGGCAAATGATGGCCAAATAAAGGGGGTGGGGTAGTATTCAGAGGGTCACCTGGTTTTTAAACCAATCATCTTACACGGATGCATGAGTGCCCAACCTGATATGGGAGACATTGGGCACTTGAGCATCTGATCCAACGATTCCAACCTCTCCCCCCTCCGGACCCTTTCACCAGGTTCACCAGGTACACCAGGTACAACTTTGTATTCTACTGTGTACGCCCTTAGGCTACGGTGTCTACTTTCTATACTTTCTCTACTTTTTACTACGGGCACTGCTACGGGACCCCGTTGGCCCCCCGTTGGGCAACGTTCCGTATACCCATTGGGCGCCTCGCGGTGAGTCAGGTAGGTACAGCAAATTCCCTTGCAGATAGACCCGGGGAGGATATCCCTGTAAAGCACGCGGTTGTGCAGACATACCAACTGCAACTAGTCCTTGGTCATCCTCACACCCATAACACCCATACAGGTATTGTAGTGTATGTATGTATGTATGTATGTATGTAGTCCCATTCGTCCCGTACACCCACCGTAGAAAATCCAGTTTATTATTCAAGTACCCGTCAGCCTTCCCTTTGGGTCTCCTGATCCTAACTTAGGAAAGTCGACAAAAACCCTTCCGTGCTACGTCTCTATCCGTTTGCCTCACCTTGTCTCGTAATTCCCAGACAACAAAAACCTGATCAAGCCCACCGAAATGAGCCAGCACCTCACCACTTCAACCCCAATTCAAGAGACTACACTAGCCGAACTAACCTGGGCACACTTGATAACAACTCTAACTTACCAATTCCACCCAGAATACGACATACTGAAAGGAGAAGAGAGATAAGAAGAATAAGAAGAAGAGGAAGAAGAATTAAGATGGACGTGCGAACAAGCCGACCCGTGGAGCGGGCATTCGCCATGCCCGGCGGATTCCCAACCCCAGCCCCAGCAATCGCCGAACGGCCCCGGTCAAGATCACGGCCGGCCGCATCCGAAGCAGAGACAACCCATAGCCGGGCAGTCACAACAACAACAACATCACAAACAGGTCCTCTAAGAGGTATCCTAAAGAACCCAACACCACCAGCGCGGCCGCAAGATCCCCTTGCTGCACGCTTTTACAGAGTCTCAAGGCCAGAACAACCAATGTACACACCTGCAGGACCTCCATCACCAACATACCACTCGGATAGTGATAGATATACATCATATGAGACTGACTCCCAATCGGCATCGTCAGAACTCTCTATCAACACACAAGCTACTAGCGTCATATCAGATTCTAGTGTTCCCCCTAAGCCCTCAAAGCCCTCTACCCAAGTCAAACATGTGCGCCATGTACCATCAGCAGCCTCAACCAGAACCAGGACGCGGACGCGATCTAGGACGCCTTCGGAGGTATCTAAACCTCCCGTCCCAGAGAAGAAGAGGACGGTGCATATTCAATTCGTCCCACCAAAGCCGCAGCAGGCCCCCTCACAGTCTCAGGAACTTCAGCTTGCACGGAAACCAGACAACGACCTCACGTACAAGCTTGAGCAACTGGAGTCAGAAACTAATACCCTCCGACAAGAACGGAGTAGACTAAGCAGGGACCTGGATGACGCTTCTGTACAGTTATCTACTAGGGGACAAGAGAATAAGGAAATCGTGCGCGTCCTAAATATCGAGCGCAACTCAAAGGAGCTTATCTTAAGAGACCTCGAGGAGCAACGGCAGATTTCCGACGAGTTCCGCAGTAACTATCAACTACAGCAAGGCATGTTAATAGAAGCAGAGAGGGAACGAGACAATCTCAAGCACATACGTGACAGGTTTGAGCAGCAGGTCGTCGAGCTCGAGCGGGAACTGGCAGTGCGAGATGCCGCTCAAAGAGAACAGGAAGACGCACTCAGACGTGATATCGAAACTCTGGAGCACACCACAGCAAGCTTCGAAAGACAAATGGGCGCTCGCAATAAGGATATCAAAGAGCTGAACACCGAGGTCAAAGATTTGAGTAACGAACTCAGGGAACTCGACTGCGAAGTCAAGGAGTTAACGTCAGAGAGAGACCAGGCTCGGGCGGACGCCTCCAGATTCTTATCCAAGATTAAATCTCTGGAGGCCAACAGCGCACCCGTCAGAGAGGAGAATGTAGCACTCGACAAGGATAACCAGAAGTTATACAACCGAGTCGAGGACCTTCGAGACGAGAGAGCTGCCCTTGAGGACAAGGTCAGATGCTTTGAGCAAGATATTGAGTCTCTTAGGATACATGTCGCATCGCTCGAGTCCGACAAGCAATCTCTCGAGAAGGATATCGAGTCAGTGAAGGCCAGCAGAGAAGATGTTGAGAAGCAACTTGAGACTGCACAGTCCGAGAAGAAAGAGCTTCAAGATCAGCTCGACGTTGCCAAGACGGCCCGAGACGATCTCGAGAAGCAACTCGCATCGATCAAGGATGATCTCGAGAAGCAGCTTGAGACGACTAAGGGCGACCTTGAGAAACAACTAGATGCTACAAGGGATGACCTAGGAAAGCAACTAGAATTCTCTAGGCAGGAGCTCGACAAGCAAGCCTTGGACTTCAAGACGATAATCGACGACAAGCAGTCAAGAATTGACGGTCTAGTCACCGAGATTGCCGGATCCAAGGAAGCTAATATCTCCCTTGCATCAGAGCGACTACGGCTTGACGCAGAACTGGTGAATGTTCGGGCTAACTTAGTCAACATCGAGAACGACCTCAGCATAGTGCAGGACTACAACAAGACTCTCGAGTCGGAGAAAGAACAGCTGATCATCCGCACTGCTGATCTCGGAAAGGTTTACGACGACCTTGAGAAACTCCGTCGGGAACACGCAGGTTGCGAGGAGCGCTCGAAGGGACTCGAGGAGCGATCCAAGGGACTTGAAGCTGATGTCGAAAAACACCAAGAAGTTGTCAAGGTGCTGCAAGAAGAGAAGGACAAGATCGCCGCTGTCGCTAAGAACCTAGAAGAGGGCTCAGGCCTTACCAGGCTTCACGAGGAGAAGGCCACTCTTGAAGGAAGCGTGAAGGTACTTGAGGGCAAGGTCTCCACGCTCACGCAGGAGAAGTCGTACCTGGAGTTCAAGACGAACGACCTCCAGACCGAAGCCAGCAAGATTCCCGCGCTAACTCAAGAGAAGACCGACCTCGAGGCCAAGTTGGAGGCGAAATCTAAAGACCTCCAGGCCGAAGCTTATAGGGTCACAGCTCTAACACAGGAGAAGACGGACCTCGAAGGCAAGATCAAGGATCTCCAGGCCGAAGCGGACAAGGTACCCGCCCTAGTTGAGCAAGTGCAGTCATTGACTATGCGACTTGACACGGCGAACATACAACTCTCTACAGCCACTGCGACACAGGCATCATCTACAGCTCAAATTATCGACCTACAATCACTCGTGAGCAAGCTGCAAGACAAGCTACACGACAAAGACCGGTCCAAAGACCGATCCAAGTCGCGCAACAACAAGCGTCAGAGCCGCTCACCATCAAACAGCCTAATCTTCGTCCGCAGCCCCTCGGACAAAGACGGCAACATACTCGTCATGTCGCGCGACACACTCAAGAAGAGAGACAAGTCGCCATTATAAATTACAGGCTGCTGGTCACGCCAAGAGAGTGGGAGTCCACTCAAATATTAATCGAGGTCCGGGATAGAGAAAATCAAACATCATCAACATCAACACCAATACACCAATACCATCATGATGAAAATAATACTACGACAATATATGAGTCCAACGGGAAAACGAATAGAGCGGAGGGATATGAGAATTGAGAGATCTTCGGCCAAGACTGACGCTACTTGCTTACGAGCAGAACGATTCCGTCGCTGTCGCGGATCTACTGGGTACGGGTTATTAACTACGGGATACACAAAAAGCACGGACGAGCGGGGGAGGGGCTCGAATATTTTAGTTTGTTGTGCTGTCAGCTGTATTATGTCGAACGCTGTCACCATCATCATGTACGAGGGGGAACTGAACAAGCCATAGATTGTTCAACCTGTCAAGCGGATTGCGGTCATATTCTACGACTGCACCGCCTCATAACATTTACTTCTACTTCTTTTTCCTTTGTTCATCATCATTTATTAACTACATGTTTTTCTACTTGTTACTTGTTATTCTACTACATATCATCATCATCCAAGGGGGAAGGGGGGCGGGGGATCGGGAGGGAAAGCGAAAATGGAACATGAGATGGGGTTACCGGGAAAAGGAAACAAGGATGGGGACCTCATATCATGTTAATTCGCCCTCACGACGTGTACTGCTAGTGTAAGGTTGTCGGACGTCAGTCATGTCTTGTTGTTAATCAGGTCATCATGTAATCCGGTCTAGACAATGAGCACGAGCTCGAAAGGGGAACATGGAAGGGTTGCAATTAGAAACTCAGCAATCGTAATTCGTGGATTTTATTAATTCAATTCAATATTATCAAATTGTCAAATATTCAAAAAAAATAAAAATAAAAAAATAAAAATAAAAATATACTGTGGCAATGGAAAGCAAACGAAGTTGTGATATTTCATTTTATTGGTGCCTCGGTAAACAAAGTCTTTCTCCACGGTTCTAGAAGTACACGACTGGGCTCTTGGGCGTGTCGGGGTACTTGTAGGTATCTTCAAGTACCCTAGATACTCCTGAATTGAGCCAATCATAGTTCCTATCAACAACCAAATGCGGTAGTAGCCGTGTTAGCGTTTTTCATCAGCTTGCCAGCAGCAGGCTGGCTTTAACAAGGATTGTTCTTTTTTCTTTTCTCATTAGTAGCCCAATGTGCGAAGTTTGGGTAGCCAGGTCTATGTAACCATGTAATCGAGTCATCTACCTGTTAGGCATTGTCAAATAACTAAAAGTATTTGCTAAACTATGTCACTTTACATCAATAACCAAGATCCGGAAAAACTCGATGCCAAAATAGCGTATCAAGTGCCGGGTGCCCTAACTTCGGATCGCACCGTAACTAGTTCTCACCAATAGGAGAAATCCGACTTCTCGAGCCTGAATAGCAGTGGGTGGCAACTTCAGGGACTATGGCGAAATCTCTTAATCAAAAACCATACAGCTATAAGCCGCCTCCACGAGCCGATCTTTATGGCAAAATTTGCAGATCCAAGATAAACTAGGCTTCTAGACCGCGAGGTCATCCCCATAGGTTAGCTCGTATGATATGTAGTGTAGACCGCAAACAGTCGCACCCGGAAATCCCCCCCTATTTACACTATCCAGACCCTCCTCTCCAAGCCTGAGTAGGTTCACAAGTACCGCAAGGCTATAAGTATTAACATGAAACCTACGCCCGTGCTAAATGCGGTCGGGCAGCTACACTAGACCCAGTGATCGTCATCAGCATCAGACAAGGCGGAGGTGGCAAATCGCTAAATAGTCGAGTGTACCATCACCAAGCAAGAAGAAAAGATGCGGCTGTCATTTTGCGCTATAACGGCTACGCTGGCCGCCGCTACGTTAGCCGAGGCAAGGCTCTACCGCATCGGTATTCCGGACGCTATCAAACCGGGCGATCCGTTCAACGCCACCATCGAGCAGTTGGCGGGCATCCCGCTACAATACACCATGCTCTGGGGAATCGAGCGCTACGACGAGGAGTGGTCGGTAGCGCCGCGCCCGGGAAGCTTGGGGCCTGTCCTGCTGACCAACGGGATTGTAGATCTCCAGAGTGAGTAAAATATTCTCTCAGCCTAACTCCAGGTACAGGATAACTACGAGAGTGAGCTGGCAAAAACACAAGCGAGCGAGCAAGGGTGTTTTCCGAGCCAACTCCATAGCAAGGGCAGAGAAGCGAAGCAAGGCAAAGCACAGCTGCAGCCTAGAAGAAACATGCCTAGGTACCTCTGCTAAATGCCTCAATAGAAGCAGTAGGAGACGGCTCCGTCAGTGGTAACACGTCCATCGCCGGGTTCGTCGTTCCAGCAGGCTACAAGCTTGGCCCTGCGGCCATCCAAGCCGTCATCTTCGAAATCGCTGGACCCCTGAACTCGCCCATCATCGAGACGTGGTGGTGGAGTGTCAACATTACCAATACCACTACAAGTGAGAGTTTGGTCTGGTCTAACTACGCGGACGATAACAGCCGGATCTGCCAGATTCCCTTCCAATGACGGAAGGAGACACGTTACATACATTAGGTACATACATACGCGAGATGCAGATATAGTTGGGGCACATAAGGGGTAGATGGATGACGAAGTGCTGGCCCGGGGTAATACGGGGAAGTCCCCATCTCTGAGATGGATACCTATGCTGCCTGATAGAATCCTCTAGAGGTTACGTTTCACGTCGGGTCATGCATGGTATATAGAGAACCTCGCGGATTTTTAGAAGAGCTACAGCTAGTACAATAGCGCGATTACTTACAGCATGCATCTCACTCGTCTTGCCAACGTATCAGGCCTTAAACTTCATACTAAGCTCAACGCATGACGATGTAACATATGCCTTGGACGTTGACGACTATGGAACTTGAACCAACTATTATCGGGCCTGATCATAAATGCTCACGAGGAAACTCAATACGTATTTTTCTTTTCCCTTTTTTCCGTGAAGTAAACCTGAAATGCTACAGGATTGGGCCAGTTACATTAAGCTATAGCAACATTTTCCTTTTCCCCCAACTCCCTTAACCAACAGAAATGTTTACCGGGCACAAAACTCAATATCGAACTAAGAAGAGAATGGCGTCCGGAACATCGCAGAGATGCTGAAGTGATCTATCAAAATGTTAGCCCCTATGCTCATAGAAGACAATGCATGTCGGTTAGTCTTGAGACTGACCTTGGTGATTGCTAAAAGACTAGCCTTAGAGCCTAGACCCGTTTCTTGATTGAATCATCATTTCCATGGGATGATGACTATGCTGTACGTATTTGCATCGAGTAGAATCACTGAGGCTCTGTACATTAATTAAAATGGCTAGCAAAGGCCAACGGATGGTGTTTGATAGTTACAACCGACCCTAGAGCGGATCGATGAGTCACAATTCAACCTAGCTCCTAGTCGAAATATGAGAAATGGTGAAGGCCGTTCAAGGTTTATGGATCTGATATCATTGAGTATGTGCGGGCTACCTTGAGAGCATAACCTTTACGGGTCTCGAACGCTATCTTGCCAAGACACTGGGCAGGATCTCAATGTAGATCGACATAAAACTTGGAACGAAACGGAACACAGCAAGTGAAGCAAGTAAAAGTTGGAAAGATAAGCGGTGTCTATTATGATTGGAATTGTTTGCTTAGAGGTGCTATAAGCTTCCCCTCTAGGCCAATCATTATAGCGTGCTATGCGAGCCCAGCGTTGAGCAGGTACGCTTTCAAGAATCAAACTGTCTCAAGAGCTTGTAGTTCATACCGAGGGCTCGCTAACAACGATGACCCAAATCTGACCACTGAAACTGGAATACATATTTATTCGAATAGAACTGTCGTTTTGATCGGTGAATGAGCATAATCATGTATCAGGCTGGACCGCCGGCGCCGAACCTTCAATCGTTGCGGCAAGTGTGGTCTGGGCGACACTAGAGGGAACTGGGTTGGGCTGCGGACCATTCTTACGGTGATTGTTGCCCTCTTCAGTCAAAAGCTTGCTCAAAAGTTGCAGATCATCACGGGCTCTTGGATCGCGTTCTAGAGCTCTACGAACAGCAGTCCACTCGCCTTCTTTCATGCGAGCAGCATGAGGAAGTAAGAAAGCAACGGTCGAACTAGAAAATAGAGGACCAAGAACCTGACGAGCCTTTATCTCGCCTTCAGCCTGCGCAGCTCGTAAAGCTGGAACCATAGGGTCTTGTGCGACTTGCGGTGCGGTTGTTGGGTGTGTCTGACGTGGCGGCACTACTGGTGTCGGGTGACCTGGAATCTTGGGAGGGGGAATCGGCGTTTGACTATATTGTGGCTGAGACAAGGTCGGGGTGCCGAAGGACCCTTGAGGTGTTGCAGGTGACCATGATGGGCCAGAGAGCGATGGTCTCGGCATTGGTGTACCTTGGGTTGGTGTTGCTGAAGTAGTTTTCTGCAGCTCGGTTCGCTGTTGATCTATTGGGATCTGTGCCTGTCTCTCATCCCGATAGACAAAGATCATTAGAAGCATAGGCTCAGAACGCTTCAGGGGGATGAGATGATCTCCAATGTTCTGCAATGGTTCTGGGATCGGACCATCACCCTCTGCCACAGGCACTAGGTAAGTATCCCTCACATTACCTAGCTTCTTCTCGCCAACAACACCATACCGTTTCTTAGATTGGAAGTATTCGATGACGGCTAAGAATTGCTTTTGTGCGGCGGGGTCCGTGGGGTGGCTTGGAGACAAACTAGTAATAACTAAGTCTACCTGGTTGTTATACCTTAACCCGCAAAGATACGGTATAGCTTTCTCTTCCGCGATACGCCCAGCGACTGTGAGAAGAGGCGGTATCAGATCTTTCCATGCAATGTTCCTAACTTTGCTAAGATCAGCTCCGCCAGCATACCTCGCTACGGTATCAACCTCGGCCACGTTGGTCATAACAAGGGGACCGCGCCACACAATATCAGGATCAATGTGCTCCGTCGGTGAATATGGCGGAGACTCGTTACCATCCTCCTGAAGTAGTCGGTCGACTTCGGGGTCGTCGCCGGGACCGGCCGACTGAACTTGTGTAGAGGCTCGTCTTTGATGGGATACCGAGGGGGATCGTACGCTTGAGAAGACCTTGCCAATATCAAAGTCCGATTTTCTAGGCGAGTGTTGGTGTGCTTGAGTATCGACCCGGAGAGGTACCGCAGATGAGCTAGAACGGCTACCAACATTTGTAGGAGACGCTACTCCATCTGCTGATGACGCAGTCGCGTCATTGCTCGCATTAGCGGCCTCACTCGCTTCTCTAACACCCTTTCGGCGAAGATTAGACGGGGCTTCATCTAATTCCACTGCAAGGTGATCCCCTTCAACAACTTCCTCTCCTTTGTGAGTTCGTCGTACCCGTGGGCCATCCTCAGTGATTAGAATGGACTGCTTCTCCGCCCGCGCTTTCATCTCGGCTGTCTCACGCTGCTGCTCTTTGGTGGCAAGTTGGTCGCCAGTCATCACTACGAAGGATGTAGGTGGCAATGTCCTGTTCAGAACCTGGCTAGCAAGCTCTACATTATTCTTCAGACTGAAGAACAGTGCGCGAAGTTGGGATGCATTATGAGAGGTGTTCGGGTGAGTGTCTTGAAAGGCTCGTTCAATCTCGATAGCCAATCGTTCAGTAATGTCCTTTTTGGATGAACCTTGAGGGATGGTATATAGTTTTCTCTTCTCAGTAAGGTCGATGGCCGCATCAAGGGATTTCTGCAAGCCCAGGGCTGCTTGTCTTCGAGGGCCTTCAAGTTTCTGGATACTCTCGGGCAAGTCATCCGGAGGCGTGTATGCCGGACTTGACGGAACTGCTTGTACATCTGAAACCTTGCGAAGCTTGCTATGAGGCCCTTGTGACTGATCCCGAGCTTTGCGCTTGCCCTTAGAAGCCGACTCAGGGGTAGTTTCATCCTTTTTCGCATCAGGGGTAGGAGATGCCTTTGCCTTTGTAGATGTACTCGGCGATGATCGGTCCTTAGGATCGCTTACGCGCTTTCCTTTGCTTTTCCTACCCCCCTTCTTGCGCTTCTTCTCTTCTTCATACGTATTCCTACGCTCCTCCCACGGCCTCTCTCCTTTCTTCATAGCCTCCAGAGTAGTCTTGTGATCTTCGGGCGCGCATTGTTCGCAGAAATAATCTCTAGTTAAATCTTCCGTAAAAACACTCATGCCCATACACACATTGTGTTGCCAAGCACCACACTTGTCGCATGCAATCCACGGTTCGTTCGTATCATCATCGTCCTGCGTAGTAGCACCGCAGATGCAACGTATGATTTCTTCGTCTTCGTCCTGCTTCTCGTCCTTCTCGGTCGCCTTCTTGCTGTTCTTTTTGGTCTGGCGTCGCTTCACAGGTTCCGGTCCGTTCTCGAGTTGATCGAATGCTTTTGTGTGTTGACCTTTTGTGGCTCGCACGGATCGACGAGGCTCTGGTTCGCCTATAGAGACGTGTATACGCGTTAGTAACTGACTTGAATCGCTAGCTGGGCTTGAAATAACAGGACGTATATTATGACGAGTACTTTGGCGTACGTCAACTAGGACATGCGCCAAACTGCTCGTCACAGAACTATGACGGGTGGTACGCTTACCGGACATATTGAGAGTCGGTGAAGCTCAAATCATAAAATTGCAGATCAAGTTGCAGTACAGGTATTTAGTTGCTTGGTGTTGCGAGAGAGTCTGAGTCTACGTTGCGACTTTAGAAATTGGCAGCAGAACTCTTCAGACAATCATGGCTTCTACGGAGCTGGGTTGATCTATGATCTGGCTAGAAGGCGAAGGCAAAGTGACCAAGAATATGACCTCCAAAGCTCTTCTAGCACTTAAAAGAGACCTAGCCTTTTCCTTTTAGGTCCTAGTGGGATGTATTTGCTGGACCAAAGAAGTGAATAAAAAAAGGGAGAATCTAGGTAAGATACTGCTGAATGATGTTGTCGCGAAGAATCAAACTGCTGGTGACGCGATAGCACCTACTTATTGTTGACCGACGTATACATAAACTGACACCGCCGAGTACGCGCCGTGTTGGGAGGTGCTAAATAGTGTCGTGACGTGGTCCTCCGAATGCTGATGCGGTAGTTATTACGATGGGGAAGTTTGTCACGAGTGGAGGTTTTGATGTTGAATGGGGAAAACATCCCATGAAAAGACAGCGGCAATTGTGCACGGACCTCAGGGATCTAGAAGTGATGGAAGCATAGAGGCTGGTTTAGTAAGTTAGCATCTGGCCTTGTGGCTCAGGTAATTGATAAGCAGCAAGCAGCTTCCCCGCACATCTCCCACCTATGTATGTACCTAAGGTACAAAGTACATTGTAATAGCTACCTACAATTGCTGAAGCACCAGCCACAGTAGCTTCAGCAGCAATCTGAGGCGTCAGGTAGCCGCACCCACGTAGATTATCTAGATACCTAGGTACTTAAGCCTTATGGGTCAGTGCTTTCAAGTTATTCTCATTGTACGCGTCGGAGCTCTTGCCTAGCTGTTAGCCTTAAGTTCAATAGCCCCAGCCTTTCTCAGAAATCAATTCGTAGTAGCATCCAACATCGGAGCTTTGATACTTATTAATACAAACACCACTAATCCGACTTTCTACCAACATCGAACTGGCCTTCGTCAACTCCCTTTATTTTCAAGATTAGGAATAAACTTCTATTCTTGATTTTCACGGCCAGGTTTCCCCACCATGTCTCGCCGCTACGATTCCCGAGTAAGCTCAAGAGCTACCTATCCCTAATAACATTATATGCGCAGAGGCTCACATTTCGACTAGACCACTATCTTCTCGCCTGAGGGTCGCTTGTATCAGGTCGAATATGCGCTCGAAGCTATATCCCATGCCGGAACTGCGATCGGAATCCTCGCTAAAGATGGCATCGTCTTAGCCGCAGAGCGCAAGGTTACGTCAAAGCTATTAGAGCAAGATACCTCAGCGGAGAAACTCTACATTTTGAACGAGTACGTAGTGGGATCACATCTATATATATAGATTGACCTATGGAAGCTAACGGGTTATAGCAACATGATCTGTGCGGTTGCGGGTATGACAGCCGACGCAAACATCCTCATCAACTATGCCCGACAAGCCGCTCAACGGTATCTCCTAACCTACAACGAAGATATTCCATGCGAACAGCTAGTACGAAGACTATGCGATCTTAAGCAAGGATACACCCAACATGGTGGATTACGACCGTTTGGCGTATCATTCATCTATGCGGGATGGGACCCCCAGCGACAATTCCAACTTTACCTGAGTAACCCATCAGGCAACTATGGCGGTTGGAAGGCGACAAGTGCCGGTGCCAACAATGCAAGCGCCTCAAGCTTATTGAAGCAAGACTATAAGGAGGATTGCACATTGAAGGAGGCATGCGGTATGGCAGTTAAGGTGCTAAGCAAGACTATGGACTCAACCAAGCTAAGCAGTGAGAAGAGTGAGTTCTCCGTAGGAATCAAATCATGTCCGACAATACTAACATGAATTTCTAGTCGAGTTCGCAACGGTGGGACAGACCAAGGACGGTAAGATCTACCACCGACTTTGGAGTGCGGACGAGATCACTGCGCTCTTAAAGGAGCACGACCTAGCGAAGGACGAGAGCGCGGAAGATAAATGAGCTAGATTATTTTAGATCATAGACCTCATAGGTCTGACGGCGCCCGGGGTCGACCATGTATCAATACCAAATCATAGGAGCATTAGCTGATTTTAAGGTTGGTATATCGCCATGCCCAAGTCAACATGATCAACCGTTTTGGCACCACGGTACTGAGTTTCAGCTGTTCTGAGGTTGAGCATCTGGAAGAGATAGATACATGAAGAAAACTATGTCAAAGACTTATAAGCCAACACAACCTTCACGACTCCTCTATGTCTAAGGCCAAGATGATTTTAAGCCCAAATATCCTTCCTTTCTACCGATAGTGATGTTAGATACAAAGCACTGTGTGCAAGGTGCATACCTAACCTTAGGTACCTAACCTACCTAAAGTACGGAAGTATCAAGTACCTAACGTACCTACATCATTGAATGTAGGTGGTAACCGGTCGTAAAGTTAATCCCTCCGACCCAGACCCCAAAATCCCTTAAAGGTCCCAAAGCCAATTAGTGCCTCCACATGTCGCACGCATGTCAGTACCTCATAAAAAGCCACCAGTTGAATCCTTGTTAGCTGCATGAACCCAAGAATTTCAGGTCAGGTCAGGTCAGGTCAGGTCAGGGGGCTAGACAACAACAGACAACAACTAAACTTTCCTGCCCCGCCAAATAAAAACATCTTGGGCGAACTTGTCGTATTGTTGCATTTAAAGGCTTCAAACTTCCCTTGTCCAAACTAAGCTTGTACCTGAATCCGAGCCGCACTTTATTATTATATACACATTTGTCGGTCATCATGCTTCAAGTTCCGATTCGAGAAAAGGCCAATGGTCCCAGTAAGGGTACCAAAGCTGTTATCCTAGTATATACACCCCACCTCTTATATGATGATGACTTGCACTAATCACAACTTGTTCACTTACAGGTTGGTGGTCCTTCAAGAGGAACCCGGTTTCGCCCTCTGTCGCTCGATGTCCCCAAGGTCTGCACATCAGTCATCCCTATAAAAACACATTACTCTCGCCATACTAACAAACGGTATAATAGCCATTGTTCGACGTTGCTGGCCACCCCATCATCTGGCACTGCTTGACCGCCATTGCGAAAGTGCCATCCATTCAGGAGGTTGTTATGATTGGCTACTATGACGAATCCGTATTCAAAGACTTCATCAAGGAAGCTGCCTCGGAATTCCCTAATCTCCCCATCAAATACCTACGAGAATACCAAGCGCTAGGTACAGCAGGTGGCTTATACCATTTCCGAGATGCTATCCTCAAGGGTCGACCCGAGCGCATCTTCGTTCTCAACTCGGACGTATGCTGTTCTTTCCCCCTCAACGAGATGGAGAAGCTATTCGACGACAAGGATGCCGAAGCTGTCATTCTAGGTACACGGGTAAGCGAGGATGCTGCCACCAACTTCGGTTGCATCGTATCGGATCAGCACTCTCGTCGTGTGCTACATTACGTCGAGAAGCCCGAAAGCCACATATCAAATCTCATCAACTGTGGTGTCTATCTGTTCAGTGTCGATGCCATCTTCCCAAGCATCAAGACCGCTATTAAGCGAAGAACCGACCGACCCCGACTAGTATCGTATCCATCATCCGAGAACCTCGAGTCAAGCTTCATGGCCGACGAAGATGAAGAGCGCAAAAATGAAGTCATCCGCCTGGAACAAGACATCCTGAGCGATCTCGCGGACAGCAAGCAATTCTTCGTCTATGAGACTAAGGATTTCTGGCGCCAAATCAAGACGGCTGGATCCGCCGTCCCAGCTAATGCGCTATACCTGCAGAAGGCCTACCAAACCGAGTCGAACGAACTTGCGAAGCCTTCCCCTAATGTCATACCGCCCGTCTTCATCCACCCCTCTGCGCATGTTGACCCCACCGCTAAGCTTGGACCTAACGTCTCTATCGGACCCCGGGCGGTCATTGGACCCGGCGCAAGAGTCAAGGAGTCTATTGTCCTCGAGGACGCAGAAATTAAGCATGACGCTTGCGTGTTGTACTCAATTGTCGGCTGGAATAGCCGAGTTGGTGCTTGGGCTCGTGTTGAAGGCACACCCACACCTGTTACAAGCCATTCCACCAGCATCGTGAAGAACGGTGTGAAGGTGCAAAGCATCACCATTCTAGGAAAGGAATGCGGGGTTGGCGACGAAGTCCGCGTGCAAAACTGTGTCTGCTTGCCTTTTAAGGAGTTAAAGAGGGTATGTCATACAAGTCCATCTCGAATATTAAAGCTGTTATATGGTATCAAGCTAATAAACTAAATAGGATGTCTCTAATGAAGTCATCATGTAAGGATGATTACTACGGCAAAATAAAATACTTGCAGCCTCTCTTCTCCTTATGACGTTAGAGGACTCAGTTCGCTCTCAGTTCGGTGTAATGGGCTTAAAAAAAACTTACTATGATACCTTCGGCGTGACGTACTAGCCAGCCAGATAGTCGAGAAGTTATATAATTGGCAATGTTTTTGTTTTCAATTGTCGTTTTAGCTTCTTGTCTTTGCTCTGTCAGTGTAGAATTACGACTCTGAATCTGGGTTTCATAATACATTGTTCGTGCCGCACTAGAAAATATCATATAAGCTGCCATGCTTCCCTAATAATGATAGATACCAGTATAGAAAGATATCTTCGCCCATAAGATTAGTGTAGTAATATAAATTTCTAGCAATAAGGCCATAAGGGTGAAGTTTCGGTTTATCAATAAACGTCAGTCTCACCACAAGTTTAGATAAAAGCATACCAGGTACCTAGGGTATGTATGTAGCTCACGTTCAAATCAACAGCATCCAAAGTCAACAACACACAGACCATATGCGAGAACAAATGATATTAGTACCGAACTATTTGGCGCAACAAACTAACCATGGACTCAGTCCACGAGACGAATATAAGTAGAAGAAGTAGCGCTTAAGAGGGTATAAATATGCGCAGTCCTGGCGACTTTCAGAGAACATGTCTCTCTCGGAATCGTCACTACCGATACGCGAATATTGTGCTCTCGGCTTCGCCTGTAACCTCGGTGCGTCTGTCGTATTCCTGCTTCGTATTTGGCGGTGCGAAGAGCGGCCTAGGACCCCCTACGAAACCGGTTGGTGCACCCCCGGCGACGGAGGGCTGGGACTGTCGCCATGGATGCGAGTCTCGCCACGTCGGCGGATCTTCCTGCCACGGCGGCGTCGCCATCCATTCCCCGCTAGGCGGGCGCACATTACCGGCGTCGCTGCCGCTTCTCAGATGTGCTTGTTCCATGATCGGAGGCGCTGGAGGTGGCGGCGGCGGAGGCGGTAATGGCATGCTTATTTGGGACATGTGTTCTTGATGGGATCTTGCGAGTTCCTCGTCCCGTAGTGCATTAATCTCTTCCTGCGCCATTCTTGCTCTCCTCCGCCGTCGACAGAGGAAAAATACTACGCCCATTATGGCGAGCACGCCTACTGCTGACCAGACCCCGATGGCCACCCTGGCTCCTACGCTTAGACTCCCCGGGGGCTCGGTGGTCCCGATTGCTGGTTGTCCCGCGGCGCCGAGAGTGACGCCGGCTTGGGGTGGGTCTGGTATGCTGGGGGTATCATCCTCCTCCTCGTCCTTAGAATCGCTAGATCCTGATGAGCCGGGCGAGTCTATCGATGATTGGCTATCCGACGACTCCTCTTCTTCTTCTTCGCCCTCTTCTTCTTCACCTTCCTCTTCCTCTTCTTCCTCTTTCTCCTCCTCGGGTGCAGGCGCCTGTCTCCTCGAGGTATTTATGACGCCGTGTCTTCGAAGGAAGTTATTAAGTGCCTCTTCCGGCAACGAGACCTCACTAGCGCTGGTACCCTGGATCCAGGCGGCAGTGCTGACGAAAGTCGCAACGCGCGCTGCGCTGATAGCCTTAGGGAACTTGTAAGGCATTGTGTGTAGTTAAAACTAAAAGAAAAAAGAAACGAATGAACTGTCGTCGAGACGAGTAAGCCGGTCTCGCGTCCTCTTAGTGTTCTTGGCTCGATTAATACTTTACTACACGTGGTTCCACCAGGGACTAACAGCGTAGTATAGTCGATCGATGATGGGAGGAGAGATCGTGCTTCGACGACTGGGGATCGCGAATGTCGATGAGCAACTACCCTTCAACTCGTCGTGAAGGTATGGGTGTTGGGTCGCCAAGGAGCATTAGATCAAGAAGAAAGGGATGGACGGGCTTGGGGGAAGATCAATAGTATATACCTACATACATATTACTAACTAGAAACCCGGAAGCGGTAATTAGGCACACGACAGTCGGCGATCTACATCTCTCCTATGGGAGCCGTGTCGCGACCGAACCAAGTTTAGAATGTTTTAGAGCTACTACAGTGGGGGAGTACCTTGTGCTTGGATGCTTTGATCTCGAATTATGTGTAGAGTCGTAGTGGAGGTCCGGGGTTGACGATGAGATGAAACGAGATCCCAATGCCAAGAGTATCAATATTCTCTTGGCGAGCCGCATCGTTTTCTTGGCTCTCGACCGACTTCAGTTTAACTCGTTAACAGTTCGGTTAATTTCCGACTGACAGATAGCCTCGCGAAAGCCAAGCCTTATCCCAAACGAGATCAGACGGCTGGCGTTACGGAAGATTCAATCAGTTAGTGCCGGCGACGATCACTTCACGAAACAAATACGCACGCCTCGTCATCAAATGTTTCAACCTTACTAACTATCCCTTAACACCCCTTCCTTCACATTCATAGGGCAGGCCTCGTGTATGAATATTTCGAGAAGAACAAGCTTCTAGCTTATATCTAAGGGGTCTTTATAAATAGCCATAAAATTCGAGATGGATATCGGTGCTGAACTGGGTAGGTCCTAGTCAAGCTTCCCATGCCCACTCTCGTCACAGCCGGTGGATGTTAGAGCACGTTGGATTCTAACCTAGCCCTCAATTTCTACCCAATAATGCTTCGTCGGATCCGAGTACCGGTTTGATATGCCTCGTTGCACCCTTTCGAACACTACTCAGGAATATACCTACGTCATTCAAGACTAGGTACACTAGCCATTTTATGAGCCATAATAAGGCCCATCCTTTCTAGAAACATGTTAAATACCAAAGCTTTCGTCTTTATTAGGAGACTACGGAATATTTTTAGTACTAATATATTTTTTCTTGGCTGAAGCGTAATATTCCAAGGACTCAATTAGGCGTGTCAAATCGTGCTAATAACTAGGCGACTTGGTTACTGTAACTAATCTAGTCACACGGCTATCACTAGCTCTAGGAGTTTCTAATTTCATCTCATACTAAAGGGGATAGCCCTTGAGTTCGCTTATTATAGAGACTTGCTTATTTTATATATGTATATTCCATGTTTAATGATTACCTAGTCTTACTAGTATACCCTCAAAGGTTGCCTCGATCTCAACCTCCAGTTAGACATTCATGACCAAGCAGCATACCCAGTACCTTTTTCACAACGGCTAGAGGTCTTCTCGTGTTTACCTGTCATTACATATTCATGCAACGCTTTTAAAGTACATGAGTGCTCATTATACATGATATCGATTCTCGCCGAACTCTAAGTACATCGCACGACTTATCCAGCTGCGAAGAATATATCGTAAGGATATTGGCCTTATACTAGTAGATAAGGGGGCATTCCCTAGTATTTATCATATCATATTGTTCGCTTTCATCGTATGTATATATTGCTGTCATAAGTCTTGGACATGTCTTAAGAGTATAGATTACAGCTAACCCATGCGGCTTCCTTTGTCACCTCTCGTTGCTAACTCTTCTACAAGTTCCCAACCTTCTAGACTTATAAAGCAGTATGAAGTAACTTCGCTCTACTTTGTGATAACAATGGTCGGATAAAATTGTAACCTACCCTCTATTGTTGTACTATTACAGCTTAGCTATTGCCATGAAATTTCAGGAGTGTCGCTTACCCAGCTTATTCGTCGTTTAGGCTACGCGATAGGTTTACAAGTAGAAAGTCCTGCAAAGTTTTACTCTCTGATGGCATGGAAGACGTTTAAGGGAAAGTTATTTCTTTAGACTAGCTCTATCGACTTCTGGTAGTGTATATCTTATTATAATACCCCTATGCGAGAGAGCATAAGTGAAAGGAGTTGAAAAAGTAACTTAAAATGAGGAAGTATCTCGGTAGCCCAATTGTATCCGAATCAACTGATGCGGATTCTCCCATAGCGAAGTTCCTAAGGCACCGTGTCCAGGTGACAAAGTAGTATCTAATTCTAGGCAGCTGTAAGAGGGATACCGCACTTCGATGACAACGCCGTTGCCAGGCATCTACAATGTACCTGCACATGGTAGACATATAAACCCCACTAAGAAGTTATTCTATTACCCCGGATCCGAAATCCTAGGACAAAATGGCTATTGGTCTAGCGGTTACGGTGATGAAAGGATAGAAATAATCCCTCGAGGGGTTTTTCATCGGACTTGTGCTTCGGACCTAGCAGGGCTACGAGAAAGTCAACTCGTGTTGGTACGAATGCGACAGAATGTTGGCAAGTCCGAGCTTTTTTGTAAAAGCCTTTTAGATTTCTTTCTTTCTTCAAATTGTAGTGTTCATTTCACACGATATTTACCTCATAAAATTTACGCCAGTAGTTCCTTACCCCTTAACTCTACATTTTAGCTAGGTAGATTACCAAACACTATGTCACTTCCACAAGACATAATAATCCTACGAGAAATTCTATTAATTCTAGAAGCTATTTCTTTTTTATATTTTTACCTAGGATCCAGGCTTTATTCAAGCTTCCTAGGAGTTCAGGGTTTTTAGTAATAAGAAACCTTACGACATATGCTTCCACCTTGGTTTTCTGATAACCCAAACCATATATTCCTTATAGAATCCTATGTCCTCCTACCATTCCTGTGCATTGAAATAAGGAAATATGTTCGAAAGGAGCAGAGTCAAATAATGTTCTGTAAAGGCGATCGTACATCTATGAAGGCGATCTAGAGCAACGTGCTCTGAGCGAATGAGCTAAAACTAATCAAGATTCAAACCATACGGCAAATGTAATATGTTAAGAGCTAGCCACTCTTAGTAATAGGTGTGCATTTGGTATATGGACCGTATTCCATGTTTGATTGGAGGTTCTCGCTGCGCGATGGTATTGGTGAGCATCATGGTGGCGTCCAAGCACACCAAGTCCAGCAGTCTAAACTATTCCAAACCCCATTGAGTTGCATCGCATAGTCTAGATGGATCTTTTCGAGCAGGATATAATAGCTTACTTAGGTGTATGGTTATGGAGATATTAAAAACCAAAGTGAAGGCCAAAGGCTTCGATGACAGATCACCGCGCATGTCAATATTCACATTCAAGAGTTCTAGGTCATGATTGAGACCATACGTGGATACTACATGTCAAATTGATATTTATAAAGTAAATTAGAAAGACCGCAGACTATTAACTAAAGGGCTATATATATTGGAAGACCTAGAAAGGTATATTCTTATTTATCTATAACTTTAAGTTGATATATGATATAAAATTAATATAAGATAAATTACCTTATAATGGCTATACCTTATAACGGTTATAAGGTTTTTAAAAACGCATTTAATTTACTTACTAATTTAAATTTATTTATAATAAAGCTTTTCCACAATTTAATTTTGAATTTAATTATATTATTTTATTACTTAAATTTTCTTCTTTTTTATAATATATAGTTTTTAACTTAATTCCACGCAATTGTTACTATATATAACGTTAAAGGTAAGTAATTAGTTTGGAACGTGTTGTAATATTATCAAATCAATTGCATTTATATATAACGTTGTATTAAAAATATTTAAATAAAAAAAAATTATAATAAGGTTTGTTAAAAATTATCCAAAACTTAAAAAAATTATTTAACCTATTAAATCGTTATATAAGATATATTAAGTTATATGTTATTATATTCGAGATTTAAATTATTCGCTTAACGTTTATTCTTTTATAATAACGTATATATATTATTCGAAAAGAATTAATACGTTAGTTTTTTACGTTGCCATTTAAAAATAAATAATATAAAAGATTATACAATAAATTACAAACATTTAAATAATATTATAACTAAATTATTAAATAAATTATTTAATTAATTAAATTTATTAAAAATTGCTAATATCCCTTTTATATTACATATAAACATTAATAAATTTAAATTATAAAAAAGTATTAAAAATAATATTTTAATATTTGAAAAAACTTATCGTAAATATATATTATTTAAAAACCTTTTAAAGTAAAAATAAATTATTATTTTAATTATTATTACAATTATTAATAAAATACTATTATTATTAATAATTTTTAATAACGTTAATATATAATAATAATAATTTTTTAATATAAATAATTAATTATATAAATTTTAATATTTTACTACGTTTTTTAACGATTAAATAAATAAAAAAATCGCTTTTAAATAATTTAAAAAAATTTATTTACTTTATATTAAACCCGAAAATTTTAACTAATAAAAACTTTTTATACTTAACAATTACGGCAATTATATAAATAATAAATTTATATAAAAATATTTAATTTATAAAGTTTATATTTTATTTTTTCCAATCTATACGTTTTATATATTTTAACCTTTTAATATAAATATATTTATTATCTTTAAACGTTTTTTTAAATTTTATTTACGAATATATTTATTCGGTTAACTTTTATAAAATATAAATAAAAAAGATTTTTTTTAATTGCTTACAAAAATATAAAAATTAACAATAATATTAAAATATATTTTTATAAATTAAAAATATTTAAAATTATAATTAATATTACTAATATAATTGTTAAAAAATCTATATTTAATATAAAATAAAGGTTTTAATATTATTACTTTATTACTTACCACTTTTAAACTTATTAATTTTATAATTATAATAATTAAAATTAACTTTAATACGTTTAAATTATTATAAAAATTAAAAATTATACAATTAAAATTTAATTTATTTAATCTAATCTTTTTTACGTTTATTACGTAGCTTTTATTTTGTAAATTTAATAAAGCCTTTAATATAAAAATTAATAAATTTATTATTACCAAATTTTAAATTAAATAATTATAAATTATATTAAAAAAAATAAAGCTTAAAAAACGTTATAAAATTATTTTAAACTTAAATTAAACTTTTATACGTATAAAAGATATAAAAGAAATTAAAGTAAAACTAAAGCTATATTTAATAAAAAAATTAAATAATATATTAATAAATATAACTTTAATATAATAAAAAACTATTTAAAATAATTAAGAATTTACGTAAAAATATATTAAAATTATATTAATAAATTCTAAATTAAAATACAAAAATAATAGTAAAAAAATAAACAAATAAATATAAATAAATTAATTAATAATAGTTTTAAAATTGTTATAACCGTTGTAAAATATGGCCGTTATAAAATGATTTATTTTATGAGTTATAAATCTTTTAACCTTATCAATTAATATATTCTAGACCGTGCCTAGCTATTAAATAGTACGTATTACTATGCACACTTACGTATTTCCGATGTTAAGTTGGCATGGATAATGGATGGGGGTAAGTAATCAATGTCTAGGTAAAGCAGTGAAAAAGCTGTTCCTCTATTTTAAATATTGAATACAACCTGTGGTACTATAATTAATAATTGACCTTATACTACATGGAAAGGCAAGACACAAGGTGTAACTGTATAAAGGGTGTGGCTACGAAATATTATAGACTTTGGTTCCTGAGTACAATAATACTATAGAGTATAGCCCCTATCGACTAGCGACTATATGAACCCTGGATATAGTCAAATGGAGTAATAAGATCCCTGCAGCCCGTATTCCGAAGCCGTAGGCTCGGCACGGAGCCGAGTAGGGGATCCCAGTCGCCACGCGGTGCTAGTCGATAAGGCCGGGACCACCACCGTGGTACAGGCATATTTGTACATGAATAAACACGTGTTACAGTACATGCATCCCTCGGGCGCAGTCCCACGCCCTTCAGCCTTTCAGCTGTGGCTATTATTGGGGGCGTGGTATTGCTCGACTTATAGTATAAACCAGGAAATGGGTGTATATTCTAAGATGCAAGTACGACATCAGGCTTATGCCAAGGAAACGGGGTCAGAAAAGAAAGAGATAGGAATGGGGGAAAAAGGACCCCTTACTAGTAAATCCCACGACTATTCGCCGTAACCTCCCGATGCGACAGGTTCGCCGTAGGTATCCGTCACGTCATAGAAGAGATGAACTAATAAATAGCTCCGTTCTGTTATTTGCGGTGGTGAGAGTGCAGCTAACTGAGTCACGTTCCCGGGCGCATGCAACGTAAATGCTGCGAGTATCCGATATCAGCTAGCCCGTGGCGATATCTCAATATACCCACGGCCCATCGAACAGGTTCGAAGAGAGAGACATCAAGTTTACTAGGAATTAGGCAGCGCCGCTAAGTAATAGCCTCGTTCTGCCCAGGTCAGGTGAGGTAGAAGCAATATGCACGCTTTTCTAAACTTGTCCCGTGGAACGAGGACGGGAAGAGGGGTTGGTAGTATCGCAATGGCAAGTAAGGCTATGACACACATACGAAGTTAGGTGAGATTGCACTGCATGGAACATAGGTAACCTGGTTGTACTACTTAGGGGCGTACAAGGGAACTAGGATTCAAGGCAGTCTAGATATCTATAGCATCTTACAAATAATCTCGGGGGATAGGGGGACACCCGTTCGTGATACTTCTACTCAGGTTGGTACGTATATAATTGCTCCCTAATGTGCCTTAAGGACTTTGCGGTATGTATAAGGTATGTATAAGGTTCTAAAAGCGAATGGGATTTACACTTCTAGACTCGTCTTTGGAGGGGAGAGGAGGGGTTGGGTTATGTTGGGTTGGAAAGTTCTTAACTCCCTACCCTATCGATAAAAGAACAAAGGTGAAAAGGAGGGAGCAAGTGACTGGTACGATACGCGAGTAGGATGAGTATAGGCCGATTAATTAATCTTAGGTTAGGTACCTAGACGCTTTACTTTCCGTTGTGTCTTGTCTTAGTGCAGGCTGTACTAGTGTGACTATAACCCTACGTACAGATGATGATGAGGATGTCTACTTTGTTGGCGCAGGGGTCTCCCCTCTACTACTTATGACTTGCATAGACGCCGGTATTCCCTAAGCCAAGCCTTCGAGAAGTCGAGGAATTCCATGCTTGCCCACGTCAATTGCAGCAAGGAGACATGTATAACACGTCAATTAGGTAAGGCACTGTGTCTAAATGCCAGTTATTACTATCAATCTATCTTCACGCCAATGGATTAATCTATCGAATGATTCCAGGTGGTGGCAATGTTATCCAGCTGTCCGCCTGATGGTCTCGTGTAGTACATGAACTTGATCATCTATACTCACCGTGTATACGATGTTCCTGACTAGAAAACTACTATTACGAATTATAGACGGGAACTAGGTAATTGATGCCAAGATACGAAATGCCGCTATCAATGTGTTTGCTTGCCTGTTTATCGTCCGACATTTAGAGAGGGGAGCCGGTCGATCTGTTAGACAGATTACGGGACCGCGCATATGCTCGCTGCGTACTAAGCCTTACGAGAGATGTAGGTATTGTACATAGTAAGGGTGTGTTTCTGAATGCAAGAAAGGGAGATGGCATACCTTCCTCACGTTGAGTCTATTTCCCGTGCCTTTCATCCCCCATCTCCTTGATGGCGCGAGACTCAATTCGTCTGGTGTGTGGCACGAAGTAGAAAGTAGATGGGTAAGAATATACTCCCTTCCCTTCCCTTCAATTCGAATAGTGTAACGAAATAAGACAACTGTGTCATATCGGCCAGCTACTGTAGGAGGTAGTATTCAATGATACTATTTCCGTCGTGGGCCAATGCGACTTTATGTATGCACGGCTGCTGCGCAAAGAGGCCGGCGCCTTGCCGTTGCTTACATGACAGACCGACCTAATTTACCTATAATACCATCCTGCTTGGGACTTTGGCCCCTTATCTACCGGGGGAAATGAGGGCTATTGAAGCCTCAGCACGTACATGGATGAAGATTCTGGCCTGTGATTGGATATACAACGTGCCCTAGCCCGTGGCAGAACCCCAAAATGGAACACAAGATGAGATGGATGGACGGGTGAATGGACGAAAATTTGATCTGATCACATCAGCACGTAAATAGTCGCCGAGATTCCTAAACGACCAACTGCCGCGACAGACGCGGCTGGCTTGACAAGGAATACCTAAGGGAGGTTGGTGGCCTTCTGTGTTACTTATTCGGGTAGCCTGTAAGAAAGGAGTAGGTAATAACTTTGATTTTAACGAGGAGTCGAGGACCAACCTGCATTCCTTCAGCAAAGGTATCCCTTTCAACAAGTACATGCGGTCCATCCGCTCCGTATAATCGGCCGCCACCTCCGATAGGTCCGAAAAGCCCATATGGCATGCAAGGTACTCAACTTCGGTTATGTTATTGCTCTATCCCTACTTTTGATCAATAAAAAATATTGATACATGATCCAATTCTTCCATGCCAGGGATATGTTGACATGATTTTGGCCTGGAACACAACCAACGCAAAATAAACATCGAGTCTCACATGGAGAGGTATGTGTAAGTGGAAGTGTCAGAGTATATACTTCGCTGTTTAACACACACCCCCCATCCATCAGTTCACTAGCCACGATTACGATTACACGATTACTTGCAGGAGGATGATATACTGTCAAACAGGTAATTGGAACGAATTGTCTCAGTATATAGGTACCTAATGTATATAGGTATAGCCAGCCTGAGAAGGTGTATTTCATGATGTCTAGTAGAAACTGGTATTAAGGTTACAAGAGACGAAGGAGAGCATTCCTTGTCGCTCTTCGCGTGGCAGTGGATTCATGTACTGTAACCTCGCAGCAGCGGAATCCTAAAGTGCTCCAAGCTCTTCCCTCCCATGTTGTCGCTGGTCGCTGCGCCGTACACTTACGATATAATGACCCCTACACTTCCACCTATACAACCCAAAAAGGGTCTACAGGGTGCAAATATCTACCAGGGCGAGCAGCGGTGCGCATATGAGCGGATCCGTTGGCGCCCTATTCAAATTCGTAGGTGCCTAACAACAATACTATGACGGAAGGACAAGTTGGAACAACCAATTCACTTTGTGACTCGAATGATAAGTGGTAGACTCGCTCATTCGATTGATAACTCGTCGACAGACCGGAAAGAGGGGTAAATGAACAGGCGAATGAGACACCTGGTGGCCCGCCGGTTCGATGGCCGTGATGATGCCAGCTTTTGGTATACTAAAGGTACGGAGGGGAGTAGGAAGTCTAATCCTGTATGTACTGTAACCAGGAAGAAAAAAAGAAGTTGACCTGCAGACTGGCTGCAGCTTGGACCATGGAACACGGACGGACTTGAATATCAGAATGAGACATGGGTAATGAATCGCTAAAAGAGCCTGTAAGAGTCCCTAGAAGAAGCCAATGCAATATGTAGAGGATTAGTGATGGACCGTGTCCTGTAACCCTAGCGATGGAACCCTAACATGGCCTCATATCATGAATAATAAAAACAACAATTATCATCATCATCATCATATGTAATAGTCAGAGTTGGATACGGGAATCCGGGGAGAGATCAAACATCTCCCCAACCTAGTTGTTATGCTAAGCCAGCAAGCAAGCATAATCGTATACACATAATAAAACTTCCTCAACATTCTCGTGTTCGTGTTCCAAGACCGCGTGGTTGAGTGGCTTAGGCATGAAGGCCAATCTCGGCCAAACAGACCCCGTCGGCACACACAAAATTAAAACGAAAAGAACATGGGGAAAGAAAAAAGAAAAAAAATTTTGTAAGAGAGTAAATAAAAAAGTTTCAAAGGATTTTACTCATGTACCTTAAATAAGTTATTATTACATTGCGCCATAGGAACGGAGGCTGACATTGCATGGTATCCATCCTTCAACGTTTTTTTCTTTTTACACTGCTTTTTATTGACCTACCTACCTAAGGTACCTACAGTAGGAAACGTGGTATGGCTGCAGGAGGTACACACACACACACACACACACACACAACTTTACGAAATGTGTTAGATAAATAAAACAGAAGAGAAAATCGAAAACATGATTAGCTTAGCTTAGCAATAAGATGGATTAATATTCTGTATGATAATACGTTGCGGGAAGACAGTCGAAGATACTATAGTTACAATTAATAAAATAACTATACGACTAATCATCCAAATCTATGTCCTGTTGAGTCAGAGGCGGAATAATCCACCGATGCAATGATATTATAGCCACAAATGATCGAGCTCTACGCTGCAACGACGTTAGCAAACGGGTCCTGATCTAAGACCGCATATCTCACACACAGGTGATTTCGGCAGCAAGCATATGCATACTACATGCAAACATAGGTAAGGACCGCGGGACAAGAACATGCATAAGTGCAACACCATGTGTAAGGTAACTAAATCTATAGGGAACTTGATTGCTATTCAAGCACTGAGGCGCCTATTATATCACGCTCGAGATGGGATCATATTCATAGATAAAAGATGGTAAATGTAGGAGAATAATAATAGTGGTCTTTTTTGTCTTCCTGAGAGTCAAGCTACCTAAACAATGAGAAGAAAAGGGGGTATCTCCCAGCCAGCCAGTACAACCATATCCCGATCTTTAATAGAACACGCAGAGATCCTCTATAACTGTATCCCTGCGAAAAAAAAAAAAAAACAATAAGGCAAAATGCCACCATGTTCAACCGAACGCCCGCTCATATTCGCGCAGGCTGCTAACTGGTGAAGCAAAACATAAACTCGGCTGGAGTAACGAATCCATCGCTGATATCAATAAAACAATAACCATTAAAACTCTTTTCTATGGTTGGGCCATAGCCAACCTCATGTAATACCCCATCAACGGCTTCCGTAATACCGTATCGCAAAATAAAACAATTCCTTCTCCAAAGACCAACTTTTGAGTTCCCGAATAATGTCCCAAAAGGGTATATCGCTCGTGTCCTCGTCAACTGCTTGCGCGGTGAGCGTGTGCAATATAGACACGCATTCTCCTCTCTTCGTCCGGGGTATCTTGGAAAAACGAAAGACGAGACAGGAAAATCCAGGCCCTTCTTCCCTCGATGCATGCGTAGTGTGCCCTGCGGCGTGTGTAATATGACAGATGAAAGAAATCCTGAACGGGGAAATCCTGGTATCGATGTGCCACTCCGGAAATACGACCCAAACAGGAAATCAGTTTCTACTTGTACACGATGGCATAGCCATCCTTCGTCCTTTTTCAATTGGTTTTCAGTAATATGTTATGGTCCATCCTCGGAAAATATTGGGTCCAACGGATGGTAGTAGTAATAGTAAACCTTAAGGAAAAAACAAATGAAGGGTCCGGGTATCTATTGTTTGGGCCTCTTCAAAATGTCTTCGCAGTTCGCATCGAACCGCAAATTCCAAAGGCGGACTTGTTGCATAAAAGCCTCGGTGCGTTCAAGCTCTCTTTCACGGCCAAAGATGGTCCTAACGAACTCCACGCCGGCATTCTGTCCCAGGTGGGATGCTTCCTTAGCCTTGGAGGATCTCAACATGGGAGCCTCGCATTTCTTGAGTAACATGCGAAGCTTGTCCGTCAAGCGTTCACCTGACTCGATAAAATCTTCAATCATCTCCTTATTCGCTTGGGTCCTAACCTCGGGCACAACTTCCTCAGCACGCTTTATTTTGCCGGATAGTTGGATAAGAAGAACCCATAATTCGCCGGCCACATCAGCGATAGGAGTGGAGGCTCCGTGGTGGTGGACAGTCCAATCATAGATCCACTTTCCTAAAGAGTTTGAATCGAAAACACTACCTAGCAGCATAATTGGTTCCTCGGCGGGATCCCAGTTCTTCAAGGAGTATCCGGGAGGGATCCGGTGCTTCCGGGCGTCTGCCTCGGTGGCTTTCTTCTGTCCTGAGGCAGCAGCCTTTTTCTTGTGGGAGCTAGAAGGACGTGTAGTAGCGGGGCGCTGGATAGGTACAGCGGTAGCGGAGGGGCGACGGGTGTGGTGGCCGACCCTCGTAGCGGAGCGAGCTGGCGGCTCATCGTAGTGGGGGTAATCGGCTCTTTCTTTCTCGTAAAACGACGACGGCATGCCCTGCGAACGGTAGTAGTGATCAGTGCCATGTCCCGGAGCAGCATAGAAAGACTCTCTGCGCTTGCGGCTCTTGGACTCCGCAATCAACACGCATCTGACCCCATTGATCTCGAAAAACTCGTCCTCGTCGGAATCCCCATGAGAGGCCCGATTGTATGAGAAGGAGCTCCGACGCTCGCGCCTAGGCATGTGATGCGACCCCATTGAGAAACTGTGCTTTCGCGAACTCACATTCGGGCTTGGGCCGGTGGCATACTCGCCGGTGCTCGTGTACCGGGGTGAGAAGGCGGTCGACGGTCGGAAGTCGGGGACGCCGGTGCTAGCGTTGCGAACATGAGCTCGAGTAGCCGGTCGCTGGGGGGTCTGAGCTGGGTAAAATGGGTAGTGACGTGGAGAAGGTGTTGGTGAGGGACTCTGTACGTCGTAGTAATAACCCGCATCTCCTCCTCGAAGAGGGGTCCCGTAAGGCGACCCGTAACTCATCTTGCCGGAGTCTTGCGCAATGTTTCTCGCCGTAGTCGCGAAATATTTCGGATTCAACTTCTTTTAGTGTGGTCGCCCCCAATGCGACTCGATGATATAAAATGTCGTCGTGATTCTTAGTTTCGGTGTTTTCTTTTTTCTTCAATTAAATGGCGCCTGTGTCGTGACGCTGGAGGAAGTGACACCTGTCACCTTGGTATGTGGTCGGTGGGAAGAGGAGAGGAAAACCGTCTTCTTTGAGAGAACATGTCAAGATCTGGTGTTTATATCCCCCAGGAGGATTGGGCATCAAAGTCGATGAGTAGTCGACTTCGGATGATGAAGGCGCTGGAAGAAGCTGGACTGTTCTTAAAAGTCCAGATTAGAAAATTCGTTTGGGGAAAACGAATATCAAATACAAATAATGTGGATGCGATTGCAAGATGAGTCAATAGATATGGCAAAAGCCAAACTTGGTAGAAGAGGTGAACCGTCGGAGGTGGTTGGGCGAGGCGAGTGGTCTCGTTTAATAATAACAGAAATATTTGGAGCAACCAACGGCCAGGCCAAATTTTTTTTTTTTTTTTTTTACTGTCGGGGGGGCTAGCAAGGGTTGTCTAAAAGAATTGACAAGGGGGACCCCCTACCAAGCCTAATCCTAGCCTAAAAGTAAAGGTACCTTGGCAGGATTTGGGTATGCGCGTAGTCCGGTACGTACAGTACATCCAGTCTGGGTGTGTGTTGAGTTAGTCAAGGGCAGGGGTGTATGCGCAGTATGTCCCTCTATGCACACACTCACACACACACTTTTAGTATTAGTCAACTTTGGACTCTGGTGTAATGGCACAGCCACAACGTCTGACGAGAATCCGCTCGCACTTTGTTTCTGATTCGGTATCCAATCAGTACATTTTGTTGTCCACTGTGCGCTAAAAATGTGATTTAATTCAGGTGCTTGTCGCTGCGAATCGGTCCGGGTAGCGCTGAATGATTTGATAACGCCAGCGGGAATAAATAAAGGCCACGCCTACTCAACGTTGTCGTATATCGCTTGTAGCCTAGGGATCCTCCTGGGCGGCGAATGCGATTACGGTGACGTTTGAACAAATGCGTAACTCTTTCAATACCCTGTCACTTGGCTATCAGAGTTCAGGCAATTTGGAGCTCTCCATAGTAAACGGTCATCGCAATAGATATGAGTCCCGCTGGTCCTTGGTGAAAACGGAAACTGCAAAAATTTTTCGTGAATGACGATGCTCTGAGGATCCTGGGCTCCAGGGTTGCCGAGATATCGGCTATCCTTTAGCGAAATTGTAATTATGGCCTCCCTGTTCCGTCTCGGTCCTGGTCCTAGTCCCTGTCCCTGGCGCACCGACAATATCCCAACGATATGGACCGTATTAAAAAGAAGAGCAAAGAAAAACTTGAAAATTTTCCCGATTCAAGGATCATCAAGGATCCATCGACAGAGATTTCAAATCCCCAGGCCCCCGTTTAGAGATTGAGGCGCAATAGAGATTAATGCGGCGAAAATCAGAGATATCGCTCGCTTTAGGCGTTTTGTAAAGGAGATGGTAGGCCGTATTAGATCCGAATAAGAAAATTTTCAATTCCTCTGGTTAAATTAAATCAGAAAGAAACAAATTGTAGAAAATCCGTGTTAATCCTAGTGGAAGAGGGAGTCGGATTGTAGCTTGTTGGTTTGACAAATATGGTAGATGACACGATCCTTATGCCCCAGATTGGATACACACCGAGGGTTTATGATCCTTCTCTGTCAAACGACGTCGGATGAGTAATAATGGTTATGTTCAATCAGATGCCTTTCACGTAGGTAGGTATCGCACAATCCGGCCGCGGGACTCCAACGGGTGCCGACAGCATACGGAGGGGCGGGAGCTTTGGCCGGTCTGCGAACTGATCGAATATGCGCCCGGAGTAGTGGAAGGGAATGGTCTATCCCTCTCTCAATTGTCGTAGCGCATCAATTTAGACAATCCGACGATAAGAAGAAAATAGGTGAGAACGAGTTCAGTTCTCGCACTATTATTATGTATGCGGGTTGAAAAGGCTAGGTTAGGTTAGGTGAAGAGGGGAAGTTTAAGCCTAGGTAGCGGAAAGAGATTCGGGTGGTGCCGAGGAAGGTATATGTATAATATAACGAGGTGATCAAAAAGAGATAGGAAGCTGGGAAGCAGCTGCCTACCTAACCCAAGATAAATTCTCTAAAGTTATTCTGTAGCACGATAGCATTGGAGTAGTTCCCGCGCGGGGAAGTGGACAGGCAGGTGCGGGTACATGCCTAGGCCCGATTGTGCATATAAACTATGGATTACATACCATAGTAGCCAAAAAAGTATCTGCCTATAACTACCCATTATTAGAGTATAATACTACTGCATCTCATCATCACCAGCCCTCTTGCATACCTAAGAATAGTTGTAAGAGTGACAATCCCCCACCTACCAAATTTAGCCTTCACAATAGCCTACCCTACCAGCCTCGATTAATGAGATATGAGATATGTACGTATTAAAGAGACACAATTCATCAATACGGAAGGATAAGGCCTCGCAGTCAAACTATTATACTCTATTACATACTTGTATTCTTACCTATATTCTTACCTATATTAACACATAGACTACTTGAGTATATAGAAACGACTTTACATATATATAATCCCATTCGAAGACACGTACGCTTGTGCTGACTGTTCTTTTTGGCTCTTCCACCTCGGCAAACTCGCATCACGCCGGGTTTTTATTTCTCAGTGGCGTGGAACATAATAGATTGGATTGGAGGGTTGTAGAGTCTTACACACCCATTCAGAAACATAGAGTATCATCCGGCGCTTCCATCCTTGATACAACCCCGAAAACTAAATTCCCTTCATCGACTTCAGAGATAACAGAAATTCAAACTGGATATCGTACAACAATACCAAAAGGGTAAACCATCAAGGACTTTTCTCGATGCGTCATCCGATGAACGTGATTTACATCTAGCGTTATGAAAGGACCAATGTAGATCTAAGCCAGAGAACTTCTAACCGATGATAGTTCGCTATAAAGAGGGTCATCTGCACCCCCATGCATAGTGCATGGCGGGGAAAAAGACCAGGAGGTAAAAACGTGAAAACGTGGGAGGTCGCAGCATGAGGTCCTCTCTCCCCTCTATTCTCCAATCACTTCTCCTGTTGTCATGTACGTATGATGTCGATGACAGGCTATAAATGCCTCTAGATCTGTTATGAGTCGTTATTGGCAGTTATTATATGCGCAAACTTAATCTTGCCTTATTATATCTCAAAGTAAGATTTGGTGTTGAGTGACATGAGTAACGGGAATATTGCGTACAAATCAACTGGTCGGAGGCCTACTGTTACAAGCAAACAATCTATAGATTGCTAGATCGCCACCTCAATATTAATTACCTGCTGAATACATATGCGTGTATTACTACGCGTAGTTTTGTGCCGAAGAAGCTAAGTGGTAGACAACCAGACAACCAACTGCGCTGAAATATTGTCTATGCACGGACTCGCCCCCGGTTCTCGATCTGGGGCCAGCCAGAATCGCAATTCGTTGGTTCTTCAAGGACGTTCAGCCTCCGTTCCACTACATATAATTGTCCGTATGTATGATCTATCGAGTAATCCGTATTAAAAGCATAGTCCTGTTCCTCTTCAGTGTTCCGTTGTAGGGTACCCTGTATTACGACGCACGGTTTTGCCTCACACCCTTATGTCCTTCTCGGTGTAAGCAAGCAGGCAAATAGGCAAGGGGGAGACGTCGGGGTGGTTGGTTAACCCGTTTACGAGTTACCCCTACTTCGGCCTTATTCCCTCAGCTCAACGCCTCAAGTCAATCCGATCTTATCTACATATGTCCTATTGACACCGAATTAAGACTTCGGCTCGTTCATGGCAAAAGATCCTCCCGAAGACAATCACTTCAAATATGATATCGAAGCGCTTAACTTAGACATTTCGGAACCGTAAACAGACCAGACAATTTTTTCAGCCACCAAACAGAAACCTCACCAATAGTCTAATGCGTCACTGTTGGGATCGGTACACTTCGTCATGCGATGAACCAATAATTCGAAACGGTGGGATTCTGTGCGACAAGTCTCGCACTTATTATTACCCCAGGGTCCTACTTGTACGACGATAAGAGCAAGCCACTTAGACATAGAGTGGACTCAGACTGTCTGATCACTTACTATGGTAGCTCTAGGCTCACCATAGGTGGTCAGCTCTCTAATTTGAAGAGCTAGGAGCCCGGCCCGGTTCGGCTGATAGGTGCTAATGCTTCTTCCCCGGCAAAGCACCACTATTGGGGATATGTGCTTTTACACACGATTTCATATTCCCCATACAGTATGGGAGAAACTGTCCTAGGCCACGATTCAAGCCGCAGATGTTCTGGAGCTATCGACTTAGCGGAGATTACACCCACTGCCGCGGGTCAATCCAGTACACACTATGCTTCTGAAATCCATGCAGCCATGAGCAGAAGTACCTAGTGGAGGTATATACATACATGGGCTACATGGGCTACACGGACTTACACGGACTACAGGCTACGGAAGCCATGGATTATTCTTGTACCAGTCTTCCTCTCGTCTTGGCCCATGGATCCATACATACATATGTACACTACACTACACTATGTAGCAGCATAGACGGAACAGAGATTACCTGCTCCCCGTGCACGGCTGCATTCACCGGCCACACCTTAGCAATCCCCTGGTCGTTTTTTTCTAGACCTGCACCCTTATTTTGGGTGTACATTCTTTTTGCTTTGTCCCGCTCCCGGTCTTGGATAATAAGCCAATCCACTTTCTCATTTCTCGATACGACATAGGAGGGGAAAATTTTTTTATTTCCAAATATTTCATTTCACTCCCTTCATTGCAAGACATGCAATGCAAAAAAGTACATGATCAAGTATACATCGAAGGGATAGGATAGAATGACAGAGATGGATACATCTTTCTGATACCATCGGCTTAGTATCAGCTGTGACTCATACGAGTAGACGTCATGTACATTTATGTCCTGATGCCTTGCGAACAAAATCTTTGGCTGCAATGATGTCCAATGTCTGTAAGCTGAACGGGCCTTGTAAATTGTTTGGTCAATGGGGACCCGGCTTAAGACCACACTTCCTGCAGCTGTACATATCCCGATTGGGGCTGGCAGGGGTGTGTAAAGCCCTTTAGAGGTCAACATCCCGTTTAAGCCACCTAGTCTATCTATTTTATCGTGGTAACCTTTTTCTATCTCCGCACCCAGCAGCCAATATCAGGGCCACTTTGTTGAATAGCGTCTTTACTCCACCAACTTTTCAACAAAACAAACACAAGAGCTCGACCAGGACAAGAGACCCGACCCAGACGACCCAGATGATTTAGACGACTCTGGCACGATCACGAAGCAGATCCCCCTCATTTCTACCACTCACCGACTCTTACAGAGAAAGTGGACAACATGTCTCTGCAGGATATTCGGAGTCTTTTACCCATGCCTTACATGCAGCTCGCAGATACCGCCCCGGTCCAAGTTGTCTCGGTGACGTAGACGAAGCGCACAAAAATGAAATAAATAATTTTTTAGATTTGATATTGGTGCGATGACGACCCTCTGCCCCTCTCTTTGACCTTCTGGAAGGAGACGAAAAGGGGAGCGAATGTGTACTAACGGCTTCGAATTGCATATTCGTTCTCCATTCCTTTCGAATTCGATACATGTAATCCATAGGTGGTGCCGTAATAGCTCTTAGGGGGTTAGAGAAGGCATTGTTTTGAACCTATCAGGACTATAGCGACACCACCATCTTCGCATGCTCCGATGGTACTCCAACCATAAGTAGGGCTTTTAGCGCACGTGTTGGTATGTGATGGAGAAATGGGCGGTAGTGATTTTCCCTTAACCAGAACATTTCGTGATATAAATCTTGTTGTCTATCGCTATGCGTTGTTCGATCCATACATAGTACCCCTGTCTTCGCTCACCTGGCCCCCCTTTTCATCATTGTCTCGTAGGCCTCCGAGATTCTTATTCGACATTGTCTCACACATCGAGATTATAAGAATGCCGTTATTATCTGCCAAATCGCAAAATGCCTTTCAAGGTTGCGTAGACCGGTACCTCTACATATCTCCCTTCGCGCGTCTGGCCAATACTATGTTTGGGAACTTAACTCATCAGGCGTGCGCAGCACGAAGGGAATCATCCTACGAGGCGATACAGATAATAATACATACGAGTAGCTAAATTACTGGGACAGCACGCCTGCCTATGTCTTTCATTTGATACCACCTCTCGCACAGCCCGGCGTCGCCTGCTATCTTAAGTATCGCACAGCAAGGTCATACGGCAAGCAGGCCACAAATGTATGCCTTAGGCCACATCGTTACCCACGATGTTCTTGTCGGGATTTCTAGATACCGCGACCCAGAAGCCTGGGTATGCCGTATGCGTTGACGTGTCACTCTTCAAAACCAGACGAATGCACAGAGCATTGCGCGCTTCCATCGTGGCTGTGCTGCTATATTGTCCTGTTATGTCTATCAGGTCTAGGCCCTGGCATGTGACGAGATATTAACCCTCTAAACTGGTCTTTACACCGCTCCACTTCGTTCCGGAACATTGCCCTTTTCGATATCCGCCTCGCCCTTCATCCGTCGTGATATACGCCCAACTATATTTCGACGCTCATCGAACCCCATCCGTTGTGTCTCTGTCTACGTTTGCGCGGAATCACCGGCACCATAGATTCATTGCCATGCTATCCGACGGCACGGGTATCTGTGTTTCCCGAAGAGGGAGGTAACCCGGAGCAAATCATAACCCACGATGGTAACGGAGATATTAGTAGTCCGCGGGCGAGAAAGCCATTATGACTAATTCCAACGCGGATAATGATAGTAAGCGCCTGGTCTAAGGAATAGAAAACAATAGTTACACACCTCCGGCGGTTGTTATGATGTAGTTCTTGTAAGTCCGACGATCGCCCACTCAGAAGTTCTTCACCGTCATTTTCTGCGCGATACGACGTATTGCTTATAGTTGGGACTGGCTACCGTGAGGCGCTAACTCCTCCATATTCCCTGTCTATCAATCAAGTTTCATAAGTTTGAGCAGTGACTCACCGCATACGGACTCGATTCGCTCGACGTCGAAGTGAGCGAGCACCCGACCTTCGGAAGCCCACCAAATCAAAGGGAAAAGTCCGAAATCCCACACAATACCGCCACTACCCTGGTGACTCTACTCTAAATTCGTACTAAACATAGTCCTGTATTGCGACGGTGATGAGGATAATACCGCCGACGACTGTGACGACTAATATGCTGGTAACACTGAAACATTGGCTTAACCCAGCTGTGAATTTCGCCATTAAGATGCCGTGGATGTATTCACGTTGGTGCTGAGCAGGCAGCAGCCTCTCAATATTTCACTACGTCCCTTTCTCAGTGCGACGTAACGGGGGCGAAGGCAGACGAGCCTCAGTGTCGTATTTCATATATATCACAAAGGCGACGCGTTTTCTACTACGCGCCTAACTTAAGCCTATCAAACGTCATATCTCGCTATTGCTCATCCACCCCACGCCGGCGTCACACGTCAGCCTGTTGCCCGCCTTACGCCGGCTATCTAGATTCCCGCGAGGCTGCGGACCGCCGCCCAGACCCCAATAGTTACACGATTCTAAATCCGGTAAGACAAATAGTCACAATATGTCCCCCATTCGCAAATCCAACCCAACATAGGCATTTTCGTGGTGAAACAGCATCAACTCGACCTGTGCAACCAATCGACGAAGACTAAATCACTACAGTTTTTATGAGTCAGATGAACTACTTCTACGTTCACGCCCCCCAGCCTTCTCGGTATCCTGAAGTTGACGGTATCAGATGATCTATCGCGAAGGTCGACAGTGCTGACACACTGGGCCATCTAGCTTTACACAAGTGCCGGATATCTGGAGGTGGCTGTGCGCTCACTCTCTTGCTCGCATATCCATCTAGGGCCATGTATCTATCAATTTGAAATCCGCTGATATGAGTCCTTTGTCATTACGTGTGTGTACTGATAGTTATCATGCGTTCCGCCACGCGTAGTTCTAACGCCTATCAGCAGCCTCAGGCGACACATAAGCCTAGTCAAGGAACGAAGGAGGGTGGGTGAGCAATAATCACTTCATGAGGCAACCGGTTGGCGTACTGGAGAGCTTTTAGGCGCCCTATATCAGATGACTCTTTTTGAATATGGACAATAGCTAAGCATGGTCCCTAGACACTGGGCTTTGGCGCTCTAGTCAGTTTTCTCCCAAGTCCTTCGCCAGATACACCAAGATAATGATGAATCTTTTTTTTTGTTTTTTGAAACACAGAAGTACACAAGTGATGTCTCCTTCTCCATCGTGTGTATGGTTCACCCCCGTGCTCTATCAATGAAGGACTTGATAGTGTTTCATGGACTGCTAGTCCTTCAACACTGGCGTGAATGCGATCTAAATAGATATCAAATGATGTGTAAGTAGCCCAGCATCCATCATGTAAAATATCCCAAGTTAGGTGATCACAAAATACTATTCTAGCTCGTAAACTTAAAGTTCATTTTCTATAATATAAGCGAGATAAAAAGGAGGTGCTTAGGTTGGTAGAGGACTTATAGGGGGTTTATATTGGCTAGGTAATATTAGTAAGTTGATACCAGCGTACTCTGCAACGAAAAAGTAGAACACATTAGCAATCATAGCCCGCGTAATTCTAAGATGGCAGTAATACACCGTAAAGCTCCTGTCAACGTACGTCTTCACTTAAATACTTGTTAATAGAAAAGATCGCTCCTTCTGGACAACAGGCGGATACTTAATTCTGTGTGGATGATGTTTTAAGGGCCTAGAATTTTATCATTTACTAAACTCCTACCTAACAATTCATACTAGATCAATATCACAAACACATAGCTTCTTTCAGACCTAGGATTTACTTGTAATTATCTGAGTAGCGAGATCATTAAGTCATAAATAGAATATAACATAGTTCATAGGTAGCAGACCCTTACCCCCTTAGGTCGCCATCTGAAGTATCTCGATGATCTTCTCTTTATCAAGCTTCACTGGGTTAACAAGTGTACACGGATCAGTTAAAGAGTTCTCTGCCAGGAGCTCGAATTTATCGCTTCCGATACCGAACTCGCTCAGGCTCCGAGGCAATCCTAGGGCGCTGATAAATGCTGCCATTAGATCTCCCGGGTTGGTGGAGTCCCTATCCGCCTCTTTTAAGCCGAGGGCCTCAACGACGGCTGGCTCGTCCCAGAACGCCGATGCCACCACACGAAGCGGGTCTCGGACCTTCCTGTCGCCGTGGTCCCAGTTGTATTTCATCACGAACGGAAGTATGATGCAGCTTGTCTCGCCGTGCCCTACACCCATCGGGCCAAGCTGGTGTCCTATGCCATGCTGTGATCTAAGTTAGTAGTTAAGTCGACAGTCTCGGAGTATAGGGATATGAATTGAGAGTCATAGTTCAGTTATGATATACCGAGCCTTGATGTGGACTAAATAGGGGTAAAGCAAATCCTCAATTCTACGTACGCTAGCGCCCATACCGCTGGATAAAGACTTAACAGCAGTCTTGAGCGCGAGCTGCGTCTGCAAGCGCGCAGCAAGATCATCCCACTTCTTCTTGGTCTTCAGCAAGCCCACCAACAGGCTCCGGAGGGCGTTGGCAAGTTCGGCGGTCAATTCCGGGCTCGCGTGAGGTAAATTGGCATATAGACCTTCGGTGCAATGGTCAACTGCTCGGACTCCGGTGGAAAGCCAGAAGCGCGCTGGCGTCGACACCGTCAGCGCGGGGTCGAACACTACAATGTCGGCTATAACAGACTCGTGGATCAGGTTTCTCTTTTCGAATGTTTGCATGTTTGTTGCCGCGGCGGCTGGAGTAAATTCACCGGCAGACAGGGTCGTTGTCACATTAATGACAGGAATAGTCGCTGAATTAACGCCGACGGCGGCCGTGACTAGGTTAGAAAGATCTAGGACACATTTGTCGAAGATCTCGTATGCTCTTCCTGTGTCCGACACCTTGTTGGCCGCGAATAGGCGAGCTAGCTTGACGCCATCTGTGATTGACCCTGCCCCAAGAGTAATGATAAGATCCGGGCTCTTCGCATTCAGATCATCAGCTAGGGCTAGCACATCCTCTAAGGGAGTATGCGGAAGGATGCCGTAGCGAACTCCAACGATCTTGCCGGCAAGGGCTGTCTGAAGGGCTGTGAAGGCCTCAGTCTTGCTAATAGAATTGGATACAACGATGTAAATGTGCGAGGCATGGAATGTGTTCTCAGCATGGTGGGCACAAGCCTTTTCAAATGTCAAGCCGTAGGAGATATAAGGCTTCGGCTTTGATGGAGAGGCTGCAAAGTAAGATTCGCCTGGGGCTGCCATGATAATCGTAGCTGTTTCAACTCGTTAGTAGCTTGCTATAGATATTGGTATAAAGTTTGATCCAGCAAGAAATCACGTTTCGGTCTCTTGGGGGGTGAACCGACTTATTATTATAGGTAAAGGCGTACGGAAACCTGTCGATCTTGGTAAATGTGTGTTACTGTTTGTCTGAATATTTTGATGTTAAGACAGGGCGTATTGAAGCTCATTTAAACGATTTAATGGCGGCCATCTTCTATGATCGAACGGAGCCGAGGCGCTTTCTCATGCTCCAAAGTTCTCCAAATCCTATGGTTCCGATGTTGATTCGAATTACTATCTCCGCTACGTCCGTCATCTGATAGCCGACTATGTAATCCTTCGTCTCATACGTACTATACGAGTCTATGTGAATATTCGAAACTTGTTCTAAACCATACATCAGAGATTCTAGCCTCTTCAACATAATTGTCCATTCAGACTCGCCCAGGAGCTTAGTGTACATTTTAAGGTTGTTGTGGTTCTGGGCATGCTTCATTTAGGGGTCGCACCTATATATGGTAATTTTATTGGCAGAGTTAAACATTCACTACGGACTAAACTAGAATATAATAATTATTTTCACACGAGATGGATAATGTGCTGCTGCGAAATACCACCTTTGGCCCCCTCTGAAGGCGTTACGAAGCGAACCGGATAAGAATCGATATGTTATAGTATCGACTGAGTGCAAGAGATATAGTTACATCTGCAAAATAGGTAATCCTTAAGAGGGGATCTCCATTTTAGATATAATTATCTCAGAATCTCGGCGTTTGTGAGGGCGCCAAACCTTGCCAAGAGCCAATCCGAATCGGTAACTTATCTGCTCGAGGTTCCGACAGTTTAAAGGATCGCCAAACTTCACACTGTTTGGAAGATGGGCAAAAGCACCTCTTACTATGAGGGTTCTCTACGCATCTTTAGAGATTTGAATGGTGGTGGACTTTCTACCCGTGATTCAACAGCCGTAGATATATGCGCCGGTACCGACTCGGCTAAGTAGGGGCGCATCATACGTTGCTGATAGGTGATCTGATCGATCGCTCTTGGTCTGGCTATTCCCGAGTTCATCGCCCAGGCTATAACGTGCCATTCTAGAATGTAGGAAGTGAGCCCAGCACATCGCTGCGAAATCACAGGATAAGAACCTACAATGGCTTGATAGCACCCCCTACAGAGGACACCCTTAGCTTCTGGCTATAGTGTGAAGTCAACTAGCACACCACCAGCGGATATCCCCAGATAGAATCCACGAGCATGCTCAAAGGATGGCTAGGGATAGAGACCTAAAGTCATTATATATTGAGAGATCACGAGCCCTCGCGCCTGCGTGTCAGATGTCATAGCTGCCTGATATCACACACGATTTGCGTATATCTAACCCCATATAGTTATGTCGTTCACCGACTCTCTTTTCGGGAGCTCGTTTTGGAGCTATGAAACGACCCACGAGGTTGTGCTCCGTCGCCCAAGCGACATTCATACACCGCCTGACGATGTCGCGACAGCTCATTCTCCGGAACGCCAGTCTAGGTTCTCGATTAGCAGCGACGAGGACCATCCTACGAGCTCAGGATCCTTCAATGCGGTTCGCTCGCCGCTATTCCTGGGGTCTCGGCGAACAGGACACTGTGATAAATCCCTACCACCTGTTCCGCGGGCATATAGTCTTGCAAGGCAGAAACGAGGACATGCGAGCGTCAGGTGCTCAGGGCTTCGAGCCATCGATGAAATATCCTGGCCGATGCCGCCCGGAACTAAACCTCCGCCGCGGACTCCTAGAGATCCGGGTTATATGACTAGTAAAATGTCGAGAATACGTATAGGCTTATTTATCTCGACGATATGTACAGCCCAATTGTGTGCTCGTGAGTTGAATGTCTAAACAATTATCACATGGCGCTGGTTAATACAAGCTACAGAAGCAGGTATCGGCCAAACGCTAGCAATTCTCCGTGAAATAGGGATGACTTTCGACATCTTCAACACCAGCGATCTAATCTGGGTTCTTGCTGGGTATAGCTTAGCGATCGGCACCTTCATCTTGACAGCAGGCAGGTTAGGTGACACATATGGGTATAAGCGAATGTTTCTCGTCGGATTCGTTTGGTCGGCTGTTTGGTCTGCTATTTCGGGGACAGCGGTATACTCAACTCACGTCTTATTCATGGTCTCTCGAGCGTTCCACGGCCTAGGTGCTGCTCTCTCGCTTCCAAATGGTCTTGCACTTCTAGGAATAGCATACCCTCCCGGAAAGCAGAAAGCCATGGTATTCACCCTCGTTGCGACTATGGCACCCGTGGGTATCATTATTGGGGCGGCAACCGCAAGTCTATTCGCGCTGGTTTGGTGGCCGTTAACATACTGGGTCTTCGCTGCCACACTTCTCCTCATTGCTGGAGTAGGGTGTTTTACTATCCCTAATACATCTACCTCAAAGAAGGAGACACCTGCTAATCTTCGCGCCGTAATGTCCGACCTCGATATACCAGGAGCAATCGCGGGAGTTTCAGCTCTCGGACTCATAAGTTTTGCTTGGAATCAGGCCCCTCTCGTCGGATGGCAAGAATCATATCTCTGGATCGCTCTAATCGTCGGTATTCTACTTGCAATACTATTCGTGTTGATCGAAACTTATTATGCCGCTAAACCACTTATCCCGTTCTACGCGCTTTCATCCGATGTATCTTTCATTCTAGTCGCAGGCGCTTGTGGTTGGTCATGTTTTGGAATTTGGGCATCATATACCTGGCAATTTGTCGAGAATATTCGTGAGACTCCTCCGCTTTTGGTATGTCCAGACACATCTCACAATTGTATAACTTGACTGACTCCTATGGCATTTGAGGCTACGGCATATGTAAGCCCGTGTATTGTTGTTGGTTGTTTAGCCACGGTATCAACAGGCTTTGTCCTCCAACGGTTGGGTCCGTCTATCGTCGTATTCATCTCACTCTTGGGGTTCACTTTGGGGTCCACGCTTATTGCTACTATGCCTGCTGTACAAATTTATTGGACTCAGTTATTCTTTTCCGTGCTAATTGTCTCTTGGGCAATGGATACAGGGTTTCCAGCCACGACGCTGGCTTTATCAGATGCAGTCGAAAGGAAGCATCAGGGTACTGCGGCGAGTTTAGTTAGTACCGTGATGAACTATAGTATTTCGATTGGTTTAGGTATTGCCAGAACTGTGGAGGCCTATGTAACTAGAGGTGATCAGTCCATAGAGAGTAAGTTGAAAGGGTACCGGGCTGCTTTATACACTGCAATCAGTCTAGCAGGGTTAGGTGCTTTTATCTGCTCGATGTTTCTGTTGAAAACACTCTGGCAGAAGCAAAGAAAGTGTTACAAATATCATGATGAGCTGGAAGTACGCCAAGTTTAGATTCACTCTCTATTAACTGGTCTGGAGTAGAAAACGCCGATAATATGAGTATGGGAAAAGACGCGTCAATGTGAATTTAGAACGCGCTAGGTTAGGGGGAATCATAGCATGCTTTTGATGCATAAGAACCTATTTATGCATAATTAGAATAACTCCTTAAGACGATAGTTCTACTAAGTACCTGTAGGTAGGTACCAACATTATCATCAAGGAAGCATTGTTATATGCTACATCTGTAACCTGGTCTTCAATGGGATCACCTATTTGTGTAATTTTCAATCTTTTTCCCAATTACAGCATCCCTGACGATTTCACCAAAGATATAAGAAGCTTCGCTTTGCTTGACCAAGCCTAGGAAATAGCCGGGTATTAGAGTAACCAATTTCGTAGTAATGTTCTTTCTGATCTTCTCTGTAGACGGCCGCAACACTCCACTTTGGCGAATTCCGACAGAATGAATATCAATAGAAATGGGCTCGGTAATGCTGTTTGGTAGATCGGCTAGCCCGTCAAGACCAGCGGCTATGTTAATGACTTCCAAGAACCAAGCAATACCCACTGAAAATTCAACTTCGTAACTGAACAGGAGGGAATAACCTCGATAAACCATGTTGATGCTTTGATCACCATTATCGTATTCGCTGAATATACAGATAAATCCCACTATACGTGTTATGTATGCTCTCATTTGCTCCCTTGGGGGTGGGTGTAGTCTACCTCCGGTTGCAAGGACATCGCGACATATTGTGAACATTTTAAGGTGCATTAATTGGAATGTGGTAGGGCGAATGCAATGGATACCGTTAGCAAGCTAAGATATATTAGGTTCGGCATCTTCTTTCATGATAAAATGCGGATCCGAGTCATGTATGAGCAGCTATTTGACGCAGTCCATTTGACGTTCAAGAATCGCGAGCCAAATTTCCCAAGACTTCTCAATCCATTGAACAGCCTGGACCAAATTAATGTTCGAATCCTGTTCACTCGTGTTGTGTTTGAGCGCGGATATATCCAGGTCTACACTAACTCCGATACGCTGATAACACTCGAAAAGAATCACACCCCTTTCTTCTATGGAAAGGCTCTCGAACTTTCTATACTTCTGATGGATTTCGTCAAGGATTCCCACGTTGCCTAACTTAGAGCTAACCCGTAGGACGGCTTGGAGAAACGTATGATTCATATCCGCTGGCGGCATCCATTCCTGGTAGCTCTTCTGTCCTTCACTGCCCGACGATTCTAAAAGATCACAGATTCGTGATAGTTTTTTTTGGACATAGCAAGTTTACTTAATTGATATTCCGGAGCCTGAGCAGCAAGGACATATGCCGCTCCTCCAGCAGCGTCAGGATACGCAAGATACCTTTCCATGATTGGCCTATCGTCATAACTCATAATATGTTGGCCGTATTTCGTTTCCATGAGAAATCCACAAACCGATCGATGGATGAAAGTAACTCGGTTATCAAAACTAGAATAAATATCGATGTTATTTAGTAAAAGTTCCGTGTCCTTAATTGGATTGGATATCTCGAGGAGACCGGCGCTTCTTGCACAGAGCCACGTTTCGCGTCTTCAACCCTCCAGAGACCATTGTTGACTATAAGCTGCTGCAATTCGACCCGGAGAGCCAGGTTATTAACTAATAGAAAAACCAAGAGCGGCAATTCGGGGGGCTCCTATTCTAGAACGGACCCAAATAGTATCGCAGCTTCCCGTTTATGAATTGGTAAGTCTTGGTTCTGCCTGGTCCACATTTGCTCGTATAATTCGTTGAGGTTGGGAGGGTACATTTCTATTCGTTGATTCAATAAGTTCCAGGAGTATCCATGCTTCTCTATTCCTCTAATGAGATCCTTGAGTGCCATGGCTGCCCATAGGAATACCCCTTCCGACTTTCTTACGATACTCGCTAGCAGGTCATGGTAGTCTTCGCAAGCGCCTTCGTATCTTCTCAAGGTGTTTTCGACGTACGAAAATATGGCCTGCTCAGTGAGATCCTGGACTCGAAGAGATGGGTGATGCCCTAGATTCTGCGTGAACAATCTCTCTGGGCGGCTTGTCACACAAATTTCCACGCCTGGAATACTCTTAAAATGGTCCACTAATTCGGCAACCTGTACTCTCTCATCATCTTGTATTTCATCGAGCCCGTCAATGAATAGGCAAGAAGTATAGACTATGTCACGGAGACATATTGATAAGGCATCGAAAAGTTCTTGCTGAGGCCAGTCGTGCTCAGAAGCTTTCCCTTTTACCTCCGGCCGGTCTTCAAGCAACCGGGTTAAGGTATCAGGATTTTCGGTAATAACCTGGTAGAGAAGAGTGCGCAAACAACCCTGAAGCTGTTTTTGCAGAGGGTTTTGGCCTAGCGCGTAGAAATAGAAACGAAATATTTTTACCGAGGGATCCCGAGTACGAAGGTATTCAATTGTCTGGCTACTGTGTATTAGATATTTTGTCTCTGTGCTTTTGCCACTCCCCGGCTTGCCGCTAATCCAGAATGTCGACTTGTCTGATCTATCTGATCGAAGCTAATCTGCAAAGTCGGAATCTGGAAAAATCTTAAATACGACATCATCAGAAGCTTCTTTAATAGTGTTCTCTCGTTGATTCATCTCAGGGAACCATAACGTGGAAAGAATCCGCTTCCGCAACTCTCCGAGATTGCGCTGGGTCGACTCAGACAGCAACCTGGAATCTATCGTATCTATTCTACTGCGTATATTTTCCGACTCTACTGTGACGTGTACCCTAGTTTTCTGTGCCTCGCTAACGAGTAGTTTTGATATGATTCTTTCCCCATTAGACCAGCGGTCAATAAACTGCTTTATGTCATCGTGAAGATTTAAGAACATATCTTTCGAGAGACAATAGCTTGCCTGCGTTGACGAACTAGACGGATTGTTAATACGGTAGGTACCTAAGTTATCAGAGCAATTATTTAATATCTACCATATTCTGCTTAGTAGTTCCGAGTCCATGACGCTCCGTGTGCCGTTGATTCTCCTTTCCAGCGAGGAAATCTGGGAATTATAGCGGAACTTGAACTTTATACCTAACTGTTCTTAAACTGCCAAGCTTGCCTGCTGAAGTAGTTGTCGTGACCTTCTCGAGCAGCTTCTGTAGCTCCTTAGTGTCTCTAACTAGGTCAGATGTTAGGTTCTGGAGTCTTGTTTTCGCTTGTCGCTCTAATTCTTCTGATTCCTCTCCAGCATTTGAATATACGGGTTTATAGCCCCTGAGCTTTTCTTGCAACGCCTCTACAAGCGCTGATAGATGTGTGGTGTTAGATGCAAGACTTAAGTCCGGCGACTGATCTCTCACGGTGTTACGGTAGAGCCTGAAAACTTCTCCGGAAAATGAGATTACTTGCATCATATTGCAAACAAGACTTAGCGTCGCGATCGTTTCTGCCATGTTGACCAATATTGGCGACACCGTAAAATCGCAATTACGGAGTAGCGTATATAGAGATAAGGTTAATAGGGCTTTAAGTGATAGAGGTGCCTAATGTGGCTGAGCAACTTCTCATAGCTCGCTATTGGGTGCCATTTCGTATCTACGTCGTAATACTACTACGCGCGGATGATTTGTGAATCTTCTTGTAGCTGAAATTGGTTATTATTAGGCTCATATTGAACTAAATATTACTATTAAAATATCTGCCTCATATTGATTACCTAGGTAGGTAAGAGGTATATTTACGAAGTTCGTCATAAGAGATCTGGAGTTTTGGTAGATGCAAACATTGAAATTAATGGACCTAACGAAGTACCTGTGGATACCTGACTATACCTTGGTACCTATCTTGCCAAAAAGGTTATTGCCCCACTGTCACAAGAGAGCTTGGTCTACCTAATGACGTGTATGTTGCCCCTCGTTCTTCCGTTAGCGCATTTATGCGGGAAGGGAATGGAAATATACCTCCAGACCTCCTAATATTGATACAAGCTTGTGACATATCCACAGCAAAGGCTAGAATCAGGTGTTGATTTAAATGATCGATTAAGAAAGTCGCACGCGGTCAAACGTTTTAACTCAGGCCTCCAACTTTGTCACATTCAATATTTCCAAATCAATCATATCTTCATTCTTCCTAAGCCACCTAGCATATATCTTTACATTCGACTCTATAATTTCTTCGCAGTCGTATATTATATTACCCCTCAATCTATTATTCCATCATCATGGCTTCTAACCTTACTGTTCTGGTGAAGAATATTAGCGCAGACGCGAGCGACAACGAAGTTAAGGACTTCTTCAGCTTTTGGTAGGATCATTCATTATTATTTTACGCTATTACTATCTTAGGTACTAACTTTTACTAAATAGTGGCAAGATCACTGAGATTAAGGTCACGCCGGGCGAAGGCAATACGAAAGATGCCAGCGTCACTTTCGAGAAGGAGACTGCTGCTAAGACTGCGCAGCTCTTGAACAATACCCAACTCAAAGGATCTCAGATTTCTGTAATTCCCGCCGATGGTCAAGTCGATGATGGTACCCCTCATACCACCAATGCCGACCGAGATACCGATGAGATTACGCAGGAAGAGAAGCCAAGAAGTCGTATCTTGGCTGAGTACCTTGCTCATGGTTACGTCGTCGGCGATGCTGCTCTCCAGCGTGCGATCGAGCTTGACCACACGCACGGCGTTACCAACCGTTTCATGAACACCTTAATGAACCTCGACCAGAAGTACCATGCTACCGAACGTGCTAAGGCAACTGACCAATCGTACGGTATCACGAACCGGGCCAGCAGTCTCTTCAGCGGCATTAGCTCATACTTCGAGAAAGCGACAAGCTCCCCTACTGGCAAGAAGCTGGTTAAGTTCTACACCGAAGGCCAGCGTCAAGTGCAAGACATCCATGCCGAGGCACGCCGTCTAGCTAATCTCAAGAAGGAGGAGCATGGCGGCTCTGCATACAAAGCCTCAGGGCTCGAGAGGGTTTTCGGCAAGGAGAAGGAACAGGCAACACAGCCAACTTCTTCTAGCGATGCCAGTGCGCCGACAGACCCATGTGAGTACCTTGATTTAATATGTACGAATAGTTGTGTCGAACCTGCGGCTAACAAATAACCTTTAGCTTCAGTCCCTGCACCCGGTCCGAAGGCTGGCACGGAGGAGTCTACCCCTCTGAGCACGACGGGAGCTATTCCCTCGAAGGCGCCTGGAGATGAGAAGGCATAAGGGGGCAGGACGTGAGCAATCTGATGCCGTTATGAATTACTATGAATCGGATACTGGGTTTAGTGTAGCTTTATATTAATCGGGTATGGCAGTTTGATTGTTTTGTCTACGCTGCATTTTCATAATTAAACGATTATTCCCATTTCTACGTTACTTTCGGTGAAATTTCTTTCGTGATTTGCTAATTGACATGGCTTTCTACCTATTTTGGCTATAGCCGGCGTAACTCGCGTAATGTATGTCATTATGATCAACTTACTCAAAGTTAAATAATAATCGGGTAACTAGCTAAACAATACCACGAATATATCATGATTATAACGAGAGAGCATGGGTCGACAATTCAGTAGAGTTTTGGATATATTATTTTCATTCAACTAAATGATATCACGGCGAATGTTCTAATCTATGCCGTACATGTTCGTCATATAATATCCCTTCCCTATAAAATAACACGTTGCTTGCTATACAATACCAAATATCCCTCATACTATATCCGACTCCTTTACGATGATGGCTTCGTAGTTTTGCTAAATTTCTCCGTGACTGCGTCATCGAGGGGTCCCTTGGGGTTTGAGGATAGGTTCTACATGATCATTTTACGTTAGTCTAATGCTAGGGGTACAATGATTAGAAGCAGTTTACTTACGTTTAGTTGGTCTTGTAGAGACTCCTTCTTGTTGGGTGCCTCATCTGTGCCTTGCCCGGAAGCGGGCGCCTCCTGTAACTGTCGGCCAGTCTGGCTCTCAGGGGGAGGGGATTGGCGGCCTTCGTTTGATGCAGAGGACATTGTGTAAGATGTTTAGGCTTGAAGTCTGGGTTTGGTGAATCCAATTAGACGTTATTAGACTGAGATTTATTCAGGGGTTGGTAACTTAGTTCCGTACAATTTATAGTGGTTTATGTAGTTGATAGATTGTGAGTTGATGAGTTTTGATGGTTCAAAAGAGAAAAAGGGAAAGCTGGACAACGTCGAAGGAGTTATATAAAGCTTAGGATGTCCTAGACGATGAGTAAGACCAAGAGTTACATAGATACGCAGTCTATGAGTTCCTAAGACGGACAGGCATCAAAACGCAGTTTGACATCAGAGTAGCCGTCAATGCCGTCATGTCTCCATAGTCAACTATCGAGCAAAGCGAGCTATCTACGTCATTACCCTCTCTTATCGATAATCCGATGATGAAGCTTAGGTGGGGGTCTCTTCCGAAGCTTCTAAGCCAGAAAAGGCTCAAGACAACCTTATGTACCTAGGTACATATACGTGTATCCAGGTACCTCATGTACGTACTTCATGCACTCAAATGATGGGTCTAATGGACCCACCTAAGGCAGCTCAAGCCACGACCCATAATAAAGTTTCCTATCAATAAGGCAGTAAGGCTGAAGGACCCCGCAGAAGCTTTGAAAGTTACAGGCGCAGACCACTAAACGCGACCAACTTCACCGTAAACAGATTTCCGATAACTTTGCCCAAACAAACACTAGTACAATGTGACCATTTCGTTAGCTCTTATGTTGATATTTGGAGTGCTCTGGTGTCAAAAAGCTTAAGGACATCAAACTATTTGGTATCGTAGCTTCGTCAACATGCCTGACCTTAATTCAGTCCCACCTTCTCCCCACGTCCTCGCGGCTTCTCGAACTTCCTCTTCCAATCATAATGGGCAATTACAGACCTCGGCACCTCCAGCTCCCATGTCACCTTCTCTGAATATCTTACCTTCGAATCAACAGACTGTTAACCGAACATCTTCAATTTCTCTCCCGTCACCACCATTATCAGGAACTCATACCATGTCTACTCCGCATTCTGTCCCCGGACAGGATAATACCGGCGTCGGTGCTGGTCCAGGTCCTTTGCGACATCCGCGACCCTTGACGGCTGCTGAGCTACATTCACAGCTAGAACAGGAGCAAGAACTTTTGGTATGATCTTCCGTCGTAATCTCCTTAACGATGCCATGGCAAGCATTCTAACTCAGATGGCGTAGGTAAACCGCTTGAGCCGCGACTTGGTCATGCTACGAGCTGCACAGAACTCGTCTGTAGCCTCTAATGCTTCGTCTACGAGCGCATCGACCTCTGCCGATCAGACCCACCCCTCCTCCTTCACCGATACTCACCTCCTATCCGGTCCGGGATTTCCTCTCCCAACGACGAGCGCGGACCGTCGACATCATCGGACCAACTCAAGTGCTAGTACACGCAGTCTGAACCAGTCTGCTACTACCCAAGGCTCGATGCCTGCCCCGATACCAATCCCTCAGCCTCACTCCGGGAATGCTGCTTCGGTCTTAGAAGCGGCACGAAATCCTCGAGCGGCGCCGGGAATGAGTCGACAGAACAGCACCGCTTCTCAGAGAAGCCAAAGTCGAAACCATTCACCCCACCCGTATCATGCCAGCACTAGTCTGGGTTCTTCATACACTCAGTCACATGGTGTGCCATATGATTATGGATCGGGCTATTTCCCTCGGGGCTACACGTCTTCTAACACGAGCGTGGCAGCTACTCCCGGCTCGGAGCTCTCCCCGGGACTCCTACCGGCTACTCTGCGCTACGAGGAGACAGCCCACTATCGACAAGAATTAGAGTCAGCTAAACGTGAGAATGAAAATCTTAAAAGACGGATTAAGGAGTTAGAACGGGCTCTACGAGACCGCCGACAGAGCGATAACAGTCGCACTGGCAGTGGAAGAGACCGAAGCGAGAGTGCCAGCACCACAGCCAGTGTTAGTGTCAGTGGCGCGACCGGAATTGGGGGTGTCATTGGGGGTGGCACAACCATAGCCGGAGATCGTCGGGGGGAGCGTAGGGTTATTGAGCGAGGCATGAGTAATTTGAGCATTTCTGGGAGCATCGGAGCCGGTGTCCCCGAAGATGAGGTAAAAGTAGGCGAGAGTGCTGCAAGCGGCGGGTTACCAGTGGCAGGAGACCAGACTCGGGACGCGAAGTAGGATGTTTGTTTAAACATCAGTCCCCAGGTGGATAGATCACAATTCGTGCATTCTTGCTGAAAAGAATTATGGTTAATAGGGTTTAGGTATGTTATTAGGGTTAGCAGGTGGGCTAGCTGATGTGTGAATGACTGAATGAAGTCCAATCTGTTATTGTCTTGCAATGTTATCTTAATATTTCCCCCTGTTGATTTAGACATTTGTACTAACTGAACAGGCTTTCTATTCGGATATCTTGCTTGCCAGGCTAGCCGCATTTACCGTAGTATGCTGAAAGGTGTCTAAGACATGCTAGAAATTGCAAGACAAATTTAACTTAACTAGTTATAGCCTTGCATAACTTACTTTTATTTAACATATGTTAAATCGAGACCCTTTATTCAGTCAGTTCAGATCTAGGTATATGGTTCGTTCGTCTATAGAGCATTTGAATCTAGGGTTATATACCCTAAAGTATGCGATGAAAGTCTGTATGGTCTTCACCCTGATATGTATATTATAGTATAAAGGCCTTTGTATGATTACCTAGGAATGCCTTGCTGTTTCTTGCGAAGCCTAGTAGCGAAGTTACTCCTATTCCGTGTCTAACAAGTCTACTGGAACTGCATATTAACAGCTTAAGAATATATTGAGGCAAATACCCCGGATTGTTGACCTGTTGCTAGACTGGGGCTCCTCCCCTTTATTATTTAGCTTCGATGGCGCAATCGGGCTAACGAGTTTCGCCTACACATTTCACCGAGACTATGCCGCACCTGACATAGGGGAATTCAGGTAAGTAACGCAAGTAGAATCGGATTACACATGGTTAGATGCGGCTCTATGAACTATTACTGTTATAACTCTACTTGCTTACTCTTGCAGTAAAGGCTTTACAGAAACAATGAGATTCAACACGATTAAATATATATACCTAGGTATATATATGAAAAATTAAATGTTTACTCTTAATAAAAACCAACTTCTATAATAGAAATAAACTGATTCAAGGTAATTCTCATTAAAATGCTCACTAACGATATTCCGCGGCCCTAGGCGGCGATTTGCCCTAGTCAGTCTACCGGCGTCAGTCAGACTGTCACCGTGTCGCGCTATCAGCGAAAAAATAGGGATCCAGACAATCACGCAATAGGCTCCACCCGAAAATTTCGAGCTCCTTTTGGGTCTTGGTCTCATCATCGCGACAGCTATGGATGTATATATATAATACGCGCTCTCATGTTTCGCCGTCTTGTAACCATGGCGTTGTGTCGTGGAACAAGACTTCGAATCTACATAACCTAGCAATTTGATTTGCCGCTCTCTTAGGTAGCAGAACTTGCTTCCTTACAAGTTATATTGACGACGGATTTACATATTCCTCTGCAGTTACGCTGGGGATCGTCAAGGGAAGAGAGAAATGGCGTCTTCGACTTCGGATTATGCCGAACACTCCGAGGATGGCGTTGTTACGTCTGCGGCTTCTAAGCCGCTGAAGCATTCCATCTTCCGGTCTGTACCCTTTCAGATTGCCGTCGCCTGTGGTGTTTCTTTTACCGCGCCGGGTATGTGGGATGCCCTCGGCGGCTTAGGGGCCGGCGGCGCAGCTGAACCATATGCCGTATCAGCGGCTAATGCCCTTGTGTATGGTCTCTTCTCTGTCGTCTGTGTAGCCGCAGGAGCCATAAACAATCGCATCGGTCTACCATATGGCCTTGCCCTCGGCGCTATTGGTTATCCGCTCTACGGCGCCGGTCTCTACACCAACAACGTGAACGCCACCACCTGGTTCATGCTCTTCGGCAGCGCCCTCTGCGGTATCTCGGCCGGTTTTTTCTGGGCTGCCGAGGCCGCCATCATTATCGGCTATCCGAGTCCCAAGGACCGTGCTTTTTACCTTGCCATCTGGCAGAGTGCTAAGGCCGCTGGTCCTATTGTTGGCGGCGCTATTAACCTTGGTCTCAACGCGCAGCGCTCTTCAGCTGGCTCCGTCGGTTCCGCCACATACATCGTCTTCATCGCTATTATGTGCCTGGGCCTACCTATTGCCCTCTGCCTTAGCCCCGCGAGAAAGGTATGGCGCCACGATGGCACCCGCGTCGTCGTACGCAAGGAGGCGACCTGGAGTGCCGAATTCCGGGCTGTGGGCAAATTACTAGTGTCGCGACGTGTATTGCTATTGCTACCGGCTTTCTTCATCAGCTACTTCTACAACGGTTTCGTTAGCACGTGGCTAACTAAATACTTCACTGTCCGCTCGCGTGCCTTTTCCTCCTTCTTCACCAACTTCGCCGGTATCTTCAGCTCCTTTATCGTTGCCGCCCTACTCGACCGCCAGAATATCCATATCCGGACGCGTGCCCGCATTGCTTTTACCGCCATCGTTACTATTCTTATTGGTACCTGGATCTGGGCAACGATCTTACAGAAGCGGTTCTACGACGCGCCGGTTTCTCCTGTGTTCGACTGGTTCAAGGGTGGCTTCGGTTCCGCGTACGCGCTCGTTTTCTTTTGGACCTTCGGCGGCCAGGCCTTCCAACAGTTCCTCTACTGGCTTGTCGGCCAGTATGCGACAGACTTATCGTCGCTTTCGCATCACACAGGTATCCTGCGAGGTGTTGAGGCTCTTGGACAGACGGTTGCTTGGGCGTATGTTATATCTTTCCCCCTTTAACTACCTAGGTATCCAATTGCTAACTATCTTGTTCACAGTATGCAATCCGAAGGAAATGCCAATCACTTCGTCAGCATCGGTCTCAACTTCGGTCTCACCATCCTATGTATCCCGTTCACCTGGATTGTGCTCTCGGAGCTCGACCACAGCCACGAGGTTAAAGTAACCGAGGAGCAAGTTGTCGTAAACGACCCGGACAAGAAGCAAGATAGTGCTGCTGCCCCGGTTTAATTATTTGATTTTTAATATTGTGGTATAAATGCGTGAAAGTAACTGGGAGTTCGAATTTAATGAACTATGCGAAGAGCGAGCGCACCGGCAAAAGAGGAGATTGGGAGCTTTGGATGATACCCTAGATAATAGACGAATGGAGAGATATTTTTTCAGGAATATTCCGAATAACTACGGCCCTAAGCATATCATGATATTGATCAGTGCTAAAGATTGCTATAATAGGTACCTACGTATCTAGTAGAATGCTTCATTTGGGAGCCTCGATAGTCTGGTTTATTATCAACACAGCATCAAAGGGAAAGCAACTTAATTGAGTTCTCTTCTAGTTCCTAAGGGGAACGTCTACTCGAAAGCCCTTGCACTAAACATGTATTCCTCCATCACTCCGATTGAATATATTCCTTGTTCCACAAGGGACTACAGCATCACGACACGTGGGCCGTCGGAAGGTAACACTTCGTGTAAGAATAATAATGCTTATAATAGGCCATTCGGCTTAGAAGATAATGTCGATCGACCCTCTCGCTATCAGCACTACCCCCGAAGAAAAATAAGTCTTAATTTTACAAGAGATCGTGTCCCCACAGCTAGACTTAAATCAGACTATGATCATAGGTTTCGGATGCTCACCGAAGAAGCATTCAAGCGAATATCTCGCCAAGTTCGTAAACGCGATTCAATAATTCGACGTCGAGTAGGACATGATACGGGGGATGTGGATCCTTTTATTTATAGGAGACCCCGAACCATTAATTCGGGTCTTCACTGTAGTGCCGAAAGGGCGGAGTGTGCATCGAAACTTACCTGGAAAAGTATAACTACCTAGCTAACATTATGGTTCTCACTTTAGATAATAGCTTATTCGCGATGCATTATTGTGTTATTTCATTTTATTCTTTCAGGGTCTATGTTCAGTTTTGACGTTTTTGAATACGGGGTCAACAGCTATGTTGTATGTATGCTGTCCTTCACACGCGCATATCTTAGTGACCATCATATCCTACAAAGCCCTCAAATCATAGAAGCGCATAGCAAGACAAAAATATCTTAAAACAATATATAAACATACGTAAGAGCCAACGTTAAATTATTGTAGATTATATCTTGAATTACGAAATATACGTTCATATTGTTCACTTTTGTGTTCCCCGTACCTATTAACTCGAGCTAGCTGGTTCTAGTTACTTGCATGGACAACAAGTCCTTTGGATCCCTGCTGGCTCATAATGCAACATCATTCTAATCTCACAGTTTTTATTTTATTTTTATTCGGTGCTTGGACGGAAACCAACGTAGTCCAACGTTATCCAGCATCTCATGGCATTCTTCCGGTGTGACTCAAAGCCAGAGATCGCTCGTATATAATGAGTTGTCTGTGTCGCTTGGCTTCCTCTCTTATAGTTGTAGTTCAAGGGAATTAATCCTACTCAGAGACCACAATGGCCAACGAAGAGCTGCCGGCAGGTTACTACCAACGATTTGCGAATGCCTTTGACCGAATTGTCTGGACACCTTCCTGGGTTAAATGGGATCCGGATGTGAATCATGACCTCAGTTGGGGAATGAACATTCTGTTCGGACTAGTAAGTAAATTTATTACTATTCTGCTAGTGGTTAAACCGAAATCTAGATCTATCGACATAAAAAGCCACACTTATGCTGACTCCTATTTAGTCCGCATCTTTCAGTGTAGCGAATCTCTACTATAGCCATCCTATCTTAAATATCCTTGCAGACGACTTCGGTATCTCAGATCAACGCGCCTCGTTGGTACCGACTATGACTCAAGCTGGGTATGCTGCTGGACTTCTTCTGATCGTACCTGTTGGCGATATTGTTCGACGACGACCTATGATTCTAAGCCTGATATTCGTAACGGCTTTAATAGTAAGCGTGAAACTTCGCCTGGGATAAACCTAGTTAACCCATCTCAGTGGCTTGGCTGTACTCTTACTCAGTCCTTTTCGTCATTCCTCGGCCTCTCGTTTGTCGTTGGTCTCTTGACTGTGACTCCGCAACTTATGTTCCCATTAGCGGTCCAATATGCCCCACAACGGCATCGGACTACTATGATATCGGTGGTTATGTCCGGCCTTGTGTTCGGTGTCCTCGTTGCGCGTCTTCTTAGCGGTATTATCACTCAATATACGTCGTGGAGAAACGTCTATTGGATTTCATTCGGCCTTCAGGCGCTTGTGTGGATACTCCTTTTCTTCACCATGCCAGATTATCCCACCCTGAGCCCTGACACATCTTACCCAAGGATTCTGCTGAAAATAGTCACTCTCCCTTTCCTTAAGCCAGACCTTACTCAGATGGCGCTTATAGCCTTTTTGACCTCGGGGATGTTTACATCTTTCTGGACGACTTTGACGTTCCAATTAGCTGACGTTTTCCATCTGTCAACATTAGCGATTGGCCTATTCGCTCTTATCGGCATCTCGCCGGTGTTTCTTAACCCGGTCATCTCTCGCTTGTTAATATCCCGCCTACATCCTCACGGTACACTTATTATTGCGCACCTAGTGACTCTTGCCGCGATCTGTATCGGCACATTCGTGGGTATGTTTTCATTCGTGGGCCCAGTCATTTGGGCATTCTTTGGAGATCTCGGAATGAATACAATTGTTGTTGGAAACCGTGTGGCCATAGCACATGTCGATCCTAAAGCTCAGAATGCTGTGAACTCTATCTACATGGTTCACACATTTTGTGGACAGCTTTTTGGTACAGCGGTCGGCAATGCGCTTTACGCCAAAGGGGGGTGGACATACTCTGGTGCCTTCAATATCGCGCAGATGATAGCTGGGCTATTGATCCTTTTTGCGAGAGGACCGCACGAGAGACGTTGGTTAGGTTGGAGAGGTGGATGGGACATGAGAAAACCCAAAGTAGAAGAAAACGGCTCGCTTCGCGGAGCGCAAGCCGACGTGGAGGCAAACACAGAGGAAGTAGCTACTAAGATCCCGACTGAGGTACCTACGGAAGATGAAGGTCCTAAGGAAAAGGCAGATAATGGTGGTAAAAAGACATAGCTGCCTTGTAGTTATTTAGGGAAATTAGACCTTCTACCTACTTGGAATATTGTCGGGTATCCATAGTAGATAATTAACTACCTACCTATTCCCAACCTAAGGCTTCTCGTGCTCTCCTTTAACTACCTCCGTACCCCTAGAAACTGATAGAGTGTGTTTCCTCTATGAGTCGTAGATCCGGATCCTCTTTCGCAGTTAAGCTCTAACCCCTATTTTATAACCCCTATTTATACTAGCCACTAAAGCCACATATGTATACTGTTTGTATACGGCCCTATATACTGTATGGTCACGCGAGGAGGGCCTCATAAGTGATACGTGATACATGAGCAACTTGAATGGCTCAAAACGTCTGTCTTCTTATCTATGATTTCTGCAGGTCGCATTTAAACACGCACGGTTATAATCCGACATGAAGTAAGATTCTATAACTGAAATCTATAGTGTAGCGATTGTATAGGGAAACTTATTACTCTCTCATGCGCTCAAACCTCAAGTTTCAGTCTATGATTCTAATTGAAATATCGGCTTTAAGTATCAAGGCATGAATATTTCATTGCACAAAACATCTCTCTCAGTTACTACGAACAAGTTCTATCTTTTTGTTGCTCTATCCTAGACAATGGACCAACGCGCCGCAATCCCCGTTACTCTGCCGAGAGAGAACCCCACCCGGAGCTACTGGCAGCTTGAACCCCACGAGATCGCTGATATGCGCTCGACTGGTTCATTGCCGGGGAAAGCGGAGGTTGTAATTATTGGAAGTGGGATCACTGGGGCCACAATGGCTTTCAATCTTCTAGAGAAAGGCACTAGCGACATTATTATGCTGGAGGCTCGGCAGGCATGTTCGGGCGCAACTGGACGGAACGGTACATTCTTGTTCCTAGATATTAACAATATACTTCTTGGGACTAACACCTCACGGTATAGGCGGTCACACGAAGGCAGCATCTTACCTCTTGTTCCAAGAGCATGAGAAACATCACGGCACTGCTATGGCTGTGAAGATCGCTCGCTTCGAGCTGGCTAACATTCGTGCCGTACACGCGTTCGCAAAAGAACACGGGATTGAGTGTGATAGCCACCCTTGCGATACAGTAGACGTGGTTTATGATGCGGCGCGATGGGAGTTCGACCAGCGTGCTGTTAAGGCTATGCAGGATGCCATGCCTGGCGACGACGCCTCTGTATACGCTATGCATAGTGCTGAAGAAGTAAGGTCTAAGTTCTTCTGCGGCCAGGGAGGAGATGAGGAAGTATATGGTGGCTTATCATATGAGGCAGGAAGTTTAAATTCCTACAAGTTTGCTATAGGCGTGCTGAAATTGTGCTTAGAGAAGGGACTTAATTTACAAACTAATACCCCCGCGCTCAGTCTAAAGAGGCTCGACGGGGGTGGTTGGAAGGTAGAGACCCCTAGGGGTTCGATAGAGGCGCAGAAAGTTGTACTGGCTACAAATGGATATACTGCGAATATCTGGAAGAAATTCCAGGGAATCATCGTTCCGCTACGTGGACATGTCACTGCACAGCGACCCGGTCTAAGCATACCGAAAGGTCGCCTAGCAGGTTCATACAGCTTCTTTAGTGAAAAGGGATACGATTACATGATTCAACGACCGCAAGGCACACAGTTTGAGGGGGATATCGTAATTGGTGGGGCCCTCTCCAAGGCCGTCGCAGATGGTCTCGAGGAGTACGGGACGACAGATGATACTACACTTAACGATGACATCTTAAAAGCTCTCGAAGACAGCTTACCGAGATACTTCGGTGATAACTGGGGTAAAGATGACCAAGAAGGGCGAATACGTAATGCGTGGACCGGTATCATGGGATATAGCCCCGATGGCTTCCCTTTCGTCGGCGAGATTCCAGGGGAGAAAGATCTTTGGGTCTCTACCAGTTTCCAAGGTCACGGCATGGTTCTCTGCTGGATGTGTGCTCGCGCACTCACGACTATGATGAATGGTCGTTCAGATGAGGACGACGGGTTGAATTCGTGGTTCCCCGAAGTTTACCGGATTACCGAAGAGAGAATGCGCTTGACTTTTAAGGGTCGCCTACGTAACTGAACTGAAGTGCTCGTAACGACATGCTTTGTGCATTACGTCGATGTTATCTTGGAGTCTTGTGTTAGTCCCGGGGAAAGGGATATGAAAGGATAGTTACATATTGGTATGTTGATATACCATTAAGTACTTAAGATATGAACAGATCTGGAAGAATGAAATGGAGTAAATCAGCATTAGGTATGGTATGCTTTGATGTGACTCGAGGGAACTTCATCCACCGACGACGTAGTGAGAAGAATACTGAATGTGTGAGTTCGACTGGTTTTGCTTCGTTATAAGTGAAGTGGGAGGTCTGTCCTACCTTATCAAAATTATTGCTGGTATTTCACCTGGCAGCGGTCCCTTAACCGGCCAATTCAACATTCTCAGTGGGGTATGCACTGACGTTACATTGGAATATCTACGTAGGCAATGCAGAAGATGAGGCGGCTATACCCTATTCTCTCTACCTTGCCAAGATGGATCTACTAGCACTAGACGTCCCAAGCCTTATGGGACCCGTAGATCCGGCATATGGCTCTTACGGCTTCTTGAGTAAGTACCATTATTCCATCCTTGTTGTCGCTGTTAGGTATGCGTCCTCGCGTTATAAGTTTTAGCGAAGAGACGAACACACCCTTCATCTGATTCAAGATATATGGGCATACGGGGAAATAGGCACCGTAAGACGGGTCTTATGTGAACGTAACTATCCGAGCTCCGATATCCTAAAATCAGACCCTACCTTGAAACTTCAACAAGATGCAGTCATTAGTTAGAGTCATACCGAAATCGAGTAACACATGGGGCTGCTGGTATTGGATATACATGCACTTGAGATTGACTAATTGGCAACCGGCCGTATCAGTAATGGATGCGTCTCCATAATAGTTGAGTAATTGTGGTGTCTCGTCGAGTAGAATGAGCTAGCTCGTATAATATCGATTTGTTTCTAACCCTTAAAGCTCCCGTAATAAACGACAGCAAAGTTAACGTATATATTTCAACTAGTTACATTATCATGGGTTCCATCTACTGTCACTTAGGTAGTAGAGCGTGTATGAATCTAAGTAAGTAAAAGAATATACGTTATGAAGTTGAATTTAGTGGACACATAAGTTTTTATTGGTAGATTGTGTCAAGTTAAGTCACCATCTATTCAATTAACTAGTTGACCTAATAATACGTTTATTTCTCATGTAAATCAAATCCTATGCGGTGAAATATACGGGGGATGAGGAACGATGATACAGCGAACTGTCGGTAGATTAAAAGATAGTTACTGCGTTTTCATCAGCTTGATCTTTACGGTTAGTTTTACCTAACGATTCTGTATCGATATTTGAGATTACATCCAATGATTCACCGTATACATTTTATTCTATTTGAGGGTGGCCCATATATGTTACAGAATCTCGCTCTCGTTCTCGTTCTCGGCACTTACTAGAGACGGACACTAAACCCGGCTTGCTTGGAAGTATTAGCGCACAGATTTGTACACGAACACAGCCGGTGGACTGATTGCTCTGCCGGGATCTACCGATCGTTCTGCTCTAAATTCTACCATTCTAAGACGAGTTCAAGTTCAAGTGGCACAGCTTTAAATATATCTATCTAGCCGCAGGATCAATTAATAATCCCGAATGCTGTATGGTGCTTTTAAAGGAATCGATGAATATCTTGGTTTCTACCGAATCCGGTAAAGGCATTATGAGTCTCCACAACGTTCCCGCCCGGGGACGCATATCTTAGAAGCATGCATGTATCGTGTATTTACTCAATAACTTATTGGTGGGGTTGGGCGTAACTCCTTACGAGCCGTCTGAAATTTGACTCATTCCGCGGTCTAGCTCCCGTGAACTACACAAGCTGGTCATTTATTTGATGAGGAGACATTGTAAGGTCACACCCGCCTAGTATTCATGTTTTGCGGTGATAAAAGGAGGACTAGGTGCGGACGGTCGGACGGTTGGACCTGAAAAGTATATCCGAGTCCGCATAGTATTCGGGGATACGGATTACTTCTTTTGCTCTTACTTGATTGATCGGTGGACATGGGCGGTAACGGTTCATATTCAGGCTGGGGCTGCGCCTGCGAACAAGGTACCATGCCAGTATGCCAATGTGTCAGTACATATGTAATAGGAGTAGGTACCTATGTATGGACCGCGCTTTTCGGACTATGCACTACAAGACGAGGGCCGAGAAGGTCTAGCTTGCGGAGCCGAACATCTTTACTAGACCCCGGTATACACAGACATATATAGATCAACAAGATGTATAGATATATAAGACTACGCTCCCGCATGTCTAATAATGATACTATGTTTACCAATTCTCTTGTTTTATCAGATCTAACCGATACTTATTCCTCCTTTCTTCCCTTCCGATAAATCGGGCTAAATAACCGATTCTACTACACTAGAAGTCGGAGAAGACAAGTTTCCGCTCTACACTACCTCTAAGCACCCTCTAGTAATAATAGACTATCGACGATAATGCCGCTCAAGGTCCTCATCGTCGGTGCGGGTATCTGTGGGCCTGCCTTGGCAACGCTACTGCGGCGTTCCGACCCGGAGAACAGTATCACGGTGGTGGAACGATATCCGGGAATAAGGCATAACGGCTTACAAATAGATCTCCGGGCATGGGGTGTACCGATTATGAAACGACTTGGGCTTATCAACGCCGTGAAAGAAAAGTGTGTGCATGAGAGTGGTATCACCTTCGTGGACTCCAAGGGCAAGCAACACGGCCTGTTCGGCGCCACAGGAACCGAAACTGGCCGTAAGTATATTTAAGAGTCTTTATTAAATCATTTAGGTCTACTATGAGGCATAGAACTCCATTGTTGGACATATTAAGGAGTTGTTGCTTCCAAGATAGACTTCGGCTATTCATATTCCTTTCTTCTACGATCGGTTACTAATATCCTACTATAGAGCAGTCTTTCACTAGCGACTTCGAGATCCTGCGCGGCGACTTGTGTCAGATCCTCTATGAGGCTAGCCTCCAAGATTCGGATGCAAAGGTAGATACTCAGAAGAAGCAGGAGAGTATTTCCGGGGGCGAAAATGGACCTGGCGTCAACTACTTATTCGGTGCGACGGTCACGCGACTAGACCAAGATGAAAAGGGTGTGGATGCAACTTTCTCAGATGGTCAGACGAGACGGTATGATCTAGTAGTCGGAGCTGACGGCCAGTGGTCGCGAACGCGGCGCATGATGTTTGGCGAGGAGGCTGGGCTCGACATGTTCAAGCGTCTGAACGTCTACGTCGCGTACTTTACCATCCCGAAAGAACCCGGGGACGACGACCTAGCGCGCTTCTACCACGCAGGAAAGGGGCGTGGCCTGGCCACGCGCACGGGCGACCGGCCTTACACGCAAGTCTACCTGATGGTGCGCACAGAGTCGGAAGAGATACGGCGAGGAGTTGAGCGGCAATCCGTCGAGGAGCAAAAAGAAACATTCGAGAAAATATTCCGGGGCTCCGGGTGGCAAATGGACCGCCTCCTCAAGGGGATGGCCGAGTCGACTGACTTCTACGCGGACTCTATCGGGCAAATTAAAGCGCCACATATAGTCAAAGGTCGCATCGCGCTGATTGGCGATGCGGGTTACTGCGCAGCGCCAGTAACAGGCATGGGAACGACAGTCTCCCTGATGGGTGCCTGGACACTGGCCGGAGAGTTAGCGCGACACAAGGGTGACGTACCGACCGCTCTAGAGGCCTACGATGTGAAGATTCGTCCATACATCGACGAAGCCCAAAAGCTCATGCCTGGTATACCAGGAATTATGACACTGGAGTCGAACTGGGCTATCTCCCTTCTGCACCTCATTGTATCGTTTATGTCCTTCTTCAAGATCGACAGGATACTCATGCGTCTCGCGCCCGAAGAAAAGGGTGGCATGCCGATTCCGGAGTATCCAGAGCTGAAGGGAGTGTACCCCGCATGAATTGGGAGCGGGCAATGGAAGGGGAGAGCCTAGGTGGCGAGGGATTAAGGAAGGTCGATCAAAATATTTAAGCCTTGTTTCTTTGATATCTATAGATTGGAAGCATCGGGCTTGCAGGTAATGGGATGGGCAGGGCTTCTAATGTTGATTTTCTTCGTTTGTTTAATTAGTGTATGTATATAGGAAGCGGTATGTAGCTCCTCTCTATTTAGATCTCCAATCTACGGGTGTGTGATTTTTAGAAGGGCTCGGATCTTTCGTAGCGTTAAGGAATTGCTTCCTTGAATATGACCGGTCCATGATATTGAACCGCTGGCCCGGGAAAATACAAGCGAACACTACCTAAGTAAAATCGATCTATGATTGAAATAGTCATATATATTAACAATATTTTGACGTCGGTAAGACGTTATTCTGACGGTAGTGCAAAGATTAAAGAGATATACTCACTATTTTCGAGAAGCCTTGACTCTGGCTTTATTCATGGGTGTCTTACTACAGCAAGTGACTGTTGACACTCACACCTTCAGGCTTCTTCCAGTGAGCCTGTACGCCACCCCAGCTCTCTTCATTGTAACCTTCCTGGACCTTTTTGCACGTTTCGAGACCCCATGGGGTGACGCCAACCATCAAACAGCTTTCGAACATGAAAGCACAGCTACCTTTACCAACCAAAGCGGGTTTGAGTTCAGCATTAGAGGCGCCCTCAAAACTCTTAGCATCCGGTCCATGCCCGCTCATAACGTTGTGCAAGCTTGCGCCGCCAGGCATGAAGCCGCCATGCCCTCCCTTTTTCGCATCGTACTCGCCAGAAATGAGGCCCATAAACTCAGACATCGTGTTGCGGTGGTACCATGGTGGCCTAAACGTGTTCTCGGCCACCAGCCAGCGCGGCGGAAAGATAACAAAATCGGCGATGGCAGTGCCAGGGTGGTCTGAAAGAGCCGAGAGCACTGTGAAAATCGATGGGTCTGGATGGTCATACGAAATACTCCCAATAGTGTTGAAACGGCCAAGGTCGTACTTATACGGATAGTAATTCCCATGCCATGCAACGACATCAAACGGTGTATGAGCTTGCTTAGTTTGGAAGAACGAGTTGTTAAACTTGCTAGTAAGCACGTATGTATTAGGGCCTTCAGAAGCGGTAGTACCAAAGTCCTCGCTAAATGAAGCAACGGGAGCCTGGAAGTCGCGGGCATTGGCAAGGCAATTCGATCCGATCGGACCTAGTTCCGGGAGCGTAAAGTGGCCCTGGTAAAGCTCGAGTGCGTATCCACGGACTGCACCTGATGGTAGATGAACTTGATACCTGATCCCACGGGGTATTACACAGATCTCCATGGGTCGAACGAGTAACCATCCCAGCTCAGTTCTGATATCTAAAACTCCATCCTGAGCGACTATCAGAAGATCACCATCCGCCGAGCAGAAAGCAGAGCGCTCGTCCATCGATTTCCCCGCGGCGTACACGTACATTCCGATGCCTTGTTTCAGTGTTGGATCGCCAGCTCCGGCAATCAAACGTAGACCTGAGACGAAGTCTGTCTGCTCGTCACGATCGAAAGGATCCCATCGCAGTTGATTTGGTATGTATTCAAGCTTTGCGGGATCAATCAACTTATCAGATTTTAAAGCACCGTCAGCAGCGGAGGAAAATGGCGGGTGTGCACACGAAGGTAGTATGCGATAGAGCCATGACTGCTGATTTTCATGCCGTGGGGCCGTGAACGCAGTACCAGAGAGCTTCTCGGCGTATAGTCCGTATGGAGGTTTCTGGGGGGAATTTTGACCAATGGGCAGAGCACCCGAGATAGCCTCAGTCCTAGATTATTATAGTGTAAGTAATTTGGTGTAAGTGGTAATAGCATATGGCCGACTTACTCAAAGTATGACCCAAAGCCATTTTGATACCGATATTTCTCGGGAAATTCAAATGTGGTGACGGGCATCGTGAGTGGTTTGAAGGGAATTAACTCAGTATATTAGATAGTTTACTTAGTATAACTGGATTAATATTGTACGTCTTTCAGAGAGAGTTGGCATGAGATGGATCAAATATTGAACGTAGCAACATGATCGCGATTGAAGTAACTCGGAACCGGAAGCGATTTAACGGAATCGGAAGCAATTTAGGTAAGGATCGACGGCTACCGAAGGTAAACGCTGCGGAACGAGTAGAAGGTTTCAAAGGAGGCATTCCGATGGATATACGCCGGTATTATAGCACATGCTGGTACCTAAGCAACGTATAAGCAATATAGGGTGATGCTTAGGGTGATGTTTAGGGTGTAAGCAGGGCTGGTAGGTGAATTGTTAGGGGAGAGCCGACGCTAGAATTGGAGAAATGCGGAGTGTGGGGATAAAGGTTCCAACGCTATACATAACGTCATGTAGATACCGCTAATATCCAGCAATAGCCGCTTAACCCGCTTTGTTAACCCCGACAATTCATCACACGAGGACACCCCTCTATCTGACACCCCTCTATCTGGAAGCTTGAAGGAATCCCGTCGTTCGGCTATTCGGACCGGAAGTCATATTCTACAAGCCTGAGAACTCTACGTTGCTTTGAGCGTTGAAAATAAGAAAGAGGTCAAGCTAAGAGGTTTCGTAGTCGCCTGATTGGGATCAGAAGCAAGACATATCCGGTAATGACACGACTCTAAAAAGTATTTTGATGATACTTTGTAGACCGAGTCTCTACCTACACAGCGCGTTACCAACAATAACTCTGTACGCTCTTCGTTGCGCGATGTCGCAGCATACCTCCAGCACGAGTAATACCCTGAAGACTTGGCTGAGTTAGGAGGTAGAAGTTGAGCCAAAGTCCGGTGAGTTACAATTACATAGTCCTAACACTTGCCGGAAAGCAGCCGCCCGCCGCTTTATCAATACACGGCTGTGTCGCATCGTCTAGGATTCATATCAGCTGCGACCCCTTCTATTTAGCGGGATTGTTTATGATAAAATACCATAAGAAGGCGATAATACCGTACTCTGTCTACCATCTAGTACCTTCGTAATCATTGATTAAGAAAGTTTTCGCTCTTATGGAAATGTTCTTACCTACCTTCCACTCGTAAATCTGACCAGGCTACGGTGGGATTTTTCAAATCTGGATTGTCATTTTCACGCTTAGGCCCATGAAAAGGCAATATGGAATGTATTTCTCGTTGGAAGAGTACCTAAGGTAAGGGATGGGTGAGCCCCTTGCTGTCTCTTGACTTACGCCCCCTTACGTTGGTATAGCCTCTGGGGGAGTGGTAATGACATAAGCTGCCTTTACCTATATCATTGGGAATGCCCTCCTATTCGTGCTGCCTAACGACGGCATTAACGCCATGAAAGAGATGCACCGGACGCTTAAGCCCGGCGGGAATGTGATACTGAACTCGTGGGCATATGTGCCTAACATGTCAGCCCTAGAAGCTGCAGCAAGAGCTACGCGCCCCGAAGGTACCCCTCTGCCGCGCGCTGCTTTGGATAAATGGTCTGAGAAATACTTTCTGCAGAGCATTGTAGAAAAGGGTGGGTTTTCGAAAGACCATATCACTATACGTCAGAGCGACGTATATGTCACCACAGCAGAGCTGAATCATTATGCCAATATGCTCTGGAGTTTTATTGGAGGCACCACACCTGTCGGCTGGCTGCGCTCGGATGAGGAAAACTGGGATAAGGCTGTCGATATCATCAAGCAAGAGCTTAAGAAGACTGACGGGTATAACGAACTTCCGGGTGGTGAGAGCTTACTCAAGTTCGTTGCGAACATCGCCGTCGCAACTAAGTGAGCTAGCAATTTCTGGAGTTGCCCTACTGTAGAACCGTTAGAACCGTGGGGTGCCGAAGTAGTCTTTTGAAACTCCGACCCCTTCAGTCACTTCATTAGACGCCATATTCTATTGAATTTAATTCTATAACTTGGCTGGCAATGTTCAAATACGATTTCCCTCAAATATTCACTAAGAAAAAGGTTTTGTACCAATACTGTATATTAGCTACTCTATGCCGCTGTTTACTACCTAAGACACTGATCTTCTAACGACTCGAATGTGTCGTAATGTGGAACCAAACAGCATGGAGACAACTTCGTTATTCTGCGAGGAACTCTAATCTAACTATAGGAGCTTGCGGCTATATATTAGCTACTGAAAATGCCCTTTGTTCTGGATGTCTCATCTAGAATACTTTCTCAATTATTTATTGCTACAGCCGTCGCCCCCCCTTCAATATTTGACAGCGCTAGGTTTTCACTGGGATGCTCCTCCGATGTAGATCCTCTACATGTGATAATACTGACTATTAGAAAAGCAGCAAAGTAAAGTGCTCCGCAGAACATACTAACCCCGAAGTAACCGGATGGGGATTCCAAAATTGCTCCAGCAATGGGCGCTCCGATTAAGAAACCGACTCCCTGAAACCCTTCAACCAGGCCTATTCTAGCTCCAATTGCTGTCGATTGTGGATCAAGTTCTCGGACTGATGATGGTATCAAAGCAGTTAAACCTCCCACAAGGAATCCGTAGAAAATTACGAAGGCAATTATTCCTGCTAGCGTTTCTATAAGAGACCAACAGAATAGTAAGACGCACGCCCCAAGAATTGTAAATTGCCATATAATTAGGGGCTTGGAATAATTGGATATCCAGCTGAGAAGAATGCGGCCAAATGAAGATGAAGCATTGATTCCTGCAAGTAGATAATCGCCTACTGTTGGAGAGAGTCCCAGCTTGCTTTGAACAAAGGTGGAGACGAAGTAGAAAGGCACATCGATCCCTATATTCAGGAGCAAGGCACAAATACCCATTGATATTAGCTTCCAGTCGTAAAATACTTCACAGTTAAAATGTCGCGTCCTTGTGCTTCTTTCTGTATCCCGTGGCGCCTGGGGCTTTATGAGTAGGCATGATGCTAGCAAAAAGACCCCATTTGCCAGAGCAAGCGTTCGGCATGCCCATGAGAAGCCGAGTTTATTCTCCAGTTGCCTAAATAAGATAGGGTATATTATTCCGCCGACGCTCGATCCTGTCATAGAGATCCCCGTTGGTACAGCGGCGTCTTTTTCGGAAAAATAGGCTTGCACCACTGCTTGAGATGGTACGTATAGAGCACCGGACCCCAGACCTATGACAATGCCAAAGGAGAGAATAATCCACTCGTATTTTCCCGCGAAGCTGGTGCACAATAGACCGACAACGTTCAATGCCCCACCAAAATACATTAGGGATCTAATATAGCCTTTATCGTATAGTGGCCCACTGATGATTCCAACTATACATAATAAGAATCCTTGTGTCGTTCCAATCCAGGCAATGTTGGAAGGCGAATACAAGTTCAGGATATTATGCTCGAAATATGATTGGAAAGCGCCAAAGCTGTTACTCAAACCCAATGTACACAGTTGTACGAGGAAGGCTACAACGACTTGGGACCATGCTAACCAGTTGTTATCTGAAGACTCATCTGCTGACATAATTCGTCCGGCTACGCCTGGTCCCGTGGGTTGGCTTAGGTTGATAGTGTCGGGGTCTTGATATGGATCGTGGGAATTAACGGACTAGAAGCCTTCGTAAACAGGTAACTGGAGAATCCAAACCCAAGCCGGTTGTAGATAAAATAAAGATTATGGGTGGTATTTGTTAGAAATCTTTGGGTAGAAAACATAGTAGCGACTCTGAACTTGTAAATTCTTGTTTCAATTTAGTATGATATAGTTGTAAACACTCGCAAAGGAATAAAACTACATGAATTGGGCGTTGGGTGGCTTAAAGAGTCATTAGGTTCATCCCCGGAAGGCTGCAGTGTATACATCAATAACTCGTTCAAAAGGTCACTCAAAGGGCCTATAGTAGCAGTCACGGGAATTAATTAATACAATACTACTTAGCCTTATACTTCTGTATCAGAGCATTGCCTGGTTTTACAGTTATGGAAGACACACAGGTGCAGTAAAAGATAATAAAGGAGATGCTAGCCTAGGCTTAAGAGGTATAGAAAGAGAATCACTAATAAACTTAGGATTGCCTTTGCTATGAATTATCTCACAGGATAAACTTCAAGTTCCCGTTATTTAGCTTAGGCTTGAAAGATTGAATGGGAAATATAAAAATAAAACTGCGGAGATTTCCTTATTCTATACTGATCTATGTTGACCAACTTATTCGCTGGAAAATATACGTATCGCGCCAAATTAAAATCATCAATGTTGAAAAAAGGGGTTATTAGGTTATGATACACTGCATTGCTGAATTGACTGAGTATGTGATAAAATTAGTTCACACGATCACGATATTTTGAAATTCGCTTATGCCTTCTTGAAATGTATCGATGGCTGTGATGTGTACACAGACTTGCCGGAATTCCACAAGGCGCGCTTGAATCGACTCCCAGCTCGGTTTAATCCACTCGAGAACAGCAATTCTAGATCTAACCATGTTGTAGAAGGTTTCGGTCCCTAGGGTTATTAGAGGATCGTAAAGGGGACGCTCCGATGTTTCAACCAAGCTCCTTATGAAATGCGTGTATAACCTCCCTAATTGAACGCGCTCAGCTAAACTTAGCTCCCCATCTTCACCCTCATAATCTATCCCAGGAACATAGCAGCTAAAGAGTTCCTGCTCAAATTCTACTTGACGCATTATCTCTATTGCCAGCTTTTTTAGAGTAGATACTAATGACGAGAGGGATGCACAAGAATTTGGAAGGCCGAGCCTTGTAGCGGTCTGAGGTTCTATTCCGTGGGCATATTCGTGACGATCAATTAAGCGTGCTGTATTGGGGTGATCATTCACATTCTTGGTTGACGATCCCTTTTCAATAGCCGCAAGAACTTTCGCGACTTTGTTCCAGTCAGACCACATTTGCTTCAACTTGTTCATCAAATCCATACAAGTCCCGATGGAATCAAGGGCCTTCCAGGTGGTATTCCGGGACCAGAATTCAAGCTGTTCTGCCATTATAACACATACACGTTTAATGTACTCGGTATCCCAGCCCCTAGTTGCTGTGGCCTTCCATCCCGAACCGGTTTTCCAGAAGGCTGATATACCAATCCTATCTTTGAAGTATCTGTTGAGTACCGTTGTTCGCAAGTTACTGAGACTCACGTCTCGAGATCTGAAGTGGGATATTACATGTATTCCGAGTCTACTTTCAGCGAGATCAACCAGAAATTCCATAAATGACCGGTCAAACCCATATGATGTATGGATGTGGTTGGTGTCACGTTCCTGGCTAGAAGTATTTATGCTGACGGCATTGGCAAATGTAAGACTGTGAAGTCCCGCCGGTAAATCTAACAGTGTAGTTTTTATGACGCTTTGACGAAATCCCACTCGACACGTACCGATTAGACTATAATCATTGCTAGTTGAGCTTCTTCGTAGGTGTAGATATGAACTGCAACCCAGGACATACACCACGACGTCAAGTTCGGCGGTTGCGGGGATTTCCGTCCTAATTAACCACTCGAAGTCGGACTGGAGACCTGGGAAAGAGGTCTTTTGAATAAAGTTGTAGTGATTAATTTGGTAGAATGACGCGAGACTTGTGATAATGGAGCTTTGTATGCTTAAGGCCCCTGTGTGCGCATCGACATTAGATATAGTACCAGTTATCCTTTCAGCGTCGTATCCTGTCAACGATTTTGAGAAGTATTGAATACGAAGAGATTTCTCAGAATTGGTCGTAAATAGTGTCCAGGTGGTTTGGTTGCCGGCAAGCCATACGATGTTTTCGGTTTCGTTTCCCTTCCTAGAGAGGCTATGAGAATATTCTACTTTAAAACTGTCGTTGTCTTCATTGAAAAGATTAGACTCGTCCCGATCTGCTATAGCTGACTGTTCCATTCTAATAGCAACGTCTGATAGAGATACGCCATAGACCGTGTTATCCTTGCAATCTTCTAATGATATCATGGCTGGACGGTAAATAGACCAGTCCGGAACCCACGTAGGAAGCGAATTCGGCGAGTGGTCCTTTGGATATGATAAGATCTCAGTCTTACTATGGCGGAGAATAAGATATGATGCAATACCGATGTAAACCTCTTCCTCTGATAAGAGGTAGTCGGGAGCCAGCCCCTCGAAGATACTATTGCGTAGAAGGCCAAGCACGGCGAACACGTTATCTCTGGGGTCAGAAGCTTGGCAACTTGAAGTGGCATCTAAGAGCTGCAAAAGACCGTCTAGCTCACTCATTCTATTGTCATTTCCTTGGCCGTATTCTAAAAGCCAAGGTACGTTGTGAGTATAGTGGTATGGTACCTTCAGGTCGCTAAATGACGTCCAAGAAATGTTTTTATCCCCGCAGTAGAGAGTAACCTTTTGCGCCATAATAATCTCTTGGATGACCCAGACGCGGGAGAAGTACCGTCTTTTGAAAAGGAGCTCCAGACCTAGTTTCTGAGAACTGCTTAGATCGGGTTCTATTGCTCGAGAAAGCATATTCAACGCATCCATTGCATCGTCGCTGTCATCTGCAGTAGGTCCCATATACACAATTACTTGCGAAGCTTTAGAGTAAATATCACGCATTATAGAGACTTGATGCGACCGTTCGTAGGGGTCTTCCTGGTTGATACAAATAGAGTCAACCCATAGATTTAAATGACCCTTAGAAAGTAATAGTCGTAAGGCAGAAGCACAGTTCATAGTGATGGGAATTATGTCCCAGAACGTTCCTATGAATATTGACTTTGATTTATCATTGCTGTTGGTTTCTCCCGCCCAACAATATGATAGTGCTTCAAATGAGTGAGAGTTGGTTAAATCAGCAACATCCAAGTCGCCGTGGAGATAATCATTTGAGGACGAAGTAGAAAGCCTAAGAAGTCGAATGTCGTATTTTTGAGCCAAAGAGGGATATAAATTTCCATCAGAATGAGATCTTATGTCGGACCCATTCTCCCCAGGGTACGACTGGTCCGACTTTGATGTACCAGTCCTGAAATATTTGGCTGAGGCTTGGCATTCAGGGGCATTGCTACCCCTTTTCCTGTCCGTGGAATATTGAACCGACAATGGCCACCGGAGATCTAGAGATCCCGGGGAATCGCTTTGGTCACTAGATGGAGTCGAAAGATAGGGTATTTGGAAAGTTGATAACTCTACTACTGAGTCACAGCTCGAGCAGAAAAGTACGTCGTCAACCACGCATATGTCAGGCCTACGACATGTCGGGTGGTGCCAACGGAACATATTGATGGCAGGAGGGAATGAAGGAAGAAAATAGTAGTGCTATTTCAAATAAGTGATTACCTTTAATTTCATATAGTTAATAGAATGAAAATATAGAAGAGAGTATCGGGTATTAAGTACCTACCTATGCTTGGCTATGATGCTGAGATTTAAGTGCGTAATAGAGTGTTAATTGAGATTGAAGACTCGGGCTATGCGCTACGGGTATACTTGGGGATGGATTAGGACATGAGAAGGGGGATATGGCATGTCATCAAATGAACGACGGAGTAGGACGCAGATATTGTGGCAATGAACAGCGCTAATAGCACTTGTGCTTGTAACAGGCTGACAGGCTGACAGGTCGAGGAATCGTAGTTTGGACAGATTGGATTAGGATTAGTTAACGACTGGATCAACGAATTAATGCCCCAAGTGAAGTAATATTGTGGGGGTGAATTTTGAAGTATATCAAAACTTACCTGGGGGGATACGTACTTGTTCTACGCCACTTTGAAGCATTAAAATCATACCTAGGTACCTACAGGTAGGTAGAGATAGCATAGCCACCCTAGCAATGCCACCGCAAAGAGAATAGACGGGCTGCTGTCTACAGCTCTCGCACCTAGAAGGTATTGCAAAATTATAAAAGACATGCCTTTTCGAGGAGTTTACAAGGGTTGAAATAACCTATTAATCCCTTGAGTCTAGTACGCTACCTACATTAGGTACCTAGGTACCTAGGTATCCTTAGTTTTGCCCAATTGCTTAATTAAAGCCTAACACCTTGTGGATGCGAGAGTCGATAGACAGCACTAATACAATCCATAAGCTACCTGATAATAATACATAAATTCATATTACCCTTCCAGCCTTCCAGATCTTATTGTACTCATTATAATTTAGCCCGTTCTAGACCATGTTTCGTCCGAATTACAATGAACGTGTATATCATTAGATGATCCTGGGTCTAGAGTATGGTACATAATAACTCGTATTCAATTGTATTGGTGTATTATAATGCAGCTACAACACCGACGAGCCCCGCTGCCGCCGCCGCAGCGAATGCGAACCCTGTCTCTTGAGGGTATGCTGCACCCGCATCAGAGCTGGATGTGGAAACAGGAGACGCATCAGATGAAGATGCGCCGGAAGTCTCTGTTGTGGGCGATTGGGTACCCGATCCTGAAGTTGTAGGGGAGACAACGCTGGTGATGCTACTGATCACTGTATCCGTCTGAATAGTGGGGGAAATAGACGTATCCGTTTGGATGGAAAGGGGAACGGACGTATCGGTCTGAATGGAGAGCGAAGTAGACGTGTCGGTTTGAACGGACAGTGAAACAGAAGTGTCGGTTTGAATAGACAGGACGCCGGTTGTGCCCTGGTCGGCTGCGGAGCTTAGAGACTCAACGGGACCCCCGGGATTTGATGTTTGGCGAGGTTTTACATCGCGCTCTACCGCCTTAATTGGTTCCGGGGCATAGGTTGCGGACACTAGACGGCTTGCCAAGGCAAGGGTGGTGAAGATGCATTTCGTATGCATGACGATTCGTTTCTATCCAGTTACGGTGAATAATGTTCGTGAAATGATGTCTAATGATTGAAGTCGAGAACTATAACATAGGCGACCGTCTCTAAATATATCTTAAATTTGAAATAGTTGCTCTGCCCATCGTGATCCGAATTCGTGATGCGGGGACCTTGAGGCGACACCGATTGACGTATGGGGCCATACTAACATGACGTCGACGTAACCGGGGGTGCCTGATTACCCACGATTCACAATTAAAAGGTTCCGGATCTTCATAGGATAGTTGGGATGGTTAGGATAATAAATTCCGGGGTAACACGGATGATTCGTCAACTAGGTACCTCACAGCTCTCGCAGCTGAAAGGGTATCTCGGTCAGTACCTAGGTTGCATCGATTTAAGGAGCTGCCATCAATAGCTTAAGCTGTGTCTATCATCCCTTAAACCATCGATATTGACGTATGCACAGCAGAAAGCTAAGCGTTTCAACTAATGTAAACCTGGAAGCTACCAAAAAGATAATTGGACGCAAAAGGTATACCGCATGCAACGCAATACGAGTTCAGCTGCATATTAAGTACCTAGATTGGTACCTACCTAACGTAAGATCGTCAACATCAACAGTAGGTAGCTTATGTCTTTAAACCGAGTTCTCTTTGCTTAGGTACGTAGGATAGTCATGGGTAGGACATAATAATAGTTGATGTTTATAATTTCTTATCGCTATAGTATTACGTCTCAATATTGCTTAAGATGTAGTTTCAAAAGTAAATTGCCAATGGTTCAACGTAAAAACATTGAATGCCACGGAATGATTCATATGATACCTAGGTTTCCGCCCCCAAAGCTAGCGATCAGGCGGTTTACCTCTATGCAACTCATCAGGAAATACGTATTACTTTGTCGATCCCTCGGCTTCGTGTTATTACAGTATCTAGACAATATTAACACTATATACATATTTCGCCGTGTTAACTGTCACTGCCTCTATTTCCAAGCCTTTCTGCCAAGCCCGTTTTTGGTCGTGTTAGTCGACAGAGATACCAACTGGTCCGCAACTCAACCACACTTAAGTCATTGACTGTTTATCAGAGGTCATTTTAAACCGTGTTAGTCTAGTTTTGATAGAAATTTGAGCAGTTGAACAGGTAGTGCCGCCATACTTCTTATGGCATGGTTATGCGCGTTGTACTCATTGCTAACCCCGCAACGCGTCCGTTACCTTACATAGGTAGGTACCTATGCACCTCTTTAGTAGATTCTTTATCATGTTCTCACCTTAGCTGTATTGCTCTCCCTCTGGTTATGCGCAAGACTATACTTTGAGTATGTCTATTTGCTGCGCTGCGTTAAACGGTAAATTTCACGACCACATCATCACCTTTCATCATGCGGTAAGCATTAGAATAGTAGTTCCTAATCTTTAGGAGCATGCGTCTTTCTAGGAGATCGCTCATAATTTTCAACATCAACGGTCTAATATCGGCCTCGACTCTTCATAATATGGCTCCAACCAACACTTGACTATCCGAGTTGACACCCGACCATAAACGCTACGTTTCGCAGTATAAGTTTCAATTTCCGCTATTTACGACGCCTATCCTTCACCCTGTTAGCATTATTACATCTCGCAATAATGTCAAGTTATTTTAATCTACTAAGATGAATGAGAGGGAAAGACCTATATGCATAATCCAACATCCTCTACCTATCTATAACTTGCTACATCCAACATAACCTTACCAACGGCCTCAATGATTTATATAAAAGAATCAAAGTTAGAATTGCCAAGCTAATATCGAAGATATTACTTATCATTCTACCTAACTATTAGGATATAGCTTCTTGTTACATCTAATCTCTTTTTTTCTATCATAAGTTAAGATGTCTAGTAGGGCAACGGTCGATAGACAAGCTATCTGAACTTGCTCCTCGGATATTATACTTGTTTAGCCGCACATGACGTATTCCGCACGACGAATTGTGTTGTTTTTGAGCCAAGACCTGACAGCCCTACCTGTCAGCAGCCAAGTATACATATCACCACTAGGTAAGGGATGGCAGTGTTATTAGCTCTATTCAAGTATTGATTGTAAACTGGATTATGAAGACTGAATCGTGCTTATTTAAAAGAGCTGTGGTTTCTCCTGCATAAGTACCTAGACCTATAGTTTTGAATACGGCATACGTCCTCTGGGCATTTTCAGTGAAGGCCGTGTGGCGCTAGGACGGTGCAGCGACGTGTACCGGAGTAAGATCCAATTAAATTCCGGGAGATGTGGTCGGGCGCTTATAACGAAGCTCGTCGGGTTTCGCGAATAAGTCGCCCCCCGTTTCATGATAGTCCAATTAGTTGATAGTGGCTGTGCTACATACACTCATTGCGTCCCCTTCTTGGTTCTCCCTGGTAGCTTGTTCACTTATACATGTAATCATCAATTCTGATGTCTTTCGCGTGATGTCCTCGGCCAAAGGGGACGCCACAGCGCCAGTTAGCTGAAAGGGCTGACTCCTTAAGCACACGTCAACCTAGGTAGTTTAATTCAAATCACCTAGTCTTCGCCCGGAGAGAGCGCATCGGATATTTCACTCTCCCATGAATCTTTTCTCACCCTTTAATAAACCAGAGCGCCAAGGAATATTGTAGTTAGCATCATAAAGCCTCGTATTTTTTTTTAAGGAAGTATATAGTCATCTACAAACCCTCATTAATTTGCATCTGTCTTCGATTTACTTTGCTACTAATATCATCTATTTGAGTAATAGTAATTGGATGCATTATTCTATGATGTATTTACTTTATAACCTATTATGGATATCCATCCATTATTTCTCTTTGGCTAGCAGCCAACTTGACATCCGCAACTCGTCAACCGACCTCGTTCCTATCTATCAACCTTACTTATCGAATCTTAGACGAAATCCTGCAATATTTAATCCTGCTCTTGGTGGACAGGACTGGGGGATGTGTTGTAGCTTAGTTGTTAACGAAAGCCTCGTCATCGAAAACGACACACTCTACATCCGGCGTGGGCAAACCTTTTTCACGGGCACAGTAAATGATCTTGAAGAGTTTCCTAGATTTCCATGCGGCGCAAAATACAATGGAACTTTATCGGCGCCTCATCAACAATTTTGGATGCCTTACTCGTGGTGCTACAACCATTGCCCCGGATGGCCTGTTACAAAGGCGGCCGACCTCGGAAAATGGCTGAAACCCCTGATTGCATTTATACTGCCGTCGCTAATTTTTTGCCTTAACGTTCCTCGTCGCCGCCGCCTCGGCCTGCCTGCTAGTTTATTCTCTAGTAGATCTATCGATGTATCAAGTCTCCCTCTATTTATTCTCAAACTCCCTCTTGCTTCATTTATTGTTACACTAGACATTATTATCTGGACATGCGTCGTATTCTCAGTGGCTAGTCCAATGATAACATCGGGTATTTACGAGGCGCTTCTTGATGCTCGAGTCTTGTCGTATCTGGAAAGTCAAAGTAACCAAGACTCTCTTTCCGCTAAGGAGAAAGCCCATACTCTCCTTTCGATCTTGATAGGCAACCTTGATATTGAAGCTTGGTACTCGAGTAGCTTATTCGTACACAATATTCCCGGAGACGTCTTTCGAAGAAGACCCGCTGCTAATCCTACGGAAACGAATAATGAATCAAGAATAGGAGCTTCACGGTCACTAGACTTAATCGCACCAAACCACTCCTATGATGCCAGTACTCCGAATACGCCAACGAACACCGCTGCGGTAGGGAGCTCTGAGCAGTCGTCATATAGTGTTCAGCAGCGCCAGAGTATTACTGCTACCAAATTGCGATTATTAGCTATGTTAGACTCGCAAATTAGCTTTGGTACTTCAGTCGGCGCACCAGTTATTTTTTATATTGCGTCATTTATCTGGGCGGTATATGAAGTTCGCGAAGAACTTGGTTCCTAGTAAGTTATTCGACGGCACTTCGTTGACAACCCCAGATATGCCTTGTATCTCCAAAACGCTAACACTTGGCAATAGTGTAACGGCGCATCAATTAGCTGCTGGAATGTTCTGGATGACGATACCCCACATCGCCCTCGTTAGCTGCCTTCTCCTTGCTGGGAACAATCCTAATATATGGCAAAATGCTGTCGCTGAATCCCTATCCATTTCCTACCCCTCGACCCCTATAGATTCCCCGAGGTTAGTAGACACTAATCCGGAGTCTAATCCCGGCGAGGTCCGAAGTCTTCATAGCGCAGAGTTTACTTCGAATGATCCAGGTGCGATAAAATATAGTGGATCAATTAGATCCAAATTGGTGAATCGAATTTTTGGGTTGGCTGATAAGGAGTCCAGTTTCAAGCCAGCTTGGATGTGGAATAGGGGATCTAATAAGGCCAAGTGGATCACGAAGCTCGGTGACGAATATCCAGGTCTCCAAGGAATGCGGGAAGAAGTACTAGAAATAAATTTCAAAAAGGACCTCTGGACCTCGGGCTTTTACGGATTTACCCTTTACTTCGTACCAACTTTCTTCAGCGTATTAGTCAGGTATTATCTTAACGTTTATCCTATAGTTATACTTTCTTGCTAACTATGTCCAAGCTATACTACTCCTAGGCCTGGATTTGGCTGCCGTTCCCTTCTCGTGTTTGCCTACGGCATATCACAACTGATCCTCCAGATCTTGTGGTTACTGCGATGGTACTTCTCTAGGCGTGACACACACGGAACTCCTAACAACACATGGTATACGGTAGCAAAGTCAGCTTCAATCTATCTATGGCACTTGATGTTTTTATTTGCAATCTTTATTGGAGCTTTCACTAGTATTGGGGGAACAAGTAAGTCAACCACGCAAAGATATATTGATTCCAGTTGCCATAGTTAAGTGAAACTAAACTTTACTTAGTATTCGTACTTACAAATGTCTTAACTAATTGCTTCTGTGCGGTTCCGGTATGTCGACTCGATTATCTAACAAGGAATATGCTAATCGAACCACTCCACAGGCTAAGTACTGGTGGGACCGCTGGACAAATCCCGAAGCGCTTATATTCGTCGATGATTCTACATGGGAACAGTTATACTATGCCGAGAAGTGGTGGTTTCCAGCTGGCGTCGTTGGGGTTGTTTTCATGACAATTGTTGCTTACATCGGATGGTGGTATCAACGGAGCCTGCGCCAGCGCTACTATGACTTGGTAAGCAAGATTGGCCATGTTAAACGACATCGAATTTAAAGATGAAGAAGTACTCGATACGGATCTTGATTATATTAGGGAAGATTTCACTACAGTAAATACTATTTTCATTGTAATTTATTGTATATCGTAAATAAAGTGGTTTGGGACACATGAAGGAACCTCCTAGCGTAGTATATCAACTATACGGCTCAGGGTAGATACTACTAATTAGACGTGCGTTTTATGTTAAAATGATAGGTGCTCTATTAAAAGTAGACTCTCTACTACCCGTTATTATCGGCAAGCAACTCAGTCCGAAAAGCTTCTAGCTGTTAATAGTCACATAAATTCCTTCCCCTTTCAGTCATAGTAACCTTCAAGCTCATTTAGCGCTAGTGATACTCTCCCTAGGTTCCGATTCACTCGAGGGAGGTTAGCGAGCCTGTCAGGATTCTAGACAGATAAGACACCTTGAACATAGGATACTTTCGGTATGTATAGTAGTTAGACGTAGGCTTGCAGAGTAAGTTTAGAGTTCCTCGTGGAACAACCAAGTTGTTTCTCTGCTTTTTACCCCAGCTCATGACAGAGTTTATAAATCTACTCGGAAATTGATGTTTACTTTAGGCAGGTGCCTACGTGAAGTTTTTGAGACTCAAATATATAGTTATTACCTATTGGATGCAGTGGGAGAGAATAGGTAACTTCCGTTAAGTTCTATGACTCTGTACCGCATTTACGTTTACCTCCATAGTCTTAATAGATTATTCAAGCATTTACTTTTGTAGTACCCCTTGTCAGGATCCTAGGTGAGACACCTAGGACAAAGGACATGTGTGTGTATATACGAGCCGTAGGCTCGCTACGTAGATGCAGAGAACCTCGCGGAACAACGAAGTTGTTTCCATATCGTTTGGTCCACCACGTGACACCCCTTCAGGAAAGTCCTATTCAACTCTAGAATCCTTAAATACTGCAATAATCCTTAGGTTATACATAATATTATTCCATCGAGTTCGTCTTCTTATTGTTCGGATACCAGATGTGCTTAATCAGTCTGTGGGGTGTCTATCAATTACATCTCGATTTCTTTCTTCCCCTTAAAGTCTTCGATATAAATATAGCTACCACCGAACTCCGTCCCTATAAGGTTAATGGTCGCCTATATATCTGTGTAGTGGATTATATACTGCTAACAGAATAGGGAGGGGTTTATGTTGCATGTTTTAAGGTAATTCCCTCTTCCACGAATATGAACACCTATAATCCATTCTACCCCTATAACCATATATCCTTACTCACAACAGAATAGCCTTAAACTTCACTTATTGATAATAATACCTAATCCCATTTACAACAACAAGCTAGAAGCCTTCAACGGCCAAGCTGTCTCTCGGAACGAGTGTTATAACATTTTAGTCTACTTAAGACGATTGAATGAGCATTAATTAAGCAAAGCATGAGGAAAACACTAAAGGTTAACTGCTTTGAGAAATATTATAGTTAACTAGTTGATAACATTATTATATGTTTTATTATATGATCTTAATTAGTATTCTTAATATATAACTTACCTGCCTTTTGAGAAGTACCTAAGGTAAGTGCATAAGACCATTAGGATAACTACAACGAAAAGAATTATTTTCTATAGCATTTTTAAAATATATGACTATACGAAGAGTTACAGATGCGGTTTTACAGCAAAAGATAATCTTGGATATCTAAGTTTAGGCACTTAGATTTGAGACGTATTAATTCCTTGTTCCGTTATTCGATCATCCTAAATGGAATACATGAGGAGGATGAACGGTACTATTACGGTTCTAAGGGATGGTGGAACTTGGCTATGTGCCTCTTGCCACACATACCAATCTGATATCTATATTATGCCGTCTTCTATGCCGTGCTGCTAACACCTACGAATATACGCCATTATCCCGCTACTACGATTCCTGCTAGTGTAACTATAAATCCTTCCACTTACTGTCACTTTGTCCCTCTAGCTGGTGGTAAGACAGCATGCAGTCTCCAAGCAGATATGTATACGGTAGGCGTTTATTTAGGCTTGTGACAGAGACCCGCTATCTAGTTACCTGCTTTATAAAGACTTTATTTGCCCAAGGAATCGTTCAATCGATAGTTGGCGGCATATAGCTTGCAGGGTTGCATCCATTTTGAGCAAGCCTAAACCTCTATGTCGGGTAGTTTCCGGCTGTAACACACTATAGGTATGACAGTGTTATGATCCTTTCAATGAGTTTATCTGCCGTCGAGATGTAAGACGATCTACAGGTCGATGCAAAACATACCAGTTTCGAAATAGTTAAGATCGGCCTAACACAAAAAGAGATTGATGTAGCATACGCCTGCAGGTTATGCGCTAACTGAACGATACCCGGCTGCCAAGATCAATTTAGATGCAGCCTTATGCTTTACCTTGCCGTCAGCCGAACTAGCTAACGGGGTAGAGTAGTTTCTATCATGATCTAATACGATCAAGTAGATTTAATTCGATAAATTAGTAGAGAAGTTGACATGTACAGTCATTACAGAGCCGCCGAACTAGAAAAGTACGGGTGGTATGATCACCAATACTATACCTAACTGAGGTTGTTTGAACTATGTGCTGCATCAACATCCGGATAGAGATGTAGGTAATGTATTATTTCACATTGCTTACAAGTATGTTTCGGCACTGATGGCAGATGAAAACTTGACGCATTCCAAATAAATGGTGGTTTTCATGTTCGCGAGGTATCATTCCTATCATTCTACGTCGAAGTGGACTCATTTAAGTTGTCTCGAAGGATTCGCTCTTGTAACCTTTCATGTGCTTCTGCGGCGCGATTTTCATATTGGGTAACTCTCGGAACAAGAATCGCCCCCAGATGACTTACGCTTTAGATCCTCCACGTAGGACTAATACGAAGCGTAATATGAGGTGCACGGCATAGAATATAGTCGCTGAATCGCCGAGAAAACGTTGGAGAATCATAAAGTGCTTAAAGATCCCAAAAAGGAAGAAAAATGCGAGTTAGGCTTGTTACAGTTGCATTAGGTAGGTAGGTAGGGACATATTAAGTAGTACTGATTCATACCTTACTGCGTGATTCTCTGCGGGGTGTCTTGGTAAACTGGAAATTTATCAAAATGAAACTTATACATAGGTCACCTCTGCTGCTAATTATGCGCCACCGGGGACCTAATGTAACCGGCAATGACCAGTAATGAGGTGGAAATAAGCATTGGAATTTCCAAGCAATCCTTCCGCCTCAAATCCTCTAAGGGTCCCCTGCAAAGACCCGGTAAACCCCTGCTACACTGCCTACGATGCCGCTCTCCTAGCAAGTGTAGGACTTGACGTTCCAAAGGTGGCTGAAATACCAATCCCCTATTCGCCATAACGTGCAGTCTTAATTTGATGGTAACCCGACCCCCTCCGGCTGTGGCCCGTGTTCAATACCGCTAGAAGGCTCCTACGCGGCACCTGCAATGATGATAATTAACTTAGGGCCGTATTATCTTTGGGTTACCTCAGATACGTGGTAGCCTGCAGTGTAGATAGGTTAGGTACCCAACTACCGGGACGTGATTACTGGCTAACAGTGTTCATAACTTAGAGAATATTTGAAGATTTGAGGAGAAGTACGTGTGACCAACATTTGTATGTGCTACTAGTTGCGAAGTGGATAATTCTCGAAGTACCTACCTACCTCCCAGGTCCTTTTATGTTGACGATAGTCATCTTTATCTCTCGTTTTAATCATAAAATTCTCAATTCATAGTATTGAAGACCAGCATCAATAGGTAACTAGAAAATATAACTCGGTTTCTGCTCATCCAACGCTTTACCTGTGCGTAAAATCCCGTAGGTGGTACATAACTCGTATGTAACCTTTATATTAACCTAATGCATCACCTTGGGCACGTAAGGTACCCAACTTATGCCACCATAACGTCATGACGAACATGAATTCCAGAGTATTGAGTATGTTCAATGCCCTCTTCAGTCTCTATGAACTGTGCAGTTGCCTTTGTTTGTGTAAGATACGGGTTCGCACTGGATACGCTTTCAGGGTGTTTATGAAGGGAGTTAGTCGACCGTCTGACAAGTTCATCTCCGTCTTCATCGTTAAATGGCCGATGGTTACTTGAAATTCCAGTTTTGGAGTGATGAGAACGAGTACTGAGAAGACTCCAAGCACCATCCCGGTAAGCTCGTTGGGCAAGGAAAAATATACTCGGGAGGCTGACACTAATGATGGATATGGCGATCTCCGAACCTAACCAGAGAATTGGTGTAGAAATCTTGTCTAAGCATGGATTATTAGGGGGCAAATCAATTATATTTGGTAGATTAAGGAGTCTTACATGTCGGGTCCTTTTCAACCTCGTCGCCAGCTTCAATAATAGTGACAAGGCGACCAATAGATACCACGACGACGCTATAGACTTGTGTCAGCTAAGCGGGAGGGTAAAGGGGTTGTCGGAGTCGAAGAAAAGGGTAACAAGGAGCAACTCACAGGTATCCGCATATGAAGACTCCTAGAATTTGAATTTTACGTATCGTCTTCATATGTAGTTTCCATAACATTGGCAAGGGCATCACTAGAATAATAATGTCAATAATGAGACTAGTTATACCGCTACCCATCCAGAAGCGGCCGGTGTTAAGACAATGTCCGTCTAGTGCCGTATCCCAGGCTTTTGCGATGGGAGTGCACATGAATATGACATCCAGCAAGATCGCGACGAGCCATACGACGTTCATAGCATGCACCAACCACAATGCATACTTGAACCGGGAATTCGCCGAACCGAAAACACGAGCATAAAAGAAAAGAGCGGAAGATTTGGACACAGCAGTCCCCGTGTCAAAAATGTAGTAGACAACCCAGAGTAACTTCAGAAACGCCGGGACATTTTCCTGTGGTATTACTTGAACATGAAGTCCAAGGCCCAGGTCAAGCAACTTTAACCCAATTATGCAAACTGCAATATTTAGTACCTAATATCAATTAGTCAGAGTTAAGCGCCGCGTGGCCAAGGCCTTATAGGGGTCCCTACCGCACCCGCAAATGCCGTCCAGTCGTCCCACCAGAACTTGTTAGGGATTTTTGACATGGCGGACACTGGCATTAGAGCCCGAGACCAGGCTCGGACGAGTACCACTACTGTTGGAACAATCATCATGGCAATGAGAAGCTTTCTCAGTTCTTCTTGCCTAGTGTCGTTGGGGTTAAAATCGGGTTGAGTTTCCGCTGAAGACATTTTGAGGGTTGAACTCTCATTGACAACTAGTGGTGGTGGATAGTATATTGGAGATATTCTGGTAGGGAAAATGGAGTGACTCAAGAGAAAAGGTTCTGGGGAAATAACTGGCTGCTAAAACAGCAGGACTATTTGAAGATATGGTTCGTACATAACACCGTTGACTGTGGCTCCCAATACGGTCGTGATTAGGTAGGTGCTTACATGTCTGCATAAGAGGATGATGCTATACATTTGACACGCCTTTGTTTAAGAGATACATTATGTATTATGTAGTATGTAATCATCAGGGATTGTGCTACCCGATCAGGAATCAAAACCCGACTGGTTTGAGGGCAGCTGATTGGCGGGACTGTATATGCCTACACCAACACGTAGGGTAGCACAACATCAAGTACATCAATCAAGGGCTGGTTTATATGAATATTGTCTATAAAGAGTGAAATCTCAAGTTCACGGATATCCCTGCCTGTTTGCTTTTCAATGAAAATTTCGGAATGATACTAATACCAGGTACATACCTACTTACCTAAGATAGGCAACAAGCCCACAGTGTCTTAGAGTATTTATGGGCTGGTGATACGTATAAGTTCTTTACTGCACAATATTCTCGTTCATTCTCCCGTAGGGTTTCTAATAAGTTTCTACAATATTTTCTGTAACGAAAGCGCTCAAGTTAACTCCACCATGTCAGTTTTGGAGAAGGTTCCCTCTTCACAGCTCGAGCCCTCTCGGGAAGAGCAGAAGGAGGTTGAAGCTCAAAACTTGAACACGGATGCGGAGACTACGAACAATAAGCAATCCTCGACCGGAGATCCACCGGTTCGAAAGCTGAAGCCCGTATCTTGGTTCTTCGTTGTATTTTCCTTACTGGCTGCCCTATTTCTCTTTGCGCTTGATAATACTATCGTCGCCAATGTCCAAGAAAATATCATATATACGCTCGGGGGCATTGAAAAGCTGCCCTGGATTTCTGTCGCGTTTGCTTTAGGCGCCGTTGCAACTAACTTACTCTGGTAAGTACATGTCCTCGCCTTAGGTATCTACCTAAGGCCTTACTCGCAGTTATCATAATTAACTAAGAGCGTAGGGGCCAGTTATATTCTCATTTTGAGAGCAAATCACTTTTTGTCTCCAGTGTGGTCATATTCGAAGTCGGCTCCGCGCTTTGCGGAGCTGCTCCATCACTCGATGCACTCATAGGCGGCCGGGCCATTTGTGGCATTGGAGGAATGGGCATATATCTAGGGACAATCAACATGGTATCAGCCTTAACAAATGATCAAGAACGACCCATGTATCTGGGATTTGTTGGGCTAACTTGGGGTATTGGCACAATGTATGCATATCCCTAAACCTTTGGCACGATAAAAGCGCAAGAGATGCTGACCCCTAGAACAGTCTTGGGCCTATAATTGGCGGTGCATTCACTGACAGCTCTGCCACATGGAGATGGTCCTTCTATATTAACCTCTGCATCGGAGGTCTTGCTGCCCCTATTTACTTATTCCTCCTGCCGGTCGCTGATCCTCACCGAGGCCAAAGCTTTTTTTCACGTGTAAAGAACTTGGACTTGGTAGGGACAGTTCTTAGCGCCGGCGCGATCACGACCCTCGTGATGGTCATTTCATTCGGCGGTAGTGTCTATGCATGGAACAGTGGTCAAACAATCGGCCTCTTCGTCGCGACGGGAGTTCTCTGGATCGCTTTTATACTACAGCAGCGCTTCTCCTTGCTCACTAAGCCCGAAAGCCGCCTATTTCCCACCTCACTTATAAAATCTTGGGAGATGGATATTCTCTTCGCTCAAATGGCCAGTGCGCAAGTCGTTGTTACGATTCCCATTTATTTCATTCCAATCTACTTCCAATTTGCTAAAGCAGAGACCGCCTTGCGAAGTGGTGTCCAGCTTCTTCCGTTCGTCTTGCCACTAGTCTTTGCAGTTATGATAAACGGGGCGGTCATGGCCCAAGTTGGATATTACATGCCGTGGTATGTAGTCGGCTCAGCTCTAGCATTAGCTGGCAGCGCGCTACTTTATACTATTGACATAAATACGACTGACGCCCACATCTACGGATACTCTATTCTAACCGCCTTTGGTGTTGGCCTCTTTTCACAAGCTGGATTCGCGGTGGCACAGGTGAAAGCGGCGCCCCAGTTGCTGTCGCAAGCGGTAGCTTTCATCGGAATTGGCCAAATTGGTGGTATTACACTAGCATTGGTAATATCAAACAGCATTTTCTTGAACGAGTCAACCGAGAAGATTGCCAGTATCTTGCCTGATATGCCACGGAGCGTTGTTCAACAGGCCGTTTCAGGGGTCGGGGGAGATTTTTTCAACAATCTCACTTCAGACCAGCGACAACGTGTTTTAAATGCCATAATAGAAAGCATCGACATGACGTTTATTTTGGTCATCACTGCTAGTGCACTATCCCTTATCCTTTCTGTCTTCATGAAACGCGAACGACTTTTTGTCACTCCGCCAAAATGAGATACCGGGAAGAGTTGTGGAATACAGGTTACGATCAAGTATTATAGTTGACACGTCAAATTCTTGCTAGCAAGAAACATTTTCTCATTCTATCCATATGTAGGAAGGTATTCAGTAAATTATTTAATTAGTATTTCGAAACAGTTTCTGTTGAGAATTGGGGTGCTTCTCCTTTTTTCCCCTCTTTTTTTCTTTACTTATAACCAGGCTAGATAGATGCTTTAAATCGGAAACGTATGCCTTGCAAAGTTCATTATAGTATAGCGAGTATTTATTAATACGGAATATTTTAAGTAAAAGTGCTCAAGACATAATCAAAAAGCTCTCTTCATCCAAGTCGATTGGGTTGACTAGTTGCACTTGGGGGTTAAGTCACGTTAAACACTCTCGGAGATGACCACCGAGCCAGCCACTTTAAACAGCGGCTCCTTTAGAGTAGTACTCTCCGTCGTACATGCAGATATCTCCATGCAATGTAATTCTTCTGTCCTTTCTGTAGAGGAAGGTTCCATTTCGTAATAGGGGTTAGAAATAGGCCGAGACATATTCGGAATCAAGATGCGAGTGCACTACACATTGCCCTATATGCTACACAAAGACATCGGTAACGTAACACAATAATGTGCTGTTGTATCAGCACGCGCACTTACCCGTTCTCTCACAGTAGCTGGTTCAAATAAATCACAGTAACGATTTTTTTGCTATCCTCTTCCCAGTAATCCCCCTTGCCAACGTGCCGTTACATTCACAGATGGACTCTGAAAACAGATCATAGCCAAAATAGGACCTAGTCTATTCTTGTAATACAATAGGGCTACTCTACTATCTAACTAGGATATAACTTCCGAGTTTCTACTATGCTATTTTAAAATAGCCGCACAGTCGTAGTTATGGCAGCATCAATAAGCAGGCTAGCGCCATTGATGTAGCTGGCTGCTGGGCTACACAAAAATGCAATAGTATCAGACACCTCCTCGCACTCAGCTGCACGTTTGATGGGAACAACAGCCGAGATAATGCCCTGTACCTCGGGGTTCTTTTGTATCTCTATATCCAACAATGGCGTGCGTACCCAAGCTGGGCACACAGCATTAACACGAATCCCCTCAGGAGCGTGGTCAAGGCCTATTGGGTATTAGTTATCACTTCCGAGAGACTTTAAACTCGGTGTTTTTCTTTTGGGCTTTATTGATACTGACCTGCCATTTTGGTGATTCCCATGAATGCATGCTTTGAAATAGTGTAGCAACCCTTGCCTGGGAGACCAACAAAGGAATTAGCCGATGCAAGGTTGACGATGGCACCGCGCCCAATTTCACGGGTGCCATTCCTGCTGCTCCAGGTCTTAGGCTCCTGCTTGCGCATCGCCGCAACTTGGGCACGCACACAGACCAAATTGCCGCGGGCATTAATGTTCATGATGCGATCAAAATTGTCGATATCGATCTCGGCTACGGGGGCATTGACCCCGTTGTCAACCTTAGTAAAACGAGCGAGATGTTAGAGATTCTGGTACTGGCTAGTACTATCTTAGTATGGTATATCACTTACACCTGCCGCATTGACGGCGTAGTCGAGGCGACCAAATTCTTTGACCACAAAATCTACCATGTCCTGGACTGACTGGGCATCCTGGACGTTCATCGTAAAGGTTGTGGTTTGGTAGTCTTTGTTACTCGCATACTTTTTGCTTTCTTCGGATGAGGCTTTCGCTGTGTCCTCATTCTTGTCGGCAAATACAATAACCTTTGCGCCAGCCTCAGCAAGAGAGAAAGCGGCTTCCCTGCCGATGCCGCTGCCGGACTAAATTACAATATGTTAGCGACTCTTGTATACACCCGTGGGATAAGTAACATCCATACCCCTACGATGAGAGCGATACCGTCAAGCTGGGTACTGGTAATCATTGTGATGACTTGGCTAAAACTTGAAGTTCAAGAAGAGCTTAGTATAGAAAATGGAGAATGTGGTGGAGATGGGAGATGGAGGAGGCTTGTTTGAAAGGAGAGAGGACGCTTAAAAGGTCCAAGATTAGTCTGTAAGGAGAATCAGTAGGAGCAGCAGCATGTAGGGAATAAAGAAATGTTGGTCCGTACGTTTAAGTGATAATTTCACAAGCAAAAGCATTTCCATTAATTTTAATTAGGGAAAATGTAACAGCTACCTCCTTACATCGCCCTAGTATATAGGTACCTATCTAGGTCACATCTCAATTGCATCCGAGCTGAGCCAACATGCGTCGTATCACATTGGCCGACTCTACTAAGCCTTCTTTATCCCTTGACCCTGGTACTTCATGACCACCACCATGAATATGTTCATGCCTATTCTCAGAACTGCATAATATGCTAAGCGCCAGAGCCTTGCCAGGTTCGATTTTGTCTTCGGCTCCCCAAATGTGAACAGTTGGAATATTAATTGGCACTTCTCGGACCTTGACAGGGGTGGTGGTGTGGGAATAGCGAGTGGGTGGCGCCCCCGCGTCGATGAAAGGGGGCCGACCGGAAAAGAAAATCCCACATCGAAGACCGGATTCTCGGAGCCGTAATTCGTCGACAAGTATAGCACACGCTAACGAAACCCCTTGGGAGAAGGCGATGATCCCGTCGAATGGTCCGTCAGTCTTAATATATTTTTCCAGGTCGTCAACTGCTTTTTTGAATGATTCTGCACTGTGAGGTTTGTAATACGCAAAACACAAATCCTCAGAGGTTGCAAGATTTTCGATCCCTAGAATCTATGTTAGCTAAGGTAGTTAGTTCATTTGTTAATTAGTTGAATTTTATCCTTACCAGGTGCCCTATGCTGTGCCACCACACCTTCGACAAAGTCGTACGTATGATCTCCCCCTAGTTCATAACGTAACGCTGCTACAACTCATTCAGCTCTAGGCATTCCGACGTAGTATTCCTACTCTTACCTACCGATTTGGAACTCGAAGATCTGTTAACACATTGTTAGCTTATCGCTATATGTGCGACAACGACCTCGCAACTCTTAGAACATACTTTACTATTGGTCCCTGCACCATGGAGGCAAAGAAAATGCATTGTCAACGTATTCGGAAATGCTCCGTTACGATACGTAAGGTAGGTAATTACTTAGGTGCTATGAATCTAGAAGCTGCGAAGTCACCCACCGGCAATGTGCATGGTTTTTATAGTTTTTTCAACTCTAGTAAGGTCTTCAGTTTCTACTCAATACTAAATGCATATTACAGTATTGTTTCTACATTTTTGTACGTTAATATTTCCCGTTTTCTCTCCGTGTTTGTAATGCATATTAAGTAAGATCGATATTTCTATTGGACGTGGGTACCGTAGATTATTATTAGGCTACGGAAAGATCTGTCGAGAAGAAATAGACCTTTTAGTTCATGATAAACGTTGTTCTACCAATTAAACCGGTAAGTAAAATAGCCGTGGCTAGTTCTATAAGTTTTAAAACTCATGTTATATCTCAGGAAGGACGCCTTCTTCTTATAATCTCTTCCCCCTTTTTGAGCCTCATATTTTACATTTTTGTGTTTATACGATTTCTTATTCGAACTCTTCTTTGGCTTGTCTCTATGATGCTATCTAGACCTGTCGAAGAGGAGCCTATTGCGGTATGTGGGCTCTCTCTGAAGTTTCCGCAAGATGCCTCCTCAGAAAAGGATTTCTGGACTATGATTCTAAACAAGCGGAGTGCAATGACGATGTTCCCTCTAGATCGCCTAAATGTCGACGCATTCCATCACCCTACTCAGCGTCGTGCCCTTCGTACACGGGGTGCTCATTTCATCAAGGAGGACCTTGGGGTATTTGATGCCAATTTTTTCTCATTGACTCCTACGGAAGCTTCTGCTATGGACCCGATGCAACGCATTTTGCTTGAGACAGCATACAAAGCGTTCGAAAATGCCGGTATACGACTTGAAGATGTAAAGGGTTCAAGGTCTTCCGTTCACACAGGCTGCTTCACAAACGACTATCTACAACTGATACTGAAAGACTCTGAAAGGCTTCCCCCATATGCAGCAGTTGGAGCTACACAATCCATGCTAGCAAATCGTCTAAGCTGGTTCTTTGATCTCCGCGGTCCTTCAGTTAACCTGGACTCAGCTTGTTCAAGTAGTGCTATGGCTGTTGACCTTTCTTGCCAGTTACTGCATAGCGGCGTCACTGATATGGGTGTTGTCGCTGGTTGCAATTTGCTACTAGATCCTGATTACAGTACTATCCTAAGCAACATGCAAATGCTATCTCCCGATGGTCGATGCTTTACCTTTGATCATCGTGCGAACGGCTATTCTCGCGGTGAAGGTGTCGCGGTTGTCATACTAAAGCGTCTTTCTGATGCGCTTCGCGACAACGATACCATACGAGCTATTATAAGGTCTACCGGTACTAATCAAGATGGTCGAACGCCTGGAATCACTCAACCAGACCTCAAGGCTCAGGCTCAACTAATCCGCGAAACATATAAACGAGCGAACTTAAGCATGGAACATACGCGATTCTTTGAGGCGCACGGAACGGGAACAGCAATTGGAGACCCAATAGAAATTGGTGCCATTGCAGATTGTTTCCATAAGCATCGAAACTCCTTCGACCCCCTTTATGTTGGCTCTGTCAAAACAAATATCGGCCATCTTGAAGGCGCTAGCGGTATTGCAGGGTTGATTAAAGCAATCCTCGCCGTAGAGTCCGGCATAATACCACCAAATACCAATTTTGAATCATTAAATAGAAAGCTTGCGTCTTACGACTACGTAATAACCCTGCCGATTGAGCAAATAGCTTGGCCTCCTTGCGAGATCCGAAGGGCGTCTATCAATTCCTTCGGATATGGCGGGACAAACTCGCATATCGTTATCGACGACGTTTCTAGTTACTTGAGGCATAAAGGCCTAGTAGGAAACTTTAGAATGGCCAATCCATACTGTTGGGCCGAGAAGCTTCTCCGCTCAATGACAATCGAAGAATTTCCAAAGCTCCTTGTTTGGTCTGCTGCTACCGGGACTGGTACTCAACGCATGGTTTCTGCGTGGGAGAAATACTGTTTAAAGAAGCTCGATAGTGACACGACGCCATCGGTTTCCGATATTGCATATACTCTTGACTCTCGCCGGACCTCACTATCAGCAAAATCGTTTGCAGTTGTTTCAGCTACTTCAGATATCCGAGCTCTCGTAAAGATCGCTTCTACCCCCGTAAATACTCCTAAACAAAGCCCTCGGCTGGCATTCGTATTCACTGGCCAAGGTGCCCAATGGTACGCCATGGGGAGAGAGCTCTTGATGTACCCAGAATTTTTAGAAAGCATTCAGGCCGCAGAATCTATTCTCGTAGGTATTGGCTGCCCCTGGTCTTGTCGAGGTAGGTCGACTCAAGTTGAATAAGTCTCCAGAATGCCGCTAATGAAGTCGAGGTAGGCGAGCTTTTGAAAGACGAAAAAGAATCGATGATAGATCACCCAAGCATTTCTCAATCCCTTACTGCAGTCGTCCAGATGGCGTTGGTTGATCTCCTAAGGTCATTTGGTATTAGTCCTGTTGCTGTCGTTGGTCATTCAATGGGGGAGATTGCTGCAGCGTAAGACTAGCATCCTCCCATTCGATTGTTTCTACTAACGTTTAAGTAGCTACTGTGCAGAGCTTCTAACACGGGAGTCCGCTCTACGTATCGCCTATTACCGTGGCTATTTCACTGCTACAATCTCTAAGCAAAGCTGCTGCAGGGGAGCTATGTTAGCGGTGGCCCTATCTGCTGAAGAAGTATCCAATTACTTCAAAAACATGGGCTCCGATCATACTAATATAGACCTCCCTCTGGTAATAAGCTGTATCAATAGTCCCTGCAGTACAACGGTATCAGGGAAGGAATCCGAAATTGAAAGACTTAGACAGATCCTGGAGAGCAAAGGCATTTTCGCACGACGACTACGCGTTCCCGTTGCTTACCACTCTCCTCAGATGGATCTAGTCGTACCCGATTGCCTAAAGCACTTTGGGATCCTTAAATCACCCCAACCAAACGCCAACATCAGGATGATCTCGTCGGTCACAGGCTCTATTTTGACCAGAGAAAGGGCCTGTGAAGGGACCTACTGGACAGCCAATCTAGTATCCCCTGTTTTATTCTCGCAGGCCGTGGAGCGACTTTGCAGAGACTCCGCTCTATCGCTTCGTAAGAAAATTGACGGTAGCCATCGCGAAGCAATCGTAGTTGACAATCTTATTGAAATTGGTCCCCACGCAGCTTTACGTCTTCCTGTTGAAGAAATCATCGAGACGCTACCTCGGAGGAAATCAATCAAGTATCTATCTACGCTATATCGTAAACAATCCGCTTCGGTTACACTCCTAAGATTGCTGGGGCAATTGTATTGCAGCGGTGTTCCCATCAATTTACGACGCGTAAATGACCCAGAGCAGTCATTCCGAAGATCCCGAATTTGTCTCGCCGACGCACCTGAATATCCATTCGACCACTCGACGAGATATTGGTGCGAGAGCCCCCTTGTTCGGAACTATCGTCTTAGAGCACATGGCCACGTCGAGCTTCTTGGTTCCCCCAGCCGAGATTGGAACCCACTAGAACCTCAATGGCGATGCTACGTTCAAGTTTCCGATATGCCATGGCTCTTGGACCATAAGTTGAACGGGAGAGCCGTTTATCCAGCTTCCGCCATGATTGTAATGGCTATACAAGGAGCTTCACAGCTTGCGAACCGATATCGTCATATGATTGGCTTTACCTTATACAATATTCGATACCAATCTGCTATTGTAGTCCCTTCAGAAACTGGCGACTTGGAGACGAGGTTACACCTAAGGCCTCTTAAAGTTACTTCTTCGACCCGAAACTCTTGGAGTTTCTCTGTACATTCAGTAACTTCTGGTAATTGGGCTGAGAACTGCTCTGGGGTGATAGAAGTTCAATATGAAACAGAATTATGGACTGAAGAGGATAGGCAGAAGTCTCACTACTACAGGGATCACTTCCAAAAGCGAGATACACAGTGCTATAATGTTTTCGATTCAACAGAGATATACGATAACTTCATCAAGTACGGGTTCCAGTATGGGCCTTCATTCCAAGGAATTACGACAGTGCATCATGATGGCACTGACACTCTCACAGCAAGGGTAGGCTTGAGTAGTCCCCTGAGTAGTTCATTTATCATTCACCCGGGAACGCTTGATTCCTTTCTGCACCTTGCTTTGGTGTCCTTAAGTGGAGGAGACAAAATAATTCCAACTCAGGCCATATCCCACATCGATAAAATCTGGATCTCAGCAGAAGGATTTAACCCGCCACACGAGTCCATCCAAGCTTCGGCAAAATTTGAGGGTGAGACAGCAAGAACTAAGCTGTATTCTGGGTTTGCATTATCGGACGATGAAGAACATCTAAGGTTGGTAGTCGAAGGGCTTCAAACTACTATTATCGCTTCCGAAAAAAGACCTGAAGAAATTGCTAGCCACGACCAAGTTTGGTGTAGTGTCCAGACGGCTGTGGACGTCGATACCTTGTCGGGTACAGGTATTTTGCAACGACTAGAGTCGATTTGCGGACCTGACCCTCTTGGTTCTATCGAGTTCTTTAGTGATCTTAGACGCTACCTATACTTTAAGGTCAAAGAGCTCCGTGGGAGTATAACCGTAATGGGCATTGATCCTACAAAGCCATACCTGAAAAGATATGTGCACTGGATGGATTGGCAGTTAAGCACAACGATTGATGATTCATCTATAACAGATGACGACTCACTCCGAATTCGAGTTGCGAAGCATGGGTTCCTTGGAAGCTTCATCCTCAAAGTTGCCGATAATGCCCTAAACGTCTTACAAGGAAAATCCGACATGGTACAGCTATTTTTTGAAGATAATCTGGTGGGAAGATTCTATGAAGAGCTATTGGCGAGTTCTATATGCTACCAAAAACTTCAAAGCTACTTAGCAGACCTCTCTTTCAAACATCCCAACCTAGACTTTCTTGAAGTTGGCGCCGGCACAGGATCTTTTACTGAACATATCCTCAAAGGAGTTTCGTCGAGTACCGCATCTCCAGCAGAGAGATTCAATAGCTACTACTATACGGACATCTCCTCCACATTTTTCGAGGGTGCTCGAGAACGATTTTCAGCCTGTTCTCAGAAATTGAAATTCGCTGTCCTCAATGTTGAACAAGACCCCCTAGGCCAAGGGTTCAAGGAGAATACATTCGACGTCATTTCGGCATCTAATATTCTCCATATCACGGATAACCTTGATCTTACACTTCAAAGACTAAGAAAACTGTTGAAGCCCGGAGGGAAGTTCCTTCTTCACGAGTACATACACCCAAAACGAATTGATGCCGGATTTATCTTTGGTTTGCTGCCAGGATGGTGGCCAGAAACAGACGAAACCCGTGTAATGAGCCCCCTTTTAAATGAGGAGTCTTGGAACATCTTACTGCGCCGCAATGGCTTTTCAGGTGCAGACTTCATCCTTCGCGACTATGCTGATGAGGAATCTCACTTGATGAGCATCATTTGCGCAACAGCAACAGACCCTAGAGATGCTGTATTTCCAGACGTAGCCATTGCGATCGAACCTGGTTCGAGCGCCCAAGAGGATATGGCAATCGCTTTAGCCTCGAAACTTTCTGTCGAAGGGTCTCGCGTGATTCGTGTGGACTTATCAGAAACTCAGGAAGACATTTCTTCTCTTGGAAGCGTTATCACGCTGTTCGACATAGAAGAGGCCATTCTCTCTCGATTAAATAAAGGTAACTTTGAATCGCTAAAGTCACTTTTGTTAAGGGCTTCAAGGATTCTTTGGGTATCCAAAGCCGACACATTTCCTTCAGCTCCAAACCACGGGATGATAGAAGGTTTCGCAAGGGTCTTCCGGATGGAAAACATCAATTGCAAGCTAGCTACCCTGGCCCTGGAGACAAATTCTGAATCGCAAATAGAGGATTGCAATCATATTCTTTTCGCCTTGAAAAATGTTATGAAGTCCCAAGGCTTCGAGCAACCCGAGGATTATATCGTTGTAGATGGATGTTTGAAATTGAGTCGAATATATGAGAACATAGATTTCAAAAAAGCAATCTCAAAGAACCTTCCAAGGGAAATACTGGCCACCGAGAGTGTAAAAAATGCGAGGCCTTTTACGGTCACATTCCACGACTCTGAAAACCTCCTAAAACCAGAAATTGCAGAAGATAACTCTACCCTCTCACCTATTGGTCCCGAAGAAGTTGAAATCGAAATTGAAGCTATTGGGCTCGGTCCGATTGATTTTTCAATCCTTTCAGGCAAGACTTCCAACATCAATGTTGGTCGAGAATGCGCCGGCATCGTGACTAGGGTCGGCGTCAACTGCGATATCGCCGTAGGAGATCGCGTGTGTGCCTACAGTGCCGATCTACTTCGCTCAACGAGCCGAGTCAAGCGAGATCTTGTAGCTAAGATACCAGAATCTCTGTCCTTCGAAGAAGCTTCTACATTGCCGCAGGATTACTGCATTGCCAATTATATTGTACGGGAAGCGAGGATCCAGCATGATGACTTAGTAGTCGTACGAGGTGGTGATACGAGACTCGGAAGAGCAGCACTGGATTTATTGAAGAAGTACGGTCCAAAGCTATGCGCAACTACATCGGCGCTAGGTGATGAACCCTTTTTCAGCGACATTCAGAAGCTTACAGAAAGTTGTTTTACCGAATCGTTTAGATCGTGTTTTTCGAAGAAAGCCAGTGTTATATTGGACTTCATGAACACCGATATGCTGCAGCTGACAGAATGTGTGTCAAAATTTGGCCAGATTTTGAGCATCAGGACAGTCCCAGACGATAGTCCAGTTTCAATGAGTCTCTTCGAGCTACCAGCCACTGTCAGCTTTCGGATTTTGGATGTAGCTGCGGTATTACAGCACCAACTTGATCGATTGGAAATGCCCTTTTCTGAAGTCGATGAAACGACTTCGATTCACCCTTTCCAGGCGCAGACAATTGACCTCTCTGTTATTGAAACGATATCTTCTCATATAAAGGGTCTTGATCGTGAAGAACGCATTGTCATCAAATATGATGACGAAAGTCAAATACAGGTGAGCCTCCGTTTCCTCTTAATGTACCTAAAGTAACTAGGGCTAATGCCTCTAAAGATTCGCCAAAAATCCGTAAGGGGTGATCTATTCGATCCATCCGCTAGTTACGTGATCTCTGGTGGTCTAGGAGATCTCGGAAGATGCATAGCTGAGTGGATGGTGAGTCGCGGTGCTCGGAATCTCATTCTCTTATCACGCTCCGGCCCACGAAACAAGGTAGCCAAGACAACGATACAACAGCTGGAGCAGTCAGGTGCCAGGGTTTACACACCAGCATGTAATATTTCAGACCACTCATCACTTCAAAGAGTCCTGCAACAACTTCAAGATATACCTGCCATCAAAGGGTGTGTTCAAGCCGCGGGTGTTCTCAAGGTGAGCCGAACGACGAATAATTGGTTAAATTCTGAGCTAACAAAATGAAAAGGATATCATGTACGATAAGATGAGCTTTGAAGATTGGAAAGTTGCAGTTGATCCCAAAGTTCGCGGCTCTTGGAACCTGCACGATCTTCTTCCAAAGGGGATGGACTTCTTCATTTTGACGTCTTCAATCACCGGGATCATGGGTCAAGCAACACAGATCAACTACTCCTCAGGAAATACTTACCAAGATGCCTTGGCAAGATACCGCCTTTCAATTGGTGAAAAGTCTGTCTCTCTAGACCTTGGCCTCCTTTCCACCGGTGGATTGCTATCCCAAAACAAAAAACTAGCTGAAAGATTCGCTGCAGAAAATGTTTACACAGTGCTGTCTGAACCAGACATATTGGCTCTGTTTGATCATTTCTGTGATCCTAATCTTAGTTTAGACCAAATCCCGGCACAAATAGTTTCAGGAATCATTAACCCATCCTTGCAAGATAGGCGAAGTCCCAGCTTCCCCCTGGCCTTCAATCATCCCTTCTGGAGCCACACTCTTGTTCGGAGTGGTAACGGCCAAGAATCGGGAGAAAGCCCGGACGCGACCGTTAGCGTAGGCCGTACACTGGTTTCCACGAGCTCCGTTACGGAAATGGGCGGAATCGTAGCCGGCGCACTTGCGGACCATATTTGCAGTCTCGTCAGAACTCCTCGAGAAAAGATCGACTTGGAAGAGCCACTGCGTATGGCTGGGGCCGACTCTCTGAGTGCGGTATACCTTCGGAACTGGATTAAGAAGGAATTTGCGGTGGATGTCGCAGTTTTCGACATTTTAGGAGATATGTCGATCACTACACTCGGAAATTCCATTGCCAGTGAATGGCGAGCAGCTAGGGTCGTAAGGTAAACTAGGTGCTTATAGCCTCGATCACTGTATCTTTAGACTAGAGTATGGCGCTAGATTCGCTCATTTGGTATATTACTTGAGTAGAGGACCCCCCCAGTTACCTCCCTATATATGGTGCCTAACTCACATGATATGGGTAATACCCACGGAAATCTATTCTCCTCCCATATCCGGGTTCTTAGTTGCTACAAATGCACCCTCTTCTGTCTTGGGGGCACCAACATCAGCAATATTGGACAGCATTGAGACATAGATGTATCCGCTGACGATATGCGCAATGCCGGCAATCCCATCTTGTCCTAGGATCTCTCTCGCCTGCTCAAAACTTGCATCATCCAGTGGCTTACGCAGCTTCGTCAGTTTCAGTGCCAGGTTGTAAACAGCTGCTTCTCGGTCGCTAAGACCGTTAGGCAGCTTTCCGTGGAACGCTTGCTGCACTTGTTCCTTGGTGAAGCCAGCGTGAAGGCCGATTTCAGAATGAGCGTACTGTAAATATGGAACATCATACTCAGAGGCGACAGCAAGGATACAGAGCTCCTTTTCCTTAAACGTAAAGCGTTGCTGACGCATGACCTTGGAGGCGAGCGCAAGCCATGGGTCAGCAATGTCCTCTGTATAACTATAACATGGAAACTATTAATAAAGCACTCGAGGCTATCTCTAAGTAAAGACATACAATAGTGATGAATATGGACCGTAGAATAGGCCTTGGTCGTTCTTCTGGGTGAGGTGACTTGGAAATCGAGAGAAGAGGTTTGCAATGCCATCGTGAGTGCTCTTCTGAGCGTCACTGAGTCCGTTTTCTGATACAAGGGGAAAGCGAGTCATGATTATCGCGCATACTAGTGTATTTAGTGTTCTAGATAGAATATTATGATGGGCAGAACACGTAAAGGCAAGCCTATTATAGCTACTGACCCTAACTGGACTGATGAACGACCAGCCTCCATTGCTATATTACAACACCCCACCCCCCTTTCCGTATACCCCTCCTCCAATCCTACTGAGACTCATGGGTAGGATGTTGGACATGTCGACTCGCATGCATATTGTTGCAATCCCTGCAACGTACTCGTGTCAACACTATCAGCCAATACGTACCCCCTTTCCCCTACGAACATCTCAGTCCTATAAAAGTGGGTTAATCGGCGGTCCCTAGCATTGGTGCTTCCTTAAAATAACTGAATTATCCGGACCAAGACCGTTTTTTCATTTGCCCCATCTCCGATATTCTGTAACCGTATCCCGAAATCATAACTAAGGTGGAAAATCTGCAGTATGGAGAAGCACCAACTAGAAAAAGATTATTCACCACCCAAAAATGTCATCATCGTAAGCTACGTCTAATACTTACGTATATTCCTATGTCTGTGTATGTTTATGACTTTGAATAGATCGGCGGGTCCCTCTCCGGACTCATGCACGGCATCATGCTCCACCGTCTCGGAAGCACAGTCCGAGTCCTGGAACAATCGCTCACCCATACGCCCGTCTCTCATATGGCTGGAGTATGCCTAGGCATCGATATGCAGCACCTTCTAAAGCGCTTCGATCGCGCTTCAGAAATCCCCTTGGGTATTTCAGCTGTGCAATTACAGTCACTAGATGAACGGGGCAAGATCCATCCTTTTCTACGAGTCAATCGGATCATGTCTTCATGGGATGCACTTTATTTCCGACTAAGAGCCAACTTCGACATGCAAGCAAGCCACTATATTCCGCATCCGCCTGCCTTAGATTTAGCAGCAGATGAAAATGCAGATCGCGTTAAATCGAGAGCAAGGTACGAAATCGGAAAGCAAGTTACAGGTATAGAGCAGTTTAAGAATGGTCAGCTACTGGTTCGCTATAAGGACCACACGGACGGCGGCGCAGATGCACAAGCGTTGGCAGACCTAGTAGTCGGTGCTGATGGCCCAAACTCGATAGTTCGCAAGGTCTTCTTAAAGCCAGGTCAAGCTGATCGGAAATACACGGGATATGTAGCATGGCGCGGCGTAGTTCCAGAGGAGCAAGTAAGTGAGGAGACGCGGGAAGTATTTCGGGCAAACATAACCTATTCGATATTAAAGGGTGAAGGCGGCCACGTGATACTGTAAGTTGAAAGCCTCTATAATAAAGCTCATGAGCCTTACGGTTACTGATACCGCTACGTAGTTACTATATACCAGGAAAAGGCGGTTCCGTCGAGCCTGGCAAGCGTCTCTTGAACTTCTGTTGGTATACGAATGTTCCGCTTTCCTCCCTGGATACAATCATGACCGACATTGATGGTAAGCGACACCACACCAAACTACCACCTGGAAAAGTCCGTCCCGAAGTCTGGGAGACCCAGAAGTCCATAGCCAAAACACAATTCGCGCCACCATATCTCGAAGTTATCGAAAAAATCGGATTGCCTTTCCTACATCTCATCACTGATTACTGCTCTCCTCGCGCCTCCTTTATGGGAGGCAAAGTCCTGCTAGTTGGAGATGCGGTCACATTACTGCGGCCACACATTGCTTATTCTACGAATCAAGCCGCATATCATGCTATCTTGACCGAGAAACTGGTCACCAAAAAGCTGACGCTGGAGGAATGGGAGTACCAAGTTACGACCGCTGCGTACCTCCAGTGGAGACGGAGCGTATGGTTTGGAGAGTACTTTCAGCGACCCTTTTATATTTCCATTGGAAGCGCCATGCTCTTCTGGGCTACATCTGCATTGGCAAAGCTGAGGATTTGGATGGGGTGGCTGCCACCGCAGGCAATTTAGGTATTATGTGAAGGATAAAATGTTCGTCTCTCTAATTGACTCTATATTCAATATATATTTATCTAAAAGAGCAAAAGTCCATATCTCTAAGAGCAATCAAAGGGTTTAACACACCTGTTCAATATGGATTGGTAGTTTAAAGGAACTGATTAGAAGAGTGAATATACTTAGGTAGGTAACTAATGCTCACTTAAGCCCTCCATATTTCTCCTATTGACTCCTATTCAACTTTAGATACCTAACCTACCTGCTACTAGGGTCATCTAAGGCAGGGTATAACCTCCGTCAATTATCAAGTCCGCACCTAATGAGAAATGTTAGTAGGAATCCGAAGTAAACACAAATTAGGACTAACCTGTTACATAACTGCTAGCATCGCTAGCTAAGAAAACATATGCCCCTTTAAGTTCGGATGGCTTGCAAAACCTACGACCAGGAACCATCTCAATCCACTTGTTTCTCCATTCCCGAGGATGAACGTCGAGCACTATATATCCGTTAGTTATGGAGCGCTTATTCGTATGGCATAACCCAAGACTCACTCTCCGTTTCAATGAAGCCCTAATGTAAATTATAGTTAGATTGGCTTGTTAACTAGGGGGTTTCGAGGTAACAATGAGGTTACATACCGGCGAAACATTGTTAACCCTTGCGTAATCCACCCATTCTACAGCCAGCGACTTTCCAAGATGGACGAGAGCAGCCTTACTGGCGTTATAGGCAGCTTGCTTTTGAGGGACGTTGACGAGTGTTGCCGACACCGACCCGGTAAATATGATGGAGCCCCGGTGCGGCTGTCCGTCCGCCTTGAACTGTTTCTCAAACACGCGCGCCGCAGCTTGCGCCGCCCAGAACGCACCGTTAACGTTGACGTCGAATAAATCACGGAACTTGTCTTCCGGATAATCCAGAGCCGCGATGTTTGCGGTGACGCCCGCATTCGCCACTAAAATGTCTAACCGGCCGCTACCCACCTCCTCCGTAACCGCGTTCACGACATCTTCAATTTCGGCCCGTGAGCGCACATTACATTTATATGCTTTGACCAGCCGACCCTCGTTGGTGGAAGATATTTGCGCAGCTATCTCATCTGCTTCTTTTGGTGGCGTGCTTGAGTAGGTTATCGCCACCTTCGCGCCGGCTTCGCAAAGCCCCCGCGCAACTTCAAGCCCAATTCCTCGACATCCTCCGGTAACTAGAGCGGTCTTGCCGGTGAGGTTGAAGTGCGATAGCACTGGGGCGTCCGGATTAGGGTGAGGTGCGAGAACCATATTGAATACAGATTAAGATTTGGGATGAAATGCGAGATCTATGAAACTTGATATGTTGCTCTTCTTAAGGTAGAAGTTAAATACGCACGGGACCCTGAAGCCCGGTATCACATTTTAAGGGGGGTAATACCGGATGGGGTTTGGGTTAGAGGCGCTCGGCTCGCATTCGTGCGGGTAGTGGACTACATCATACCGAAACTTAGACTACTGGACAAGATACTTGATCCTCTCCAATCAAATGATTCAAACGCCGAAGCGGCTATCGGGTAGAGTGGGACTTAGAAAACCTCTTCGGTATTCTCCTCACTAAAGTGGTACTGAAGCTTGAGTAAACCATAAGGACACAAGACCGTAATAGGATTAGCTGCGAAAAAGTGGTAATTAGAAGGCTTCGTAGAAAATCTACCTTTAGGAATGTGGCCGATGAAAATATCTGCCTAATAGATATTAAGGGAACAATAAAACCCAAATATTTCTCTAATAACAGGTACCTAGGTACTTAGTATAACTCTAGAACTAGTAGACGGCTAGCATATACGTGTATATCTCCTAATAGTTAATTTAATTTTAAGCATACTGGTACGGTCTTTGCCTAAAATGCCATTCCTTATAAATATACAAATGTACCTAACACGTCCCTTCCTAATAAGTGTTCTAATTGGGGTATATAGTTCGATGCCCATACGCTTGAAGACGGGTCCCGGGCGACCTCCGTAAGTGGATCGCGATATTCTCAGATTTCGGCTCCGGTACTACTCGACTGCTAGCACTCACGGATATAAGACTCGACGCAAGAACGGTTATATCTAATGCAGAAAAGACGCTGAGCGGAGTTCGCAACTAATTTAATAAAACCGCAACCCTCAACATCGGTACGCTATGTTATCGCATTATAAAGAATATAGCCATTGATGTTTTCGTAGTTGCTGGTAACGTATAGGTTAGGTACCTCTTTTATAGATTCCGGCCGGTTCGGTGCTCGCTTATACGTCATATCCGTCTCAGATTTGGGCGCCGCACGGTGCTTCAACGGAATCTGGACGGTAATTCTAAAATCTCAATTCCTAAACATGAATTAAACAAGTAGTGCCATCACAATTCTCACAAGTACCAAAGATATACATCGCCCATAAAATAAAAGACAGTTAATATTACAGGAGAGGTTCTATACTAAGGTAACGAGTAGACTAGGCTTTACTTTTTAGGGTGGGATAAGTATGGTCCGTATAGTTAATGCATCATGATGGCCGAACAACTCCGGTACCGAACTCCAAGGCCGACAATTTATATTTTTCCTTCCATTATATCGTGGAGTATCACATTCTATATGCCTTGTAGCTGTTGTCGCTCGGCTTGTGATACTCCGACAACCCTTTATTCCAACGGACGAGCTTGTCGGTAGATTCCATGGCCGTTGGTTTGCCCGTCTCGTACATGGAGTCTAGTCGAGCTAGCGCTTCGTCGTTGCCATTACGTCTCTTCCGCCATACACATCGAAGAATCAAAATAACCATGATAATGAGCACTAGACCGCCTCCGCCTCCGGCAATACCCGCAACAGCTGCTACCGGGAGGCTGCCAATCATTCCACTATTTTCATTATCTACTGCTTGTGCTTGGGTAAGAGTATTACCATTAGAATCGGATATAGCGCTTTGCGTAGCGGTAGAGTCTTCCTGGGGAAGCTGCGTGACTTCGGCTGCGAGAGTCGAGGAAAGTTGTGTTGGAGCGTCTAGTGTGCTACTAGACGCCTCTGGGATGTTGAGACTTGTAGCTACGCTATCGAGGATAGAGCTAGATGGTTCAACGGTAGGGCTTGATGTCTCGGCGATAGACTTCGCTGGTTTGGTGGATGTCACGAGGGTTGTTGGTGGTGCTGGTGTTGTAGAGATTGATGTTTCAGAAGAAGGTGAAGGCGAAGGCGAAGGTTTCGTTGGTGGGCTGGCAGCCGGTGTTGTGGTTAACTCAGGACTAGTAGTCGACTCGGGACTAATAGTCGTCTCCGGTGCATCGGGAGTTGAGATGTCTGTATTTTCAGCAGCGCCGGGATTGAGTGCAATTGCTGTAGTCTGAGGCGGTAATTCTGGCAACCCCGTAGTAGAGGTCTCTATAGCACTGGCGCTTGTGGATTGTTGACGTTGTGGCTGTTCGTCATCATCGTCATCGTCATCGTCGTCCTCCTTGTCCTTCGAACTTCCGGGATTGGGTGTCGCTCTTGTTTCGCCGTCCGAAGTCGTAGTCGCAGTCGCAGTCGCTCCGATGTTAGCCTCGGAAGTAGTTTTCTGGTTTCCATTCCCAGTATCCTCCGCTGATGTCGTTATCTGCGAACTTCGGTCATTGTCGCCGTCATTATTCCCACCCAAAAGACCTCCGCCCAAACCTCCCAAAGTATCACCCAAACCACTCAAAAGGCCAGCCATCGTAGAATATAAATATAAAATAGAACACCAGGTCCAAAGAAAAAGAATATTAGAAAAAGAATTGTGCGATGCTATCACCAGGACTCTCGCATCGAATATTGTTGCTAAAGGTTGGGAAGGAAGATTTAAAATACCTTGACAGGTTTCTATCTAGAACCCAGGAAATGGGGACTTCATCCTGGAAGTACGAAAAGCGTCGCGCTAACACGGACCAGACAAACCCCTCGGGAAAGCTTGGTCTGAAGTCATGATTCGATACTCTGGCACGGTCTTAGTTTCATGTTCCCTGGCAAAACTATCCCTGGATTGGTGTTTCGCGCCGAGAATGGATTGATCTTCGCTTGATCCGCAAATTGTAACACCCCTGTTGAGGCGCTCTACGCATACATAGGCCCTGCATTGGGACCCTTAGTCGATCAAACACCATCAGGTATTTATGGGTCCATTTCGTTTCTTCTACATCGTCTTAGTAGCCAGAACAGTCGACTTTGTTTCTCAGCGTGAAGCAGAACCCCCTGGTGACCATGGGTATGCGACAAGAACCTAGGTACATACATACGTAAGTCGGCTATCCTCAGCATCGTCGGAATAACGGCAAGTTTTCAGCTGAATACGTGAAATAATATTTCATCTTCCTCTACTACTCATAGTTGCTGTAAAATTATGTAGTATAACAGATATGTAACTAACTACAACTTATGATTTATGTTTCTAACTTGGAGTTATATCGCACTGCAATCATTGTTGATCAGCCTTTTCCACATAGTTACCTCAGTACGTAAAGGCGACTTCATAGTCTAGATCTAAACTAGATTCAGAGCAACTGTGAGAGTACCTAATCTATGGTTCGATCTTGCCTAGATTATTGGCAGATGAGTTATATTATCGATTACAACTATATGCTATCACCAAGTAGCATTTGACGCGGAGGCCTCTTAACGATCTACATATGAGAGGCTTCTGTTGTGGGGTTATCCACTTTGTTAACCGCCATGCGCTTGGTCTCCGTGATAGTTCGAACTCTCGACCGCGGTAAGAAGTGCCGTTGCGGAAGACGCGGAAAACACGGAAGATTACCTACCTGGATATTCATTCCCGACAACACGGTATAGTTCACGTTTAACCGCAAGGGCTTAATTGAAGAATGAATACCTATATCATCGGCATCGTCAAGACCAGAGAAGCCGATTCTATTTTATATACTTCCCTAAAAGGCACAATAAGCTATAAGTACCTAACCTATTATCTAAGTTGTTAGTGTCATCATATTCCCGTAAGAGACTTATTCTCATTTCATTTAAATGTTTCATTAAATTTTCTTTACTTTAATATGTGTCCCAGAAGGAGTGCTTGATAGCCTGGAGCCACCGGCTAGGTTTAATGTCCTCCTTCCCCAGCGCTCTGCTGTCATACTCACTGCCCATCACCTTCTGCTCAAGCCATGTTTCCACTTCTGACAGACGATAATTAATATCATGCTCTTTTACCACGTTCAGCCAATACCTTCCTGCCCACTCCATGAAAACAAAGAACCGTCCCATACGTGTCAGCGATCGAAAGGGCAGCAGAATGTCCAAATACGGCCTCAGCGTTAAATTTTGATCTCCATCTCCCATGGCAAAGATACCCTCTTCAAATTTTTTAGTCATCGCTCTCTCACGGCTGTCATTCCTCGCGCTATATCTTGGCGGCTCAAAGCGAGTCATATAGACGGCTATTGTTAAGGCGGGGAGGTTTGCATGGGTTCTAAGGGAGTCGACGCTACTCTGCCAGTGAACATACGGTACAGGATCCGGTGGCGTCCAAGGGTTATGCGTCTCGAAAGGTGGACATACTAACTCCAAGTAACGAAGATATGATAGTGTATCGGGCTTAAGAGACTTCGTGATGAACATGAAGGTTTCGAGCCCAGCTAAGAGGGGTGACCGGCCTTTCCATATCCCCATGATCGAGAATATAATTATGCGATTATAGGAATAGAAAACGGCCCGAGAAGATTCGCACATGGCTCGATTAACAAGGAATAAGGCCTGCGGGGGACACCAGCACCGACAGCGAGAGGAGTAAACACAGTGAGCACGCATGCAAAAACATCCAAGCTCGGCGTGATAATCTACACAGTCTTGAAATACACGATGGTCGTAATATTGCGCAGACACTTCCTCTCTAGGATACTCAAAATAAAAGCCGCGTTGTGGAGTCCACTGGACCTCATTTGTAGGAGTGATCAGATCGGTGTATTTGAGTATTGATTGCTGGAGGTCTTGCGGAAGATCAAGGAACCGGAACGGCTGATCTAGACGAGTAGAAGGGTTGTCCGACACTGCGACGGCTGCTTGTCGGGCCATAGAATAGAGATCATCTTTGCTATAATTATCTTTGCTGTGATTATATTTGCTGTGATCAAGACGCAGTGCGCAATCCTTAAGACTTCCAGGGAAATTATAAAAAGGTGCCAGCACATCAAGGACAAGATGTATCTGCGAATGTACGTCACAGATAAGGTGTAACATAAGCTTCTGAGGGCTCGAGTATGTGAGAATATGCTTTGCAGTTTGTTGCCATGCAGCAATGATACTTTTTCGAATAGGCTCGATCCCTATAATGTACGGGGAAAGGGAACCGGGACAGTAGCTACCAGTCGGGCTAAGAAGCACGTATAAGTTGGTCAGCTTGCTACAAGCATAAGGAGTAATATTGCCGAGAATACGGAGACCGTCATCTACAACCCAGTAGGGAACGAGCAATAAATTCTCAGAGTAGACCACAGCACTAACTTCGGCATAGACGGCTTTGCAAGTCAGAAGGAGGTTGAATACAAAATGGAGCCTATCACACCCGTCGCAAGGGTCACTTTCGAATCTTTTATTATGATGATTTTCCCCTTCAAGGTTTTCGTGAGGTTGTTTTAATGAGTGTATGTAGATCGATTTTCCGCTGAAGAGACCCGCGTAATCATAAATCCGTCGTCGGACGGGAGCCGGGAGATCGAGGATAGTCCTATTGTGTGTGCAACTCCTCCAGCCAAGCCAATGGCATATTCTTTCCTGATGCATGGCCTTGCTATGAACTCTCACCTCAAGAACAGTAACTGACTACTTAGAGGTAGGCATCGTGTTCAGGGGCATCGAAAAAAGCATAGGTCAGTGCGGCTCGAAGCAGAGTGTTAAATTGTACCGCCACAAGGATGTTGGGCACCCAAACAAGCCCAAGCCAGACACGACGGACCCGGGTAAAAAGCCACATTTTATAACCATTGAAGATATGTCTATCATAAAGAGTTATGCTCTTTGAATCAACTCTCCTATATTTCATTAATACAGCCACAATTTTTCCAGCCAATCAGATCCCTAGAATTGCCCTGCAATTGGCGACGTTTTCCTTTACCCTTCTGTCGCCTAAGGTCCGCAAAAGGTGCAAATAAGATAGAAATGTCATGCAAAACGAGTTCTATCTAACAATAGGTACTAATTATCTAATCTTTTAAAGAATAGTATAGTAGGTTAATTGATTTTACAACAAATTCATCGGACGTGCGCTGAGGTATGGCTAGCCAATCAGAGCCTTAAGGCCAAACTTACTATATATGCGGCGTAAAGGGCACTCTTAAAGCTAGGTCCTCCCCGTAAATGCTTGCACGAACGGGGGTAATGCAGCTAGTACAGTATATAGCCTTATACTTTTATCAAGTAAGTCACTTAATGACTATTATTGACTACCTACCTACCTACCTACCTACCTACCTACCTACCTACTAAGAGATATTTGTTAGTAAACAGTTCTAAAATGTGTTACCATTTAATGTAAGGTATATGTATATGACCATCGCTACATGAACAATTATGTGCCTCTAGCTCTTCAAATACCCCGCATTTAGGCTTGCTCTACGGTATAATTTCCATATGATTGCCGGTCTAAAAGCCGTATTAGATGAACTAAAATAGAGGCTAGTAGTTGTCGGGGGGTTTTCATATTCCCCTAAACATTCGTGTCGACGTAGATAGCGTAAAGTTATCAATGTAATCTTTAGGGTAGCTATGAGTTAGAGTTGTGTGAATAGAAGGATATTCGTTAAACATGGCTGATGCCGATCTTATAAAAGAAATGCGAGGGGTCGTCAGTTTGGCAATTGACCACGCAGACCAAGACCTAAGGAAAAATATTAACCAAGAATTGCATCAACATCCTGAAATAGCGTATCAAGAAGTATTTGCACACGATACAATCACGCGATTTCTCCAAGATCGCGGTTTTACCGTGAAGCGCAGTACCTATGATCTAGCAACAAGCTTCGAAGCCGAGGTCGGCTCTTCTGGACGTCTCGTGGTAATCTGTGCTGAATATGATGCACTACCTCAGATCGGTCATGCCTGTGGCCATAATTTAATCGCAACCTCATCTATTGCCGCCTTTCTCGGCGCAGCCGAGGCCTTGAAGCAGAGTGGTGCTGCTGGACGACTCCGCATACTTGGTACTCCGGCCGAAGAGGGCGGTGGCGGAAAAGTGAAATTAATCGGCGCTGGGGCATTTAAAGATGATATTGCAGCAGCCATCATGGCCCATCCAATGCCTAGTCATCAGATATCCGGCTCCAACGCGTCACATATATATGATGGTTTAGCGGGATTGAAGATGATAGCGAGTCATAAGTTTCGTACCGAGTTTCGTGGGAAAACAGCACACGCTGCCGGTGAACCGTGGAATGGCGTCAATGCCCTTGACGCTGCCGTCGCAGCATATAGCAGTGTCGGACTTCTGCGTCAACAAATCCAGCCTGATGAGCGTGTCCATGCTGTAATCGAAGTCGGCGGGACGGTACCGAACGTAATTACAGACTATACGCGCATGAACTGGAACGTTCGAAGTCCGACTATTGCCGGAGCCGATAAGCTGCTTGCCCGTGTGAAAGCATGCATAGAAGGGGCTGCCACTGCCACTGGCTGCGAGCTCAATTATATCGTGTAAGTTTTCTACATACACGTGAGATCACAGCTAACAGAAGTAGAGCGCCGACATACGCGAATTTGACGGCGAATAAAGCCCTTTGCGAGGCATACGTAGACGAGATGGGGCGTATTGGGGATGAAATTATATTGCGGAACGAGAAGCCCGTAACAGCGTCAACGGATATGGGTAACGTCTCCCATATTGTACCAAGCTTCCACGGCGCGTTCGCAATATCGGCGCCACCGAACACCTCGCTCCATAATCCCGGGTTTACCGCAGCGGCTAGCACCGACGAAGCTCATGAAAAGGCATTGCGCTGTGCGAAAGGGATGGCGATGCTGGCTATTCGGGTACTTTTGGATGAAGAACTCGCTTCTAAAGCTGATTACGACTTCCAACACAACCACGAGTGGTGATTGTACACTCGAATGGAACTTCAGACGCCCGTGGAAACATTGACTATAACATAACCAAGTTAATATAATTACTGATACTACCTTTTAATGATGATCTTAACACTTATTATTCAACAATACCCGCACTACTTCGTATAAGGTAAAGAGACGCACTTGAGAGTCTAGGTCGAAATCACCCCTCGACCCGTCTCTCCTTTTCGTAGTCGAGATTAAGGAGTTACCCCAAAACAATTTAGGAAGTGCATATGATATTCTACGTCTTCTCGTACCATTTAAACTAGTAGTTGTCTATTCTAATGCTATCTATTTTCTATCAAAATCCATACGCCTTTAGCATTGGATCCTGGAGAAACCGCTGCATCGTTTCCTTCTCTAAACATACGCTGATATCAAAGTCTCCCGTATCCGCAACGTCCATGACCTGGACGAGTCCGTCCATTCGCGGCATCACACCTTGCACGTACCGAGCTAGTTTATGCGTCGCGCAGAAGTCAACCTCGTATGCCTGTGCTCGTACCCACGAAGTAACGAGTGTGTGTTTTGAGCCGAGGAAGGCTTGCCATAGGCGCTGCGGGCTAACCTCGTAAGCTGCATCGTGGATATATGCGGACACGGCGTCAGGAGTGAATAGGGACATCGTCTTTCTAATAGAGCCTGCAATTGAGCCGATTATCGCAGTGCTCACTTCGGAGCCAGGTTTGGCAACATAGCCTAACAAGATCGGAGAGCCTGAAAAGGTGTCTGGTAGTGGTGGATCGACCCGATTGCGAACCCCAAGGGTGATGTCAATATATACCTGATCTTGAGACCTCTCAAGCTGTCTTGCGCGATTGATTAGAATCCAGATATGTGCCAAAGCAGCGTCAAGCCGTGAGACGCGGTGCCCCTTTAGGGACTCTGGAAGGCTACTCTCAGCGGCCTTCTTCATTGCGACAATGGTTTCCGCCTTGAAGCGAATTTGCACATGTTCCACAGGAGAAGCCATGTCCCATGTTGGCCAAGGTGGAAAAGAGGAGGGGCTTAGCTCTAAGCGAGCCAGTTCCTCCGGTGGTGGTCTCGTGCAGAGTGTTGACGCTTCGGCCCAGGGAGGATAGCCTGGTGCATCTTTGGCCCACCAATCGTATCGATGCATGGGTAGAGCCCTTGCTATTCTGACTTTCTCTGGATCTGGTCCCGTGGGGGTGAGATGGGCGCGCTGGTCCAGCTGCGAGGGGTCGAATAGCGGTACAGGACGCTTTTCCTCATCAGATTTGTCACCCCCAAACAGATATCGCGACTGCGCTGCCCAGGCGTGAGCAAATTGCATAAGACACATAGCATCGGAGAGGCAATGCGCAAGCTTGATGCCGATCGCAAATCCGCCGCATTTGAAGCTTGTTAATTGAATAGTAACGCCTGGTAGACCCTCAAACTCCGACAAGCTCGAAAACGCAAGTTTCGTCTTAGCGAGGAGGTCATTCTGAGGGAAATCTGTCGCGTTCCATACTTGCTTTGCAGCTAGACGCTCATCTTGGCTTGGTACCATAGCGCTGAGCTCCCGGCTGTCCTCTACAATTGTCAATTCCACCCCAGGATCTCCTGGGCTACCATATACAACCACCTGCCGGCCGAGATACCGAGGATTGACATCTCCTTTCACAAGCTCCTCGGATGCCCATCGGAGCTGGCCTGAGAAGTGCGGGTAGTTGTCCAGGGTCTGTCTAAGCGCTTTCTCCAACCGTTCGAATAAAGTAGGATCACGCGAATCAGCATTTTCAGCTCGATCGTAAAGCCAGATTGCGCCGCATGGTGCAAATCGCGCCACGGATGCGTCAAGAATAGACAATTTCGTAGTTGTTATCTGTTTGGGGCCGTTCAGGGGGAAGACCCTCTTTGTATGTTGAATTTGATATGTTGATTCCGTCATGACGCTCCGAGTTTCCGGCTCTTTAAATCTTGTCTCCAAATTCCGTTATAAAGAAATTATGTTTTAAACCTTTTCCTAGTATAAGATTTAGTCTTCTACTATCGGCGTTGGTCTTTCACTTCTTCCACGCCCACAGCCAAATGACTCTGCTCATTTGATCGCCACATGATTCAAGAGAGTTAGCAGCACCTATTGAGAGTATTATATGGCCTGAGGAAGGATCCGCTATTAAGTCGAATTGAGTACCTGGTATAAGAAATCTGCCTTAGGAATGCTGTTAGAAAGACAAGTGAGCCCCTATTGGGAAAGTTATTGATCAGATAAGATCGGGTATGATTCGTAATGATTCATAATGATTTGTGGCTGTGCCGTAACTCGCAACCAAACGTCCTCCGCCACAGAATGAGTGGATACTTTTGATCGTGAAAATTGCATAATATCTTGGCCAATTAAAGTTCAGTAAAGCCGCAATCTCTTCTATTTAAGAAGAAACCCCGTGGAATCTATATATTCGGGTTATCAAACAAGGAGGACATTCCCTTTATACTAACCAGATCACTTTGTGAAACTTTAATAAAAGCACTGGTCTCTTTTGTCTGCGGACCTCTCCCATACTTATCACGTCAACTGACCGAGACTAGGGCAGCTGGGCTTTTTGGCCTCCTTTATGTTTTAATGTTATCTCTCGACTAGTTATATCATTTACAATTTGGAATTGTCTAACATAATGAAATATCCAGGAAACTTTTTCATGCTTATTTATTTGATACGCATATCCTTAGTTTCAGTTCCAGCTAGTTAAGTAATCTTTAACATACACTCGGCCCTACCGATAGAGTCTCCGCAACCTGCTTAGCAACTACATCATGGATGGGATATGTTGGATGCAAGTTATTGAGCCAGAAATATTCGTTTACGGCAACTCCACAGCTGGGGGTAAACGTGTCGTCGTCGGGTGTGCCACTATGATTATTAGTACTTCGCTCAATTATAATACGCATCAATTGTTCGGCGCCCCTGAGGGAGTGCAGCTTACTTCTGATACGCGTCGCAATAACCGGTGGTATTTTTAAGGCCAGCTGTTTGTGCGTATGTGCTTGGCTTATCCAAAACTTCCGCAAAGCTCTTGTTTGAGTCGTAAACCCAAACGTTGACCTCATCTGTATGGTTGCTCTTCAACGCAGCAGCTGTATCTGCTACGCGTTTGTTCCAATCCGCGATCGCTGCTTTCTCTGTCTCCACAGATTGCTTTCCCTGGCCAACAGTTAATGGGCTGCGGTCCACAGGAGGGACATTGATGAAGACGAAATTCCTGGCGCCGCTGTTATAGAGCTGATCGACTAAACCTGAGTAAACATCGAAGATCTTAGTGTACAAAGGACCCGAGGACTCTGGTCCAGACCCATACGAGTTCCCAATATCATTGATGCCAATCCAGAAAGCAAAGATAGAATCGGTACCCGTCCATTTAGGTGCTGAGGGAGCTTTGGCGGAAGTGCCCGTGTAACCCGGAATAAACTCATCCTGTACCTGTTGCTTAACAGACAATACAGTAGGCATATAAGGCTTAACAAGAGCTGAATCGACAGTCGCACCTCCGTAAGCCAGGTTATAAGTTTGTAAGAGTGATGCATTGTACTTCACAGTTAGATATCCAACCCAATTAGGCCCATTTGACGACGTCCATCCTGGATATTGGGGGTTCCCAAATGGATTAGAAGACGAAGGAGGGGTTTGCGTATAGTCAAATCCTATGAGAGGATGTTAGGACTTGTCCCCTTGGGTCAATTAATCTTTATCCTAGTACCTGTCTGTGTGTAGCTATCTCCACTAGAAATATGTTAGTATATTATATAGAGAATCTGACCGGAAACGCTAACAAGATGAAAGCATGTTTAATATCCTTCCAACCCGTCCATTCTGTCGTCGTCGTACACCCCTTTCTCGCGGAGGGTAGTGCGTACGTACTCGTAGCAAGGCATGCTAAAGTTGTAACTACGAAGTGAGCCATCTCTTAGTAGCCTAATACTGAGATCCTACTGAGTCCGGACTGCTTGGTTTAATCTAACTAGTAAATCTGGCGCTTAAATCTGTTAAGTGTTGTATTCGTAGTGGGCTTGGAATGGATCGTGACATGGACTGATGAATAGAATGCAATTGAGTTTTGAAGACCGAATGAGCCAGACTATGAGATGTTATATATCAGAGGACTTATTTTAGAACTCATATAAGACATTTTTTACGGACGGATGTACTTGGAATTGGGGGCGGTCCTTTGGCTGCATTCAGCATCCCCCAGCACGGAATGAATTTTGTTCCCCATCACAGTATGGTCTGATTTGATAATGGCCATCCAGACTTCATCGCTAAGCGATTTAATACACGACTTGCAGTTCCGCAGAGAAATATTTTCAGTGCTAGCACGCCACCTCCAATACGAAAAGTTGGAGAAGACGGGACATCGAGCGCCGCCCTTTCGAATCTAGCATCCAAATTCCGACGTTAGTTCCCACTTTCGAATCCAATTAAAGATGAGAAGGTCGCAATTCAAAGCTGCCTCATGAGTCTATGCGGAGGCAGGGGTTCCGAACCACGATGGGATAGGTACCTAGATAAGTTAAGGGCACACATCGAAGTTAAGCTGCTACGCCGGTCAGAAACTTTATCTGAGCTTCGCGTGAAAGAAAGCTAATATTCTGATCGGAAAGGAAGAAATACTTCCCTAGGCGCTAGTTAAGAGGTAAAAGACAAGCTGTAGATTTCTGATAGTTAATTGAATTCATTGACTTGATTTTGTACTGTGCGTACTGTGCACTAGGTACTATCCTACCATTTTATTCTACAAGTTTAAAGCACTGAATAGTGCTGGATATAAGAAATAATTCCCGATATAATTTTACATTAACCAATCTCATCACTTAGGTAACTGTGAGACGTGATTAAAGACTATGTATCTTATAAACCCCGGGTTTAGATCTACTTTCTGTTTCAATGGGCTTCAGTGCTGGATCTGACAGGCTTGAGAACAGCAGAACTACTACTGGGTAGGTACCTATAATGCTAAGGATCAGATTCAAGTTACAATATTCCAAGTTCCTGACGAACATACCATTTGCACCACTAAAGGATAATTTGGTAATAGGTACATATGCTATTACAGTATATCTGACAGTTCCTCAAAGAGTTAATTGACAGCTTTATTCTCAACATGCTACAGACCGAAGAAACGATGGAAATAAATCGTACGCTTAATGACGGTAGTGGCGTGATTTAGCTTTGCGATCTTTACATTGACGTACGATCTTGGACGCCCGTGTATTTACTACGATTTGATCGACGTATTAAGTACATCCGGTCATGTTACGGATCACTTCCAATGGTAAGGGGTTAATTCCGCCATAAAGTCCTACGTGAGAGTAAAAGACGACGACGACAGAAAGCTATTGGAAGTTTATAGTCGCCGTTTCACTGCTACCATGTCTCAAAACAAGTCTATCGCAGGAAGCATTTCCTGGGGAACCACAAATGTATGGCAACAATACAGCTATAATTAGTTGCCGGAATCACGAAAAGCCTGAAAAAAGTTGCTTAGACTTTATTCTAATGGAGTAAGTATCTTTATCCCTTTACTATTAATAAAAATCGCTTACATTCCCTTGCTAATGGGTTTCCTTAACCTGTCGACCTTCAACTGCCACGAAGTACTCGCTGTCTTAACAGGAATATGGGTTCTATATCAAATATTTTTCACAGTTTATAACCTCTCCCCACCTCACCCCTTAAGCCATAACCCTGGACCGAGGGTATCAAGAGCTACATATTTACCGGAGTTCTCGGTCGTTATACACAAGAAATATGGTAAATGTATCGGAAAATCACATATATAATATCACTAATAGACTATTCTAGGCCTTGTCGTTCGCATAAGTCCTAATGAAACTCATGCAATGACGTGAGTTTTATAGAAGAACTTTACGCTACATCTAGCCGTAAACGAGATAAACCACTACACTTTGTCCGTGGTTTAGTGTTTGGTGAATGTGGGTTTGATACCATCGATTACGATGTACATAAGATTCGACGCACAAGATTCATATTCCGATTCTATCCTATCTTTGGGAAGATTTTGTATTTTAGTTATCAGTTAGTCAAGCCTCCTATCCTCAGAACTACCCAAACTAGTCTCTAACAAATACAAGTTTTATTAATTTCCTCCTTCCTAAAGACATTAGATTTCTTTTTAGGACATTCAGGGTCAGCTTTCCGAATTGTATTTAAAATATACGTACTGAGATCGACTCAGGAATTACAAGAGACCGGCCTACTGTTTTTGGATCTTTGTTGCGGCTAGAACCCGAGCAGAAGAAGCATCTGAACTTTGCCGACGAGGCTGCACTAATAACCAATGCTGCGTCGGGGATCACAACCTGGACTTTAACTGTTATTACGTATCATGTTTTAAGCAAGCTAGAGATACTCACGAATTTAACAAAAGGACTCAATAAAGTTGTGGATGATCCGCGGCACCTGCCTCCTCTTAGTATACTTGAAAGCCTTCCCTATCTTTTAGGAGTTATCCAAGAAGGTCTACGCCTTTGTTACGGTAATTGTATTTCCCTTTACTCCTATGTTGTTCTATTGTGTAGAAAATAACTTAAAAGTGATCCCTCAAGGCGTGCTTTTATCAAAAATTTCCTACCTAACCTTTCCTTGTTTCTGTAATACTTTATATGATTATTTTTTCCTTAGCAGCGTTGACTATCACGTCTACCCCTATGTACCTTCGGTTTGGCGGGTTAACTGTATTTGTATGTCGACAGATAATATCATTATTACATACAAATGGTACCTAGTTATATTGTGTATACAAGCTATTCGCTAATATAATAAATCTAAATAACCAAAGATAAGTATATTTCTTAAATATGGCAACTTTACCAGGTTTATACTTGCTTTTCGTCATTTTATTAGAATAAAATAGTTTATTTTGTACCCCTTTTGGGTACGTACCTACTATATGATAGGTCACTTATTTGCTTTTTGGGCTTTAGCATCAAAACATCGTATTTCTTCTTTTGCCTAACTTTAGGAGGTTTATTGCCACTATCTTTCCAATCGACTGGTCGGTTAGATATCTTCCTGATCAGCCAATACGATGAAACATCACCGCAAGTCGGAGTCGTCGAGGGACTACGTTGAGGCTAATATTGCCCTTGTAACTGAGTCGCGACAAGCACCACGATTTCGGAAACGATTGACGCGTCGCACGCCCATTCGATCTGCGTCCCGCTTCGTTCCTCAAGATCCCAACGAAACACCAGAGCATCGTTTTCCCCTACAAACCATTTCCTCGCGATTTGCCCAGTCTCGCTTCATCAACCGCTACGATAGCCGTGAGATATTGATTCTTATAGATGGGAGTTGCGTCAATAACGGAAGCAAGGATCAGAATGCCAAGCCATCTTCCGGTGGGTTCAGTTTCACATTCGAAGGGCCAGGAAGATATGGATCCGAAGTAGAATATCCTTTTAAGGATGCTAATTATAATGATGGTGGGGTGGTTAGATTTCCTCTAGAGAAGTGCGGACCTGGGGGCGAAAGTTGCAATGCGACAAGTAATAGGGCGAAACTTAGAGCTGTAATTGCAGCACTCGAATTTCGCGACTGGCAAGAAGAAGGATGGCGGCGCATCGTCGTTGCGACCGACCTCAAATACGTTGTTGACGGCGCAATTAGCCATCTGCCAACATGGGTTCGACGCGGTTGGCGGACTAGCAGGTTGAAGAAAGTAGCTAACCGAGACTTGTGGGAAGAACTCAACGGCGTCATTGAGAACTTACAACGACGTGGTACCTCGATTTCATTCTGGCTAATTCGTTCGGGTAGCCTGGCTAAGACCAGGTCAGTATTGGTACGCGAGACTAAAGATGCCGCTAGAGAGGCCGCTATCGAGCACACTGATGAAACTGCGCTGGAGTTTACAAGGCTATGTGGTATTATGTTATAAGGCCGTGATATTTTGATTCTGGGAGTTTTACAAGGGCTGTGTATCTGATTTGATGTTATACCAAGTATCAAGAGAGCAAAAAACCCGGATGGTTAGGCTTTGCTGTGATACTACGCTTTGACTCTCATCCCGGGTCACAAACACAGTTCTTAGGAGCTTGGCGAAAATATTGATTAGTATCTAGGTTCTAAGTATGCTAAAGCTGTCGGTTCTAGTTAGTATGAAGGTGAAATAAGAGGTATTTAGGGTAATGCGGGAGAAGCTGTGTACATTCGAGCTTGCTGGAGCACGGGAATATAATCTTCATACGTGGAACGCTTCATGGCTTGAGCATTTTATTTTTATTCATCATCCCCGTATGGTCTTTGATGATCTATCAAGAAATCAGATCTCTCTAATAGGACCTTTGTAGTGTTTCTTCGCTCGGAGCGGATACCATATAATGGAGAACAAGACAACGACACAAAAGGGTAGAACGCTCCAATTGGTCGTCTCCACCGTCGGGTTGTTCGTCTGAGGCCAGAAGGACCAAAATAGCGTTACCACATTATATACGCAAGCGAATATATTATTGATAGTTCCCAATGGTTCAGGAATTCGCCAAGGCCCCCAACTAACTTCTTGATTGGGCTCTTCTGTTTCTCCTGAGTAAGGACGCATCCCCCCTGTAGTACGGCGCCAAAGAAGAAGAGCGCAGGGAATCATGTAGGAAGCAAATAGAGCAGCTACCGACAAGGAGCACAAGGCCTGGAGGGCGATGGCGGACCCAAACGCAATTAATGATAAGAATACGGTGACAGCGAAGGTGGTAATGATTGCATTCGTCGGGAGGGTGTTCTTGGTGAGCTAAATGTACTAAGTTAGCAAATACGGGTTAACTTTGAGGCACATAGAGTAATTAGGTACATACCTTTACCAGGTAATTCGAAAACGGAACGCCCTTATCCCGAGAAAAAGACCAGAGCATGCGAGCTGTCGAGGCATATATACCAATACTACCTGCCACTGTCAATGCGAAGACGACACCCGCCATAAGGCAAGCACCTGTGGTCGATTTAACCGCAGAATCTGCGACCTGGAGGAAAGGGTAGAACATGGTATCGACAGCTGCCACTGTACATATTTTACTGTCAGTAATTGTACCTATGTAGTTGTAGGGATATGGGAGCATCTATAAAACTGTACTGTGACTCACTTGCCGCATCTAAGTCGCTGATACAAAATACCATGGCGATAGCCATACCCAATGCAAGTGCTCCGTTAATGAGAACCGTATACATCAACGCCCGAGGAACTACTAGGGGAGCCGACTGTATCTCTTCAGACATATGAACAGCACAATCAGCCCCGACTATAGCCGTAGCAAGTGTCGGGAACCCAACAAAGAAAGCCATTGTCTGTGTAGGCCAGTTTCCATTGTTGAGAAACGTCGTAAAAACAAAACTCGGTTCGTTGTGAGGTGCGAAATATACCACTTCATTAACTAAGTCAGCAACGACTTCCTCAACATTTCAGGAGTTCTATAATTCTCTCTAGAGCAGTAACTCTTTACTGGGATCGATTAAGGAGTTTGACTGCTAAGAGAAACCAGATAGATGAGGAAAGGGGGCTTCTTGTTGGTACATACTTGGAACCAAAACTCCGAAGAAGCCGGTTAAATGGAGAATGAGAATAAAGGCCTCTAACTTTGCTAGGATACGGCTCGTGGTAGAATTTACGAAGGTGGTGAAAAGAGCGAAAGCCCATATGAGCAGTACGGTGTGCCAGGCCAGAGGTACATATGTTGGGTGAGCTAAGACAATGATGCCTTGTAGAAGAGTCGCGACAAGATAACTGCACATAACAGAAATTGCTTGCCATGCTAATGTTGTAAGCCAGGCAGTCATGTATGATAAGAAGGTTGAACATGACTTTGGACCTAGCATCGAAACCCAGTGGTCTACGTAGTAAATGGAGTTAGTAGATGATCTAACTGAAGACATTGCGAGATCTCTTCATACATTGACCACCAGCCGTCGGTGCAGTCGAAGCCAATTCAGCTAATGTCGCATACATGGAAATAACCCCAATCCAATTGACTACGAGTCCCCATATAAGACCGGATGGTCCACTGATTCGATTAGCATTTGTTAAGCATCTTGACAGCGTTCCATTAGAACTAGTTACTACTAAGTAAACTTACCCTATGATAAGACCCGGAACACCAGTCAAGAGAATGCTTTCCCATGAGCATAATGCCGAACAGGAGAAGCCGAGAATTGACATAAATCCAAAGCTTCGAGTTAGCACTGGTCGCTTCCCAAGTCGTCGTAGGACAGCATCGTCATCATAATTGTCACGCTTGCGAAAGCTTGACGACGATTCATCGTGGAGAAGATTCCCGACATTAAGCTCAAGCTCGTCTTTTGACATAGTGATTGATACGCGCAAGGATGCGCAATACCCTGATACAGAACGATAATGAATGCGCGAGGAAGAAACCGATAATATCGGGACCCGAGTGGGACGACAATAAGTCGAACTGAAGATCGACTTCGGTTGTCCAGTAGTGGAGAAAAGAACGTGATGGAGGTGAGACAGGACAGGCTGGACAGGATAGAACGCGACCCCCCTTCGAACACGCTCTATTAGGCCAGCTGAACTTCACCCGGGATTGCCCCCCGGAAAGTGGCTGCTTGGCCCGAATATGTGGTGTAGACGCTGAGTGGAATACCTAGACAGTAAGTGAGGCACAGAGCTAGGGGGCGATAAGCGAAAAAAGCACGCAACCAAACAACGCAAGGGAATGGCCTGGGTGGCCAAAATCTCTCGTGCAAAGACACGGCACAGCATGGCAAGGATGTAACATCACATCCCCGCACTCGGTGTGTTTCTGATCCTCCCACGAACCCGTCACGTTTAAACAAGAACTATGTATGTAGGCGTATCGAGCGAACCAATCGGTCGATATACTTAAACCCTGACAATAAATCGATATTATTGAGGCGTCAAATCCGACTTAGAAAGCTATCATCTTCATCCATGTTATCGATATAAGTCCTACTTCGTAATATTTACTCTAACATTTCTTACTCATGAAATTTTGCCATCTATCCATAATTGATTACCATATGCGTATGGATATTACCGTTTAGCCGGCAACCGCGTCCAGTTCGTTTAATGGTATCTACGAGACGTAATTCGGTTCCGATCCGGTGCTGTTAGTTTGCGTTCTCGATAACGAAAACTCCTATGATGCTCCATTGGTGGCGTCGTTATTGAGATATGGCGCCATCCCGAAGTATTTCAGGTTTCAAGCTTCCAGCTACGACCCTGTACTGTAGGCCAAGCTAAATAGGTAGATATCTCTACACAATGTCTCAGTGATCTTACTCACGATGCACTTCTTCAGAAGGATAGCAGATAGCAGATTATTATTGACCATATAATCCATAGCCATACCCTAAGTTCCTGGAACCATCCATCATTTGGTAATGCCTTTGCACACTAAACCCGCTATCCATCATACCCGTCAGACCATAATCCTATGTAGTCGGTTTCCTAATTCCGTCGCTCGTGTTCAGCGTCAACGACCGCTCCGGGGGTGATGATCACATCGGAAGTAAATCCACCGCGGATCTCCTTCTTGCCATCGCGGGCCCCTATACAGTATAAGTCAGAAAGTAAAATCCGTGGCAGACTAAAGAATAAATACCTAGAGGGGTTGCAGATGCGACAGTGCTGAGTCCCAGCAATGCCATGACGAAAGCCTTGTAAATCATTTTGTAGTAGGCGGATGATCGATTTGTATGAGCGTACTTAAATTTATTCGGACAATATTGTGGTATATGGAACTACAAACTGGCTTCTCTTAATAGTTTGGTCGACTGGCAGGAATTTATAAGATGAACAGTCTGATATCAGGTGAAAGGAATACCCCCACTAATTGATATACAAGTCAGATGCAACATCTTTAGGACTACGATCACACAATAGATCTAGACTACGAAATATGATTGGCTTAGTCGCATCTGGCACAGCAAGCACAGTCCTACGTAGGAAATTAAAAGTTCAATATCACATCCGCCTCTTTACAGGGTATTTCACATTGCCGGCGGCTGTATCGAGCGGTGAATGCCGTAGGGCTTTCAAGCGGGGTGCCGAATTTACTGTCTGAGCCATGGGTCATGCATATCTGCAATAGGTAGTGGTATGATAATCTTACATATAGGCGCCCGGCGATATAGGTTACATTCAAAAGATGATACACATACATGCAGACATGCAAACATGCTGAACTAGAGCCAGATCTGACGCTTGCGTAGGTATCCTAGTGGGTCATAGCGCAATGAAGTCCTGCATATCTATATCCGTCGTACGACCTATGAAAGTCATAAGGCTGAATGAGATCCCTCCGTCTTATATTAACCTCTGAACTAAGCTCTCTTCCTTACCTGGCTTCAAGAGTTTCTCGCGTCGTGCCAGAAATCACCATGGAGAAAGGCTCGACAGAATCGCGGGATCGCCTTCTAGGTGAAACAGAGTACATCGATACAAAATTCAGGAGCTCCGATGGGTCTAAGACATCAATACGCCGATGGATACGCAACAATGCCCTTCTACTTGTGATATTTGTGCTCCTGCTCTACATCGCCATTGTCCTGACCATTGACTCCGCGGCGAGGCTCGGGACGCAAAAACAATGCCTTGGAGCGGATGAACACTTTAGTATGGGTTGTCTCATATCCTAGTATGAATTTCTACTAACGCTGTATAGGACTACCTGGGGACGCTGTACGGTACGAAGAGAAGCAGGAATGGTATACCCTGCGGGATCCTTGGAATAAGGAGCCATCAGACGAGCTTGATGATTTATGGGAAGACTTGTTATATGGTTAGTATTCCGCAAGCTAGAGTTTCATCGACATATACTGAAATTACTCTAGCGTTGAATATCAGAGTTTCCCCTCATGAAATGGAACAACTTGGTTCAAACCTCACGAATCGTATCCAAGTTGACGGTGGGGACTATCTTGGCGTTATGGGTGTATACCATCATCTTCATTGCCTGAATAATCTACGGAGGATAGTCCATTGGGATTATTATGAGTCCCGTGTATCAGATCTAGGCCCTACAGGTCCTTTTGGAAAGGGACACTCAGGTAAACCAGTCGATCGACCCCCTGATGTTAAAGGACCATTGAGCTTACATTTATCACTCCGCAGATCACTGCATCAATGCAATCCGTCAAGCCTTGATGTGCCACGCAAATACCGAGATACACACAGGACAATGGATATATGACCCTGGTAGGCCTCAAGCTTCTAAACTAGGATCACACTCGATAACTACATGCGTGAAGTGGGATAGTTTGAATAATTGGGCACGTAGCAGAGCATTGAGATCGGGCGAATACACCTACAGACCTGTACCGATCGATGAAACTATGTCAGACTAGAAGAATTAACTAATAACTATAACCACCTTTAAACTCGTCATCTGACATGCATTATCAAGTACTACCCTAGTCAAATCATGAGATCCTACGTAACGATTAAGCTCACCGTTGTAATTGGAACGGGAGGTAAACATGTCAGCTCTATGACAGTAAATATTCCCTTATGTCACCATTGTAGACGAAAGGAGGATGATTTTGATGTATTCTCCCCCGCACCTTGAAGCTGTGTCAGCCACGGGTATGTAAGGAGTTTCCAAGCGCTTACGTCTTTTCTAGGCAAGGGGATAATGTAACCGTAGCAGCAGAAGGTAGCACTTAGTGGACGTACTCAAGGTACGGCAGAATCGGACCGATCTATTCTGAAGCTTATCCTGTGGACCTTTCATAGCTGCGTAGGTAGCTTACAAGAAGCCGCATATCCAAGTTTCATTCCCATTCTTCAACGGTCAGTCCAGTTTTTCTGTTTATGGCCATACACGAGGCACTGATTGAACGCACATATTTAGCTCCTATCCACTGGTCTAGACCCATTAATATGGCAGACTTACCCGTCTTAGAAAGCAAAGTGGCTTTTGATGCGCCCAATGCGGGAAAGCCATCCACCACCTGGTACAAGGTCGTCGGCGACCTAGACAAATCGTCAACCCCGGCCTTAATTGTACTTCATGGAGGACCCGGTGCGGGACATGAGTACTTGGCTCCTTTTACGGACCTATACAAGCAATACGGTATCCCCATCGTATTCTATGACCAGATCGGGTGCGGGAGGTCCACTCACTTCCAAGAGAAGATAAGGGATGATTCATTCTGGACAGTCGACCTTTTTATTGCCGAGCTTGACAATCTTATTGACCACTTAGGACTGCGCGAGAGGGGCTTCTTCGTCGCCGGCCAGAGTTGGGGCGGCATGCTGGCAGGATCGTATGCGTCACGGCGTCCTCATGGCCTGAAGAAATTGATAGTCGCCGGCGCGCCTGCTAGTTTCCCTCTTTTCGTGGAATACGGTAAAAAGCTGCGTGTCGCATTGCCAACGGATATCCGTGAGATACTAGAAGCCGGCGATCGAGATGGAAGCTACGAAACGTCAGAGTACGAAAGGGCCAGCGCCTGTGAGTAGCATCCGGAGTCGCTTATCGGCTATATTTTATGCGCAATGATATCTTATATTGATTCGGTAGTCTTTTATTCGCGGCATGTCTGTTCGCTTGACCCCCTTCCCGAACCTGTAAAGCAGGCCTTCGTAAACTTGAAGAATGACCCGACATCTTACCATACTATGTACGTACCCCAACGAATCAACAGCAGTAGACTTATCGGGAATTAACATGGTAATCTTAGGCAAGGACCTTCTGAGATAGTCATTGATGGCAACCTCAAGGACTGGGAGGGCTGGAAGGATGCCCATAATATTCAGGTCGACACATTGCTTCTGAACGGGAGATATGACGAGGTGGGGGAGCCATGTGTAGAACCCTGGGGTATGTACAAGAAAACACTACATTCTTCTGGTCATTATCGCTAACCCACCAATAGTGAGTAGAGTTAACTATTTTCGCGTTGCCTCATTCTACTAACCCTTTGACTTGGGTTATGAAACACGTCCGTCCACCATAAATGTTACGTTTAAAGGCTAATGAGAAACATTTCGGGATACTAGTTTAGGGTAATTCCGAGGATCAAGTGGGTAGTATTTGAGAAATCTAGCCATATGGCGCACTGGGAGGAGCGTGAACGATTCATGCAGCTGGTCGGTACGTTTCTTATAGGCTACTAAGGCGACTCGATCATGTTATCAGACGTACCAGAAGACACATTCGCATGCACTCTTGCTCCTATGAATGAAACTGGTGTTATCATTCTAAGAGCCGAAGACAGGCGAGTATTGCAATGCTTTTTTAGGTCGGTGCTAAAGAGTTACAACAATACAAAGGGGTTAGCAAATCAGACTATGAGCTACTCAACTCCAAACGTAGGCTTCTATTTGATGCATACGTCCTTTAGTCCAACTCTCGTGGATAAGGTTAAACTGTGCTGCGGGCAGATCCGCAAGATTAGGTTAAGACTTGCGAGCTTGTCTGTGCCGCATGGCTGCCGCTTATAGGTATGTCGATTATACTAGTAGAGACGCGCGATAGCCGACATTAGATTGTATTATATCCTACCTACTACCTAACCCTATCAAACTGATGACTACGTCCTATGTATGTAAGAACGACAGCTTGGCAAACGCTTTCGTGTGGTCACCCTACCTCCTTATCAATGATCCTCATGATAACATCATATGGGGCAGATGGTTTAATATGTAGCGACAGCCCCGCTCAGTTATACGACGTTGCCAGTATACGTAGAGGACGAGACGCTATGCAGTAAAGAACAATCCTTCCGTGTAAGCGAAGAATTACGCAACCCAATTTCTCTCTTCACTAACGCCGGCAAATTCCTGCGTTAAGAACCTTATTCGTAGGGCTGCATTTAACAAGGTACACGAGGTGAGACTATAAATAAGAACCCAGTTACTAAGTGAATGACGACGATGCTTATCTTTTATATCATATAATAGTCTTGTATTAAAAGTGTACCAACCTCCGAACCATTTACCACCTAACTAACCATATTCCATCATTTATGCCCCTTTTACACCATGGCTATTGTAGGTATGTTTCCCCCCTTCCAAAGCCCTTCTCATATTTAGTACCAATATTCCCAAGCATTTGGTTAAACTATATTACTTAATCTGCATATTCATACCCCATATTCCCCGGAAATCCAAAATATTTCAAGGAACGATGGCTGTATGCACTGAATCGTCCGCCCCCCTAAACGAGGACGAACTCAAGATAGCTTCACTATTCAAAATTTGATTGAATAGATTAGGTACCGACGACTATCAGATCAATTACGACCTACATACCTCTATATACATACTGTCGTCCTAGGTTTTAAACCAACGATAGCTTCCATAACGCCTAGCTAAAATACCTTTGCTGTATAATAGCCCCCAAACCTACCTACACATCTAAGGTATAAGGATTAAAACGTCGACATCTGGTGTTCTTCAACGAACTGGAACCAATCATCAACCTCCTCGACATAATTCTTGCTCATGTAGAAGAACGACCCTTTCTTGACAAGATCCATATCAAGACACCTCTCTATCTTCAGGGGTTTGGCGTCAGCCTCCTGCCGACACGATCTATGCAAGTGCTCCTCAAATTGCGGTAGAAACAAGTTTGGCTCGCAAATCCCACTAGAGGATTTTGAGGATTCCACGGACCGTCCTAAGCTAGGACTCTTACGGCACTCAATCTGTTTCTGCTGAATCGCTACGTCCCTCTGTTCGGCACGCACTGCGGCCTTCTCAATAGTAATTCCTCTGCTTATCCTCGCCATGGTTCTGCCGATATCTTATTGATAAATAGTATCTTTTTTTATACCCTTTTTCGTTACGTTGTTGTCTATTTCAGAGTCTAGGTTCGTCTTACCGAACCGTTAGCTTGTGATATTGAAACGTAAATCCTCAGGGCTCTATATCTTTTCGATGTATATAATATACGGGAATGCAAGTTGACCAGGTAGTTTTCGACTTATATGTTGTTTATCCCAAGATTTGAAACAATCCCATTGAGAATGAAAGGATTAAATGAATGGTATGCCTTAAGTCCTTAACAAAGTCAAACAATCTATTATGTCAAAGGATGTGGAAAGTGAACAGATATCCCAATAAACGTTGCAGTAGGCAACAAAGATACATTCAAAGGCCCCAGAATACTTAGAATAGCTCACGAAGCCGCTGTCCTATAATGTGCCATACCATACTTAGTATATGCTTGGTCCGTGTTATGACACTGATGCTCATCATATTACTTGCCGTGTCGTAAGCATGCACACCGTACGATTCAATATTAAAAAATTAAAAAAGTTTAGATCAGTGAAGTGAATAAAGGTCATTATTCATTGACAATTTCCACTGCTATAACCAAACTATTCTCTAAGAACTAGACATAGATGATAAGCCCGGTTCATACTAACTATCAAGGTGGCCCTTTGTACCTAAAATGCACAATAGCAGACAGACCCAGCGTTTAGCCAAACGTATCCAATATAAAACGCCCCTTTGACCATACTAATAAGGGAAATTGGTGCCATCAATGTAGCAGAACATGACAGAACATGACACATAAATATAATGACATCTCGCAAGTAGTAAAACGCCAATCTTGGCCATAGATGATGTAGAACTCGATATCCTTGACCCCTGACTAAAGTCGATATCGAGATTAATTAGACCTATATTTGTCCCAAATATGCGAAAGTAGGTGGTGTTAACTAAGTCCACGAAGCTCTTAAGTGAGAGTAGCGAGCATGGCTCTCATCAAACCAGGCGGTGGCCCTACCAAGCATAAACATGTTAGCTAAGGCTCCTCCACTTTATGATAATTATAGTGAGACGAGAGCGAGTATAAGCGCACCTTCATCTATCGATACTTAGGCACGCTAATGGACATCCTACCTTTCTTGTCCTTCTCAATGCGAACCCCGCGCCGTGGCTCCTCGATCCTCTCCACTTGTTCCTCATAAAGGACAAGCTCGCCCGTCGGTAGGCGTTCGGCCGATACTAGTTCTCGATCGGTGCTGTGACTATGCGACCGGTGTCGAGAGTGGGAGTGGGAGTGGTGGTGCCGTCGTTCCGCTTTCAGCAGGTCACGCTCCGCTTCTAATCGAGCGATTTCCATCTTGATGTCTTTATTTGATCGCCGCCGGTCACCAACTAAAGCAAGAGGTCCTACGGCGAGTTCTTCGCTGTATTCTCTGGGTTCTATGATAAGGGGAGTACGAGTCGTAGAAGTAGAATGACTACGACGGCTCCGAGTACTACGAGTAGGCGAGCTCTCGCGAATGAATGTCTCCTTGACAACCTCGACGGGGGTTTGTGTAGCTGGTGCAACAGGTGCCGCAGTATGGATAATCGCTGGGGGAGGGGGCGCTGGAATTGGCGGTGGCGGAAGTGTAAATACTTCCTCTCTTCTTTCTTCAAAGAGGCCCCCGGAAACAGAGCGAGCAGAAGCAACTTCTCGTTCGGATTTCTTGTAGTCTTCGCTCAGCTTGAGTAGGTCATCGATATTCTGTTGGCCGAGAGCTTTTTGCACAACAATGACATTACCCTAAGACAGTTAGATCAATGATAGGACATTGGAGCTGGTCTCGAACTTACCTCTTCAACATATGGATAACCGAGGTCAATGAGCGCCAGCTTTGAAACGAGTCGGTCGGGAATTCTCGTCTTTCCTTTCTTGGGATACTCGCTCTTGACACTCTTGACAGTGACACTAGTGCCTCCAGTACTGCTCGAATCATCTGATGAGATAGATGTGCGTGAGATGCTCCTGCTTCGAACACTACCGCCACGGCGTTTATCTCTCGATGCGCTACTACCGCGACGTTTTTTCAATTTAACCACCTCCCTCTCGCGAAATCGCTCAGGATAAGCATGGTATTCTTCATCGCCATAGCGATCGGGCTCAGAGATCTTGATCTCATCGAATTCTCGCTCGGCATATATTCTCGGCGGAGGCAAAGCTCTCGATCGGGGAAGGGGAATCGGCTTATACGGCTCAGGGCGGAAGTCGTCGCGACGAGAGTGGGTATCAGATTCCTCCCTATCAAGAAACCGTGGTAGGGGCCGTCTATCAAATGTATCAAGAGACGACTGCCGCCGAAGTAGCTGTCCAGGTCGTCGTGGAGGGGATGGAGGACGGAATTCTCGTTCACGTTCCCGCTCAGCCCGCTCACGACCGATAACAAGGCGCCGCTCTAATTCGGGAGGTGGGGAGCGACGAAAACGTGGACCTTCATCGTAATATCTTTTCTCGCGCGGAAAGTCCTCCTCCCACGGCCGTGGTGGTCTTCGCTCGAATCTTTCATCCACAGAAGCCTCACGAACCCGACCTCCTGGGCCGCGATTGTAATAACGGTCGTGTTCCTCAAATCGTTCTCTTTCGGGGCCTTGCCGACTACGGTCACTCTCAGCAACGAAGCGATTCTTGTCCCACCTCTCGCCATACGAATCACCGTAGGCGAGATCATCATCTACCCGCCTATGCGCCATAGTAGAATGATAGGATTAGTAGGAAATTATTGAAACAAAGAATTAATTAGTTTGATAGACAAGTATAAAAAATGATGTTGGGCGATATCGATGTAAGGATAAAATCGGGCAGAAGTTAGCGTCGTCGTAGATTTCGGACTATGACGACAGCGGGGAAACGACTTCGAAATGTCAACGTATTAGGTTGATAGGTAGTTTTACGAGTGCGCGCGGGGCGGCTTTTCGTGAAGGATATAAAAGAATTGCACTACGCCGCGCAACACAAAGTCCAAGTAGACCGTTTTTTGTTCGTCTCGGATTTTTCGCACGTTCCTGCTGCGTGTGACTTCTATGCGACTATATCTGTTGCGGACTGACCGATGAACCTGATCAGCAGCCCAAAGGCGATGTAGTGTGACAGCTGAGATGGTGTTTGTATATGTAGGTACCTATATAGGTATATACAGATACAGATACTGCGGGCTCGGTGAGAATACTGTTTGTTTTATAATATATAGTCGCAACTAAAACTTGGCAAGAGTTTTAATAGGAGTTAGAAGGGATGAGAATGACGACAAGAAATTCAATCATGGAATTGAGTTTGAAGATTTTGGAGGGGCAACCCGGTTCTTAAAAATGATCATTACATCAGTGAACATGTGGTGATGGCTTAGCCTGTCTGTCCATTAGCGCTTTAGCGCTGCATGAAAATACAAGCCAATATGTACAGCCACTATGTATCCAAAGGACCCACACAAGCAACACCGGAGGGAGCCAAGACCAATCAACAAATCTGAAGCAAGAGGGGCGTGACTGCTGGACTATGTTAGTGTAACATCGAAGCTAAGATTCTATCATAAAAATTCCGTCACCAGAAAATTTAAGTATCGTACCTAATGTAGTACCTTAGGTACCTAGGTAGATATTCAATATTTGATAATCATAAACCATCCATCATATTATATGAGGATAAGGACGACTCTTTAGGGGCAAATGGCATAAAGACTTCGTACTTCCTTCAACACCTTGGCGGTAATTGAATATTGGGCAGCGCTTGGGTTGTTGTATTTGTCCTAACTCAAGGCCTCGGCAGCCAGTTACCCATGGATCTGCTTCATCGTACAACAGTAAGATTTATCAAAGTTACATTTTACTAATATAACTATATCCAGCCCATCCAAGTAGCCAGGTACGTATGTATCGTGAGGGTCCACCAATACGATACATGCCGATTATCCCTGGTATCCTTGATGAATAAGGCCGGACATGGAAGACGTCGGACGAAAGTACAAGTTTGACAGCGTCGGAGAAAGATGATGTGTCCTATAAAGCTATTAGTGCTTTCTTTTCGTGGATCTCGACGGGATCTAGAATTTCGTGTTGTGATGGGTGGAGAAGTTCCCAAGCTTGACTTCCAGGATATTAAAGCCAAGCCTTTGATGCAAGGTGACGTCGTTCAAATTCATATAAGCTTTCGAATCGGGCTTTCTCATTCCGCTTACTTAGCGATAAACGAATGTGGCCCGTGTTATCCAACCAGACTTTTCATCTTTTTCAACCTGTTGAATTGTTTTCCCCTTTTCTAATTTGCATTTCTTAACCACGCAATTTCCAATTCGTAACAAGGTACGATGTAGTCGCCACGCCCAAATCCCCAGACGGCTTAACGAGTCATGAATCTGCTTTTCGCGCTTACGTGCGTATATTCGTACGTTCTCCGGCGACCGTGAAACTAGAAGCGCTGGGTCATATTTTGTGGACAACCACGCAATTGCTGGTGCCCAACCAACGCAACCAAGGCTAGACCTTCAACCTACTTCAACTAGTCAGGGGTCCTCGAATTAAGAAGAAGCCTTCATTGGACCCTGGATCCGTTTCTGTCAGGAAATGCATAATCTATTGATTGGCCGCTAGATTCCTTTGGAAAGGTCCGTTACTATTTCTACAAAGTCAAGTAGAAGTGGTTCATATGGCCGCAGCCCATCTATGTTACCATTGTTGATATTATACGTGCTATTAACAATAGTCATGGTCCTCCCTTTCAAGCTGAAATCCGTACTTTGAATACAAGAGCTTGGCTATCGAGGCTATAGCCGCTCTCGTCAGAATACGGAAGCTTGCCTCCATTCATAAAGCCCTTTTGAGTGATAAAGTCGTTGTCGCTTAGACTAAAGACATAGAATTCTCCATTGGAGACACTGGGATCGACAGGAACTTTTCCAATAGACTCCCATTTCTCATTCTTCATATTATGATGGGTCAGTCTTAAGCCGCACCTGAGCTTAAGTTTATGAGTAGCAGGGGACGACTTACCAGTAGATATTGGTCTTGGTCACCACCATTGTGGATGCCGAATCGGTTTAGCTGCGCATTGACGTTGAAGTCGAGAAAGCTGCAATACTTCGCTGTCGTGATATTCTTCTTGAGCTTCCCACTCTTGGACTTTGCAATGTTACAGTCAGTGCAATCATAGTCTCCAGCTGCCTTAATATCCGTGGCGTCAGAAATGTCAAAGACATCGACCTGACGATAGACAGAAAGAGAGCTATCGGCACCGTGGCCAGCGCCAGAGTCTCTAGAAAGGATAAAGAATTGACCATTCTCGAGGGCATGTATCTCGGACTGTGCGGCTGCTTTAGGATTCTTAGATTTCTTCGCCGTCGGATCATTATATAGGGGTAGAGGCACAACCCATTCTCCCGCGTAGACCGGTGCAAGTCGATTCGAAACATCATACTTAAGAAATCTAGTATACCGCATAGTTTGCTTCTCTAAACCCTAATATTACAGTTAGCTTTTAACCAGTTTAGTCAAGTCTCAGTCTGCTAATAGGCATTCCACCTCGGAGACGTAAAGTTGCCATTGTTGGTTCTGCCATGCCCTGCTAGGGTCACAGGTTCTCATGGCTTGGTGGAGTGTTACACTTACACCATCTTGGACGGTTGCGGCCTGCAGAAGTACCCACAACGACTTGCCGTCTTCCGAGACTGTGAGGCCCTCGAAACCTACATTTCGAATATTTAGATCACATGTATTATATCACATATACGGAGCATGGGAGCTTACCATGATTATTATCACGGCCACTATCAGGATCCGCTGGGTCTACATCGTCTCCTTCGCCATTATCGATATAATATGGCGGGCTATTAGCAGAGAATGAAGTTTCCTCGTTGCGCACCGGTACGATCGCGTCATTGGGACGAATTGCGCTGAGCATCTTGCCATCAGGGCTAAACAGATCTGGTCACTCATTAGTCAAAGACTTCTTTCGTCCCAGATAGTGTCAAAACTCACATATATAAGGACCATATTCATCAGACACCCAAAAGCTGGAGTCATCATTCACATAAAGTCCCTCCGCATCGACAGGGATACGTTTACCACCCGGTCCATCCCCGCCAAAGCCGTCGCCCGTATAAGTAGCAACGGGAAGATCAGGGAAGCCAGAAAATGATATGTGTCCAGTAGCATCCGCATCTAACCCAGTGCAAGGCGTCCCGTCAGGTCCAGAGAAGAGTATCGTGTCCAGATACTCAAAGTATAAGTTTGGACTAGACGGTTCGTCCACAGTTGCATCAGGCTTCGGCATGAATATGATGCTGAACTTATGGACTCGGGGATTGAAGTTAAGTGTCCCTTGAGTGTTCCTAGTAGTAATAAATCAAACCCTTTAATCTTCAAACAAATATATGCTAAGGAAGGCCTCTGAGATCCGTGGCACCCCGTAATAAGCTCTTAAGTTACAAGCAAGCACCCGCAGTTTTAATAGCTTAGCTTTAACTGAAGTCATCTCGAGGGCATCATAAAATAGATTTGAAAAGGTTACTTACCAACCACGATCAGGCAACGACCACAGGATGCCTGAGTAACTCCCATTGTCAAGCTTATTCCAAGCAACCGAATCTAGATGTATAGAGGAGCCAAGTCCGCCGAGGGTGTCACCGAATTTGTCAACTACATCAGAGACAACGTATCCGTAGCCAGCAAGCTCCTCATACTCGTAGACTATACCATTGCAAGTAGTCTTATTCACACTCCACGCAGTGTTACTACCATCTCGGTATTTTACAGCGGCGCCGATAGCGCTCACGGCTAGGGAGGCCGTGAGTAAGAGTACGTTCATACTTGAAGCTAAAGCTAACATCATAAACGGTGACAAGATCCTACAGAAAACAGGAGCAACACATCGCGGATTGATACTTTATTAAATACTTCTACCTATAAGATTAGTATCTACCTAAGAATCAGCTACCATTTTCGGCCCGGTCACAATCTGCGCTTGCGACACATACGGCAGGCCCTTGCCGGGAGATCAGCCAGTCATCTCTATTCAGCACGGCGCCAAGGTTAACTTTTTTATGAGTGAATAAGCAATAAAAATGCCGAACTTGGGAGGTGGCAGCGTTAGGCTCTGCGGATTATCCGGTTACCCTGGCACGGCGCTGGGAGGGTAAGAGAGCACGTTGTTGTCTCCTGAAGTCTTATTCGCCGAAGCCCCCAACCGACCTGTCGTGCTGAGATACTAGGCGACGAATCGGGCGGTAGGGGGGATCCCATGTCATACATTTAACAAGAAAAATTGTTAATTGTATTCGAGGACGGCGGACAAGCACGTGGGATGTTTCTGTGTTTGAGGTATAATTATTCCTTGATAAGCCTAGGCGTGTTCAGTTATAAATGCGCTTGAAGATTCTCATTAGATTCTCATCAGATTATATCCATAACTTCACGTTATCTTACCGTGCAAATCTACGAAACTCTATCGACTATTAATTTCATAATTATCTACCTAGGTAAGTAGATATTGTCAGATTATGTTTTATGAGCAGGCTATTATACTATACGCTTTTGCAAAAAGAAAACTGGTGAGAGCTTCACGAAGCTGTCGGCAAAAGTTCGGGAAAGACGTGTAGAGCCCCCTCAGAGTTACATAATGCACATAAGATATGTAATTATATGTACCTAACCCGTATATATATTAAAGGGTATTTCTTTTTTGGCACACCAGTTCTTCCAGAATTTCACTTCTCGAGGACGACCATGTCTCAATGCTCACAGTAGAGAGCAAGGGGTCTTACTGTCAAATATTATAAATAATCCGCCAGCAATAACGTATATTAATACTTCGTCTAGAGCTATCGATACTCGCTACTCATAATTTGAAGGGGCTTTCAATCCCATCTCGAGGGGTGTCATAGACCGTTATGTGTCATAGACCATTATATCACGATCTATTTCCGGATACTCTACTCATCCTTCCCTGTGATTGACAAGCTACATTATATGGACTTGTTTCATGGAGCATTAACGCAGGTGTTCAAACCGAAGGAGTCTAGGTTGGTAGGAAGCCGCAAGTCTAATATTTATCCCACTAGTTACAAAATTGGAACCCTATTCTTAACTTGGATTTTGTTAGATATACCATAGGTTTCATAGCTAACTATTTTGATGTCGTTGATAGGTAGTTCGAAGCTAACAGAAGGGGAGACGGGCGTACCGCCCTCTTTATCGCGATATTGCTGCTCTGGAGCTATTTAATGATATGCCTAAGGGAGTGATTCGTCATCTGAGATGGGTTAGTATATATAAGTATTATAAACGGGTCATCTATAACTGTAATATTTATAGTTGTCGGGACGTATTTAATAAGTGTTTGTTTGAGTTAAACGATCTAGTTTCTAAGACGTCGGTCAAAAGCAAATCAAACCTAATAATGCTGATCTCGGTTCTCCAAGCAGCCTAGAACAGTGCTATCATAGAGGAGTATTACGTAGAGAGAGGAGAGTATGGAGTAACGATGGAGATGCTATCTCTAATGCAACCTGATCACAAAAATAAAAACGGGGGAGGCAACCTTAATGCGGGGAATAGAGAACCAATAACCCATCATAACTGGCGATTTCGGCTCTTTCTATACATAAATTAAGATTACTGACCGTACGAAAGGCTATTTCATAGTCCATCCCCTCACTTTACGTTTATAGTAACTCGTAAACTAAAGCTTAAACAATCGGTCATATTCTACCAGAAAAGGAGCATATTCCAACCGACTAATCACAATATCGATTTCGGTTCTTCAGGTATAAAACGAACAAAATCGAGAGGTTGAGTCTCGTATAAACCTGAAATAAGTAGTATAGTATTTTCACCTTCTTTAATTACCTACCTAGTTAAGAAAAGACCCGCAAGATCAAACAAGGTAAGGTAGTGCATCTTTCCTTTGTCCTAGACCCCGTACCCCATATTATGCATGAACCAGGGCTTAAGACTTGGTCATGGCCTAGTTGTTAAGCTATTAATCAATATTGACACGCAAGGCCAGGTATATAACATCTGGCGTATAACTCTCTTCCTAATGTATCTTCTAATTACTTAAAGTCCTTCATTGTAACCGCCACCAAAAGATCCCACCAGTAGACTTGGTATACTTATCATGACTGAAGACGATTATGGCATTAAAGAAGCCCCCAAGCAGGTCGACAATGGCGGACTTGAGCATATCAAAAATAATGTAAAGATTGATACTAAAATTGATCAACACCATGCGGAAATGTACGCCGAAGCCTTACGGAAATATCCAGATGAAGCTTCCATTGACAAAGAAGCCGAGAAGAAACTCAAGCAGAAGTTGGATAGACGCATACTGCCTCTGCTAGGAATATGCTACTTCTTCTACGTATGAGCATCCGCCTATATTAAAACAATCAGCGAGACTAACCATGATGTCCAGTACGTCGACAAAACTACTCTCTCATATGCCGCCATTTTTGGCATACAGTCAGACCTTCACTTGAAGGGGACCGAGTACTCGTGGCTCTCGAGCATTTTCTACTTCGGCTGGCTCTTCTGGTCCATCCCGTCGAACCTTATCATGCAACGCTGTCCGCCAGCCTATTACTTAGCATTCAACATATTCATGTGGGGGTTGCTCTTAATGGCCCAGGCCGCAGCTAAGGACTTCGCTGGCCTTACTGCTTTAAGGATCCTTTCCGGTGCTTTCGAAGCTATTGCGGACCCGGCTTTCATGCTTATAACGTCGATGTACTATACGCGTGAAGAACAACCTTCTCGTATCTCGGCGTGGTATGTTTGGAATGGTATTGGGATAGCTGGTGGTGGTCTCATTGGTGAGTGGCAACCTGATAGGTCCGCAAGTATGGAGAGAATCATAGCGACTGACATGAACAGGATACGGAATTGGTCAGATCGAAGGTGCACTTCGCTCGTGGCGATATGAGTTTATAGTAGTAGGTGCACTGTGTACTTTCTGGAGCATCGTCCTGTTTCTCCTCTTGCCGAACTCACCCACGACATTCTGGGGCTTCAGCAAACAAGAACGATTGCTCATGATAGCTCGTATTCGCGGCAACCAGACCGGAATCGAGCATCAAAGAATTAATTGGGGCCAGATTAAGGAAGCTTATCTTGACTACAAGACTTGGCTCTTCGTGTTATTTGGATTCCTCGGGGCGATCCCGAACGGGGGCATCTCCAATTTCTCAACTTTAGTTATTCAGGGGCTAGGGTTTGATACACTACACACGGCCTTACTGGGTATACCACAGGGTGTTCTCGTCGTCATCTGGATCGGTCTCGGGGCGCTTGCTAATAGGTGCATGCCGGCTAATAGCCGCACTATTGTTTCTGCTTTGTTCATGGTGCCTACCATGGCTGGAAGCTTGGGCTTCTTGCTCGCCCCTGCTGACGCCTATGTTGGGCGATTGATCTGCTTGTAAGTTTGCGAGTCCGCTTAGAGGTGTGATAATTCGGCTAGTACTAACAGTTACCAGCTACCTAACTGGTTCCTATCAGGCGTCATTCGTAATTTCTCTGTCGCTAGTAACGAGTAACACCGGAGGACAATCTAAGAAGATGATCGTGTCCGGGATGGTCTGGTTTGGCTCGTGCGTCGGAAACATCGCGGGGCCCTTCTTTTACAAATCCGAACAAGCACCATCCTACCATCTCGGCATCGGATCTCTCCTTGTTGCAAACGTTGCCGAATTCGTCCTGTTCTTCGTCTTCCGCTACGCGTTCAAGTGGGAAAACAGGCGAAAAGAGAATGTCCGTGCTGCTTTGCGGGAAACGGGTGTGATCACGGATAGCGCAGAGGGGCTGAACGCGACGGCGTTCCAGAACTTAACGGACAAAGAGAACCCAAATTTCGTTTATGTATATTAAACCCTAAGTTATGGAATTTGATATTTGGAAATCGCAAAGTGTGTAATTATTTCATGATAAAACGACGATATGAAGGCCTGGGTGTATCTAGCACTAGTCACCATATCTCGTATATTTTATTTATAGCTGTTGATCTTTTATTGTAGCTCGGTCTTGGTCTGATAGTTCGAATAAGCTAGTAGCGACGTAAAAAGTTCTCAGAAGTATGAATGCAGCGCTTTGCGCAGGATGGGCAGATATTAGGCAAAACTAGAGGGTATAAGCGAATGAGAATACTACATGGTGTACCTATTGCTACATAATCGAGCTTAGGCTATAAACCCGCCATGTGATCTTTCACATGAATTTATTCTACTGGCTTTAGGTCAGACCTAAGAGTTCCTGTTCGGAAATAGTAGGAATCCTGGTTGCTAACCCAACGGGGCGTTTATTTCCACACGAATCCAAGGAGCCACTCTCCAAGAACTTTCTGATACGCTGCCTCTTTCAACTTCGCATCTTCCGAACCTTCTTGTCCAAGCAACCGAGGTGGTAGATGATCAAATCCATGGACCTGATCGGGTATCAGTAACCATCGTACGCTGTTCCTCCCTTCATCCTCGACATGCTCGAACGCGAATCTCTCATCGTCTAAAATGAGCTCCCCCTTTCCTGGTCCCAGCTTCTCTTGACCTACAATATCCGTCAATAGCGGCTCCGGTCGTCCCGCCAGTTTATTCGCCATGCACCACTTAAATATGTGTTAGTAACTCCGTCGGTGTTTCAAATAGGAAATCTTGGATTCTATCATATGGTAAGAAAGAAAAAGGACTATTAAAACCTACAGTTTCATGTGCGAGTTGATCCAATTCCATTCCGATAAAGAATATATGCGGAGGTAGGGTATTTCGAGGAGCAAAGTATGATGAGAGCAGCGGATCTGCTGTGTTAAAGCCCGGTTCGATATAACTCCATAGGAAGAATGGAGATGGCGTTGCCAGGAAATCAACCGGCGCAGAGCGCATACCCGGGCCAAGACCAGGTTTATAATATCGCGTCTTGGCTTTGATCTCCGAGGGAATAGTCTTGTCTACGACAGCGTATATAGGTATAGCGGCTGAGGGCTTAACCTTTTCTCGGATCGAGGGCAGCTGGCATACACTGAGGGTCAAGCTACCACCTGCCGAGAAGCCGCCGATCGCTATGCGGGTCTTGTCTATCGGAAGGCTATCATCGTCAAGTGTCGCTAGGATGAGGGCTTCGAGATCGTAGGTTGCGGTCGGGAAAGGATAATACGGGGCTTTACGGTAGTCAAGCGCGACTACAAGTACATTGTGCATATTGGCGAAATGCGCATTCCATGCATCATCATCGTTTGCGCGACCGACACAGAACCCGCCGCCGTGGATAGTATATATGGTCGGTAGAGGCGCCTTCGATGTCTCAGGGTCGTACGACTTGGGGAAAAAGACCCTAAACGCAAGAGAAAATGCTTGGTCAGATCTAGCTAGGAATTATCATGATCAAGATGACCGTACCTAATTGACAAAGATGGTCGACACGGGTATGCTTTTACATAGTTTGGAGGGATCTCCGGGGGATAGGCCCAGTCATGGAACCAGTCTACCGGTACTTTGAATACTTGGAATGCGTAGATGACTGCGCCCCGGTAGAGTCGCTCAAATATTGGAAGACGCGGCTGTTGAAGAACGCGGATATCCAACTTGCTGACTTCATTCGCCATGGCTAGTCGATGTTTTCTTTTTTTGCTAGTTAGACATAAATATATTTCATGTAAAGATTATGTGTATCAGTGTATCGTACCTGGGGTAAACCCATGCGATTGTCTAGGCATAGACATCTAGGCATACTGCCTTACGCCAATGGTAGACGCGGCCTTTATAATTCTACCCTGAATGTTGCATGGTATCGATTCGTTATCCTTGTTGTGTTGTACGTGGGCTGTGTTGACGAGTGGAATAGCTACTGGCTTTAGGTACATTAGGCACTACCAAGCATGCTGAGGTTAGAGATTATGTAATATTTAGGGCGCTATCGATAGGCACCTAGGTACCTAAACACCCGTTCTTAATTACGACTGCAGAACACTGAGAACAGCACACATCCATGTAGAGCCTGTTTCTACCTAATACAACGTTGGTAACATCGTGTATAGCCTAACTTGATGTCCAGATTCCAATGTCGCGGCTAAGATTCAAATTCAACGCCAATTCTTAGCCACAAGCCGCTTGGCCTTAGAAATGGCCGAAATTATTCTCTATTATCTTTCCTAGTCTCTCTCTCCTAGTCTCGTATTCACTCTAATATACCGCGTCGACGTTAGAATATGAGTTTTAGAAAAACCTAACATCTTAGCCCTTAACAAACGAATGACTACCTAATGAAATTGGCCAATCAAGCCGCAGCCCGGCCAAAACGGCTCTATAGTACAGCGCTCGGTATTGTACCATGTTTAATAACGCACCGCGAACGAACACTCGGATTTAGACCCGGGTGCGGACTCGTCATGCCTATACCTAACATGGTAAGACTATTTTCAGTTATTTTACCATGTTTGAAGTGTTAAGAGTATATATATCTACGTGTCTCTGGGGAACATAAACTTTGAACTGTCCAAAACGCTCTGTATGAACAACTTCTATCCGATGCTGTAGCTGATCCTATCTCCGGCAGGATGTTATTTTCTACTTGTGTAAATGCCAACGGTCAATCTCTAGGACCTAGAGTCCTAGGGTGTCGGGGCGATTTTGACTTCACTATTAAGTTCGAACGGCTGTTTTTCTCCCTTATGCCCTCGGTTGCCCTCATTCTTCTATCGTCGTGGAGAATTTATCTGCTCACACAGAGACCTACGATTGTTGATGCTCCATTGCTACGGCAGGTAAAACTGGTAAGTGTCCTTTCTATAAAATAGTACCTAAGCTAGGTATAAGATGGATTTTTACACCCATGTAAACTCACATATCTATCTGCTTAGGGTGTTCTCGGTTTATATACTCTCCTGGAGTTTTCTTCGGTCGTCCTTCTTACCGTGTTCTCGCTTGGTGCTGACAATGTTGACATTGCTTCTTCCGTGCTTCGTCTTCTTACGGACTTTTACATGATTGGGTTATCTTACTTCGATCATGAAAAGTCTCCAAGGCCATCGATTCTTCTTGGTGCATATCTCTTTTTGACACTCCTGTTTGATATTACTCAGGTCCGTACGTTTTGGCTAGCTTCACAGACCAGACCAGAGATAGCGTTCTCTACTATTTTTACGGCTGTGTTGGTTACGAAAGTTGGTATGATCTTGCTTGAAGCTCAACGGAAAACGAAATAGGTCATCTTGAATGCTAAAGAGCATAGCCCAGAAGAAACGAGCAGCATATTTGACCTAGGTGTTTACTCTTGGCTCAACTGGCTATTTCTCGAAGGATATCGCAAAGTTTTAAGTATAGAGGACCTATATCCACTCGACCAGAACATCGCTGCCGATCGTCTCTCAAAAGTCTTTGCCCGGCATATGAGCGATGAAAGGCTTAAGGGTCATAAGCCTAGTCTTTTCAAGGTCTTAGCTAGGACGCTTTTAGTACCTCTCATACTCCCAATTCCTGCAAGGCTTGCCAGGATCGGATTCACTTTCTGTCAATCCCTATTTATAAGCAGCCTTACGACACGACTGTCGCAATCCGAATCGGGATTGCCAGCCAGCATCGGGTACAGTTTTATCGGCGCTAGCATTTGTATATATTTCTCTATTGCAATTTCGACGGCGCTGTACTGGTATGTTCACCATCGGATGCTCTACATGGCACGGGCCTGTCTCGTTACGGCCGTTTACGCAAAAGCTACAGAGACTCGTGAAGACGAAAATGCTTCCCTAACCTTGATGAGTACGGATGTAGAACGTACCATGAGTGGGTTTAAATCTTTGCATGAAATTGTATGTGGGTTTCTTAATTGCCTGCCTTCTCCCCCTTTCTCTTAAGTTTCCACCCCCCTCCGCCAAACTCACCCAGTTATTTTGATAATTGTTAAAACCAATCTTCGGAATAAGATTTGGCATCGCTAATTATATAATTGTAGTGGTCAAATTTTATTGAAGTTGGATTGTCAAGCGCTTTATTGTATAGGTCGCTTGGCGCTGCATGTGTGGCTCCTATAATCATAGTCTTGGTATGTGCAAGCGGAATTGGTGTCATCATACAGTTTACGGGTAAAGGACAAAGAACGTGGATGGCCGGTGTTCAAAAACGTGTCGGACTCACCTGGATGGTTATTGCGACGATGAAGAACATTAAACTCTCTGGTCTTATTCATCCGATTGCCCGTGTCGTTGAAAAGCTTCGAGTCGATGAACTAAAAGCAGGTCAGGATTTTCGAACATTACTACCTCTAATAGCGGGAGTCTTCGCCTATATCCCTTTACTTGTTTCTCCAGCTGTCACTTTTGCAGTGGCCCGAAGAAGCCTAGACGCCGCAAGGCTATTTACTTCTGTATCTTACCTTCTATTAATGACATCCCCTCTCAGCAATTTATTCCAAACTTTACCTCAATTCGTCGGAGCGCTAGCCTGCCTCGGTCGCATTCAGGAGTTTCTAGAGAGAAAGTCACGAGATGATTTTCGCATTGCGTTTACGGAATCACGAGATTCGACAGAAAAGCCCTTCGTGGATGAGTCTTCAGCTTTGCTAGCTGTGACTATAAAGGATGGTAGCTTTGGTTGGGAACCCGATAAGATGATCCTTAATAATATCGATATTAAGATCCCTAAAGGTTGCCTCACGATGATCGTTGGTCCTGTTGCATCAGGAAAATCGTCTTTATGCAAAGCCCTCTTGGGAGAAATACCATATCATCGGGGGACAGTCATAATAACTAGCAACCTCCAACGTGTGGGCTATTGTAATCAAACACCGTTTCTTTCAAATGGCAGCATCAGGGAGAATATTATTGGGTATTCACCGTTCGATCCTGAGCGATATGCTGAGGTCGTTGACGGAACAATGCTCGGCGTTGATTTCGAGATACTGCCTCTGAAAGATATGACGAATGTCGATAGCAATGGAATAACTCTTTCCGGTGGTCAGAAGCAACGTGTGTCGCTAGCGAGGTGTCTTTATCTGCAATCCGACCTTCTAATTATGGATGATGTGTTCAGTGGCTTAGATGCGGACACTGAAGACCTGGTATTTCAGCGTGTGTTTGGGGCGAATGGGATCCTCAAAAGACGCCAAACAACCGTCGTACTCTGTACTCACTCCGTCCGTGATCTTCCAACCGCCGCGCACGTTATTACTTTGGCTCCTGACGGGTTTGTCACCGAGCAAGGCACATTCGACAATCTTATAGTTAATCGAAGCTATATTCATAGTCTTGGTGTCAAGTCCTCATCTGCAAGCCAGATGGCCAGCGACAAAATAGTGTCCGAACCTGACGCCCCTGAACCTCTACATGATCTATTAGGCAAGATACCTATACTACCTCCGGCCCTAAGTATAAAGAATAAGGCACGGCTGATGGGCGACAAAACTGCTTATATGGTATATCTAAAGAGTATGGGGATGGTACTCGGGACTTGTCTGCTCATTTTGGGCCCGCTCTTTAGTTTCTTTTGCAATTTCCCAACAGTGTGGTTAAAATACTGGTCGGATGATGCTACGGTTGCAAATCCGTCACACTCTTTTGGTTACTATGCGGGAATCTACGCTTTGCTCCAGACGAGCGCCTTGATGTCGTTATTGTTCCTTGCAATCCTAACCTATATTACAGTTAACAACTGATCAGGAAAGTCTCTCCACGACGATGCTCTGCGGACTCTTACACGTGCACCACTAAGTTTTTTGACTACCACCGACCAAGGGATCATCACGAATCTGTTTTCTCAACATCTAAACCTTATAGACAACGACCTACCTCATGCTCTCATTAACGTAACAAACGCAGTACTTGTAGCCATTGGACAGGCGGCCGTTATCGCCACTTCGTCGCCATTCCTAGCGATCAGTTACTCATTTCTAATAGCTGTACTGTACGGAATTCAGAAGTTATATCTTCTAACTTCAAGACAGCTGAGATTACTCGACTTAGAAGCGAAAAGCCCACTCTAGTAAGCAAATATCCCCTTTAAGTAATGGAAGATTCCATAGTGCTTTAGTCTCTATCTTCAGCTAAACTAGTTGGAATAATTGTATCGAAATCTGGCAAATTTTACTAATACGCATAGCACTCATTTTCTTGACACGTCGAATGGTGTTGTTACCCTTCGAGCCTTTGGTTTTATTGCCAACGACCGTTCAAAGAATAGCTACCTCTTAGATACGTCTCAGCGACCTGCATACCTCCTAACTATGATTCAACAGTCAGTTCTCCTCTAACCCTAATCCCCCCTATAACTAAGCAAAATAATGTCTCGGATTTCCATGAATTCACATATTCATTTGCCCCTGTACTCCCAGTCTACTTGAATCACTAACATAATCTTATAGATGGCTTGGTTTAGTGCTAAATTCTGTCATTGCTATAATCGCCGTTATGCTTACAGCCCTCGCTATAAGCCTACGCTCTAACTCCGGCTTCACTGGCGCGTCTTTAGTGACCTTAATGGGGTTCGGAGAAACACTCACAAACGTCGTTACGTACTATATATTGCTTGAAACGTCCCTTGGTGCTATTACTCGACTAAAGTCTTTCGAGAAGGACGCTGGATTAGAAGACAAGGATGATGAGGATATCATTCCGCCTGAGGAGTGGCCACAGAATGGGGAAATTTCCCTCAAAGGCGTCTCAGCCAGTTACGGGTAACAATCCCCTTCTATTATTCAACCAAACAAGAGCTTACATACTCTAGCGCCGAGGGTGCAACTGAAGTCGCAAGCATGGCACTAAAGAATATTAAACTCGAAATTTCTCCCGGGGAAAAGGTTGCAGTTTGTGGTAGGACAGGAAGTGGCAAATCATCGCTCGTCGCCCCCCTGATGAAGCTTCTTGACCCAGTCGACGATACACCAGATCGCGTATCCATAGACAATATACCTCTCTACCGCGTGGATCGCGCCACCCCCCGACAGCGTATTATTGCCATTCCTCAGGATATTGTATTCCTACCTGATGGTTCTACTTTCCAGGAAAATCTGGATCCTTTCAACGTTTCTACGGCCGCGGATTCTCGGGTTGTCCTCGATGCAGTGGGCTTATGGACATTTGTGCGCGATCGGGGAGCACGCTGAGTCAAGGACAGCGACAACTCTTCTTCCTTGCTCGGGCAATCCTTCGCAGACGTGTCCGAGCACGCAGTCTTGGGCTTGGTGGTGGAGGTACTGAAGGTGGTGTTTTGCTACTTGACGAAGTAAGCTCGAGCGTCGACCAAGAGACGGAGAAGGCAATGAAAGAGGTGATCAGCGTCGAATTTAGGGAATACACGGTTATAGCTGTAAGCCACCACTTGGACATGGTCATGGATTATGATCGTGTTGTCATTATGGATAAGGGTGAGATTGTCGAGGTGGGCAACCCGGCTCAGCTGGTGAAGCAAACGGGGACTAGATTCGGCGAACTATGGAATATCGGGGGGAAGTAGTCCAATAGCGATTGTGGAACTTGGTGTAGTAATTGTAATTGATAATCCAATAATAATATTTCGTACAAGTCTTTGCAAGTTTTGATAATTGTTATTCATCCAGCGTAGAAGCAATATGGAGAAGTCCTCGTCAAACGTGAAATACCATCTAACGTACATAATGAAAGCAAACGCGTATAAAATAAATAAATAGGTAGTAAGGAACGTTCTTCTTCATATCCCCAGCAAGCCGGAGATTGTGATGAAAAACAGTGGCGCCCGTGTTTATGGCCTTGGAGACAGTGTAATACCAAGGTCAAGGGCCACGGGCAGCCCACAGAGCAAAAGTAGAAGTGTAATCCAGAAAATCGGATACAGTCAGACATCACTAGATGAGACCACAAGGAGAAACGCTGGGCTAAGAACAACAAGCATTCGTCGCATTGGCATATCCGAACCAACCAACGCTCCCTCACCCTCAGAAACAAGTATCAAGAACGGGAAGATAGCCAACGATGCATGAGAATTTCTTTGCTACTATGGAATCAGAGGTCTAACCCGGAGGCGATGTAAAACTCACGGAAGACCACCCCCCCAGATCCGCGATGAGATTTTACTAGACATGAGTAGCGCAGTGGAGTCCCCTGACCAACCGAACCGAGCGCCTGCACAGTGGGCTGGCCGACTCGAGGGGAAGAGTTGATCCGGACCTGACGCGCATCGGTGTCACCATAAACGCCGGGAGGCACAGAATCGAAGGGATGCAACCAACGATGTGCCGCCCAAGGGAATGCAACCCTTCATGCAGGGAATGAGGCACCCTGCAGGGACGAGTGAGATGCAAAGATTGGCCCCTGAAAGCCCCGGCAAAGCGCTGACAATCTCAAGAGGGACTTGAATCCGAAAAGACCCCGAAGGCAGTCTTTCGAAATACCAGATAAGCCCGGGTGAAGGTTATTCTTCTAGTACATGTGTCTGAACCGCATTTTCTTAGATGATGAGGAAAAAAAAAAAAGAGGAAAGAAAAATGTAAGTTGGTGGGGAGGAACCCTTGTTTATATATATGTGGGGGAGGGGCGGGAAGATCACCCAGGGTGACGGCACACTAGGCTTGATTTTAAATGGTCTGCTGCCTGGAAAATTCCGATTGGCTAACCCCAGATTTTCTGATTTGATCCACCTCGATTAATTAAGCAAAGTTGAATCACCCCTGCTCATTGGCCCCCACTATTTTTTTGATCTTGAGATGATTTTAGAAATACGAAATACTTCGTTAAATCAGTAGGTAGGTACGCAGGTACACTGGGTACATATGTACCTGTCACTTCCTACGAGAGGCAGTCGCGATGGACTTGAGGGAATCAACAACGCACTTTCCTGCAGATAAGATGCGCATCGTTTTGAGTACCTAGGTACCGCACATCAAATACCTATAAGGTACACCATTCCTTATTGGAAACTCCCATAGATCGTGGCCAATGACAACCTCTAAGAGATACATAATTAATAGTTAATGTAAGTATTACGTGACTAGATCTACGTATATACACGCCCGTTGAGTTTTGACAGTTGTATTTTGGTAAATAAGAGTATCAACTTCGGTATTCATGATAATATCAAAATTTCCCCTGTAGCTCTTAAGTCCCGCTAATAGGTACTAAGACACCCAGGTATATCGCAAAGATATTGTTATATGATCCTCCCTAAGCCAGTCCTCGGAGAATTAACGACAATAAGTGCTATATAAACTATACGTACTGACACTAGATGTTCTAAACCTGAAGGGGTGGCAGCATTTTGGCCTTTTCCAGCTCCCGGAATGTATGCTCAAACTCGTCCCAGGTGTCCGCATATCCAGTCCAACCCAGCTTTCGTGCTTTGCTCATGCTCGCAACACAGCTATAGTTGCGGCCAAGTAGGAAGCCTAGGAAGCCCCAAGTAGCTCCATCCCAAGCAGCTTGATCAAGGTCATATTGATCACGCAGCGTCTCCCATGCTTTAATAACCTCCGGACGCTTAGCCCACTTCTCGAGGTCGATCTGACAGAAGAGCTCAGAGGGCTGTTTGAACTCATCTTTGAGTCCGACCTTCTCCGCGACCTCAGCTACTGGTGGCCGTGCGTGCAGTTTCGTGTGGCTGCTCTCGTATCCGGGGTAAGCTTTAAATTCATCTCCGGCAGGGAACATCTTATCGGGAATATTACACCCAAAGCGTGCTGCCATCCGGGGCCATAAATCTTGCCAGCTCTGTGTGTCTCCGTTGATGACATTGAAGCGCTGGTTATTGGCATTAGGAGTTTTGCCCGCCCAGAGGCAGAAGTCGGCGTGCAATCTAGCTGATGTCCAACCATTGAAGGCTAAGTAGTTGACTTTGTTCCCGGGGAAGACGAGCTTCGAGCCCTCAAGTTCCTTGCTAACAGCACAGTACTATAGAGTATTAGTATCGTTATATTGGCTTAGGTTGTAGTAGTCGTCTATGCATTAAGACGTAATACTCGAGCCTCATGCACTACATTCGAATGGCTAGTATGAAATCAAAAATATACTTACCAAGCCAAGCGAAGTAGCAAGGTTCATGAAATTTGCCCTAGCGAAGCCGATGACATCCTGGGGGTAAGTCACAACCCAAGTCCATTTGTTGTGGTGGTCCGCAGTGTACTTCTCTAAAATGCGCTGCTGAGTATAATAGAAGTTGGGTGGGCGATCCTCTTGCTCAAGCCAGAACAGTGAGTCTTCGTCATCTTCACGCATAGGGTTCTTAGGCTGTCCTTGATGTACCCCATACTGTTTGAGGCCACATGTTAGACTAAAATGCTTCAGTTCGCGAGTTTGACCAGATTTGATGAGCGCCTCAAGGAAGTTTGATAGCATAGAACCGTTGATGCGTGAGGCTTCTCCCTCATCTGGGTCCGCCAAATAGGCACAGAAGTAAATGTGTGTCACGGGTGGAATGTGCGACAGGGACTTGCTCATCTCCTCCGCCGACGATTGCAAGTCTAGAGTTGCATGCTTGATCTTGGGATGCTCCGAAGACTTTTGGGACCTAGATAGTGTGTAGATTTCGGTGTACTCGGGTGCCTTGATTAAGGCGTCAACCACTGCTGTTCCAGTGATACCTGAGTAGTCAAAGTCATTAGCCCAGAAATATGCGCAAATTGAATGGAGGCTAAATTCATCATAAGTTAAAGTCCAATGACTTAGACTTACCAGTGGCACCAGTGACTATGGCTGTCGGCATCATAAAAGTATAGAATTTTCAAGTAACTACAAATTTTAGCTGCGCTTGTTTGATTTGTGGTTGATATTATTAACTTACATAGGGAAATAGAATAGGTTCGTCAAAATTTATTCTTGATTAATAGGAGCATAGATTCTAGTTAAATCTCATTAGCCACTGTTATCATAGAATAGTACTGCTGTCAGTATGACGTCGTAGAGTAGAATACGATGTGGGGGTATTCTCCAGTATAGTGCAATTTGTTACCAAAACGGAACATGATGGAATAGTCCTGGCTATAGTCGGGAATAGATTGCTAAATTCATCCGGCACCTAAAGGTACGTTAGCTTGATGTGATTAATCATAGTATAGGTGGTAGTTTCATATTTTGTAGGTCATATGTCTCCCTATATGTAACATTACGTAGGAATGTCATCCGATGTAGGTGTATTTTCAATAAGGCCTATTGTATCTAGAAGTTACCTATTAATAAATGAAAATAGTTTAATCCTATAAACTACCTATCAAGGCCAGTCGCCTAACACTAATAATTTTAGCAATAGAAGCTCAGATATTAGTAGTTATGTTTACTATCTACAATCAATGGTATAAAACGTATAGGATAAGATATATGACATTTCTTAATGTTTTAGCTATCTATCTGAAAGTCTCTGGTTTTAACAAACCTCTATATAAAAATTTAGCTACCTAGATAGTTGCCTATGCTTAAATGGCTAGTTTCAGGTTACTAAGACCTATCGAATTACGGATAGTTGAGAAGTAGACATATTTCCCATAGAAGTGACGTACACGTGACTCAAAATAGTGTTTCCAAGGGATATTACACTAACTACCGTATTAATAATCTCAGTGACTGTTTAAGGAAGAGAAAGTAGAAATATAAGAGACTTACGCCTTAACCCCTTTCGAACTTTGGACTATTCGCTTATGTAATATTATGGAGGGCTCTATGAATTTCTACACTCCCAAAAAAGCTAAGCATATGATCTATAACATAATTCTAATACATGTAAATACCTAATTCTTTCGAAACTTATTATTGTCGGTGTGTAGTAGAACTATCTAGCAGGCAAATTCTACCAAATTAGGGGCTGAGACGACGATATGTCCCTTTTAACCAATGCCTACCATAACCTGTATCTAATAAACCCCTTAAGAATAATAACACGTATTTACTGCAAATATCCGTTTCTTCGTTATGTAATATTTTGCCTTGTATCACCTTTTCCCCGCTAGGCATGCCTCATGATACTCTCTCAGCCTCTCCACCATAGGATGAAAAAATAACCCAATTTTATGTAGAGAAGTACCTAAACTACCTAGGTACCTCTTAAACATTCACCAAACATCAGTCATCTGGTCAATGCATTGTAACAGCTCAAAGGAAGGAAGGTGCAACTTGGTCATGTACCTAGGTACTACTGAACACTGATACTATGGCGGTCCAAGCTCCATTGTCACAGAAATACATAAGGCAAGTGACTTGGAAAACACCATGCCAAGAACAAACTACTCTACTACAACTAACTGCCTAACCTAACTAACCTAACTAACCTACAAAGAAGTCGCGTTGTGGTCCGGACGACGCTGTTTCCCTCATAACGAGGGTTTCAGTGAATCAGCAGGCCTATGATTAAGAAAACTTTATTATTGTCACTGTATACGGAGTTACAACATGTTCCTGACGAATTAGCTGAGGCGCTACTCTATTAGCGCGAAGCTTTTGGTCAACTCTGAGGCAGCGACGTTCTTTATATGTTTTGCACAGGACACAACGCGACTTCCACGATCAACTCAACAGATACATCGATACATCGATTCCTAATCTAAATAATTACACCTTGGCCACATAAAATAATTCTACCAACCTCCAACAATTCTCAATTACAAACTCTACCACAACATCTCCCCGACTCTAACTCTTCTCCTCCTGACCTTCCGCACACAATAACCTCCATTCCCTTAACTGCTTCAGGACAGTTAGCCACCTGATCATAATCCCTCACCTTCATCCTTCCGATAACTACCTAAGCCTACTCGGCATAACGTCGCGGGATGGCTGACAACGTCATGGTTAACCGGGGCATGACCCAGGTCTTTACTGTAAGTCAACCCTATTATTGATCTTCGTGATTATCTAGAAAAAGACGTGAGTATTGACGGTATGTTACTACAACAGGGACTTGGTATTCTACTGGGTGCTGGTCGCATCAGTAATGCCACCCATGAACAGATCATGGATCTTATCGCTGCAGACCAGAACCGCGCCAACACCGACGCTACTGCCACGGCATCGGAGACAACAATCGGCACCCCAGGTCCGGGAAAAGAGACGCCTGTTTCCATGCAATCTCAAGATCTCCTCGGGTTGGGTAATGAGCTTGGGTAAGTAATCTTTTCATATTCATTAATTAAATATCTAATGAATTCCTACTAATCCCCATTACTAGGAGTATGTCAATCGGGGACAACCACAACCGTGGCTCGACGAAATCTGCAGGTGCGAAGCCCGGAAGCAAGCCCAAGATTATCTGTCCTTGGTGGTCTACAGCTGGTTACGCCTGCCGCGATTACGAGAATGGAGAATGCAAATTCTACCATGAGGATATTCAGGATGGAGTACGCCAGCCGTTAATTTGCCATTTTTGGGCAGATGGCAACAGGTGTACTAAACCCCAAGACGCCTGCCGATTTGCACATTACTCAGCTGAGCATCGGGCCATTGCTCCTATGCCTACCAAGAGGAAGATTAAGAAGACTTCCGCTGGGCTAGACTACAGTGAGCACTTCGCCACGCCCCGTCCAACCGTGCTATCCCAAGAAAGTGAGGTTGGGAAATGGCATAGCCAGCCACGACCACCTCCCGAAGATGACTGGTAGAGTGGGTCTTATCCAATGAGCAGTATTCATGTGGATGTGAGCTTGGACAGTGTGTATACTTGAAGGCGTGCTAGGGTTAGGTAGCAGGTGATAGCAATAGTACTTCGGAAAGGGAATGGTGGAGTTTGTTTACCCTTATAATCGTTATTTTTACTCCGCTTAACTCATTATCGGATTCATCCACACCCACTAAGCAATCTTGTCCCTTTCATTCTATCACAAGGTGGAGCAAGAAGCAAGGAACTCTAAGTTAGCCGCGCTATGGGAGCCTACAGCAATACATAGTGACAGTATCCTTTATTCTAGATGTCTCATCCAGAATCCTGATACATTCTACCCATAATATGTAGGTCAAAGTCATCATTAATGGTTATCGGATAAGAGATCGTACCTATATTACACCCATTATTAGATCTGTCTACCTAAGAAAAGAAAGGAAAGCCCTGCGATAAGGAAATAAGGAAATGGCCCCCTAGGTACATAGGTAACTAATCGAAACCAACTTAATCCTACATTAAAATAGATCCCCTGAGCTTCTTAAATCATTGCTTGCTTTGATCGGTATTTATCCTCTAATTTCCAATATACAATTCCCACCAGTAACAAATAATAACCCTAAATGTAGGTACTCTCGGATATTCTTATTTTATCCATCATCTTCGCCATAAGATCAGGAGTGATACCATCGATAGAGTGAGCGATTTCCTTGGCAAATGTCTTATTACCTTGGGTACACCGTTAAGGTACTCGCAAAGGTTGAGCCGAAGGTTCGCAGTTGAAACTGGGGCAGTCCCCACGCGAAGGTTCTTTTATATACGGCAAACATACCTGTTACTATTCCTCAAGAATTTGTTAAAGGTTTATATGTAGGGCTAGCACTAAAATAGTCATGAAGGTACCCATTGTGATTGTAACATTGGCGTGTGCCAATTTCTCTTCTCTAAGCTCTGCATTAATTTTTAAGCCAATATTAGTAAATGTTGTTAACACTTTTGTTTACTTTGTTCCTACCATCGTCCAAAGGAATATGTTAGGTACATAAAAGAGTTAGATCATCCATCTCTATTAGAAATCAGAGTGGAATACCCAGTAAAGGAGTTCAGGAAGAGTAAGTCACTTCTTATGATATGGATGATATATTGCTGAAATGAGAGTATAATTACTATGAGTACAATCCTTGGTCTTTTTCTCCCCAGCTGTATTGATCCTTGTTATTATTTCTTAGACTTAGGGTACCAGTGAATGTGTTAGAGAGGACCCTTGACGTATGCCACACGTAGAGTGAATTTTAGAAGTAGCAGCAAAGCTGTTGTGTAGTAACCGTGTCGTGGTATGAATCTATTAACACTCAACCTTCTATCCTCTTGTCAGGATTCTAGATGAGACAACTAACACAAAGGATATATTCACTATGTATAGCTCCAGTTCTTGTAGTTTGGTTAGAGTTCCTCGCGGAACAACAAAGTTGCTATATTGTTTGGTTCCATCATGTGACACCTCTTATATGCCTTTACGTAGATCTATAGTGATTCTTTTAGCTCTTTATGATATTAGATCATTCTAAAATTCATTGAAGTCACTAAGGATACCTGCTCAATGATCATGTAAGACGCATAAGACTGTATATTACCTCGTAACCAAGCTATGGAGTGTTTGCTTACGTTTGGACAATTAATATGCGACTAAAAGCTTTACACATATATATTACTCGTCTCGTATTTTGGTGAATATTTACCTACCATATAAGATTAATGTAACTTAGAAAATATTTAACATTTGGTTCACTTCTAGAAGTTCATTCTAGTCATTTGGTTAGTCACATATATAGGTACTCAGATGAGGTATAGCTAAAAAGCAGTATGAATTAGGTAGTATCACGGTAATTCGAGCGTGACTAGGTATTCCCGTATGCAAAACCATTCCATTCTTTTATCTATAGACTTATAGACGAGTTTTGACCCTATATATCTTCTAGTAATGCTTATATATGGGATGAAAAACTTCTAAACAAATGCTTAATTCGATACTTACCTACCCAGGCAGGTACCTAACGCGACCCCTTTTCGAATCCGACACAAATATAGCACATGGGTGCAGTCAATCCAAGAAAGCCCTGTTATAGAGGCTGAATATGGCTGGCGCAGGTTCCCATTTTCTAATTTGATAAAAGTGAAGCGAATCACGAGCCTCGATTTGTAGCAAAACATTAACAGTTAAAGTTCCCATAAAATGTACTAGGCGTTTGGGCCCTCTAGTATTTCTAGGGGGCAAAGTTAAACAATCGTGACATGAGTTCGCGGGAAGATAAAAGAATGGCCTTCTGTCATCTGAGACTCTGAGTACTTAAATCCTCACCTTTTCTGTTCTAATACTTCTAACGCTGATTCTTTGTGTCAGGCGCCTGCTATTTCTCTTTCAGACGCCGCAGAATGAAAACCCGCAGCCAAACAAGGGTAAAAGCCTTGATATGGATATCTTTCCCTGCAGAGATTCGTCTCATGATCTTGACGATAATCGCATACCAGAAATATACTGGCTGGGCTTCTCTTGCGTCTGTATGTAAAGAATGGCAGCAAATTTTGGAGGAGGTTAATTTCTACAGGGTAAAACTGGAAGTATCTTGCCTCGACGATTTCGAACGTATCGTTTCTCTACAAAAGAGGAAGATTATCCACCATATCTGCCTCAATATTTAATTACCAAGATACACGTCCACGTGTTGCTCAAAACGACGTTCGCCATCTGTAAGGATCAGCTCTATAGTTAGCGATGGGATATGGAAACTTTTTTCTATTCTCAGTACTTGGATGCCGGCAAATGACCTGGCATTGAAGATCAACGTGTACTCTCCAAGCGACTGCGAACATTGGTTCCAAAACATATATGTGTCCTCCGATGACATTGAGTATGATAAGGGCGCAATTCTGGATGTGCGGAAACCTAAAATTCCGTTTCATGACCAGCAGCACGGCTGGATGGATGGTCAACAAGTTAGAGCTCCTCCAAGATCAGCTATGCTACGACTCTTCTGACCTATCTTGTTAGTGTTCTCCGAAACCTTGCCTCGAGTTAAGGCAGTCACCTGCTTTATTATCCGTCGACAACTCCGGCGTTGTATTTCTCCATTAGGATTGGCCCTGTTACTTAGCAGACTCGATTGTCTAGAGCATATATCCTATGAGCCATGGGCGCCATATGAAGATGCGAACAGAGAGTTTCGTGATCGAGGTGCGCACCCATGTCTGTAATAGGAACTCCGAATTTGGTCTTCTTGCCATATTAAGTACCCGTATTCTAGTAATTCACCGCTAATTATTAAGGGTAGGACTTTCTTTTACTATGAGAAATAGTCTTCCGGACACCCTTAACAGATTAGTAATATTTGAGGACTCCTACAAATTCTATGATCGATTTCCAAAGCGGCCAGCTCCTATACCCTGGTTCAATATAGTCGATCCTAGTGAAGGACTTAGTGCGGTTCTTGCGTTTAAAAGCCTTGACTTACAATACCTTGCTATCTCCTTTCTAGTCAATGCCGAAGAACTCTTTCAACGCTGTCAGTCAACGTGGAGCTGGTCGCATCTGCAATCCCTGGCACTCACATCGCAACTCCTTCGGGACGATTGGGAAAAGCGTAAGCAGATTGAGGCTTTGTTATGCAGAGCCAGTGTCCTCGTACAGAAGATGCCTAAGATACATACATTTGTGCTTTGGAATGGTGGAAAGTCACATGCTTGTGCGTTCGTATATTGTATAGACAGGGATAGTACCTCGATCACTTGGCGCGGAACGTGGCATCTAGAGCTAAGTCCTCTTGTTGTTAAGTCATGGCAACTCGCTGTCTCAAAGCTTCCATTTCCTGAACTTCAACTTGAGCTAAAGCAGGGGTATATTAAAGGGGTTATAAAATCTCACGGAGATGCAATCTATCGTCTAGAACTGCCCTGCCAAGTCATTGATCCTGCGTCACTTTGGCAAATCCGAAGGGAAGAAGCTTAGCGCAATGATAGTATAACTCTCTGGACATCGTTGCCTATGTCATCCCTCTATGCATCAGCTCCAGATCTTCCCAACCCCAATGCCAATGCTAATAATTAATACAAATTCAATGCAGATTCAATACCCCTATTAGACTTGAAACCGAGATACCATTAAAAACATGCTCATGCATTGCTCGTAACCACCTTCTCTGCTACCTTACCATCCTCCCGTACGATAACCTTGTCAACATGGAGTGACGCTTTGACAGGATTGGGTTGGTTGTAAACCCATTCGAGCTGTTCCAGAGTTCGGCCTTGTGATTCAACACTGTAAAGTATAAGTTAGCGAACGCTCTGAGGACATGATAATATAGGTATACGGACCCAAATAAATACCAGAGCACCGCTTCAACGACGTCCCATCCGACAAATACCTGTAGAAATTTAAGTCAGTATTCTATTACAACAACCATGGGTATAAGGAGTGTCTTACGTAAATATACTTGTATTGAATATTCCCCAGGGCGATCGGTCCGGCAAACTGGTTTATGAAACCCATGGCATACACGATAACGCTGGAACAAGCAAGGCCTTTAGCTCGAGTGGTAGTTTCTAGCGCTTCTGTGGGAATAACACCCTGGAGAGGTGTATAAGTGAAGGAGAATATGATGTTAAAAAGAAAGTAAGACGCCAATGCGCCCTTGGCGTAAGATTCTTGTATATTCTCCCCTTGAGCATCGAGAGCGGCAGACAAGCCAGAATTAGTAGCTAGTGCTGCAGCGCAGGCTATACGAAACAATCCACTATTAGCAAGTATGAAATAACATTCAGGGACAAAGGGAGGCAAACCGAGTGTTCCGATTACCAACACCTTTCGCCGAGGCATAGTATCTGTTAGAGCTACGGCAGTCAAAGCCCCCACTGCAGACAGCACAGAGTTGAGAAGGTTGTAGGCTAGCTGCATCTCAACAGATGTAACGCCGATGATCTCGAAGATAGTGGTGTTAAAATAGCCTAGTCCATTGCCAGAGAATTGGCCGAAGATGGAAATCATTAAAACTTGAGCGATCCGCCAACGTCCGCTATGAGTGAAAACAAAGGGGCGGTCTATTATGATGGTCAGTCTCTGTGGCACAGGTCATTTGGACCTCGGGGCGAAAAGGGGGAGAAAAGGGGGAGAAAAGGGGGAGAAATACAGTCCAAGGGCCTCTTGTCAATGCCATCCTGGCGAATACCCTCCTGCATTTCTTCAATCTCAAGCTGCACAAGTTTAGAGTTACGGTTGCCGTTCCCGTGGTACCTCGCCAAAAAGTTAATAGCCTCCTCCTCGCGGCCGTTGGCCATGAGAAATCGAGGTGACTCTGGAATGAACCAGACACCAAATAGCACAACCACACAAGCAAGCGCCTGAATTATCAATGGGATCCTCCAAGAGTAGTCGTTGTCGATTTTATTGCATCCGTATACGACCGCAGCTGCAGGAATGGCACCCCCAAACCAACCGCAGTTATAGAAACCTATGGGGAGGCTATTAGCACGCCACGGTTATACTCGAATATCAAAATGTGTCTCATACCAGTAGCTCGACCTCGCCAGTGAGGGGGTGCTACCTCAACAGCATAAGCCGGTGCAGCAACAGTCATAACAGAAATGCCGAATCCTAGAACAAAACGACCAACGACAAATTGCGCAATCGTGGAAGCGGTGGAAACAATAATCATTCCGACGGTAATGACAACAGCGCCGCTGAACATGCCGATCTTGCGACCCCATTTATCAGAGAGGACGGCAGCGAACGGAGCGCCAACCATCGCACCACTGAAGCAAGACCGTCAGTTTATGGGTATAGACAAGCTGGGCAATTATGGGGGAGACGAACACAGTATAGAGAGAGAACATAAGTGCAACTAGAGTGCCGGTCTTTCCGCTATGGAATGTGTTCTGGAAATGTTCCATGGCGACGATACCAGTAAGAAGTGATCCTAGATGATTGTCAACGACCTGCATACCTTCGAAAACTTCGGTAGAGTTTTACTCACCATCATATCCATTAGCGCAAGCGCAACAGAACGCGATGCAGATGGAGACTACTAGTTGTCAGTAATCTGCAAAGAGTGGGATAGCGCATAGCCTCGTCTCGATGCATACAGTATAGGTGTATTGAATATTTGCTCTTGTAATCGATCTTAGTTTCTTGGATCGCCGCGTACAGTTCGGCCTGGTATCTGTTAAACATTGAAACTAATAAAAGCGTTGGATAAAAGAAGGTATCGCGTCCTAATATAAGTTAGATCGAACGTACGTTGTGCACTACTTTGGCTTTGGCACCAGGAGTGTTTGTCGTTGAGCCTGATCCCTCGCTCACGGGAACATGCTCTTGAGACACGAGAACACCAGCCGCGTTAATTTCCTTTTCTTCCATCTTTATCGAATGTCTCTGCGACGGTCCTCCTACACGTTTCGGAGAGGAGCTAGATGAACAGCCTTACATCCATCCATATCGACTCTGGACATGGTGATGTTTTTATTATTCTTCATGGAGCACCCTTGTCCCCCATTTCTTACCCCAGCTTCTCTAAGCAGTAAGTCCCGAAAAGGGGGGCGGGGGAAAGGCTTCCGTGATCCCAAATTGAAATGCTGTGCCACCCAAATAAGACATTCTCTTCTGTTAGTGATTCCACTACAGAGACTAGGCAGGGGTAACACTCATACGGGATCGAGTTCTAGATGCCAAGGCACCCCGGCAGTGGTTCGCTTCCACGGTCTTGGCGATATCTTGGCCCACTGGCGCGAGTAGATATAGATCTATATGTAGCACTCGTGTAGCGAGGATGGTCTGTTACTGTAAGCACTTGAGAGAAATCGACAAAGAAATAAGATCGACACGCGGGTTAGAATTCGAATCGCTCGTCGATACGCGATATGAAGGGTCGCGTCGATAATGTACATTCCGAGAGTCTCTCAGCGCTAGAAAAGAAATGCATCCTAAACTCATCATGTATGTAATTGGTGAGACCCGAGATCTAAGCAGTCAGCAACCTCGGTGACTATATCAGATTATGCGCGATATACAAAAATGCTATAGCTGAAAGATGCGTTTTGACCCAAAGTTCCCAACGGGCCGGATCAGGACCACTGCTAGGATCCTCGCGGGGGGCTCTTAATTGGATCCGTACGTTCCGCGGCGGTAGGCTCTATAGAACCTCGCAACCCTTTGAACTTTTCAGCTCGTTATATCCTCGGAGTATCGGGTTGTAAGCTTTGAGCCTACACTTATCGCCTGCCAAAGCCTGACGAGCGAGCCAATGATGGAAGCAAATCCAGCCGAAGCAAGACGCGAGAGCAACATTGTCCTCATCGCCCGGTCGACGTTGATACAACTTTGCAGCCCTTCTTCACGCGTATCTGTAGGGCCGAAGACTTCGGACCGAAGCCGTTGATTGGTTTAATTAGTATCTATTAATCTTCGGCTCTTGGTTTGGCGGACTTGGCCCCGATGTAATCTGCAGGTCACAACGGAAGCCCTGCAAGATCGATAGATGTACCTACGGCACCTCCGATCGCGCTACGGGATATTTACTCGGCCGGTAAATTAAGATACAATATTATAAATGCCTTCAACGTCGCTTAATGAGTGAAATAGACCGTTGAAGACTTCCATATAACTTGATAGCCTAACATTAAACGGTTATGACTTGCTCGTGCGCATGATTTCTCACTAGGTCACATCCGACGGGAGGGGGTACGCTGCGGGGGTATTCTAGTATCAGGACGGCAACTCAACGGGTCTTTAGCTATGACAGACAAATTAAACAGTTTAGAAGACAACCACGGGGTGTTTTAAGCAGCATCAAAGAGACATTAAGATAAGACATATGGTAACTAACCGAGATTATGATGTCTTTCCGAGGGTTAGCACTTCGGTCTATAATTATGACAATTGCCAAGACACTTCAAGGTGTTGTCAAAGCTTGCTATGGTAGGATTAATTTTAGTTACATTCGGCAGTAGCTGAAGTTTCATCTGCATAGTCTAAGCCTGTCATTTGACATACTACTTTACATTACTGCAACTATAGTTTAAGACTAGTTATTCGTCTTTATGAAGAATACTAATAAAAGCATAGGAGGGCAACTAATATTTGTTAGTAACTACTGTTTGTAAAGTAATAAAACTCCTAGCAAAGAAAAGTCATAATAGGTTAGGCACCCAAGGTACATAACCTACCTCATAGATGAGTCCGTAGCAAACGTAATATTAGATGGTTTTTGATTCGATTCTACAGAGTAACATTTAATTCTAAAGTTTGCTTATAGAAGTAGTTGAAACTTGACACAAGATGATTACCTAGTTATGTTATATGTATCAGTGATCTCTTAATCGTTTTCAGCACAATCGTATCAAGACTTCTAATCCAACAATTATTTCTATTAGGATCAACTGGCACCTGGACTATATATATGAATTGCAGCCTTTTATAGGTAGTATACAGCATAACAGACAGTCCTTCTTATCAGTGCGTTAATGCCTCTTCAAAGAGCCTTCTCAGCTGATCCCTCTCCTGTTCTAGTTCCTTAGCTAGGCCGGGCGCCAGCATCAAAACCCTGGCTTGAGGTATCGTCCCCTCGACTAGAGCGTTGATGTGGCTCGAGTCAAAGCCTAACTCTTTAAGTCCCTTCGGTTGATCTCCTAGCTCAGCAAGGAACTGTGTGATGGCGTCAGCCAAGACTTCGCCAGCATCTTCACGCTTCACGTTCGTGATATCTACACCAAATGCTTCTGCAGCAGCGAGATGGCGGTCAGGATTCGATGCACCCGTGAACCGGAACACTGCGGGCGCTGAAACAGCGACCGAAACGCCATGAGGAATGATAGGAGTTTCTACATCATATCCTGCGTGCTTGTAACCGGGATTTTGACCAGAGATGGGATACGACATTCCTAATACTCCCTGTTAGTATGGTCCCTCTCATTAGCTTCTACTTGGGACTGCATCTTACCGTGACATAAGTGAACACCAGCATTTCCGAAACCAACACCAGCAAGCGTAGCAGCGAGGAGCATCTCGCTCTGGGCTTCGTAGTCTTCTGGATCCTTGACTGCTCTCGGCAGATATTTGACGGTACTTCGGAGTGCGCTTAGAGAGAATATGTCACTGATAGGATTTGCGCCCTGGTACGCAGGCCTTAATATGGGATTCGAGGGTCGGGGTACTCTCTCATTGAACGGGATAGCTGTCCACGACTCAAGTGAGTGGCAGAGGACATCCAGTCCAGAACTCGCCTTCACTGCTGAAGGCATCGTCCTAGTGTTGAGCGGGTCGCATATACCGAGGGTCGGTTTTAAGTTGCGATGTGCGATGCCAGTCTTAGCCTTCTTTTCCACGAGGTCGAAAATGGCTGTGCCAGTCGTCTCACTTCCAGTACCAGCTGTAGTGGGAATAGCAACTAGAGGTTTAAGTTTTTTGTCAATTGGCCGTCCATTACCCAATGGTGCATTGACGAAATCTAAGAAGTCAGCATCGGGATACTCGGTGTAGAGGTTCATCAATTTAGCCGTGTCAATCACCGAGCCCCCGCCTACGGCAAGGTAAGCGTCTGGTTGATATGGTTTAGCAAATGCAATGGCCTCTTTGATACTATGTTTGAATAAGTCAAAATGCAAAATACGTTGAAGAATTTAGTGTTAACTTACGAACTATCCTTTGGCTCAACTCGTACTTTATCAAATATTTTATATTCTATGCCTTCTCTCGATAAGGCCTCCTCTACTTGCTTGACGGCTGTGAGTTTTCGGACGGTTGAATCGGTTACGACACAGACACGTTTAGCAGCCATGTTCTTAAAGTCCATACCAACTTCTTGGGTGACGCCAGGGCCAAATCGGATTGAAGAGGCAGCCATTTCAAATGCATACTCCTTCTGTTGAGAAGGGTCTATGGGGGAAGCGAAGCCGCGTCTCCCGATCCGCCTATTTGCATGCTGAGCATATGCGTCAATTTGAGGTCTTGCATGATGATGGTGATGTCCCGGGTTTGAATGACATGGACAATTTGGCGGGTGAGCATACTGAACCGTCCGTAGAAGGCTAACTGCTCTTGTAGCAGCCTTATTATTTGTATATCAGCACCTATCCAGTATAATATTCAACATTCAAAACTTACATTCGGGGCTACTCGAACTGCGGCAACCATCTTTATAGTTAAAGATCTATGTGTGTTCTGATCTCTCGCGTTAGGAGTAGTATATGGGTATTAATTGACTGGCTAATGAGTATATGATATTGGATTGTAGTTGCAATAGCTCTCCTTCTTATACGCTAAACTTATCGTCTATTTATGGGTGAGATGGATGGAATCTCTCTTAACTTAGGACAAAAGCAGAGAAGACAATGTGGGGTAAAATGCGTCCCGCTGTGGGGGAATAGGCTTGTTACCGGTTCGAACCGGTAATAAATACCTTCTCCGCATAATGGAGACAAAATGGGGAGGCTCGGTTCAAAGATTCTGGGGATCCATTGTTGTATTAAGCTTCACCTTCCTGACTCGAAGTGAAACTTGAACTCGAGGTTACTCTGTGGAACTTCTAGACATCTGATATACAATCCTTACGTCGAAATTAATCTAGCGCGGATTTCAATTCGTTGTATCCTCGAGGTTACAATACATCCCACGAATAGACTAAGACGATTGGCATTTCGAATCCACTTAGATACTATATGTAACGCCACTGACCTCCCAAATTGAGCAAAGGTTCATTTATATTAATGATCGTGATTCGCCAGCGTCCGGCGTGAGTCAGCCGGTGTAGTTAACAATGAGCGATCTATCAATCTTATGAGAATATGTACCAATATAAAGATAACCCCCTCGATTGGGGTCGACATCGGGAATCTAAGGAGATGAGAAACTAAAAAGAATAATACCGAGTTCGAATTAAACCCAACGGCACCTTCTTATTATGTCGTCAACAACTTCAGGCACAGCCGCGGGTAAGGAGTCCCGCATACGGCTCCGAGATCTTTTGCCAGACTTATACCTTGGATATTGGAAACCAGGGCCCCTTAATTCGCTTACTGATGTTCCCGGCGTCCTGGTCCACACCCAGGAGATTTTTGCCGATGACGGTGCCGTAAATACCGGTGTCACGAGCATTTTGCCACGAGAAAACTGGTTCTATAACGCCTGTCATGCCGGAATATTCAGCTTCAACGGTTCCGGTGAGATGACCGGTAGCCACTGGATCAATGAAACGGGTTTATTACATTCCCCGATTATAATCACGAATTCATTCGCCGTAGGTGCCGCGTATCAGGGCATTTATGAATATACCATCAAATCTCAAGGTGTGACCAAGGGGAACGTCGATTGGTTCCTACTGCCCGTGGTTGCGGAAACCTTTGATGGGTACCTAAATGACCTTACTCAATTTGTGGTGAAGCCCGAGCATATCATCAAAGGACTCGAGAGTGTATCAGGCGACCGCGTCAAGGAGGGTAACGTCGGGGGTGGAACTGGAAGTGAGTAACATGTATGCTATATTTTTAGTTGGCAAACTGTACTAATCGCTCTATCATAGTGATATGTCATTATTTCAAAGGTGGCACTGGTAGCAGTAGCAGAGTCGTTGAGGGATTTGACAGCAAAGGTCAACCAAAAACTTATACTGTCGGCGTGCTGGTGCAGGCCAACTATGGGCGCCCACAGCACCTCCGTATCGCAGGTGTGCCGGTTGGGAGAATCCTGGCTAGGGAGGCCGGTGAAGCTGCCGAGAGTAATCCAGCAATTAAGATGGCACGAGAGGCGCTTGAAAAGGAGAAGAACAGGAAAGACGGGAGCATTATTGTTATTATTGCGACAGATGCACCTCTTCACCCCTCTCAACTGCAAAGACTTGCCAAGAGAGCAACGGTCGGACTGTCAAAGGTTGGCGGTTATGGTCACAACCCATCCGGTGATGTGTTCTTAGCCTTCTCAACCGGAAACGAGATTCCAGTTCAGTCAATCTCGATGGAACGGAAAGCAGTTGACCCTTTCAAGCCTACACCGATCACAATCGATGTTATAGACGACTCTTCGATCAACGGCCTTTTTGAAGCTGTTGCAGACGCTACCGAAGAGTCGATATACAATGCTTTGTGTATGGCCGAAACAATGGTAGGAAATAAGGAGCACAAGATCGAGGCTCTCCCTCTTCAAAAGGTTAAGGATATCATGGAGAGGTATAATTGAAGAGTGGTATTAAGAAATGTATACAATTAAGATTTAAAATACCTGTTGTGCATTTGTTTTGCTTATTGTCTTAGATGTAGTACAAGCTTAAAGTTTAGGTACGATTCTATCGTAGATGTATGGTGGATCTATTCACCATCCCAATTGTCTTTACTTATCCGAAGTACTCAGTACCTAAGGAATCAGACTGCTTACATAAAATAACACGTGAAATGTGGCTTTTCAATCGTGGCGTTAAGTGTACACTCCCTAAACATTTTGTCATAGGAAAGTGGGATTCGCGACCTTGAAGCTTATCAAACGGTAATGCCAAGAAGCAATAACCTAAAACGCTTTGGCCTCAACTCCCTGAGACACTAAATTGTACACAGTACATCATCAAACGTTCCCTTCATTAAGCATACTCCATAAACTTGACTATCCTCCTATCACCACCACCATCGCGCTCGTTAAAGTCGACCCTTAATCCTAGAGACCTACTGACAGGCTCAACTGGCCAGGCATTTCTCGAGCTTGGTCGCAATAACTCGCTCTGTCGCTCATTAAAATATTGAACGGACTCGAAAATGGTCCCTGAACCTCGGCGAACCGTCCTCGGCCATATATATTCATGAATTCGTCAGACGATATACTCTGTTAACCATGGATTACCAGCGCCAAAATGGCGGACCCGGCTTTGGCCGTGACTTAAATAGAGCTGAACGATTTGAGGATGAGAAGAGGCGCATTGTGGAAAGCTGCTTCAACAAGAAAGATGTTGATGGGCCAAGTAAGATTGCCCTTGGTGTTTTTGTGTTGCCTATTGCCTGTGTTCTACCCAACTGTACCAGGCGCTGACGTATATTGTGCGCCCGTGTAGTACTCGAAACATATATTACCCATATTAGAATAACTGAGTATTCTTCCCATCCATCCTCGCCTCCGCCGCCCGAAGCACGATCCCAGTCCGAAAAACCTCGAGTCATCATTGTGGCAGTGCGGAAGTCAGGTCGGGTGCGCATGCATAAGTCCAAAGAGAATGTAAACGGCTCATTCTCTATTGGAAAGACCTGGGATTTAAACGATCTTAGTGGTATCGAGTCCTTTACTTCCTCCAATTGCGATCCCCAGAAACGAGAATGGGCTGGTGAGACTGGGTTTGTCGTTAATGTCGGGAAGCCTTACTACTGGCAGGCCCAAGCAGACAAGGAGAAGAAATTTTTTATTGCTAGCCTTATCAAGATCTATGGGAAGTACACGGGCGGTAGTGTACCAGAGTTGAAAGGCTTCGACTCCCGCGAACTGGATCAAGTTTTGGGGTCACGAAGGCCGCCACCAGGCCGAGTACCTACTTCAGAATCGAGTCCATCATTGCGAACTGGCCCTACCCCTACGCCTCCCCCTTCAAGGCCAATTGCCACTCCCCCACGAATGGAACCTAAAATTCCAAGACCTGATCCTATACAATCTCAACCTAATATTGCACCTATTCAGAATAATCTTGCTCCTGCAGCCACCATTAGCGGAATCCAACCCTTCCGCCCTAATCAGCCTCCTAGTTCACCTGCGCGTAAGCTAGCCCCTCCTAATGGAACTTCTTCGCCAGTGCCAGCGCCGTCACTCGGTGCGGACTCCGCTCGCACAGGGAACCAAACTGCTGCTTTACGTAGACTTGCTGGGAACAATAAGAGTCAAGAATCTATAGCTGCTTCTATTTCCACAACAAGAAGTGATGACACTTCAAGCATACCGCCGCGGTCAAGGGGTGGTTTGGCTGGACCTGGCGCCCTCGGTAGATTCGGTGATCCTTCTGGGTCAACATCGCAAGTAGACTTACCCGACAGGAAAAGACCGCCCATGGACCCAACGAGACCGAAGGAAACCACAGATGATGATCTTGTACCAGCACCATTAATGAGTCAGAGCATGCGAAGAGAGCCGCCGCCAAGAAATACAGATCGGATGTCGCCTCGAAAGAATTCCGCAGACAGCAGGATGGAGAATAACTTCCCTGTGGTAAAGCAGGTATCGGCGCCAGAGCCTATTCCCGATGCTTCTTCGAGTCCAATAGATAGGATGAATGGCACGCCATCCGTATCTGCGTCGGCGTCGGCGTCGGCATCGGCATCGGAATCGGTTATCGAAACTCAGGCGCCTGGATCACCGTCCGCTAGTTCACCAGTGGAGGAGGAGACCCGTCCGGGATTAGGACCTATGATTAAGCCAAAGTCCCAACGTGATCTAGCTGGGGCCCTATGGAAAGCGGCTTCGGCGGCAGCAGCGTTTAAGCCTCGACCTGGCGGAGCTGGAGAGCGATTACGCGAAATGCAAAGCAAGACTAATCTCAATGGTCCAGACGGAATAACAAGCGTTGTTCCAGCACCACGACGACCAGAACCCAAGCCAGAAACCCCCAAACCTCTAGAACTTGAGAAGAAGCCCATTGACAAAGCTTCTTTCGTTCCTGAAGTGAAGGTTACGGTGCCTAATTCCAGCCGGCCGACCAGCTTACAAGCTGTGACCAAAGAAAATCGGAGGAAGAGTATGGAGTCAGCTCGTCAGCAGGAAGCCTCTCGACGCTTAACTGTAGCCGGTAATGATACAAAATACTTATCTGCTCTCGGCGTAGATACGAATCTATTCCTTGATAAGACTTCAGAATTTGCTAGATGGCTAGATCACTTTGGTTGGGTGCCTGGTGAGCAAATGCGAGGCCGTAATTTTGAGGAGATGAAACTTGATATAGATCGGGAGCTTAATAAAGTTCAGGCTGGAGGTTGGGTCGTCCGATTTCAAGAAGAGGATGATCGAGTGGAGGCAATTAAAAAGGGCCTTGATGTTTCTATCGCAGAGTGCGATGAACTTGACAACTTACTAACTTTATACAGTGTGGAATTATCTGTAAGTGTGAGCCCACACATCTACATAAGTCTCGCTAATCGCCGTATAGACATTATCCGATGATATCGCGTATATAGAAGCGCAAGGCCAGGGTCTGCAAGTACAAGCAGCAAATCAAAAACTACTTAGGAAAGAGTTGGAGTCTCTGCTTGATACATGTGCTATCACCTCCGATGACCTGCGAGCCCTTTCAATAGCACCTCTCGAGACGACGTCAGGTCTTGAAGAGGTTGAGACAGCACTTGTTACGTTGTACAAGGCAATGATGAAAATTGACTCCTCTGCCGCAGGATCAGAGCTTCGGAAGAGCGAAGATGCAGGACAAAATTCTACCCTTAATACTGACTACGGCAAAATGCGTATCGTCCAGGAGAAAAAGGAGATGTACCGTTCAGAAAGCGTAGCATTCCTCCAAAGGTTCAGTGCTTTCATGTCGCGGCAATTCGATAAGGCAGCGCAGGAGATCAGGTCGGCCGTAGATGGAGCTTTGTCGAAAAAGATCGATCCCGGGCACCACGATATCGGACGGGAGTTGCTCTGGCGATATAGTCCTCTTATACTCTACGCTAGGGAGGTAAACCTTGAAGGCTGGAATAGGTGCTTACAAGTATACCAAGAGAAGAATCTCCCGCTCTACAAATCGAGATTCAAGGACATACTCGAATCGTGGAAGCGGAACGCCAGAAAGCCTTCGGGTGACGAAGCAGAGCTTCTCTTCACTGCTGAAATTGAGAGACAGCAGGAAGGCACAATGGCCACCGCCAGAAAGATCACCGTGAAACGAAGCCAGACCCTGGCTAGGAGCTTGCGGGGTCCCCTTGGTGAAGGTAGTAAAACGAACCTTGACAAGATTTCAGATGGTCGTAACCTTCCATATGAAGTATTTGCTGGCATGATGGATGACCTTGTACCCCTTATCGAGATCGAGCAAAACTTCATCGTTGATTTTTTCCACGCAACCACTCTAGAGACAGCGGATTTCCCCGATCTTGTAGCTGCGTCAAAACCACGAGATCGACGAGGTGGTGATCTGAAACGACACAGACTGATGGAGCCTGACCGAGAATTAGCCAGGAGAGTAACACGAGCCATGGAAGCAATATTCTCATTCTTAGAGCAAGACTTGCAGAATACAATCGACTGGGTGTTATCGCAGGATCCATTGTAAGTGCAAAACATTTAGGTTGCTTTGATATGACCATAGCTAATTCAAAAACAGACAAGGAGTCGGCATTCTCGCGGTACTCGAACACAAGCACCTAGAAATAACGCATTCTAATCAAGATTTCTTGAACAACGTGTTGCAAAAGCTTCATGGTAATCTCGAGGCTCGTTTCACGAAATTCGTGGAGGGACAGATTCGTGCAATCGAGGATACGAAGGTTAAGATTAAGAAACGCAGGGGTGTAATCTCCTTCATGCGAGTCTTCCCACATTTCTCAAATGCTGTGGAAATGATGCTTTTGACAGTCGATACGAATTCTTCTGTTAGAAAAACCGTAGACAGAGAGTACGACCGTATCATCAAGACTATGTTCGATTCCCTTAAGGTTATTGCTCGTGAGAACCCCTCCACTCTCACGAGTAGCGGGGCCGATCCAGAGGATAAGGAAGCGCTGAACTACCATATCCTTCTTATCGAGAATATGAACCACTTCCTTGAGGATCTCGATACCCACGGTTTGGAGATACTCGAAGACTGGAAAGAAGCTGCGGCAGGTGAAATGAGCGAGCACATGGGTCTTTACCTCAGCGCAATCATGCGCCGACCACTGGGCAAGCTGCTTGAATATCTCGAGAATATTGAAGCCCAACTCGCCGCAGGAAAGAGTCCTACAATTATTGCCGCACAACCGAGCAATGCAAGGGGGACGTTCAATAAGATCCTCAGTGGCTATGATGCCCGCGAAGTACGCAAAGGTGTCGAAGCATTACGAAAACGAGTCGAAAAACACTTCGGCGACGCTGACGACCCAAGCTTAAGCCGTGGCCTAGTCAACAGGGTACTCCGAGAATGCGAGAAATTCTATGGAGAAATCGAGGTTCGGATTTCTACAGTTACAACAACAGTATATGGCGGTGATGTACTATTTGAATGGCCTCGTGCCGATGTAAAGAGTGCTTTCGCCACCACCGGTCGGTAGGTCGGACCGAGTGACTGGAAGCACACATCTTCTCTCGGGCGCAAGTCGACAAGCAGCGGACGGTCCCGTATTATAACATCGATGGATGGTTGGCATGATGGGAGTTCGGTTGGCAGTACATATTCACGATAATTGTATAAGATGACTGATTCATCCATGCGTGACCCTGCCGGATGTTGCAAGGAAATTGCAGACTAGGTGTACGAATAGTTATATACCTGGATCCTTCACTGCCAGCAATTAGGTTAAAGAATTATATCTATTCCTGTCTTCTAATTCTTGTGTATCAATCTCAAGGTTTGCATTGCATCGGTTTAGACTTGATTTTGATATGTTAATTGTAGCCACTAGGAATAACAGCCTAGGGTTATCATTCAAAATGATAAATTGACCAGTCATATTGAAGATAATAACTCTTAATAGGAGGTGATTGGAAGGTGCATACACCGAAGAAAATGTAAGTCTAGTGCTCTAGTAATTAGTATATCAGCGATAATCAGGTAGCTGTATTTCTAAAATCACGATGTCTTTGGTGCCAGAGGGTACCTTACGCGTCAATATCGTACTGTCCAAGCTTCCGTGTAAGAGTATAAGTCAGTCTACTATTGCATCGAAAGCCTATGGTTACGTCGAATATGTCGAATATCCCCCTTCCATAGTACCAAAACAAGTTCTACAGCGTCGCTTCTTCTTTAGGATCCACCAATCACTTCTATATAGACGGAGTTATGAGTCCTGTCTTAGCTAGGCTTACTGGTACTTAGCATATCTAGAGGTAAGAACTTACCGCGCCATTTTCGCTGCAGGTTTAAGGAAATAATTTCTAGTAATGCCCTCCGCAATTGATTTATCAACCCCCTCTGTGTTATATGGCGCCAATGCATTACCCTCATCGCCTACCGTTCCAATAATAGCCGGCTATGCCAATGTAAGCTTTTAGGATCTTGTGGAATCTGAGTGGACCTACAAGTTTACTAAACTTTCCAGCCTTGGCTCGTTCTTCGTAATCTTCAAATAAGGTACGTCCGTCTGCGATAGGTCTAAAGCTCAAAAAAGGGGGTTTCTTAGAAATGGTATGAGCTTTAATAAAATCCAGAAGCTTCTGAGTTGGTTGTTGTCTCATGAATTCCAGCTCCGCAGCGGGATCACCCCCTTTAAATCCAAGGCTTTTAGCAACGAATGCGAAGTGTGTACATTCCGGATCTGACGTTGGTAACGGTGGTAATGCTGTACCTGAGTTCATTATTTGGTTTCGCACAAGCGGCTGGTCTGGACACTGAAAGGAGTGAACATCTACACTTCGGGCGCCGGCCGACTGTCCGAAGTGAGTCATGCGTGCGGGATCACCACCGAAAGAGGCAATATGCTTGTGTACCCATTCCAGGCCTAGGCGCTGGTCTGAGAAGTCGAGATTTCGCTCATGTAGAGCTGGCCCGGCTGCATTGGGGAAGCCGAAAATCGTGAGCCGGTAACTATGCCGTTCAGAAATGGCTTCTTTGGAATGGAAATTAGTTCTTACTTTATGCTCACTACAATATGTCGCTGACTAGTTTCGACCCAAGGCGTGGGATTTTGGTAAGGGACTGTAGTGCCACCAACTAGGAACGCGCCACCAGTAATCCATACAATGACTGGTAGCTTACTCTTTGCAGGGTTTTCCGCAGCTTTCGCAGGTGCCCATATACTTAATGATAGACAATCTTCCGACATAGCATCATTGATCCGAAACTCTGGTACATCTGAGTTGTATATTGACGGCGGCCCGTCGAACCATTGTGGACATGAGGGGCCGAATTCAGTTGCGTCGAAGTGATCGACTGAGTTCGTCGGTATAGGGGGTAGCCACCGATTTGAGCCTACAGGAGGATCGGCGAAAGGAATACCTAGGAACTGGGCAACATTCGGGTAATCTTTGCTTACGAAGCCGCGTATTGAACCGAAAGTAGACTTCAAAGTCAAGTACTGAGCATCTGAGGGTTTTTTTTTGAGGTAGGCCATTTGGAAAGCTTATATCCCATTCGATCAATGGCAGCGATCATTCAGGGAAGACATAACTCGAAGAGACGTCCTGATCCATATAGATTTTATATTACAGATATCAAACCATCTCTTCAAAGAGATGGTCAGTTATTAAAAGATCTATATATTCACGGGTGTGGGGTGTAAATAGTAGCATTGTAACCAAACCATTAAGCTAGCGAACTTGGCATGGAATCTTTATAGTAATAATTCATATCATCACGACCCTTAACTCTAGGTAAAAATGAGGCACAGCCCTCTATATGGTAAATTTCCACCGAATTTATTTATACCAACACATCAAGTGCAGTTGACAATCAATTCCCTGGATACATGTCTAGCTCCTATTGTTAATTACCTGTACATACTAAAATATAAAGAGAGATTATACCCCTAATTTCTCCCTTAGCTGATATCGCTCCGACTTAGCTTAGCTCTCGGACTTAGCCTCTATATAGACACATAGTGGTCTTCAAATGTCTAACTTACACGCGAGATAAAGACGTATTGAAATGTGGAATCTTGAGTAGGCTTTAATTGTCTTTATCTATATGTAGGGAGGTAATATAATAGGGGTATAATTGATTGTAAGTTAAATTATAGACAGCTTATAACACAGGATTAGAGAAGATGTATGCCGACCAAAATTATCATCGTGAGTTTCAAATCCATATATCTTGGAGGAATACTAGGGAGAAGTTATAAACCCGGCCATTCGCTTGAATAGTAGTATGAATCCGGTACAGTGCCCGGTTCGAGGATTATTAAATAATTAGCGACTTCCCACAGTCGGTACTGGCCCCTTATTACCATTCATGACGGTCTTATTCTCTCCTTCTAACGTAGGTTCCCAGTCCTCTACCAGGTTATGAGTGCACTAGAGTTTTAATTAGTAGGTTCGTGATATAAGAGCGTGGGACGTACGTTAATTTGCGATCTGGAAGATACCAACTAAAAACGATCCCCGGTACAACTGTGCCAAAGGCGACGTAGGTGAAATAAGCTAAAATGGTATTATATGCTCTTGCAATAGCGTTTCTCTGGGGACTTCCGATGGGCGGTAGGTTCTTCGTGATTGAGTTAAAACCAGATTTTATCAGCGCTAGCGTTCCACTGGAGCCAAGCTCTTTTGCTAATTGGGTTCTAAAATAACTTGTATAGATACATACCACCACCGATAGTCGTACCGATGGTAGACCCAAGGGTAGAGAGGCAGATAGCCAAAGAAGTCATTTGCGCCACCTCATTATGGGGGACTGCAACGGTAGATGCGACAAAGCTGCAAGTACCAACGAGAGCGTCGCCAATACCTTGCATAATTTGCACCATGATGATCTCAGTAGTGCTTGAACTAGAATTCCTGATGCGGAACATTAGACCGTAGCCGATAAATCGAACAGCTACTCCTGCAAAGATAAGCCACTTATAAAGCCGGGTCCACCACAGGACAGTGCCGAGGATGATCCCAAATAGAAACTGCACAGCACGATTAATAGCAGTGATGAACACCGCATCTCGTATAGAATAACCGCGAGCTATGATACACCATGTGTAAAAGTAGCTGTGCGTTACTCCCAGTGCGATACCATCCGTAGAGTACAACAGCAGCGCCATCGTGATATTAAGATCCTTCAAGTAGCGGGTTGGCATAAAAGGGTGCTTGGCGAAAAAACGTTCATAGAATGGTAGTGTTATGAGACATAGCCCTCCAACGACAACGCAAGCGATGAGCCAAGCAGTTTTCCAACCATTCGTGAGTGTACCTGCAAGTGTTGCAGGAAGCAGAATGAGAGCAAGACCGGTAGTAAAAAGACCTATCCCTCCTATGTCGAGCTCGGAAAAGAACTTGTAAAGTATGATATTGTTTTTCGTGACCCTGCCAACTTTTCTCGCCTTTCGCTGCCAACTTAGGAGGAGATAGATGATTGGTGCCAGGCCGACAGGCATGATAATTCCAAGCATGCCGATACCCCATCGCCAACCAATACCATTAACAACCTTTTCGGTAACAAAGGCAGAAGTGAATCTAACGTTAAAGTTAGGATATACCTCGAGGAGTTAAAACGACGAAGATGAAATGCTTACGGCATGAAGACATAAGGCAAAAGTTGTAATTGAACCGCAAACCCCCTCTGCCTCGCAGTCGACACGTCAGCAGCCAAAACATAATTCATAGTATTGACGCCTGTCTGCGCAAACATATGAATCATGTAACCAGCAGCATAGCTCTCGTAGTTTGGTTAAATCGCGCAGAGGATTGCAGCAACAATATAAAGCAGCAGCTAAACCGGGTACATCTCGCCACGACCGAAAACATCCGACAGTTTGGCAACAAGGGGCTTGAGCACGGCGAAGCAGAGGCCACCAGCGGTTTTGACGGTCGCCAATGCGGCTATCTGGTTAAAATGCGATTGGGCATAGACGAAGTATGTGTATATCGTCGAGTTATCAAACTCACTGGGTTTGGCATTAGTAACTTTCTTGGGGTAATTGCTCTGAGTCTTTAGGTAGTACTCACGAGGCGATCATAGAGAAGCATAGCCTATGCACACATGTTAGTATTTCCGCACTCTCTGAGTTTTCACTGGTATAAATACGCTAGAATGATGAGAAGTTTCCCATATTTTCCCCAGACGGACTGGATGGCCTCAATTTTGCTAGTTCCTGAGGTTCCATCTTTTGAAGAACTGGATCCTGAGTTATGCCCTTCCATATCGAATTCTTTCTCCATTTTAAAGTTCTTGATTATAACTTTTGTATGAATTTTACTACTGGTGAAGTTGATCTGTATCGAGGCGTGGCCATGCCTAAGAAGTTCTCTGCACTTTTAAAGAGGATACTTGTATACTATATCGTGAGCCTATCAGATTATGCGAATAACTCATATCAGATAGTTATCCCAGAAAGTTAATTCAATATAATATAATATTTAGGTAGGTATGATATACCTAGGTACCTAGGTATATGGGATATTCCTATATAATAAGCATTCGCCTGATTCTAATGATACAATCTGGGCCGGCTATGCTATCATCATCTATTACATATCCTAGGATTACCAAAGGCCCGGCACTCTTATCAATGAACTAAGAATATCCTCATTCGTAAATATAGGTTAAGCAGACGGACTATGCGCTTGGTCTTTAGCTCTAACTATGCGAGATGTAGTTAGTGATACTTGAACAGGGGTCTACAGGCGGAGTTGGACTCCGTTGGATTCAATGTTACCCACCCCCTAGATTGCGACATGGGGATGAGGGTATGCCGATTAAGGGCCTCTGCGGGTTCGCGAAGAACAGCTCTTTTTCATCAGGGGTAATATTTCTCTCTACAGTAGATGGGACTACTGCTGAGAAAAGCCAGCCATCCTTAAGCCGTGCACAGTGAAAACAAAAGACACGACGGCCAATAAACCACCGAGGTATATGTGTTACACTTGTAATAAATGTGATTCGAATTGATTATTTCTTCCATTCTGTTTCATTATCGTAAAAGCACTGGTTTATTAATTAGGTTAACTCTAGAGGAACAGTTGGTTCGATATCAATAAACCCCATAGGTTCCCATAAATATTGCTCTGGGCTCACTAAGTCGAGCGCTGGGTCTAGAACATCGCAATGCATGATGCCTTGGAGGGTTACCTGTGGCCACTGGAATACGTCTAGGGGATCGCCGGTGCTCTGTTCGGCTATGGCCTCCCCAGCGGAATTTGATTCGTATTGTGTAGGATGATGTTGGCCCAGTGCTCTCTTGAATCTTTCCGTGCTTCGCTAGCCAACGTCCATGACACTGACATCTCACTCAAGGCTTCGTCTAGGGATTAATAGGTTCCCGGTCGAATTCCTAGACAAAACATTCCCGATCAATAAACATAAACTACCTAGGGATACTACCAGTAAAAAAGAGTGCAAGGCATAGCCGTATCGTAGGGTTGTGGTAATATTCCACGCTTTCGTACGATGAGGAGGTAGTTGTAAGGGTGTTATTGGCTACCGGATTCTCTTCTACACTGGTGAAAATACTTATAGGACCATGATATATCATTGAACCTTCGCACAAGACTTCCGTTAGTAGTCCCAAGGAAAAATATTGACACGAGGGATAGGCACCTTCTGTAGTCTCTTGTAGGGATGCCTTCGCCATTGACCCACTCAACTCCTCTACTTGGTTTGTTAAAGGACTCTCAAAAGGGACTAAATTATCATGAAAGATAACATCTCCGAGAAGAGCGTTGCGCTCTTCATGAGAGGCATTCTTGAACTTAACCAGAACTCCTTCAAGCGTGGCTATACGAGATTCAAGGGCTGTGGCGTACTCGCGCGATCCGGGAGGCCGTTGAAATCATTATCGCGAAACTCACACCTCGCATTCGCCGCGGAACACTTTCCACATGGATAAGTTCGTGAGCAGCGAATCCATTATCAAGTATTAGCACTATGAAGCTCCCCTTGAAAATAAATTGATATTTAAGACCTTTCTATGTTGACAACGCTTGCATCTATGAAATATGTTAGTCTTCGGATTAAGGGGCAAAATTACTACATTCTTACGATAAGCGCCTCACGTAATTATTTTCTACCTATACTGTTTACTCTCAATATATAATATAGCCAAAGGTAAGGTAGCCTAATACTACATACTATAGAGAAATGTTAGGAATGGATACCAAGAAGGCAAGTTTGCTTCCTTCATCGGTTCTCAATGCAGCATTAGCGAAGGTAAGGGTTACCTGACCAATGTCGTAGTTTAGGTGCATATTGCGACAACTCCTAGCACCCTGTCCTCTTATCTAATCGAGCCGTCCCCGGATTACCCCGGACCAGCCCGGAGCGATACGTTCAAAAATGGAAACAACGCACGGAGCAATAAAAGGCATGAGCCGAATTTCTCATGACGCGTTCCTTTTAAACTTTTACACCAACCAATACGCGCTTTTTCTTTCTTTCTTCATGTTTCTATCTACATTCATATTCTAAATTCTAAACCACTTCTAGTTGAGATCATGAAGCTTTAAGAGGATCTGGTGGTGCCGGGTCGTTCCTCAAACTCTTCTCGAATTTTGTCCTCAGCTTAATCATAGGTTGTGCAACCCAGGTATTGTATGCTAATATGTATATCTGTTTCCTCCTTCGGGTCGCGCGTGGTGTTGAATAGGTATGGGGACTCCAGTTTCCCTGATGATTTGTTTACCTGCGGCTCCCAAACGAAATGCATCTTCCAATCTCGCCACTTAATTGCCCGTAACTCGTTCTTAATATAAAACAAGAATCCCTCGCGAGGCGACTTTAACTCAACCGGCTTGAGAAAAAGGGGGGGTCTGGTCGACACCCTCAAAAGGCCGATCGTCAGGCAACGGAGATTTAGTAATGCTGATAATGGTGGAGAAGATATCAGTGACATGGACTATCTCATTAGAGGTGGTTCCTGCAGGTACATGATTTGGCCATCGGACTATGAAGGGCACTCTAAGGCTTCCTTCCATTGCGGTATGGTACGTGCCTGACCAAGGGCCGGCTGTTCCTTTGTAAGGGGGGTGGAATTCTGGACCATTGTCGGACGCGAAGATAACCACGGTGTTTTCGGCAATACCAAACGAATCGATATGATCAAGGAGCTGACCCACGCGAAAGTCCATCTCGGCCATTGAGTCTGAAAAGTCACCATGGTTTGTCTTCCCTACAAAGTCGAGATGCGGCAGTGTAGGAAAATGCAGATGTACCAAAGGGTGGTACAAGAAGAACGGTGCTTTCGCCTCGTTGACTTGTCGGCTTAACCAATTCTTCGAGTATTCGACCAATATTTCGTCGATTAACCTTCGCTGCTCTAGATCGTATGCGTGGACATTTTCGGATGGTGTGCCAGCCTTCCCCTTCATAATATACGGCATTTGCACAACGTCAGCTACAAACCCAACCGCCGAAGTAAACTGGCTTTCATCCGTAGTTCTAGGGATTCCGTACCACTCGTCGAATTCTCTATCGCTAGGATAACGGCCTGGGATATCACCCAAATGCCACTTTCCAAAATGCGCTGTGGCATAGCCGTCTGCCTTTAGGACTTCTGGGAGGGTCTTCTCTTATCGTGTAAGACCTTGAGGAAAGCTAGCTGGAACTGATTGTAGACAGCCAGTGCGAATCGGATGCTTACCCGTCATCAGGGCTGAACGTGTTGGCACACAGTCGCTTTCAACATTGAAATTGTGTAAAAGCAGTCCTTCTTTAGCGAAAGCATCGATTCTGGGCGTAGCTGCACCCCTGAGGATGCCTCCTCTATAGCAGCCCAATTCGCCCCATCCCAGGTTGTCTGCGAGGATGAGGACAACGTTAGGCCTTTTAGGATCCTTAGACATGATTCTATTAGTTGTATACTCCAAAGTGTATATAGAAGGGGAAGTTGTCAGGTATAGTAGTAAGAAACAGTCTTGACTAACTCGGAAATGGCCTCCATAGATGCGGGAGCTATCTAAGTCAAGTATAAGCAAAGCCGACAGCCCCAGGTTGCTACAGCTAAGAAACGACTTTGTCACATCTTAGCGGTTGCAGATAAACCTTCTCTATGCGTTCGGACCTGCCATATTCTTTATTTCAGGTACCTAAGGTAAGTTTCGACGATCCCAGAGGAAAAGTCGAGACAGACATGAACTCCGTAAGATCCACTACCTTTAAAATAGTTACTTATATTACGACTATATACACACTCTAGGAGTCTCGCTATATCGTTTGTATAGATGTGCAGGGGCTAAAAGACTAGGTAGGCTACCAAGCTCCTGGATCGGACAGCTTTTCTAGCTGACCCCGGCTGATTTAAACTGAATTGGTGGATCACGCGGGGCGCCTTCTGACGAAACGCCTCAGAAAGAGGCTCTCTACGCTGATAATTCATGTGGTGGTAGAGTTCTAACTTATTTCCAAGTTTTCCTGACAATAAGCTCAGTCGTTTTTCATTTATATGTTTCGACAAACATCCAACGGTTAACTCAATGGCACAATCCAAAGGCCATCTTTTCGTTGGCGGGAAAGTGTTCCTGCACGCCAAGAAACCGGGGCTCGAGACGGAGCCTCAATTTGGGGATGCAATTTACATACGCGACGGAATCATTGAGCACGTTGGTTTAGAGGATGATGACGCTATTTCCCGATCCCGAGCTGACGGTGCCATTATACACAATCTCAATGGTCGAACCGTCCTGCCGGGCTTTATTGATGGCCATATTCACTTACTAAGACTAGGACAATCACTGAGCAAAGTTGGGCTAGACCACTGTGAGAACTTGGACGATATTCGCAAGGCTATCAAGGATTATGCAGTTGCAAATCCTAACGAACCGCGTATTCTCTGTAAAGGATGGATGAGACATATGTCAAAACCACTAGCAAGTCTAGTCGATGACTTAGACCCCCGGCCTATCTATGTAGATTCTAAGGATCTTCACACAACTTGGTGTAGCACCTCTGCTCTTAAGGAAATTGATGCGAAGAACTTAGCGGATCCTGAGGGTGGCAAAATCGAACGTGATCCGGATGGAAACCCTACGGGAGCTTTTGAGGAGGCCGCTGTCTTCACTATCATTTGGCCTTTCCTTGCCTCAGTTGCGACTAAGAACGATCGCGAAGACTGGATCCGGGCTGGAGTACAGACATACAATAAGTCTGGTTATACCGGGGCAATAGACATGGCAATGGAAGAGCAAGCATGGACTACTCTTCTCGAAATACGCGAAGAACAGCGAGAACGACCATTGCCATTCCGGCTTGCGGCATACTGGCTTATGACACCTTCAAGTTCGGAAGCCGACTGCCTTTCCCAGGTCGACCGGGCTATCGAGGTGCACAAGCAGCTTAGCGCTAAGGAGTCACCAGACCTCCACGTCGTCGGTATCAAGGTCATCTGCGACGGCATCATCGATGCCTGCACTGCCCATATGTCAGAACCTTATCTGAAAGGAGCCGATGCTACGAAACATATCACCGGCGAGCCATTCTGGAACCCCGAGATACTCAATGCGGTTGTGCGCAAGGCTGATGCCGCAGGCTTACAGGTCGCGCTTCATGCTATCGGAGATGCTGCTATTACCATGGCTGTCGATGCCCTGTCTACATGCTCTCCGAAGAATCGTCACCGTATGGAACACCTCGAGCTCGCATCCGCCCGGGACGCCAAGCGCCTCGGTGAATTCGAAATGTTAGTTTTTTCCCGAATTTATCTACGATTGCTTTATAGTTGATTATATTACTCACTCTATCTGCAGCACCGCTTCGATTCAGCCCGTTCATGCTGATCCATGGATCCTCCGGGCGTGGCCAGATCTCCTAGGTCACCGCTGCGAGCGCGCTTTCCCTTACCGGGAGTTCTCGGACGGCGGCGCACCGCTTGCTCTTGGTAGTGATAGTCCGACATCACCGTGGGATATCATGGGCAACGTATACGTCGCGAGTACAAGGAAGTCCTACAGAAACACGCAATATGAGAATGTTGTCAACTACAACTTCCGCCTCGGCGTATGCGAGTCCGTAGTAGCTGCGAGTTATGGTTCGGCCAGAAGTGTGTTCTGGGATGAACGGCTAGGCAGCCTAGAGCCGGGTAAGGTCGCGGATTTTACGGTATGGGATATGGACTGGGATAAGGACAAGCTTCTTGGTGCTGCGGTGAAGGAAACGTGGTTTAATGGTGAACAGGTATGGAGTACGGAGTAAGACATGAATCTATCCTGATTTAACCTAGAAGCTCAATTCTTAGAACTGATAGATTAATAAGTTCCTAATATGATATGAATTAAATAACCTCATAACACCTTCATACATATCATAGTCGATGAATATACAGATGTATATGCGACCGCTAATCAGCGCTTACTGCCCAAACTAAGGCTACCACGCATTGTCTCCAGCGAAGGGTACTTATTGTATACTCTTAACATCGAATTCGCAAAGGTCAAACCTGGACCTATCGCGTTCACAATTCGAGCAAGAATTCGGGGGCTTAAAAGTATGTTACGGTAGCACATATCGGGATAATAGAATAACAAAGGTCTCCTCATCCAGGACCTCGTAAGATCCCAACAAGAGTCATTTAACAAGACGATCAAGAGTGGGGCAGCAATAGCAGCAGCTGTGCTATGTCACACACTCTCCCAATGGAAAATGCTTTTTCTTTTTCTACTGCAGAGAATGCCATCTACGTCACCACGAAGTCGTGACATATTTGACTCTTAGAACAGTACATGTACACGATACCGGATTGATAGGTATATAGCGCGTAGCCTTGACTTTTTCCTTCTTATGATACAGCGATCCATACTTACATAGGTAGTGTTTATCTATACCTAATCCATACCCCTGACCCGACCATCTTCACGATGGCATCAGGCATGCTACACAGGTTCCTCCACCTAACCAACTTCCGGAGCCCCTTCCTACGTACGGTAGTACCTAGCGTCGCAGCGGCTTTTGCCTTGCAGACAGCCGTAGCCATCCCGTCGATCGCCGCTCAAAGCGAGCGTTTCTACGATGTTTCCGGCTCTGCGACGTTCCTAACCGTCACCCTGCTGAGCTTGTACCTTCCTAGCCTCCGTGCCCGCGCCGCTGCATCGCTGGCCGGTGTCCCGAAGCCGCCGTTACCAAGCTTGCTAAGTCCGTTTACGGCGACCGCTGGTTTCCATTGGCGCCAGGTAGCGCTGAGTGCTGCGGTGGTATTTTGGTCTGTTAGATGTGCGTGTCCCTATTCTTTTACCTTTATGCCTTAATATATACGATATAACTATAGGGTGGAATTCAAGTGTATATGTAGGTAGGTACGTTATGTGAGAAATCTCAAGTACTAACATAAGTGCCTACCTCCACAGTGGGCACATACCTCTTCCGCCGCGTCCTGCACCAAGGCCACGACTCCCGCTTCGACACGCTCCGGGGGTCGCCGGGTAAGTTCGCAGCCGCCTGGTTTGGCCAAGCGACGTGGGTGTCGCTGTGTCTAGCGCCCGTGTTAGTCGTCAACGCGGTCCCACCCGCGGCGCTCGCCGCCGTGCCGCTACGGGTAACCGACGTCTTGGGTCTGGCACTGTTTGCCGGCGGGTTCGCGCTCGAGATCGTTGCTGATCGGCAGAAGGGCGGGTGGTTGCACCGCCGCAAGGAGAAGTTGCACGATGAGCCGTTTATGACGAGGGGTCTGTGGAGTCGGAGGTAAGTGTTCCTGTATGGAGTTGTGGAAGGTTGGGAGAAGCTGATGAACGAGTAGTCAGTACCCAAATTACTTGGGTGAATGTACGTTGTGGACGGGTATAGCTACCGCAGCTGCTGGTGTCTTGGTTGCACGTCCAGTTCAGGTTGGACTTGGGTTTTCGGGTGGCTTGTTAGGCAAGCTTCTAGTCTTGGCAGTATCGTTTGTGAGCCCGACATTCGTAACCTTATTGCTATTAAAAGTGACGGGTGTGCCGTTGAGTGAAAAGAAGTATGATGCCAAGTATGGTCATCGTAAAGACTATCAGGAGTGGAAGCGAAATACGCCTAAGTTCTTCCCTAAGTTATACTAAGATTTTATGATAATGTATATTATATTTGCAATATGATGATCTTTTACATATTACTTGCATACCGCATATACAATTTTCTTGGGTCGTATCCTCATCGTAAATCAGATTGGTATTCATTACGAAGTGCCCAATGCTCCAATGCCCATTGCCTCAGCGCCAAACCAGGCTGAAAGGTCCAATATTCAACAGCAACCCATCCGATTTAAATCACTTATAAAATGACTTGACCTTCTCGACTTCGTCGTAACTACCCAAATAGATACCCGACCGATCGTGAATGTGCTCTGGTACGACTTCAAGCATACGTCTCATCTTACTGTCTACGGCTTGGCCTCCGGCTAAGGAACAATCAGTATACATATGACGGAGACATTATGGAGATACCACTTACCGTTTTCAAAAACCATGGCCATGGGTGCGCATTCGTATAGAATCCGCAGCTTGCCCTTAGGGCTCTTCTTGTCCGCAGGGTAGGCGAAGATACCACCGTACAACAAGGTTCGATATGCGTCTGCCACCATGCTACCAATATATCTAGCGCTATAGGGTTTCCCGTTACCCTGGGGGAATTTGAGAGAGTTGAAGTATTCCTTGGTATGGTCTTCCCAGTAAAGGGAGTTACCCTCGTTGACGGAGTAAATAGCTCTCTGCTTCGGAATGCGCATATCCGGGTGTGTTAAGATGAACTCTCCGAACGAATTATCTAACGTGAAGCCGTTGACAGTGCCGCCCTTCATGGTAATGACGAGTTGGGCAGACGCACCGTACATGGTGAATCCAGCGGCAAGAAGTTCCGTTCCGGGCTTCAGAATATCTTCCTTTGTTCCTGTAGAATCATCGGCCAATTTGTGAACACCGAAGATTGTTCCAACCGAGACACCAGCATCCAAGTTGGAGCTTCCGTCGATAGGATCGCAAGCCACAGCGTACCGAGCTCCGGTGTGATCTTTAAAGTATATTACCTCCTCTTCCTCTTCCGACACTAGCAATGCACACTTCCCCGACGATTTCATAGCTGCTATGAAAAGGTCATTTCCGATGACGTCAAGCTTCTTCTGGTCGTCACCTGTCGCGTTGGATTGGCCGGCGAGGCCTGTCAGGTTTACTAGTGTGGCTCGGCGAATGTAATGCGAGATGGCCTTGAATGAGAATTGAAGAGCGTGACATAATAATCTGATAAGAGTATTGAATTAGCTATAGTTGATCTATTAGTTCCTGGATAAGGTAAGAACATACGTGAAATCTCCAGTTGCCTCTTTGTGTTTGGTCTGCTCTTCCGTAAGGAATCGAGTTAAGGTCACAATGTTGGTGTTTACAGTAGCCGTTTCGGCTGGTGGTACATCATTGCCGTTACCGTTCGACGCCATTGTGCTTAAAAGAATTAAGGAGGATCTAAAATTAAGCCGAGGGATGAGAGATAGTTAGGTAGGAAGAGAGAGAGGCACAAAAGGGGCCTGATAGGTTTTACTTGGGGTAAGTTAGGTACTGATTACGGAGAAATGGAGAGAAGAGAATCTTGGAGTAATGGAGAAATTGAACTGATGAGGATTTTGATTTGATTTAATAGGTTAGACTCCGGCAAGTTATCGTGAGAAAGGTTAAACGAAAATTTGGTGTTGCTTAGAACTATATGCCGAGGGGTATTGGGAAGTTTATAAAGCGTCTAATACGTCTTTGTCATTCTTCACACTGTTATGTTATTACTGGTTTGCTCGGTGCTGCGGGTAACAACAGCACGATGACATACGGCATCATCCCGAGCAGACCGCCATGCAGTCATTCTAGACCCCAGGACCCAGAGCCCCATAGACCGGTCAAGGGGAAATGTGGGCTGGGCAATAGTGTAGCCGGATAGATTCTAAAAAGAGGATTTTTCGGGTCATGATATTTAAGCCGCCATCGATTATACCGAGGCGGGAGATGCGGGAGATGCGGAAGATGCCGGTAAGCTCGGCCTTGAAACGTCACCCATTTTGATTCACGTCGTGTGAGCTATCGGACCGAGATGAGTTCCCCTTGATTCGTTGGAATATCTCCATGTGACACGGTAAGGTTTCTGTTACTGGTGGTTATTTACCAGGGATCCAATGTGATAAAAGTAAAGAAAGGCCTTGACCGCGGAATGAGGTAATACAAATATTACGAAATGATCGGAGTTAGTTAAAAGATAATGAGGTAACACAGAAAAATTGACATCTCTATGATGCAGATGAGGGGTAGAGAACAGGGAGAGCTTCAGAGCTAAGACCACTAGGGCCGAAAGAGGGGCAACTTTTATTATCGGTCATAGGTAGCTCCGGCTCCAGGATTTCTGCAGACGGGCTCCACCTGTACCTGGACGGGGTTTGTTTAATCCGAGATTTTCGGATTATTAACTTTCCTTTTCCCGGCGCGCATCCACCAGGTACGCCCCACTTCGTTTGAAAGCTTGGGAGCTAGAAATATTTTTTTTTCTTCCTCCAACCATCGTCAATTCTTTCTTCCTAACAACATTACCCAGATGATGTCTCCCAGAGTAAAATGTAAGTACGCATAAATTCCTTCTATTCATCTTTCATTGATGACAAGTTGTAAACCGCAAACTAGAGTCTTTGACCTACGGGAATGAAACTGTTTTTACACGTCAGTCTGAGGATAGATTTGGATCTCAATTTCTCATGAACCTATCTGGAGCTTCATTGTGCTAACGCGATCCTAGGTAATCCGCTCTTCCTTAGGGTATAGGTTTGGTTTGTTGCGATTGAGTTCGAATCACGCTTAATAGGTAAGCTTCTTTCTCTATTCTACCCTCTACGTTTCCAAAATGATGATTCTTTCTATGCATTTGCATAGCTGGAAATTACCGTCCAAGGCTTATGCCATTGACGAAAAAAACTGGCTGTTGTCTGATATATGTTTCTTACATCTCGATTTTGCAAACCTTGACTTTTACACGGTTGCTAATATCGCGCACAGCTGGTCCTTGTGCCTGATTGCCAAATGGTATGCAAATTTTCAACTCGATATTATATCCTTAAATGATGAAGCGGCACTGGGCTCCGAATTATTATTACATGAGTCGATACGCCAATTTGTGGCAGGCCTAGAAAACCTCGCCCACTGATCCACTACACCTTCGTCTTAGTCGATCTAATATTACACCGAACATGTCGGCTAACGTGGGATCTCCGAAGCAGCATCTCTCTATCAATATTCGTTCTACAATTTGGTATTCGATGATCAATTAGGAATATTGGCGATGATTGTCTACGGTAACGAATGCAAACTTTGATTTGGTGACATTTGTGGCCAAGGTAAGCAATATTTTTCTTCCAGCATATCAAAAACAACCTACCTGATGAGCACAGATGACGAGTCTGATTCGGGTTACCGTTGTAGACAACCTAATTACTACCATTCATGCATTTTCTGAACTATTGTTTTTGTATCGCTGTCATCACTTATTGTATAGTCGACACATTCTAACTTACAGTTACAGGTGCAATGTCTCCAGTTTTACAGCTTCGGTTAGTACACACTCAAGATAGGAAAGAAGACATGCTGCTGCAATATGATGATCCGACTAAAACAATTGACAAGCATATGTCAGAGCTTTACGGCGTTGATGACTCCGGTCATGTCTGACTGCAGCAGATGGAATCTTTTCACTCTCGCTCAAGCATTGCTCCAAGCTAACTTGTTGAAGTGATTAGTATCTCACAAATGCTGCTGGCAGTGGCCTTTTTATTCCTGGATAATAAAGGTAAGAGCTCAGATTTATTATTACTACTACAAACCCTATAATGATGAACCAAAAATTTCACGACGGTCAACATAGCTCGACAGCTTTGATGATATTGCCTTTGACAAGGCTATGGATCTGATATAGGGTTTTAAACTTTGCTTTTTTCCCGCTGTTTAGAATCAAGCTGACTGATTCTCTAGTGTTAGCCCATGCTCTCATAATCAATTTATGAGCGTATTACTGCTTCGGCTAGTCTACTGTAAATATCGACAGGTAAGTGATATAAAGTAATGTTCGATTTCTTTCGCCGTCCTAGACTATTCAGCAAGTTGGCATAAGGTGCGGAAACGTATCTTAAGTATATGGTTTCTACTTAACACGTAATTAGAATAGTTCACTATTAATATTAAAAAATTATGAAGTATTGTTTTTTGTCCACGAAAACAACGTTTGAAAGAGTCGCAAGTAGATGGAGGAATTGGGCTATGTTGTTTATATATTGAAATTATCACTGAAAACTCAGTTGTATACTATATAGATAGTCCACTGTGATAGGTAAGCCACGTGTGTATGACATGTTCTCTTGTTTGATTTTAAACCATCTTGGGTACATGTTAGCTAAACCGATAATAAGACTTAATAGATCATTATGATATGAAGAATTCTTTATTCCTTGGGTATGGGTATCTAGTATAATGATTTAGGCCAAAGTGGAAGGTTCCAATGATATGTATGCTGTGCAAAATACTGTATAAGGTGAGTTAAGTTTATGAACCAATTAGTATCGTAATAATAACGCCGCCGCTGATAGCTAACCCCAAGTCAATACTGGGTCTTTTCTTTGGCATGGCTACACTCGATGGCGTCGCGGTAGCCGTAAACAAGCCAGTGAGCTGAGTTGCGGTTGTCGAGGGGTTGGCGATAGCAGAGGCTGGAGGCGTCGTCACTGTTGGACCTGTTTGGACAACGCCGTTGACAGCAAAACCGTCGCCGTTTAGAATGGCGCTCTGTTGCTCCTCGTTACAGCTGCCAGGCACGTCGCGAAGCCAACAGGTTGGTGAGGGGGCAGCGGGGAGGTCGAGGGCGCTGTTGGCCTCGGCGGAGCCCGTTGTGTTATAAGTAGAAAGGTCAATGTTCTCTCCCGTGGACACGCTGTCGCCACGGATGACCCGTGCGAATATTTCGAAAGCCGTGGCTGGCTGGTACGCTGGTACGAAGTGCCCTGCTTGATACACGCGGCTAAAGGATAGGTTGCCGAATTGTCGTACTGCGCCGCCGACGTAGCTGTCGTTGACGATAATGGGCGCGTATCCAGAAGACGCGAATGTTGATTCATAGCCTGCTACAGATGAGGCGAGCGCCAGGGATACTGCCTCGCCGCCCATCCAGTTGCAAATATAATCCCGGTCGCCGTATATAAAGCCTACACGAATACCTGCGTTAAGGAGTGAGGCTAGCTTGGGTACCATTGCCTCTCGCTCGTAGTCTCCAGTAGAGGCGAAGGCTGCGGCAACCTGGCTGTTTGTCTCTGTGTAATTAAGGCGCGTGCCGATGGCCTTTTGGAAGGCTGGCGTGTTCACGTACTCTAGATATCGCCGAGGTGGGAATGAGTCGGGCAGAGGCGCCGCGATATCATAGAGGCTGCGGCCGGCATCCGAGTAAGGTAACATGACGTTATTGGTACAATTATTATAAGCGGACTCGCAGATGTGGTTCACGTCTGGGACCGAACCGCTGTTATTCGGGTCTTTAGTAGCAACTGCGGTCCGACATTGGTTAATCAGATCGCGACACCCACCGTCAGTGTAGAAGCTAGCATTGGCCATTTTTGCTCTCACGGAGTTGATGGCAGGAAAACCGTAAGGATTGTTAACTGCCATGATGGGATAATACGGTGCTTGGATCAGGTCGTCGACACAGCCGTTTACAATACCAAGTGAGACAAGGCGAATCTCTACGGAAGTGCTATTTGAAATAGTCCCGTTGCCTCGAACGGTGTTCATCTGTTTCCATTTCTGCGCAAACGCGGGGCCGTACTTCCCCCCGTAGCTTTCCGAAAACAGATTCACGCCTAGGATGTTGTCCTTTGGAGGATTCAACTCCGGGAAAGCCCCTAAGAACCCTTGTAGCATATGCCATATAGCTATGGCTGCCGTCTCAGTCGTGTTGGCCGTATGGTTGATATTCATAGAACTAAATGTACCGTCTAGATATGCGCTCGGCGGTAGCGAATCCGGTCTCTTGTCAGGTGGGGTATAGATCTCGTTGGTGAGCAAGTCGATAGAACCTTTCGTAGGGACATCGTAGGAAAATCCAACCTGGTTCGGCTGATCTATAAATAACATATTCGACGCCCTATCCCAACCCCATTCTCGCGCTATAGTAGTGAACTTATCGGTGCCATTATCAATTACCTCGCAAGGACCGTTCTCTGTAAAGAAGCCGAACATAGAACTCGAACCCGGGCCGCCATTGAGCCAGATCGTTAGGCTGGAATTGGCTTGCTTGTCCCGTGCGCCAACGAACCAGAAGAATGTATTAGTAGGAAAAGCACCCGGGAGGCTCACCCAGCCAGTATACTGCGTTTGCGACTCAAATGCGGTGCTACAAGCTCCATGAGGTACTTTATAGCTGATCTTGATATTAGGGTCGATCGGTGAGGAAATGGTTGTAAGATTTAGGTCTTGGGACGTGGAATTCGGGAATTGACCATTGACGAGGCGTAATAGTTTTATAGCAGCAACTAGAACTGCATTGGCGCGGTTCAGTCGCATTATCGCCGTTTGACGGTCGTCATTCTTGGTCGTAATTGGCTCCCGGGCCGAAGAATATAGGATGGAAGGTTACGAGAACCAAGATGAGGCAAATGAGTGATAGGAGGTAACAGGTAGGTAGTTAGATAAGAAGTTATAGCTAATATCTTAGAATTCAATGTGTGAGCCGATATATGAGGTATCTAAGGTATGGTACAAATGAAGATTGAAGTGGGCAGGTTCGCGATGGTGGGCTCCTGCGGGATCCTGTGGGGATTGAAGCGGTTCCCGTAAATCGATCTAAGCCCCATATCACACTAGCGTCGGGTACCTTGCATTAGATATCTCCCGATTGCTCGATTACACTGTATATGTACATAAATAGCACTCCATATATGCAACTCCTAATGAAAAGGGGGTATAAATGCTTGGAGAGTCATTCAAGTTTTAGGTGCAAAAGGACTTCTCATAAGTTAGTCTGAAAAATGCTGATTAATGAGGATTTATTTTTAGGTTGATATCTTTTAGACTACAATATGATAAAATCTAATGAGGGTGTAAGAGGAATAGCACGCCTCCCGTTGTAATATGCATAAAGCCTAGAGCACACTAGGTTGGTTTTCAGCTGGGGCTGAACTTGACCCGAGTTGGCACAATACGATATATTTTCTCATACGCTCTTTCCAATGGATATGTATGAGTACCTATTTTATATTTTCGTTTAAATCATTGAGAGGAAAGTATTTAGGAGAAACTACGTCACAATGTCTTCGACAGGTTCAGGCTACTCGGCCACCGATATCATCACCTTTATTGGTATTCCCTTAGCCGTCCTTGGCGTATTGCCCATCCTATACAACACCGTCGCGACGCTAGCCGCCCTATCTAAGATTAAGCGCATGCTTAGACACGGTCGCTTAACAGCATTAACACGCAGCGATGTGGTGAATCGAGTAATCGAGGTGGAACTACCACGATATGCCGTCACGCCGTGTGATCGCTTTGAAGAGACGGAGCTATACTGGCGGCCTTCTCGGCAACCTAGCTCTATCCCCGGAGGATCGTGGACTACTTTCAACTGGCAGACTCGCGCTATCGGCGCTAAAACTCAGCGTTTGGAATACGCGGACCAGCTCCGACAACCACAGGTCGATGTATCATTTGACAAACTCGTCGCATATTTACTCGACCTAGGTGCCATCCCTGATGCGCATGGCTGGAAACTATTGCGCTCGACGGGGCTATGGACTCCTACAGGTTGCTCATTAATGAAGTCGCCTGATGGGCAGCATGAGGCTTTAACCATCGCCCCTTTGGACGATTCCGATGGACATCTATCTCTTAAGGCGAATTGGTCATCGCATTGGACGACTCGGAATTTCTCTTCCTTGCCTCCTTATTGGATAAGGCTTCCACCGCCGCCTCAATCAGAACCATCCGAGATCATTGGAACTGTTGGTCCCGAAGAGACGCCTTCTGCATCTCAGGGAGAGGCGGAAGTGGATGATGTGGAAAAGTCCAAGGAGAAAGAGCATAGTAGCTTACATAAAGAGTCTCTCGACTCGATTCAAAGGCAAGCTGAGAAGAACGCCAGAGCAACTATAACATGCCAGATATCTGCAGAAGGCCTAATCTCTGCGAGGAGTCAGGAGGATGATGCCATACTATCATCCATAAATCTACAAAGCCTTTATGTTGAGCATCTTCGGATTCGCCCTGGCAAGACCGATGGTATTTGGTTTTCGAGCGTGGCGACAGCTTATGGGACTACGAGTCAAACCGTGCTATGGAACTACAAGATCCCCGATGAGATTCTCGCCTTTGCCCGGCGGGACAGTCTACCCTGCGGTATACTGGTACTCCTAGGCGTTGTGGGTGAGTCGCAGACACCTGAGTGGGCTACCAATTATAATGGACAAGAAGAAGCCCGAGATATATTCTTTAAACGCAGCGCCGACCAGCGCGCTGCTATGATGGCTGAGTCGAAGATGACTCCTCCCCAGAGGGAAATTGCTGCTCGGGAGCGGGTGCAGCGGGAGATGAACCAGAGATTGCAAGATAGTAAGTAATCGGTATAACAACTTGGGATAAATACAATGCTTATCTTACTCGTTAACAGTGCGCGATCGTTCAAGGCTCGAGAACCAGCGTCGCGAAGTGCGCACGTCCGAGGCCCTGCAGAGCCCGAAATGGGACACGAAGCTTGTAGCCGAGCATAATCTGCACTGGCTTAAGCAGAACCAGGAGTATGCGATCGCTAGCGGTGTCAGAATTAATTCCAACCTAACTCTCAGAGACGTGGTCGGCTCGCTACTACACCGGATGATCCTTGATGGCCAATTCGCCTCGATGATTTGCAAGATTCTCGACCTGTGGAAATCATGGGCGGATAACGGCGGCATGAGGAGGTCTGATTTAGAAGCGTTACGCGAAGATCAAGTGATATTTGCCTTGGCCAGTCTCTTAGTTGCTGTGATCAAGGATACTTCTACGGCACATGAGGGCACTCTGTCGTTGGATTTGCAGGAATGTCTGCGAATGTGGAAGACTGTGAGGCTGGGGTGAAAACTATCCAGGGGTTATCTGCATTTGCCATTTATCTTCTTGATATCTAATTTGAGCATGTCGTCTTAAGTGTAGAGGGATTTAATATAACAGGTGGGTAGATTGGAGTAAAAGATATATCCTGAGGTTCGCTAAATAACGACTACCCTCTATGTTCCCTATTCCAATATAAATACCCCCGCTCTCACGCACGGCTTAGCCTAATGACTTTCAAAGAAAGATTTGCTATGATGATATAGTTGGTTCTCTTAATTCGAAATTTCGTCTCATGTCTTTAATTGTTGATACTATCTAGCATGATGAAGTTGGTATACCACCGAGGTCGATATTTGAGTACCAAAGTAAAATTCTAAGGCCACGCAAAGCATTGAGAAATTTTTGCCATGAAAAGGTCGTAGATAAGTTTTGAAGGGATGAAATTGAAATCGATAGATGAATGCTATGATGCTCTATTTTAGAACTATTAGCACACTAACTCATACTATCCCTTACATATGTGTTTGTCATTACAAATATAGCGAGGATGCAAGCTAAGTATGTCATAACTTTAATTGCTCCGACTATCATTCTTCGTTGGGTATTTAAAAACTCGACTTAGACCGGTTCGCAGTACACGTGGCGCAGATATTTATTCCTGATATGTGTTTGTGATGTCCATGTATAAGCCCTTGCGTCGAAACATTCTAACCCTAAGTACGAGGATGTATTTAAATATTCGGAGCTCGTACTTAACTCATAATGCGCTATATCACAATGACTAAAATAATTATACGTCTCCCTTTGGACTCTCGATAGCACTAATTGCCTACCCTCCCACGCCGGCACTGTTGCAGTTACTGATTGTGTTGTCTAGAAAGCTGGGTTTACCCTAAGATTATAGAGACGAAAGTTAAAACTTACCTCAGAATAAATTTGTTAGTTTGAAATAGATAATATGGTAAGGAATGATAAATTATTAAATTATTTTTCAAACATTTGCTTTTCAAATTCCTAGATAGTTATATCGACAAATTTACATACCTCGCACCATCGCCGACCCCCATTGAAGTATTTCGCATTCGCAAACCCGACCCGTTTCTTCCCATCTCCCTATTTTTAGAAGCGGTCCTCCCAGGAGGACAAGCCTTGTATTATGTTACTTTATCGGAAGCTGGTCGGGATATTGTTGTGAATAGCTCCGGGGGTACAGTACAGCCGTGTCTCGGCTCCCAGCATTAGACTCGGAGAGGATGTTAGTCTAGGTGACACATGCCAGACGGTATGACCAATAGTGCAGATACATTAGGGAACATAAATTCCAACTTGTTAGTACGAGTAAATCACCTGGGTGGTTTTCCATTTCTCCATAGATGATAATTACTACGATTCAAGCTTGCGATCTGGTATGGTGGGGATCGATACATCGCTATCGATCGAATAATGCGGAGTACAGTAATACGGCGTTGAGGGGGTATAGTATTCAGCCGCATAGGGCATTAAAAAGTAGATGGTATATTTCCTAATAAAAATAGGTACGCCCAAATAGTATTCCCAAATATATATAAACGAATTGATCAACCAACGCCAACCCAATGCAAGATTAATCCCTAGCTGCTACTTACTAGATACCTAAAAATGCACATTCTTCTTAGCCTGTCCACTTCTATATGTGAGTCTAGATTGGGTTGCCCTTGACCAGGAAAGGGTGCGCCTCCGTGTTGAAAACCCACGTGTTGTCGTGACCAGCATTAACTTGCCACGCCGCGTCGTCCGCCTGGATTAAGTAGCTGTATTTCAGGACCTCAGCGAACCAGAAACTCTCCTGGAAATCGTCGAATCCACCGCCACCTTCGGTATTCACGTTCTGGATGGAGCTGTATCCGACACCTGCGCTGCATGTCTTATTGATGTTCTGGAACGCCTCCCAAGCCCAATCCTGGTACTTTGTGTCTCCAGTCGCGCGGTACGCGTAGTAGAAGCTTTCGATAACCTCGGGTCGCAGCACGTAACTCCCACCGCCGGATGGGATCCAGAAACCAGCAGTCTCATAAAAACTGGCGGATTCCTCTGGGGGCGGGCTGTTATTGCTAGCATTGGTTGCTACATTGCTGTCTTGCCAGTAGAAAACCTCCGGTCCAATACCGGTGACGGTCGCGAGGTAGGTCTCGTGACAAGCATTCACAAGATCGAGACCGAATTGCGTGTACTTATCGTTATCGAGGGTCAAGCCACCGAGAATGAAGCTGCCTCCGTCGAAGCACGCAAGATGAGTCGATACGAATTCAAGCTGGTCACGCCCACCGTAGGCAGCAAGGAATGTCATATCGGGGCGAGTAGTCGGGTTAGATGCTAGGTACTGGATGCTAGAGTCGACGGCAGCAATCCATCGGTCCTTGTAAGTACCGAAACGGTCCTGATCGTAGACATACATCTTGATAAGATACTCATAGAATGAGTCCGTGCCGCCATTCCAGCCACCACTGGAGTCTGCAAAGGTGCCATCGGAAATTTTGACATTGGTTCCAATCAATCCAGGATACGGCTCGCCTACATCCGGATTGCGTACGTTGAGAAGGTAGTCCTCGGCAACCTGTGTTAACTTTGCGTATTTATCGTCTCCCGTGATGTCACTCAAGCGAGTCCACTCAAGTACTAAAGTTCCAATGGTGGCAATACCGTTAGTAGTATCACCACCGACGTGATACCCGTCTGAGCTATAGACTAGTGTGTTTATGGGGACTCCGCTAGGGGTATCGAAAGTCACGCTGAGAATATCAGCCAGATTGATTGCTTGCTGAAGAATCTTGTCAACCGAAGCCTGATCCTTTGCGTACTGTTTTAAAGGACCATTTAGGAAGTCGTATGCTGGTGTACAGTGAGCTAATAGTTATGGCAAGGTTAATTCTTGCTGGCTTACCTGAGAGGAGGCCGCCCAAGTAGCGGATGGTGGTCTCAAATACAGAGACACTCTCTGAGCCGGGAGCAGTGGCGTTAAAGTTAATGGATTGGATATGGTCTACAATGGCGTTGATAACATCTCCATTTTCCATTACCAGAGCTGTAGAGATGGCATCAACCGCGCTGGCTCCCCATCCATTTCTGTGACTTCAGTTAGTCCATGCTCGAAAACACCCTTTAACATATTTACACACCGATCATTCTGGTATGTCTTTGAGATAGGCCTCAAGGTATCGTTAGGGAACGCATATTGGTAGTAGCCGTCCCAAGAACGCTGGAACGCCGCCTTGACAGCATCAGCTCTGTCAGGATGAGACACGTAGGAAGGCTGGGCTATAGCATAAGAGGCACCGCCTAGGAAGGCGAGAACCTGTTTAGTGTTCACCATAGTTGTATGATATGCGATGATTCCAACTATTTCCAAATATGATGAGAACACAAGAAAATGGGCCTGCGGACTGAGCCAAGGGGGTTTAAATGGCTGACGGTAGGAATGAAGAAAGGAGATAAGAAGAGGGAATAGGCCCGAGTCTTATACTAAGTCTGAGCGTTGCGGTATGTGAACTACTTTGACATGGGGGCTTCGGAGTTGTAGCAATTTGCTACAGAAGGCGAGTATCTGTCACCTGCATAAGCCATATCTACTAACTAAATCAGCAGTCAGAGGGAGTAAAAAGCTTGGACGGAAGGTAATTCATAATTCGACTGCAATAACAGGGATATCATGCCTGTAGATTATGCCTGTAAGTTAAGTGTGTGTGCGTGTGGATGTGGGATGTGAGGGTATGTGGCTTGGTAACTTAAACCAAAACTGAGACCAGCCAACCTTGGCTTGTAGTCTTATCAATATGTATCAATATGGGTTGAGCGGTGTCTTTGCGGCTCGCAAGTTTATTGGGGACTCGGATCAAATCTCTAGTGCCGTCCAACAAGACAAGGAAGTTAAGCATGCTCGGTATGCAAGCTAAGGGCCTCTGCAATGCAACTTTGATGATCACAGACTGTAAGCACGAGGATCCCAGGTCTCACTCAAAATGGGCCATGTGGCACAGATTAAACATCACGAATATGTTACCCCGAATAGCTCATATGATAGAGCGCTTAGACAGTGCCCTAATTAGGACTAGAAGTCCGTCCGGCGAGGAAAGGAGAAACGTTACCAGTTAAAATCCCAGGTCGATAACCACTTACTAGTACCGTATTCTGGGCAATACATAGTCAAGATGGCGGATACTTGATAATTAAAGAAATGTATGACCTTCCGAAAGGGGCAACGGATCTGCAGGTCCAAGAGAACGTCGCCTAAGAAGCTGGATTGGGGAAGAGGATAACGGGCCGTAAATAATATGGCAAAGAGGTGGAGATTCCAGGTTCGATGTCTTGTGACCAAGACACAAGCAAGATCCATTTGATAGATTGCCAAGGCAAGGTTGGACAGGGAATATCATATTGTATTGCATTTTGTGATGGGGTTTTTGTCTTAGACTAAGAACTTGTGCTGGGGAATCTGTGTTAGGAATGTGTATAGGCGGAAGATTAAATTAAGATTTTTAACTATGTCTTGTGTCTGTACTATGAGGTCAGCGCATGTCTGCTGCAATTTAGGTACCTAATAGGGCATGGACGGAGGGCGTTTAGGGCAGCTAAGACTAACCTACTAGGTTAGCTACTAGGTACCTATCTAGGTTAATGTTGGATGTTGGTAAGTTGGCGACATTCGTGGCTTCCAAGGTTCTTTGGGATCCAACGTTACTGGACGAGTGCCTGAACTTAACCTTGACCTCTCCCCCGCGCTGTTTAGCGCCTCCCCCGACCCCAACTATTTTAATTAAGCTCCGGTACCTTACCCCAAAACTAAAGACTATCGGCATTTCATAGGCAAGATTGGTCGAGGTGAGAATTAACTCAACTCTTATCTAAGCTGACGTGCGGGGAACCCTTGTGAAAAAAAAAAAAAAAGGGGCACAAACCGCCGAAATTAAAGATTCGAATTCTCGCAGGTACCGATCGATGATGGGCTCACCTACATACATACATGCCCACATTTCATCGTGGGACTTTGGTTGCGCGCAGCTGTTGTACATACCTATCTAATATGCACAAGTCAAATGAAGAGTACACGACGTATCGTATATGCACTATTAGAGGTGAGCTAACATAGCTATGCCTATATTATAGTTCTGATGCAGGGCGTTTTCTGATCCGATTCGTGGTCGACTTAACGTGTTACTCGTGATAATTTAACCCTGCATCTGCTGCTGCGAGGGGTTATTCTACGACGTCATATTTTTAAACCCGGATAAGGAATATCTAGCATATATCCGGAGAATACCCAAGCTAAAGACAAACCTGAATTGTAGCTACACTATAGCTAGACCGCTTCGATCAAGATCCCTGGGGAAATCCGCCAAGCACACCCCACTAGCGCCTTGCGTTATACTACATATAGCTCCGGACTTCAAAGTGATTGGTTACATTAGAAGATATATGATCTGACCGAGATCATATAGGAATATGCATCGTGAACCACATGCTCTTCCTTACTGTGATACCTTCTCATGAATGCCATAGTTTTCTGCTAGGCTATTCAAGTCGTACTCTCACGTCTAAGAGGTAGCACTGCTCGGGACGCTCCGAGCGTTAGGCCTAGCCCGCCCAAACTAGGCAGGTATCATCATCGTACCTTATCCCTTGTCCCTGAGCTTTGCGAGTGCCGCGGCTATTCCCTCGCTCAGTTTGTCTTCCTCGCGTGCTTTTGAAGTTGAGCTAGACGGCTGTTCCTGTACCACTGTCTTCTTGGATTCTTCAATGGCTGCCGCTAGCATTGCTTCCTCATCATACTCATCTATAGCAGCATCTCGACTTTGGTGGTCCTGCTTAGGCTCCGAGGGCGGTTCACCTTGTGGTTTTGTGGTAGCACCGTCTCGGGGAAGATTTGCTGATACACGAGGCATATCCCTGAGTGGTACTCGGCTCAACGGAATAGCTTTATCGGTAGCGCTATTACTCTCGTCAATAATACGTCTCTTAGCTGCGTGTTGGACTCGGAATGGCTCTTCTACAACACTGCACCATCTCTTGACTTTCTTCTCTCCCCAGCCGTTAATAACGGCAACTTGCTCAGGGTCGGCATTGATTGCGTTCTTCAGACTACCAAATGCGCTGACAAGAGAAATAGAATCAGCTTTGTTGATCCCTCTAGGGACCGTGACAAACTCGACGAGCTTCTCGGCGTAACTCGTAGCTTGCTGCCCCTTAATCGCGCCGAAATTCGCGTGCTCGTAGGATTTGTATAATTCGAGGTATCTCGCGGCCTCCGCAGCGGACCAGCAAAGGATGATGGTGACGTTGTTGATCAATGAGGTCTTGGAGAGCTCGCGCAAGGAATCTTCGTGGTTAGGTATATCGACCATAGTTAAGAGGACACGTAGATTATATTTTCCCTGCAGATTGCGAATTCGGGTATAAATATACTCGGGATGTAGCCGATGATACTTGAGGCTTAGAAACAGGGCACATGTCGTTAAACCTAGCCCATAGTCGGCAGGAATATCACTGTACTCCCATGCTACTGAACGTAAGGATGCTAGTACGGGGTTCCCTTTCTGGCGCGGCGATACTAGAATTGAAGAACCAGATGAGCGCTGTGGGAGAGCTTGAGGTGTCGGTTGAACAATCTTAGGCGCGGACGAGTTAGAAGTCGGTGGTGGTTTATCTAAACGTTGAGGCGTCGGCTGCTGTATCCTCTGGGGAGTTGGCTGCTGGATTCTTTGGGGAACGGGTTGCTGAACACGGTTGGTGGTGGGTTGGGATCTAGCTTGACTGGAGTTACTTCCAGCCGCAGAGGAGGCTAAAGCAGATAAAAAATCTGCGTCGGCACCAAAGTCATCATCGTCGTCCATTTTCGCAATATTTATTTAAGAGGAAACTCCCACGCCAACAATTAACGAACAAGATATGCAGGCACCCGGAGTCATCGAGCTAAACTGAATATGCCTTAGCGCACATCAGATCCGGGGCGATCTAGTTAAACCAGCCACAATTACATACATAGGTACCTATGTATCCAAATATGTACCTACACTGCCACAGATCCACCAAAAATGGCGTGTAAAGAACTCCGTCTTATTGAATTATCAAGACATCTGTTCACTTCGATCCTCTTAGCCCATAAAACATTAAAACGCCATACAAGAAGTAAGATAGAGGATATGAGAGCTCTAACAGCAGGCTGTTAAGAGCCACAATTCCTATTCTTTATTCATTTTATAACCAGTATTGTTCTGCATTTTTACATATTAGCGAGTGTAGCTGATTTTCATTCATTCTTATCATTATGCCTCCACGAAAACAGACCCCGAAAAAGGGGGCGTCTCAAACGGGAGGTGGAGGACCAAAGAAACCTGCGGAGACCAAGGAAGAGTTCGAAGAAGAGCTTAAGGTATTAGCTGGCCAAGCTAAGGAGGAGAACTGGACCAATTGGGCTATTGAGCAGGCTATTGTTTATGTAAAGGCTGCAGCCCTTATCATACTCATGGCCGTCTATGCCAATGTCTCCCTGCTGACGCTGTCGCCTGTCTATGGTCAAATTGCCGCGACTAGACTCCATCAGAGAGTAGTATGGTCGGCTTTGTTTATAGGATGGGGGGTTAACGTTGTTTTAAGACGCACCTTGCCTTTTAAAACGACTACTCTACTACCCCTGGTAGCCGCATATGTCCCCATGGCTCAGTTTTTCCTCTTTCAGGCGAGCGAGGCCTTCGGTGCGAAGCTGGGACCAGCTATCACTGAGGCTCTTACCTTATTCCCGTTGGCAGTACTTAGTACGGCGTGTATAGCAGACGTCCTCGAAAATGCTGATCTGAGCATCTTGCCGAAGTCCATTGCCGGTTCCGTGCCGGGTCTAGGCTCCTATGCGTTCTTCAAGTTTGTTGAAAAGGAAACACTGCAGCAACTATTTGAACAGATTGGCAAATCGCTCCCGCAGACGCGTGTGGGGTTGGAATTGGTTCTAGCTACGACTTATAGTATCATGGCTCGGTCGAAGCTCCTTATCTGGACCATCCCGGCGATCCTTCATGCTGGTTTTTACAACACGCATCTCATGACCCCAATGGCTACTAGCTCTCTAAACGCAACCCTGCAAGCCAGTGGGTGGTCATTAGTTGATCGATGGGAGTCTAACACTGGGTATATCTCGGTCCTGAACAATCATAAGGACGGATTCCGAACTATGAGGTGTGATCATAGTCTACTTGGCGGCGAGTGGACCAAGTTTGGGCGGAAAATAGTTGCAGAACCTATCTACAGTGTTTTTACTCAACTTGAAGCAGTGCGTCTCGTTCCAATCCCAAACAAAGCACCCGACAACGAGGCAAAAGCTCTAAATATGTAAGGATCCCTTTTTATGAATATTTTTCATAGTCACTAATGATATTATAGTGGTCTTGGTATCGGAACTACACCATCAGCCTTGATAGCTCATGGCATAGATACGACCATTGTCGAGATCGATCCCGTGGTATACGATTTTGCCAGGAAATACTTCGGTCTACCCCTAAATCATACAGCTGTGATTCAAGACGCAATCTCCTGGAGCCAGTCTAATAAGGATATCCTCCACGAATATTACGACTATATTATTCATGACGTCTTCACGGGTGGTGCAGAACCAATACCTTTATTTACCTACGAATTCTTATCAGGCTTAAGACACATGCTAAAGCCTAATGGTGTAATAGCCATCGTAAGTCCTCTTAAGTACATGCATATCCGATGCTATTAGAACTAATAATTTTAGAACTATGCTGGTGATTTCGCTCTACCCCCACTTGGCATTGTCATGAATACGATTAGAGAAGTCTTCCCCTCATGCCGTGTCTTTAGAGAGAGCGAGGCGCCTTCCGCAGAAACAGTTGAGGAGACCGGTCGCGATTTCGACAACGTAATCGTCTTTTGTACCAAAACCGGAGAGAAAGTCACATTCCGAAAACCTACCGAGGCTGACTACCTTGGTAGCCTGGCCAGGAGGGCGTACCTCTTGCCCAAGCACGAGGTGAACGAATCGGCCTTCGTGGCTGCCGCTGACGCAGGGGTTCTTAGGGTGAATGAGACCGAGAAGCTGGAGAAGTGGCACGATCAGGGCGCTCTGGGCCATTGGGCTGTAATGCGGACCGTAATACCGGACTATATCTGGCAGAATTGGTAAGCGCGGCAATTCTACTGCGATTATTTCATGCACTTGCCTATGACAAACTATGTACTGTATATCCGAATAATCTAGTCCATGAAAATGGCGTATGGGCATTTTTAATCTAGGATATGTATTTTCTATCGTGAAGTCTAAAATGCCCCCTTTTCTCTAATGAGGGCTAGGCTAGATAATGCCGAAAGAACTAAATGCGCCATATGATACTTTATTCCCCGTCACTTATTAGTTCAGGAGAACCTTCTAAAACGTATATAGCCTCAGTTCGTGGTGTTTAGTCCTTCTCTTGCGGTGCCCCTGACGTTAGATCTGCTTCCACGAGTGGCTAGCACATCCCTAGGTTGACAAAATTGTCAAATATCGGAATGCAATTACCATCCACATACTAGGCAGTCCAGGGCAATAATATTCTTATCCAATGCCCCCCAACACCTACAGTCTTCCACTCTCCCATTCAAGGTGTAAGAGCTGCTTCCCGTGGATTTGTAGTAGTAACTTTCCATCCAATATATCCAAAAGAATATTGGTTCAACTGGCTAGCCCAGATCCTCGGTAGCAAGAATATCGAGTAGAATAGTTTTAACTAGCATGGACAGGAAGAAGTTTCTCGCGTTCGTGGTGGGAGGGATGAAACCAAAAACACCCTTCAAGAGGTGTAACCAGGAGCATAGAAGCGCAGTCCGTGGATTATTGATATTGCGGTCATCTTAGGGAAGTAGTTACAATGTTTAATTTTCCGTAAAGAATTCAACAACAGAACTATGGATAAAGTCAACGCATAGGGTATCGGCCTTAATAGCCGGCATAGAATTCCTTTTTTGAAAAGATGCTGTATAAGTGATTTTATTAGCTAGCTAAACTTCAGCCGTGAAAGGCGAGGTCTAATTTATATGTACAGTCCTTGCCGAGATACCTGCATTATATAGTGATTCCCACCCAGCACAAACGAACTTAGATGTGTTAAAACGCGCGTTATTTGATATCCATGAGAAGATTGTAATCATTAAATACAGTAGTGATTTAGATGTAATAAATCCAATATGAGACCGGCCAATTTCAGCTTCAAGATTACTTTATGACAATAATAAGCAAAATTCCTAATAATTAGGAGAAAGTACTCAAACTAAAGCTATAGTTATCAGTCATCATCATCATGTTTCGGCTTCGCCACCATTGGCTTGATAGCATCCTCAACAGCAAGCTCCTTCGCATAATGATTAGAATCCGTAATAAACTCTCGCAAGTACGACGGCACCTGCTCTACCCCATTATACGGCCCAGGAATTGGTTCTCCCAGGGTATAATGCACGGGAATCACACCTGTCCATACCTTGTCCAGTAGCTCGCCGTTCTCCATGTCTGCCTTCTCGTCGTTCGGCATGCCAGTCCTGAGCTTAGCGCTGCCGGCAGAGATCTTGACGCGTAGGACGCTGGTGCTCTGCATCTCGGCGGCGTTGGGTGGGACGCAAGTGCGGCGGTAGCGGCCGCGGGCTACTGAGTTGGTGATGAGTTCCATGGCGTATTGCTTCTCCTCGATATCAGTTACTAGCTTCGCGTGCCCGAACAGTGATGCCGAGCGGTAATTGTAACTGTGCGAATTCGGGGTGAGCGATAGGACTAGACCATCTACTTGGCTGGCGGCTACGCATATTGGCAGTCCCTCTTCTTCCCCTGATGAGACGGTGTCGTTGGTGGCGTTTCGCGATAAGTTCATGAACCGTGATGAAACATAACCGTGGAGGTAAAGCTCGAGTACATCCCCCGTATCAGCGCTAGGCCGGTCAAACGATCCCATCTGTCCTATCATAGGTAGGATTGTGGGAAAGGGGGAGTTGGGAACGGCGAAGGAGATATGGAGAATTGGACAGGCGTTCACTATCTGGTGGATAGTCTCTAGAGCATAGGTAGCTTGAGTAATAGGTATTAGCAAACTACCTAACCTTGGATAACAGTTATGTGTGTATTACCTCGAGAGTCATATCGGTTAACCTTGTTGTAAGATTGCTTGGGGTATTCTAGGTTGATAGATGGCATTTTGAAAGGGTTGTTTGAAGCTTGCTCTTGGACTTGTAGTTTTAACTTGTCGAAACAGACGAATATTGTGACTTATATATAGTGAATTTCTGTTGGATATACCTAACAATCTTGTGTCCTATTAATAATTCTAAAGATTTATTCTTGAGTCATGAGCCCATTCTATTGCAATTCTTACACAGGCTCCATCTTAAGATACTCGTTCACACCCCTGGGTGAGTTGAAATTAGACGTACAGCATCGATCCTAAGAACTAGAAATATACTATGGACAAATAGGAAACACATTATTGGTTAACTTTCGATGTAGATGATAGCTATGCTAGATCCGATCGGTATGAATGACTTGGAGGAAATCGGCAACTAAGTCCATTCCGGAAAGTCCACGCGATGCTTAAGTTAGCAGACAAGCAGGTTCATGAATCCCTAGAATAGCTAGCTAGACCAAGCAGCCAAGTACATACAGGGCGTGTTGGACCAAACTTCCAGACTTCTATTAGTGAGTCAAGAAAACGATGTTGGCGTGCGAAACCGCAAATTGGCCAAGCCCGGGATTTGATAAGATGCAACTTGCGGTTCAATTGCTGCCGGCTCCAGTCCGTAGATGCCTTTTCCACGGCGGGGCCTTTATATATCAAATGTGGCTTGAGCATTCCGATAGTGGGGATCCCGCACCTATACCTACCTAGGTACCTACACTAGCACCAGCTGCACCAGCCACACAACCAAGCCAAGCTCCACCAAAAACTTCAATCGCATTGAATTGTGACATCGTGAACAATCCGCATTTGACGTCCTCGTTCAATTCGAACCCTCGAACATACCCGTTAAACCGCCCGACGGTTGCCAATCCTAGACAATGGCGAAGAAACGTACGTCAAAATCTCTCCAACACAAACTATAGTTCAGCAATAGCATCCTGCTAACTCCGAAGTAGCGAAGACCCGTCTGCTCTCCGTGCGCCTTCTATCCATGGCCATGACCGGTTTCTTCTACACATTCTCCCGCCCGCGAACGTCACGGCCCATGAGCATGCTGAAATACGACCCTATCGGTAGGTTACATCTTGCTCTCCGAATATAGTAGGGAAGCATACCACGAGTCTTCAAGACATGGGTTTTACCCGAAACACCCCCGAATGCGAGACGAAAATAGGTGGAGTGGATGTATATGCAAGTCAAACTTATAGCTAACTTTTCCGTGTGTACCACAGTTCGGAAAAAGGTGCTCTTCCTCGAACAGAAGCGGAAAGGGAAATAAGCACTAAGGACTTAATCCCCGTCTCAATATACAAAGTTTCCCTTCTCCACGATGAGTAGTGAAGCCTCGAATATCATGCATCCCATCCTATGGGACCGCGACCCTCTGGCCGCCTCAAATACTCAGATGCGTAGAAGGGTTGGTCTAAACAGACTATTTGCGAACATCTCCAAGGGCTGTATGTATATATCATCTGTACAATACTCGAGCGAGAGCTATTTTATTATGGCCTCTACAGATATTCACCGAACATTGGGCGGCGCATATTAAGGAAAGTAAAATATTCATTACTGCATTAAGCTTAACCACCATCCTTCAAGAGACCAGATTAAAGCTTTGCTGTGAATATGCGTACCTCTTTACATTTTTCATTTTCGAGAGTATCTCAAGCAGAGCTTAGTGGGGATACAGATATTCTTCCCATCTTCTGAAATGCACGCCATTGTCAAAGTAGACTTTTATAAGCGCTTCGAAAGCAAAATGGGATCATAAGTGAGGTTCTAGTTCGCTGATATTTGCAGTTTCTGATTGCAAAACTTACTACGGCCTTAGCCTTCTAAAACCTATTGCCCCCAAGCTTGGTTATCTGTCAATTCTACTGTCTGGCAAGAAGCTGTAGTCGACTGGCTATCAGCCTCTTCCGGAGTACCAGATATAATGGATGACTGGCTGTGCGATAGCCCCTGGCTAGGATCTTGCGAGCCATAGGTCACTAGTCCAGGGTGTTTCCTCTTTGTTAGACCTCCGCGATATGAGGGTACACTTGAATCTAGCGATACTCCCTTAGTCAGTTCTTTGTTTTCTAATGTCCGAGCTGGAAAATAACAGGTAGACATAGAGCGAGATAATTTGACTCTTTCTGCGATGTTAAACCCCTGGGCCTCTTGCTGATTGGCCCTTGAAATTCGCTGCTTCTTCTCTGGGGGCTCATTAGCACTGTTGTCTGGGTGTACCAAGTCGGAAATAATAGCACTGTGATTAATTTGCTCGCTGGGGCCAACTTGGCTCGCTTCGACCTGTTCACCGTCCGTTTCCGGGATAGATCCAGCCACGGGCCGATTATATATGCTATGTGTAGTAAGAGGAGGCTTTGAACCACGTCTCGCCATCTTCCGCTTGAGGGGGAGCTGTGGTGCTACTGGCACATGAGTATTCGCTTCCAGTACATTCCCCCCTTCTGTTTCTCCCAAAGTATCACTAGTGATGACCTTCATAATCCCTCGCAGGGGTGCTGTATGTCGCCTGGTACTCCTTTCTTGTTCAATAGACATTGGGGATACGTGATTATCCATAGTAACGGGAGACTTGACCATGACCTTTCGCTTAAGATCTTGAGACGCTTCTTGTGCGTGTGAAGTATTGCTCTCTATATTGCTCGGCAATATAGAACTATTTATAGATTCTGTTGATCGGCTTTGGTCACGGGCACCTACTTCCGCATCGATGATCTTCCCTTGGTGATACTTTAGAGTACCCGACAATCCTTTCTGAACTTCTAAGAGTTGCTTCAATTGGTCACTCATTTGAATTGCGTTAGGTTGGTCCTTTGCTAGTCGCCATAGAATATGTTTCATCTGATCAACTTCAACTCGACCACGCGACCATCCTTCAAGGCTCCCTCGTAAAGCATCTTGCTCATTCTCGGTTCCCTCCAAATCGGCAGTCATCTTCTTTATTGAAGTGGTTGCCGTCAAAACTTCACCCCATATTTGGCGCATATCTCTATCAAGAGTGACTCTATTCATTTCTCCTTCTTGTCGTGACCTAGTTAGCTCTTTGTCAAGCTGTGCGCGGATCGCTTCTACTTCTTCGAGCCGCTTCTCTATAGTTTGATGTTTCTCCGTAAGCTGCTTTGTCTTTTCGGCAATAGCCCGAGATAATTCTTGTTTGTATTGCTGTACATTAAGCTCAATCGCTTTTTCGTGGTTCTCGCGCTCAATTTGGATATTTCTCTCTCCGTCTTGAGCAATGCGAGCTTGCTTTCTTAATTCTTCCTGTGCTGCCTCGAGATTTTTATTCGATTCGCTTATTGTTATATCTTTTTCACCTACTACTCTTTGGAGGCCCTCAGTCAGCTCTGCCATAGTCTTGATCTTCTCATTTGTAATTTGCTCATTAGCTGCAGCAATTGCTAATCGCCCCTCGAGCTCTTGACGCTCTCCCATCTGCTCATTTATGCGGATGTATAGTTGGTGTAACTCATCTTGTAGGTCTTGAATCCGCTGGATATGGATATTGATAGCCATGTCAGAATCTTGTGCTCTCTCTTGCCATACTGCAACATCATCAAGTCCAGTCAATTTCTCGTAAATGCCTTCGCATAGCAAACGAATTTCCCCAATATTTTCATTTAAGGTTTCTCGGTCCTCAAGTACGGAGTTCTGAGTCAATACAACAGAATCTTGGAGTTCTGCGACAATCCTAATAGTTTATTAGCACCATACTCTTCAGAATTGTTTAAACACATACACTGCCGCTATGCTACGATGAGCTTCTTTCAATTTCTCCATTACTACCGTGGGGTCCACAGTTTTAGAGTTCGTCTGCTCCAGCGTCTTCAGAATCATATTAAGTCTTTGGAAGTTAGTAAGACTCGGCTTAGGTTGGATAAGGAATGCTTACTTCTCATCTTGTTTTTGAATGCGGATCTCGGTATTCTCAACATGCTTCCGATCATGTTTCATTTGGTCTAAAAACTCTTGGTTCTGTGCCGATACTAACTGGAGCGAGTGCTCGTTTAGTTTTTGAAATTGAGATAGCTGCTCGGCAAGATCCTGGCCATGCTGTTTTTCGCGTTCAAGTTCCATCTCACGATCTCTTAGCTCGCCTTTGAGAGACTCGATAGTATTGCTCACTTACTACACGTTAGTATTAGTGTTTTAGTAGAGATTACTTAACATACATTTGTCTATTTGTCTGTTCGTATCTTGAACAACTCCGGCAACCTCTTGCCTAATCCCAGTTCTCAGGCGCTCAAGTGTCGTAAACGCCATTCCTACGGACTCTTTCCGTGCTTTCTCGCCCGCTTCGATGTCTGAAGTTGCTCTTTGACAATTTTCCTTACATTGTAAGAAAAGTCGTTGTTGCTCGCCGATTGCATCATTTAAACGGGTTCGGCAAGACTTTAGTCTATCCTCCAATTTCTTGCGTATATCAGAAGATATGTTTATCTTGTTCTGAACCTCCTGATTTTGAGTACGAAGGTTTTCAATTTCTGCGGACATGTCATCGATCTTTTGATCACGACACGCGATTGTCTCCTGGCACTGCTCGATAACTGAATCCTGAGATGCAATATGATCTTCGAGTAAAGACATTTTCTGCTCCCAACGATCTAGTAGTCTTTGATTGTAAAGATAGTTCGTGTTCCAAGATTCTGCGAATCTCTTTAGGTTCATGCTATTCTGTTCGCGTGTGGGCGTATATCTCTTATAATTGGTTTTAGGAGGAGCTCGTGGTTTCGCAATATTAGACGCTTGAGAACATGGTCTCATTGCGGAAACTACATCGTACTCTGGTGCCACAAATGATATGGGCCGCGTAAGGCTCTGGACTTTATTTCGCTTGTTTCGAGGATCCTTCGTAGAACCATGTTTGGCTTCATTGACAACAGTGTCTTTTGGGAGTTGATGATCATTCCGAGGTTGCTTGCGGGTCTCTGAGCGCCTTCTTGTCTCAGATGAAACTGCCTTGTCTGGCGTGCTTCTTGGTTGTGCTGATTGGGGGTTGGTAGTAGGTGATAATGCGATTTTTGTTCGTTGAAATACACTACGAGGGCTTATTTGCGCAAGAGCTTTTCGACGGGTATCTGAGATTGCCTTTGGGAACTGAACTTTCGTCAGAGGTGAACAGTGAGATGTCTGCGCCTTCCCACCAGAATGTGGCCGCCTAGTATTGTTTGGGAAGGGAAAATCAAACGAGTCTTTAGTAGATGTTGAACCTGATAAGTCGCCAATGGGTGGCTGACCGCTACTGGAAGTATTCTTTGGGGCTTCTTGGGGATATACTATAATGTCGACTGTATCATCATCTTTATTGTCATCATAATGTTCCCCTATTCCATCTCTACCGCTTGCTGGTGGCAGGGGTTCCACTGGGCTGTTATGACTATTAAAGCTAGAACCACCGGGATTCAGACCACCATGCGAGACTCTATTGATTACAGAGGGAAGAGGAGGGGCTGGATTCCTTTGCTGTCCAGCTGGGCCATGGGATATCATACGAGCAGGTGGTACCTTTTGAAATTGGAATGCGGCCCCTATCTCCTTGGTTGTCTCCAGTACCGGACGGGTGAAAAAGCTTGCTTCTGTAGCTCGTGTAGGAAGAGCATCCTGGGATGACGCCTCTAATGGAGTATTTTGGGTTATGGTATTGCTATTTGTGTCCTGCGATTCTTCTAGTGGGTGAACGAGATCGGCCTGACTGGACATCTCTTGGGAACCAGGATTCGCAAATCTATTAGACTTTTGGCCTGGCACATGGGCCTCATACATGGGGACCTCTTGTGGCATGCTGAGAGTATTGAGTCTTTGACACCTGATTAAATCATCAGAGGCGAAATATTAGTAACAGAGTACGCCGTCATTTCTTAGTATAAGTGACAAAAATGATTGTTATGCTGAAATATTTACAGCATTAGGCAGTTCAAAGTATGATGGACAATGTGAGTTGAAGATGAGAAGTGGATAAATTTGGAATCGAATTGATATTCTGAATTATTGAGAATATTTGTAGACTCAAGGAAGTAGCACTCAGTAAATGTCAGCCACGTTCTGAAGCTGCCTTTTTGTGTAACTGCCTTCGACACTTTTGCTGGTCTCCAATGACTAACGTGACTGCTCTAATAATATTAACAGAAGGTATAGACATGTTTATAATTCTATTGCTACAATGATCTAGGTGTTATAAATACCCACCTACCTACCTACCTTATATGAAAAGAGGTAGTCCGGCAAACCAATGTGGTATAACACAGAACTACATCCTGACTTACACGCAGCGACCTAAGAATTCATAGATAAAGTGATATCACTATATTTTCGAAGGCTGTTATAAGGAAAGCTTATATATGAAATATAAAATCGGTTAGACAACCCATATAAAGTACCTACCTCTATATAGTTTCAAAGACTGGTGCATCTTTAGCCGGTACGCTGCAAGGAACTCCGACAAGACATCTAAGCATTCTAAACACTCTTAATATGGATATAAAAAGATGAGATCAAATCACAGTACAGAAGCGTAGTCCTATTTCCATTCACGAACGTGCCGAATTAAAATATGACCAACTGACGTAAGTTTACAACGGGTTAATCGAGCAGAGTTACCCTACACTGCTATATTGTTACTAATCACCGGCGTAGATGGCTGCATCCCCAGCAGCAGTGTAACAGCACCATCGCGAAATCTGTTGCTATAGATAGCATGGCATAGCACGGCATCGGTATCTCTGGGATCCGGTAAGGAAACATACGATTCGGGTGCCATTTAATAAACGCAGGCCAATACATCGACCTGTCTCAGTTACCAATTTCAAAAAGATGAAGTCCATCTACCATCTGGAAAGCCGATCTAAACGCAATCAGACGCGTCTTTAAGACAACACGAGTGAGTTGGCGCCTGATATCGGAAATGCATTGCCAAATAGGCGCTTTACTAAGAGAACAATGGGTAGATAATTCTAAATTAGGTTTGATGGGAGGTGGCTGATAGGAAATTCCTGCGATTAGAAACGTCTAAGTTTTCGTCCAGCGAGTCGACGAAGGCCGTGATGGAATACACCAAGGTCACACTAAACAACAATGGTTACAATGGTGGATCCTCTTATGAACTAAATGGATGTAGCTATAGAAAAGTCATTATGCCGATTGTATTAGATAGGGTTTTTATTGTATTCTATCTGGGTCGTAAGTGGAGGAAATACTAGAGTCTTATCATAGACTTGGAACCGTGGGCGTATGTGCGGTTGAGGGTCAGCATTTGGCATTTATGACGTGCTACTCTACGATACATACACCTAACCTGGTAGGTATCCTCCGAAATTATCGTGATAATTAAATGGGCACAAATATTCGGTCGAACTAGCTTCGAATAGATAACTACTGAGTAAATGACTGTTCTACAAGAAACTTATCCGTGACAAGAATTTCTCTAGCAAATTATACGCGAACTACGAGGAACAAGCTTGGGCGACAAATGTGACAAGGTGCAGCGTTTGGAGGCCACAAATTCCTAAAATCCCTGTTAGCAAATGCTGATTGGTCAAAAGCCAGGGGTCAAGTCTCAAAGCGCCCTTGGTTAAGCGCTTGCTAGATTTCAACTACCAATAACAATTCGATTCGATCCAAATAAAAGAGATCTTATTGTTTAACTCCTGCATCTGAGCTGGTGGCATCCAATGAAGACTACGAAAAAGTGCCGGGACCCCTGAGGTCTCAACTGCCAGCGGTGCATTATGTCTCTACATAGAAGAGCTAGAGATACTGCCTGGGTTCCTATCAACACCCACCATGCATATTCCGTCACATCATTAGGATGCCTTTACAGAATGGTCTCTCCAAGCGCCTCAACTAACTATCCCCACCAGGACAAACTGTTTGTTCATAAGTACCAAGAGCCCCGATGTGGCGTGATACAAATCCTGGTTCTCTTCCTACCTTCAATATCGTCCTGTATGGCTGGATGAGATTTGCTCAAAATCTGTAGCGGCCGCCTTACGTCGTCCCACGTCGTTCCACAAAGAATCAGAGTGCTGGCTTTCACTTATATTCCTTCCTTTTTTCGCTAGTGCAAGCTCACCATGGCGACCTCTACTTCAGACCCATTCCCGCTGGCGACGGATGAACCTTATAACGAAGGCGACAGTGGACCGGGCTCGATTAGTTCCGGCGGCAGCATTGACGATTCTGCGGGGGCATCTGGAAGCAGCCCTGGCGTTGTTCAAATTTCCCACGGTGCGATAGTCGCAATAATAGTTGTCGTTGCCGTTGTTTGTGTGCTTGGCAGTGAGTTTTTCTGCACTATGGTTGTTTTTAATAAGCTAACACGATGTAGTTTCTACAGCGGTGCTCTTTTACCTGGCCAAGAAGAGGGAATGGAAAGTTAGGGAGAGCATTCGTCGTTCGGCAAGGAAGGTAGTCACTGCTCTCACACCCCGTCGATCGGAATTCCCAAGGTCGGTTAAGGAGTCCTCTGGCAACTCATCTCGAGGTCGTCTTCGCTTGGATGATATACCACCAACACCTAAACTACGACCCGAAGATGTTGAGAAGGGTCTTGCCCAGTCAACTACCAGAGAGGATTCGGAGAAGAGAGGCAAGAAGTGGACGAGGAAATAAATAATCGCGCGATGCGGACTATTTCGGATGGGTCATGGTTACTTGGAAGAAGACATAGGCGTCGAATCGGTTGTGGTATTTAAATGACCTCACTTGTAATTGGAGAATGGAGTCCAGGAAAGCGAGCCAATTGCCTATTAAATTTGTATCAATATCGCTAGTATATCGCTGGGTATCAAAGCCGCCTGAAGACGTTAGTACTAGCACTTCGTCGTGGGTCATTTCGTCTATCTTTTAGTTGAGCTTTCGGAGCTTCATCGTTCTTCTTCCTCCTGGAGTCCGGGACGAATGTAACTTGTCTCTCTCCAACTACGTCGCCATTTCGGGTTTTGTTGACCCTGCCTGACTTCTGAGCTCTCGAGCCTAGAGAGGCGTCCTTTGACGAATGGTTACTTTCCCGATTAGACGAACTGACTCGCATAACCATTTCCTTCTGCGTAGTCCTTTTAAGAGATATCTCATCATCACTCTCGCTAGTGCTGCTAGGGTCTTCGCTCTGGTCCGAGAACTGCGGACCGGGAACCGTACTTTTTACACCTGTCTCTGGATCGACCTTTGTGCTGGGATTTAGGACCTGGAACTCGCGGCTGTTTTCATCAATCTTGAATTCTTCATCTTCGAATAGACGAGTAAATCGTTCATCTCCCAGCACACCAGCATTCGTATCGACATGTGCTCTCCTTTCCTGTCGCTTGAGCAACTTATCAACCAGCTTTTGATTGACCTTAACCTTCTTATTTCCACGAATTCGGCTAGCACGCTCCTTTTCGACCTTCTCTTTAATGCGTTTCGCACGTTCCTCTTCCATAGCGTAAGGATTGGCGATTAACCGAGCTTGGTCGTAAAGCTTCGAAGCGACGAAGTAACCATGCATATAAGGGCGCAGCAAGTTTGTCTTGCCAATCAAGTGAGCGAGGCTTAGAGATTTCAATTCCGGCAATGTCAGGAACTTGAAGTTGTCGTATTGATCAGTGCTGATCTCCTCGGCCATCTCTTCGACCATATTATCGAGGAATGAACACCACCGCGGCGCAGACCCCAGTTGCGGGATGAAGAAACTATGAAGGGGTTTACCCTCGTTGGCCGTAAGGATCATTCCTGTATTCTTGCACCATGTGACGAAATTGATATCGACTAATGGTTCAACAGAGGTCCAAGTCTCGCCGTCAAGCTCGTCCCAAATCTTGATCATCTGTTTATCGGCGGATAAGACTTTCTTCTCTTGGGAAGACGTAGTCATGTGGATAAGGCTTTTGATCGGAAATCCTGGTCCGTGGTCTTTTTGTAATAGCGGCTTCGGACTTCGAAGATCAAAAAGTTTGATAAGCCCACTTGATGTGCCCGTCGCTAACGAAAGACCGGACGGATTAAAGTCGAGGGCTGTTATTTCACCCTCCTGGCCGCCAAGGATAGCAACCCGCGACTTAGATCGCGAGTCCCAGAATTCAACGGAGCCAACAGATGTGCCAAATGCTAATAAGTTGTGACTGTTCTCAGCAACTGCTGCTGTATTGACACTACCGACGCCAATGCTTCCCTGTAAGCCACCTTCTACGCCGTCGTCGGATCCAACATCAATCTGATACGATTTCATGAATCTCCCAACCTCAAGGTTCATTCGAAAGACTTCACCGTTTCCATCAGAATCTAATCCGACTGAGGGAACCAGCGCTTCGGTGGCGTGCCGATCGTAAACGAGGTCTCTTCCGTACCTAGGCAAGCGTAACTCATAGTGACAACCAGCGGGCGTCTATGATACGTTAACATATTCCACTCGCACTTAAAAGACCTCTTTCTCTCAGAAGATTTCAATGCTTACATGGAACTCAAGTTTTCGGTCGCTCTGCAAATGTAGGGATTTCGTGTAATCGGTCGAGAGTAGAAGGAACGTGGTATTGAGAGACTTCGTGTGCCTCGAATATGATAGGGAAAGGTGAGGTAGGTAATGAACATGGAATTGTGGTTTGTCTGCTAGACATTAATATGTTGTCCAAGTTCTGCAGCTTATATCCTCTCATTATGACTGGAAAGAATGGTATTGTTTAAAGGAAATTATGGCGACGTACATGTTCCAGTAGACATAATCCAGTCATTGTCCTCCGAAACTCTAACACACTGGCTAGCTTCCTCAAACTCAAAGTCTTGAAGTAGTTCAATTCGATTTTGATACTCGGGGTCTGATTTCAAGCTGCGCTTCCGGCGACGTGCGAGCCTGCGTAGACCTATTTAGTATATCAACGTTCTTGTCGGGAAGGATACTAATTATCTTACCAGTCTGGTAAGGGCCGTGCAGTGTTAGCACCAGCTATTGTGTACACCGACACATCTCCCTGGTTGGTGACCTTCATGGCGACACAATTCACAATTGTTGCCGACAGAAGTTTTGCGGTGATGGGGAGGAAAGAAACAGCACGCGACAATGCAATGGGTAGAAAAGAAAAAAAAGACAGGACCGACTGCGAAAGGTCTTTGGTAAGAAAGTAGAGGGGCGATAAGCATAATTTTAGTGGAGATTACAACTCGATAAGGTAGTTTTAGCTCCTGCATAATGAGAGATCCACCATTTATTGCGCCCAGTAGGTGATTGGTCCAAGCCACAACAATGGATTCTACCTAAGCCTGGAGGTCCACAGCTGCCCGCGTGCCAGCCTCAACACCCGGAAATATAGAATAGGTACGTACATTTCGTACGGGACCTTAAAGATTCCTCAGCCATCCTCAGCCATCCCTTCCATAGAACACCATCTAGCTATGATCACATACCTATAATCCGACCAATGCTGCGACCAACTCCATGACCTACGAAGCGATAGCTGTCTCCTCATCCGCTTCGGTACTTACTGTGCGATTTCAGCTCCGCATTGCCCTTTTTCACTAGGCGTAGTGGAGATGGAGTTCGGCATGTGGTCGAGACCTCAGAGATTGAAACGAAATCATCCAGCTCGCTCTGTTCATTGTATCCTATTCCTATGTTAGCAGGTACTTGATTATAGGGATTCTACTGTTTGTTGTACGGAAACACTACTGCATCGGAATGATTGATACGATTTACGATATGGACACTGGCGAATATGAGACTAATACATTAGTAATTGTGAGTAAAAGAAACCAAGACACGTTGATCTATTCGTATCAGGGGCATCCGCTAACTACAACGTAATTATAAACATAGAATAATATATCATCTGTTAACTTCGCCTTCTACGATCCGGTCTCTCCAACCTTAACTTCCCTTGGTTCCCATGCGCTTGAGCTCGAGACTGCGCTCCGGAAAGATGGGTTCTTGGCATATTACGATACGGTCCGACGGGGTGTATGGTGCTTTTACTTATGGCAGAAGAGTAGGCTTCAGGGAGGTCAATCGACAACACCTACATTCCCTAAGTCGATTGGAAGTGCTGGGTTCAGCTTTTCCTTGACCGAGGAGGGTACCTTTGAATCGGCGACACTCGTTAAGAGTCGTATACATGGCCCAAATACCGCCAACACTCCAGCAAGCTCCTCATCCTCGACTGGATCCGCTGCTCTAGATTCGGCCTATAGAAATATGCAGTCCACTACTTTTTCGTCGGCTCAATCATTTCCCACTCCAAGCGAGCAGGAGTCTAGGACGGTCCCACCTATTGACTCGAAACCCGCTTCCTCGACGTCAACAAAAGATGTCTACGATCACTTTATCTGCGCTGTTCTATCTGCGGTATCTTCTAGCTTCTGTGCTAATACTGGTGCCATCCCGCTAAGTTCCCGGACCTTGCTTCTTTGGAACTCTTCTCATGATGACTACACCACTGCTCCTGCGACCCTTGCTTCCCTACGTGTATATCTCACAACAACTGGCAGCCTTGTCATATCTTTTTCGCTTTCTCTGGCGGAGGGTATAATAAACCTGTCGGAAAATCTTGGACATCCTCTTCCGTCTCTTGGTGTTACTGTCTTAGCCGCGCCACTAGGGATGTTTGCTACTTGCCACCCCGTCATTATGTCTGATAATGTAGCTACTGAAGGTAGCTTTGGCCAGTCCCCCGACACTCAAATTGTGAGACTTAGATCTGAAAGGGACGACGGCCCGTGGCGGAATATATGTTCCAAATTTCTGCAGGCCCGTAATATACCGTCTTCTTTCTATGAGTCCCAAAGTTGGATTAGCCTTCAACGAATACGAAGAAAGCCAACGGAACAAACCGTAGATGGGAAAAGGACACCGCTAGTAGGTACTTCAAACATATCGTGGCCCGCCAGTTTGTGCTTTTGCAAGATGCTTTCGCGACTAGGAATTGGAGGCGAAGGAGATGACGTCTCGGGGTCTGAATTCGACCGGAACTATGACACTCTGGGGGTCGCTAAGCAGTGGTTTTTGGAAGCGGGGGAGCGGGATGAGACACTGGTGAAGAACAAAAAGGAGAGAGACGCTGCAACGGCTCGTGAAGTTACACTAGGAGACGGCCAAAATCAGCATACCAGTGGTTTATCTCCTTTGCCTTCACAACGCTCTAATAATACTGGTATACCGCCTGGTTTGTATCCGACACCTCCAGACGGCAACATCCAAAATGTTGTTGGTGCGACGCCGTCTATGGATGGTACGGCTTCTAGTCCTGGAAATAACGTAGTTACATCTGCGTTAGACATTGACGGAACTCGTAACGTGCGATCATACGGAGATCATTGGGAAAATACAGACACGAAACGCGAACGCATAGGTGCTTCATTTGAGTCAGAAAACCTCTTCGGCGAATTGGGTCCCGATATGTTTGCAGACACCGATATTACCGAGGCGGATTTTAATTTCTTTGATGAACAGCCTGGTGATATGGGCCTAAGTTCCCTTGACTTGCCTGGCATCTCAAATTCAGATTCGAGCTTAGGTCTTACTGTCGGTCTTCCAACGGTACAAGAGTCTCAGGCCAAAGGAGGACCTCCAGATATTCGCTTAGTTGATGTCGCCTCGCCCACATTCACAAAGCCTGAACTAAGACATGCACGGAGCTCGCTAGGAGATGAAGTGCGACGCCAAGCTGGATCGGACGTTAATAGATTCCAGTCTGCGGGCGTAAAACGTCCCGCCAGTCCATTCAACCCAGATACCGTGTTCAAGAGAATCAAAGCATCTGTTGATAACCACCATGCAGTTCAGGAGAACTCTCATATAAAAGTCTTTTCTCATAGCAGCATATTTGACAAAGTGGATTTTGGACCCTGCTTATCAGCAGTGAACAGTAAATATGAAGGAAGTGGGAGGTTCGACTACTCTGTCGAGAGATCAGAAGATGTCAAGTTTTCTAGTCTAAATGAACCGCCAACAACGAACTATTTGCGCCGCCATGTCAAAGCCCGGAAAGGCTTGAAAGAACTCCCTGCAAAGGTCGGACATCTTTTAATTCACCCACCTGGTTCCCAGGTCCCCATATCGAATCGACCAAGCCCTTCAAACGTCGAAGAAATGCACTCGGACGCTGACGAAATCAGTCTTATATCGGATCAGGATGATTTAAGCTACGATAGTGATGAACCATTATCCCCCGTGAAATCCTTAAGTGTGAGAAGACGACTAGTTGATGATGATGGGGAGTCTCTTGCTACGTCGTTCAAAGAGCTTGAATCTATAGACCTGAGCCTGCCTCATCTACCACTTGAGTTGCCTTATGCATGCAAGTCTGAGGCTGACTTTCCACTCACCAAGTACTTTGCCGACCCGGAACCGCCGCTTTTCTTTCCATCACTGCCAGATGACCAGTTAATAATGGCGGCACAAATTCTTACAGACCAATTTTCGACTTCTACCTTTTCGGCCGGTATAACACCTCAACTATTGGAATCAAGAGGTTACCAGCGCCGTCAGCTTACCAATCTTACGCGGAGATCGATCCAGGATGTCAAATCTAGCCTTCCCCCATGTCTTGCAACTGCTACCGAGTATCAATTTCGTCCCTTCATTGAACTTCAAGATGTACCCCTTCTCGGGCAACCTACAAGAATGCAACCAAGGCCACCAGGAGCCGACCAGATGAGGCCAAGTAATTTATTCCAGATTCCATCGCCACATTTTGAGTTGCGGCGATATGAGTCTAAGTTGTCTGTCTTGCCATCTGCTGTCGCTTTCTGGGAGAGTCTTGGATTAAGTCCATCTCCTGGAAATAAAGACGTCAATGCACTCTGTATTTTTCCCAATAACGAAGGCATGGCAGATGACATGCTTGTGTTCACAGGTAGAATGCGTAGCATTTACGAATCATTAAAACTTGGTTCATTCAGCCGTCTACCTACAACATCTGGTGTAGAGAACGGCATGTTTCCTTTCGCTGCTGAGAAAGACCCAATCCCGTTCAGCAAGTCATCACCTTTTCTACGGCCCTCGATGGCGAGCTGCGTTAATAAAATCTGTCAAGTGCTAGCATCAATGATAGTTGAAGAGATGAATTTCGTCATCTTCTTCGTCTATTCACCAGACGCTGCTGGATCGGCAGTAGAATGCTGCGCTGTTTTCAACCAGATCTTCGAGGGATACAGAAGAATACTTTCGAATAAAAAGTTACCAATCGTTAACGATCTGGCCCTACAACTAATACCACAAGATTTCATAGCATCTCCATGCTCAGTCGCTATGCCATCGCCTTCTGATTATTGTAAACTGGCCATGGAGACATACGATAGATGCACTCAATTTGGTGGAGCGGGACCATCTCCGGCAATAATGCTTGAGCAACCACCACCAAGGATAATTGATTTTAAGCTGACGACCAATCCATCTGCATCATTGTTACACGAGAATACCTGCCTTCACATTGCTTATGCGCAAAGCATAGATGGAAGGTGGGTTACAGCAGCTTGGACAGACAATAGGGGTAACCAACAAATGACGGCATCATACTGTCTAGGAAGAAAAGGAAAATGTCTATCAAGGCCAATCGCGGATGTTGCAACAGAGATCTGGGGTGCCACTCATGACTTCATCTCTGCATGGAAAGTGCACTGGCGAATTATTATCGCAAAATCCGGTACGATGGAACAGTCCGAGATAGAACTCTGGTCTGCTCTAGCACAAGCAGAGTCAAAAGCATCGATCAGCTTAACGCTGATCGTAGTAGACACTAACCCATCTATGCAACTCCTCCCCCCGGCAGTTAAGATAACAAGCAATGCCTTATCTGTATTCTATACCACGCCGGTTTCAACACCACAAGGGTCTATGGTGTCGCCAGAGCAGAGCGGCAACCCACTCACGCCCATGCGAGAGAATGCACCTACGAGCACACCGACACCTAGTGGGGACAACAATCCGGAAGCTGATAGTGACGCTACATTAACCGAAATCACCGATCAGATGTGGGGTGCCGTCCTATCCCACAGATTGAACAACTCGACTTCTTTGACAGAGCTAAATCCAGCACTAATCAGTGGGTATCTAGTAAAACGCGGCGGGACACGAGTTGAAGACCCTCCTGTCCTCTTAGAAGTCAACTTAGTACATAATGAGGGGAACCCTAGAGCATATGAATCTTTACTAAGGGAAATACTTACGTATTACCGAGGGCTCGGGACACTAGCTAGAGCGCGTGGCATGGTAGACAAGGAAACAGATATTCGCCCATGGCATATTGCCGCGGCTGAGAATGCGGTTAAAGCGTTATACATGTTAGTATGACGTAGAGGTAGTCACTATAGGCAAGATGCCATTACGTGTAGAAATGACTATTTGCCAGGCTGAGGCAGTTTGTTAGCAATACGATAAGATATCAGCCCCCATGCTTCACTTCACCAAGTACGGGCATTAGATAGGTAAATATTGCTGCTCGTCCCGGGATTATGACCTGTTTCAGTAACGGCGGGCAAGAAAAAGCAAAAAAAAAAGAAAAATCAGTTACCGCGTGCGTGTCGCTGAGAGAGTGTAAAAAGCACGGGCTGGTGTCATCGAAAACCAATCAATATCACCTTACTTTCGTCATTATGAAACAACGTTCTTGTACAATGTGACAAATCAGTACCATCTGCGGGGTGTAACAAGCTGAAATGGGCCAACACGAGTTCGAATGCGGAGATAGAACAAAGAGGTTTGTTAGTTTAGGGAATTATGATTCGAACCCCCATGTTATGCCAGCGCCACGAGACTATTTACTCGAGTTCTCCAACGATGATGAGCATCACGAGTAACATAGTAGGGTACACACCACCCTACAGTGTATTCGAAAGTAACGCCTCTGCTCGACTAGACTAGACGACAATGGCCATATCTAGATCGCCACCGTGTATAGCCTCGGGTAATTTTATAGCAGATAGTAAATATAAGTTACTGCTCATTACGAGCTACTATAAAAGAAATATTTTGTTTGTCACATTTGATTCAATTGAGTTGTGTTGATTTGTTGCCAGGGAACCTGTGTTACCCCTATTTTGTGACTTACAAATTATTTCACTATAAACTTTTATTACTGCTACCCACCTACGTAAAGTACCTAGTTACAGGAAGGGACATATCAACATGGGATCCTTACCAGAAAAGACCAACACTCCTGAGACCCTCGACTTAATTGTCGTAGGCGCCGGGATATCTGGCATCAACAGTGCCTATAGACTACAAACTGAGTTTCCGCAAGCAACGTTTGCGGTCTTCGAAGGCCGAGACAGCGTTGGAGGCACTTGGGATCTCTTCAGATATCCAGGTGTTCGATCGGACACAGACCTCTACATGTATGGCTTTACATGGCATCCTTGGCCGTATCCCAAAGCCATCGGACAGGGCAGCCAGATAAAAGAATATCTGGAAACATGCGTGTCTAAGTACAACCTCGATCGTCATATTCGGTTCGGGCACAAGGTCCTGTCTATGAGTTGGTCTTCTAAGTCAGCACAGTGGACTGTGACCGTGAGCCATAACGGCGTTGTTAAGGAGTACAAGGCACGCTTTGTAATTCTAGGAACGGGGTACTACGACTACGACACTCCACGGCAGGCCCATATTCCCGGCATTCAGAACTTTAAAGGCCAGGTTATCCACCCCCAGTTCTGGCCCGAAAATTTCGACTATACCGGCCGAGACGTAACTGTCATCGGCAGCGGAGCAACGGCCGTTACACTTGTGCCCAGTCTAGTGAAGAAAGCTAGCAGAGTTACTATGATACAGAGAAGTCCTTCTTACATATTATCAGTGCCCGACGATGATACCCGTCCAGCATGGATGCATCCATTCCTACGAATATGGAGCACGCTCTTCGCTTGGTTCGTTATACTATTCTGCAAGTACTGTCCAGAGTACGCCAAGAGCTATCTCATCAACAAGGCGCTTCCACAGCTGCCAAAATCTGTCGACATTAACCCTCACTTTATGCCTCGATATCTTCCTTGGGAGCAACGCCTCTGCTGGGCTCCCTCGGGGGATTTTTACCAAGCTCTCCATGATCCGAGAACCAGTATCGTAACCAGCGCAATCAAACGTGTCACAGACAATGCTATCGAGATGGATAACGGCCAAGTTGTCGAAACCGACGTGATAGTTACGGCAACGGGGCTAAGAACGTTGCTCGGAGGGAAAATTGCTATCAGAGTGGATGGCGAAAAGATAGAATGGGGAGGCAGACTCATATGGAACTTCTCAATGATCCAGGACATTCCCAACATGATGATTGTGATGGCATACGTCAACATTCCATGGACCATAAACGCAGACATAGTTACTAACCGCTTTTTCCGAGTCTTGAAGCATATGCAGAAGCGTGGCTCTAGGACTGTCGTCCCACGCGTTCCGAAGGACTCGACCATGAAAACTGAGCCATTCTCTCCTCTGACATCTACCTTTTATACCGAGGTAGAGGATAGAATGCCGAAATATGGCACAAGAGGACCATGGAAGAGAAAGGTTAATGTTCCCTTTGACTACATAAATGCTCGTTGGGGAGACGCTACGACCGGCTTGGAATTCCACCCCTGATTGATTAACCAATATTAGGAATCAACAATAGTGAATTATGTATGTGTGAAGTGAAGGGATATGCGTCTAGACGAAAGTACGATCGGGAGGATTCGGGCTATGGACATTTCACGCCATAAAGTATATAACACTCATTTCAGCTCACTAATGAGCTTAGTAGGTATAGGTAGCCTTACAATATAAGTTCCTTCGGTTTCATGATATCCCGTCCTGGTTATCTGATAGTTTCCTAAGTAGACATCATCAGCAGATGATTTATAATAAACACGCCGGACTGACTCCTCGGAGTAGATAGGAGCGGCATTTGGCGGGCTGCAGCGGACCGTAGCGGACTATTGTCAGATGAAGTCTCAGCTGAACTGCTTCACGTGATCGGACCTTTCTATCATTTCACTTACACGTAGGACGGACTTCGGTTAGGTCACCGGATTTCCTGCATATCTAATAGGTTATCTGCGTTAAAGGTGTTAATCTATACTTAAGTACGTGTATCTTGTAGAAATTGATCGGCGGTTAGCATGCTACGAGGTAGTAATATAAATATCGACCACCATAGCCTCGTCGCAAACACAGAATCCCACACATCCATTCCATCTATTCTCAACCGCTTCAAAGACTTTCCCACAGTAGATTCTTACTAACAACAATATGCCTCAGCTCGTATGGCTTGTTACTGGCTGTTCTTCCGGATTCGGAGAGATTTTTATTCAGCAGATATTATCCCGAGGGGATCTTGCCATTGCTACCGGGCGAAAGCTAGACAAGCTCCAGCATCTTGAGCGACTTGGGGCGACTATATTAGAACTCGACGTCACCCACTCTCAGGAGTCAATCAATGACACTGTCGCTAAGGCCATAGCTGTATACGGGAGAATCGATGTATTAGTAAATAATGCCGCGTTCGCCGTGTCAGGCGGGTGGGAGGATATTGAGTAAGACAGAACCGTATCCCGAAAAATTCCCTTACTTACAAAATGTTAGATACGACCAACTCCTTTCCCAGTTTGATACAAACGTTTTCGGAGCCTTCAAGGTGACGCGCGCAGTCCTACCACATCTAAGAGAGAGGAGGTCGGGCGTCATGGTATTCATCAGCTCTCTCTCGGGCTGGCATGGACATCCTTTTACAGCTCCCTATGCCGGATCCAAGTTTGCTCTAGAAGGTAATGAACTCGTGCTACCAAATTAGGTCTCGTTATTAACTTTATGTAGGCCTCGTCGAAAGTTTGAGTCGGGAAACGGAAGGTTTTGGAATTAGAACCTTGTTGATCGAGCCTGGTAGATTCCGAACGATGCTCTTGTCACCAGACAACATACGTGCAGTGACGTCTAGTATCCCAGACTACGCGAGTGCTTCGAAGGCCAATATGGATGGGTTAGCGAAGGAAGATCGGTCGCAGCCCGGTGACACCGAGAAAGCAGTCAAAATCATCCTAGACCTTGTTAGAAAGGAAGGGTGCGCGCTGGGAAAAGAGGTGCCGTTAAGATTTCCTCTAGGCAGGGATTGCTACGATACGATCAAAGGGAAATGCGAGGAGACTCTGCTCTTGCTCGAAGATTGGCATGATGTTATTAACAGCACGGATCGTGAGGGCCACCCTGCACTGACTTAAACAGGGATATGCAACTCATAGATAACATTACGTAGTTACATTAAGATTATACATTATATGTAGCGAAGTAATTATAGATAACATCTTTCATAAACCACCTCCAATCTGGCCTGTAAACTTCGTTAGCCGGCATCGAGATATCAGGATAGGTCTAAGTAGGTAGGTACTTACCAACCACATTCCTACTAGTCCATGCATGCCAGTCAGTACAGGTTTTTGACATGGCATTGCTGATATTTTCATCATTAAAGAAATCGTCGGGCCGTTCTAATACCATCCATCCCATACCTCCGGATAAGTGCCACGCAATATGACCTAGGTTAAAATGTTAACCCTCCGCGTAACTTCATCTCGAATCGTAATACACTTACAGTGGAGCGGCCAAATCCCTGGGTTATCCTGGTCCCATTGGACCACGATATAATGGCCGGGCAAAAGCATCTGGACGTCACGACGTTGAGGGTTTCTAGGATTAACAATAGATCCGTCCCAACACGAGCCATAGTTGCCAATAATAGTTGGTCTCGGCCTATCCTTACTTCGTTCCTCTAGGTGCTCCTGAGCTGGGGAGCTATCAAGTCTCCGCTGATGCTGTGGGCTAGGCTTGCCACCAAAATGGTCAGAAGCCTCGCCCGGGGAGAACACGCGAGAGAATTCCGGTTGTCCGTGCGGAAACACGGTTTTGTTGTCCTTGCAGAGGCCTTCTTGGAGAACCCAGAAATTGTGGCCGTGGATATGTACGGGATGCGGTTGGAACCCCGGGTTTTCGATAATGAAGCGGAGCGATGAGTTACTCCCATAATTATGGACGTTTTGGATGTGAGGGAATTCAAAATTACCGTCCCTAGCATTCAGAAGTTGCGGATCACTGTAGTCAACTCGAAATGTCCGGTTTGCCATATACCACAAGTTAGACGACCCATTTGGGCGCAGCTCGATCGGGAGTATCTCCGTTACATCGGGCTCGTCGGGAGATAGCTGGTAAGCCGGCACAGTCTCTGATAAAGGATCATTGCCGCAATAGTTATTGTACGAGTTTGGTCCGGGTTGGGTCTCCGGCATTTGTGTTCGGTCGGCCTTCTCGTAGAATATCGCCGCCGTTGCTAAGTAGGACCCTTGTTTTCCCGGAGAACAGCTGGGTGGTTTATAAGCCCTTAACCAGACCGAGTCGGTTGGGTTACCTGTCGCACTTACTACGACATCCGTACGTTGACCAGGCGCTAAAGTGACAACGTCAGTCGAATATGGTATTACCGGTACGAAGTCATTAGCAATTATCGTAAAGTTATATCCGTCAATTGAAATCTTTTGTACCGCAAATGCCGAGGTGTTGATTAAGCGTAAGCGGTGCCTTTTCCCTGAGGTGAAATTGAACGATGCTAGAGGTGCGTTGTTACCGTCATACGAATTCTTTCCATTGATCAAGTTATTGTCAGAGAGAGTAACTTCTACTTTATTATCTAGGAAGCCTTTGTTGATGGCATCGTAAAACTTGTGGAAGTACTCGGAAATAGTAATCGGGCCTAGGTCAATATCGTAGTCGACGTGGGTTGGGCCGTGTATTACTATAGGTCCGGAGAACCCGCTCGCTGCCTGTGATTCGTAGTGTGAATGATACCAAGCAGTGCCATACAGTTCTGGTTTGAATACGTAGGTATAAGAGGATCCGGGGGCTATTGGACACTGGGCGACGCCTGGTACGCCATCCATCCATGGTGTATTCTGCTGTAATACTTTAAGAATTTAGGGTTAGATCTATTAATCTTTTGAAATTCCAAATATGTATCCCGCAGATATGTCTCAGAGTTGAGGTCTCTTAGCAGCTTACCAACAGCCTGAGGACCCTAGTAGAGGTAAAGGGGTTGGAGATTTTGCATACTTCCGTGCCAATGTATTGCGGTACCCTCATTCGAAATGTCGTTTCGGACCGTAACTATGTTATTGTTAACACCAGTGACCTAGGAAAGAGGCAAAGTCCCATTTACTCTCAACTGAATCTCCCCAGTCACACTCAATCATAGGCCCAGGGAACTGGGAATTTACTAAGAGTAATTCTGCCTCTACGCCATCTGGAGCGGCTGTCCCTTTTGTGACTGTGAAATCGTAAGTTCGCGTAACACCAGTATCTGGCCGTGTCTTGTATGCATTGGTATTAGTAACGTTCATAGGTCCCCAGGAACAACCCTGTCTTGCGTCGTATGTTAGGCATCTATCAAGATACCGAGCATGAGGTGTTTCGATATCTGACGTAGCTAGTCTAATTAGTTTGATACTCTTGTTCCTCGGTAGATACCTACTGTCCTGTCCCATAAACCCATCATTACTAACACCGCTGTTTAAAGAACGCACACTGAGAGCTGCCGCTGCCCATTGAAGTACTGAAGCCATACTAGTATGTACCCATAAGGGGTAAGCAGTCTTTCCCTGAGCCAGTCTATCTGGCCCAATCTGATATTTATGTGAGCAATATATATTTTAACGAGGAAGCGCTAGTAACAGGATAGAACGAATAGAACTTGGAACCAGCTCATAGAGGATAAATACTAACTAAGAGTCGTAAATATTATATCGGAGCATTGAATAAATAGGTAAAGATCTAATTAGACTTTGTTGTTTTGAAAATTCAGATGATCACGCGCCCATCGAGGTTGACTTTCCCGCACCTTAACCAAACATAAGTTCATAGGCAACGTCATGCTTGACGTTATCCCTTATGAAGGAAACTTTAGCCTTTCGCGGGGTTCAGTGTACCCGAGGTCTTTCGCTTTCTCCCATAAAAAGACTTTAAGAGGTAGTGGAAGGTATTCTTAACCAATTAGGCCGTAAATGCTGGGAGAGAATTCATGGTCTTCCAACGTTTAAGATAAATCAAGGAAAACTTCTAGTTCCAGGTTGATCACTAAGAAATGCTTGGAATATTATATAGCTAAGTCAACAGTATAAATTATAATATAAAGTCTGTACCTACCTAGGTTAGGTTACTAAAGTTCATGAGATCCTTGATAGCGATTCCACGATGAACTATATCCTATATATATCAAATAAAATTTAAATGTTATGTGAGAAGTAAACTTATTTGCCACGTAGTATATCAAGGGGTTCTTGCAAGAAATACCTTGAACTAGGGTTTTCTTACATCGAGTTGAGTTTGCTGGGAACTACCGCAGAAGTTATAGGGATAGATGCCGATATCATGTCTCTTCTTCTCTTTTTGCACAATCACGATTACTCCGTACGCATATACTTCTATAGGGCATTGAGAAATAAATTCGGTCTTACAATTATATCAAAACCTAAAATCCGGTACATCGATTTAGTTCTCTTTGAGTAATTTTAGAATTATTAATTTTGTTTTGTTTTAATTCCTTTATATTAACTACAATAGACATTTTCAAATAAGGCACCCTGAGTACCTACCTAAACTAGCCTGTGTCTTAGGTAGTTAATAGAGGACGACCCATCAGAGCCAATAACCTATTATTTCAGGTAACAAACGCAGTCAAGCTACGTAACATTATGGACGGCCAAAAAGTAGGAAATAACTAGTATTTTACCAACATGATATAGCACAAAGACATAAAACGTATCTCGACATTGTGGCTAATTTAAATAAATATTAGGCTTTCGAGGGGCTTTGGGTGTCCTTTGAATACTACAAGTGCGGAAGATATTGCATAAATGTGTTTCTTTCAACCTCCATCTTTAACGTACACCATGTCTTAATCTTCTATTCTATAATAACATTATTAAAATTACAAGTCCATTATTATCCTTGATATATTGTTTCCTCTGTAACTACCTAACTTACCTATATATAAAGACACGACTGTGACAAATAGGGATCGTAATTATGTTACCACCATCATCATAAATGACCTAAAAGACCAAAAGAACTGAGTATAGGTTGTGATATTGGTTGATATATAGGCCCATCAGTATATATTATAGGGAAGCAGCTTGTTTATCGATATTAGTTGGCGATGTCTACCGACCCTATTAATACGGTGAACCTTGACACTCTTATCATCAGAATAGTAGGGCTTGAAAACCCGAGAGGACATTTAACCGTAGAACTACCCGAAGGACGAAGCCTAGACCACTACGGCAATATACCCATTAATCGGTTTATTAAACCAGATGGTCGAGCATCAGTACGTCGGCTATCGAGCGATTTCGATTATCAAGAATTTCGAGAGTACTTATCGCTAAACAAGATAGTAAAGCGTGATGTGCTCTTAGACCCAGGGCCACCCTCATCCGTAATTCATACTACCAATTCCTGGTACGTCCTTTTGGCTAGAGTTCAATCGGGAGAACATCCACTGACCGTGGACTCCGACGGCTTTAAATACCTTAGATTAGGACCCCCATCTGCGGTAGAAAATGAGCCAGTAGCCCCAGCCCCAGCCGCAGTACCAACTGGAGGTGGAGGTGGAGGTGGAGGTGGAGGTGCAGCTCCCGGAAGACGGCCTTTAAACCCTAGACTATTGGACTCACCCTTTCCTGGATCCCTTGATCAGGTAATTAACACACCTACCCGTCGCCCGGCGCGGCCTGGTGGCGGGGCACAACCTGCTCGTCGAAGCATACTCGGCCATCCACAACAGGGCCGAGATCTTGAATCAGGTACGAGACCGGTCCCTGCAAGCGGTAGGATGGAGGTGGATGTTAATGATATGAACTCTATCGTGGAGGGTGTTAACATCATACACGAAGATGACGAAGACAATCCAGGGGCAAACGCAGATGACAGCAGCATGGCGGATGGTGGAAACGCAATCATGAATCAACTCAACATCGACCAAGCACAAATTGACTCGACTACTTGGGAAAATGTTTGTCAATTTTTTGGATGTAATACTAATGATACGGAGGTGGAAGTTCCAGGCCTTAAGTTAAGACTGAGGGGCTATCAGATGCACGCAGTTTACTGGATGCTAATGCAACCTATTCGCGGCATCCGGGCCGGTATGATTGGAGACGATGTTGGGCTTGGGAAGACGGGGATGACACTAGCTGCTATCGTACTTCGTCACCAAATCCACACGGCTACACGAGAAGTATCTCGTGAATGGGCACAAAGGCGAAGAATGGAGACCCAAGCGAATCGGACCAGCCCCGTTCCTCAATTCAATCACCTTCCCGAACAAAAAAACGTACAAACGCCTCTCACGCATTGCCCCAGCCAGGCCCAATCCAGATTTCGTTTCATATGCCCTTGTGTGCCGGGATCGTTAGCCGAGCGGTTTATGAGGTCGACGATGGCGTCGCCAAATATAATTGTTGCGCCTCCAGATTTGCTTGCCCAGGTACGTGATCGAGAATCCCTTACCCCTATGTCCTTATTTATGGATATGATTAATATCTAACTGCCATTATAGTGGATGACAGAAGTTGATAAATGGGTTGACTTCTCGGATGGAAGCGTCGCCGCAGATATGATATTTACTGTCGCTCACCGGAGTTGGGCTAATAGGCCTCAGTCACACGATAACGCGGCTGTACGAATGACGCGGGGCGAGGTACAACGTAGGAAAATACGGACCAGCACTCAGGGTAGTGTGCAGTCCCGATTTGTTATACTGATAAGCCCGCTTGGCATGGGGAAACTGCTTGGACTGTATAAAATAGATATACAAGACCCAAGCAGAAGAAGACCGACGTCAATATGCGATCTAGCGGCCGGGTATGTGTTCATGGATGAGGTACACAACTATCATGGGAGCAGGAATAGCACGACAGACCCTTTTAGGGGTCTAGAACGACTCCGGAATAGTTGTTATAGAGTTCCTGTTGCTATTGGTTTATCAGCTTCGATGCTGGGCCGCGGTCCGAGTAATTGGCGACCGTTTGTCGAGCATATTCTCGAAGCACAGGCGCTGGCGGAGGCAGAGGGGCAAGAAAGGAAGCAGGTTATACCAAAAATCGAAAGGATTGAGGACTTAGACCAATATGCGACTGATTGGGATTATTTTGTCAATCATGATCCCGAAGACGATAATCCAAGGTACACGAGACTCTTAGAATTCCTAAAAGGCTTCATACCTCTCGCATTACTTTGTCGAAATAAAGGTCAAAAATTCAGAGACGATATGATTGGAAACCCTCCTGCACCTATTTTTTGGGAGATGTGCGATATGTTTGATGATGGGGTCCGACGCTCCCATCGAAGGCTTGCCGGTTTAGTGCGAAGTAAGTTTCCCCAGCATTTAATATTTTATTGGTTTTGGCTGTACTGACTTTTAATTCTTTACCCCTTTATAGCCTGGATAGATGTTGCGTATAGTGATGCAAGACAGTTGTGGGTAAATAATGGGAGAAGAGGCCCAGAACCGCAAAAAGAGGCAGTCCAAACGAACTTACTAGGCGTTGTAGTTACCAGTAGACCTTCAATTCATGCTTACGAAGTGATTCTACGTTCTTCGGCATTCCCAGCACTCGCAAGATTCATATATGACAAGGAAATCCCGTATGACAGTATCCTAAGGCCCAGTGTTATACAATATGCGAACGATATAACGACTGCTCTCGAGCAAGGATTGGCTAGGAGAACGGTGAATAACGTTATAGAGGAGGAAGTAAAATCTGTATTGCGAAGATCAAACTTCTGGGATAAGCGAGAGGAATTGGAAAGTACATCACCGAAGTTCCATAAAATATGTGACTACATTGACCATATGATGGAGTTAAGGACAAAAACATGGGATAAGAACACCGGATTTCCCGACCCGGGACCCGAGCCAGAGGATGGCAGTCGGGTTCGCCATATGATAGTCTTTGGCGATTCCCAGATTTCGGCCTTCTTATTATTTATGCTGCTTTATGATAGGTACGGTTCGAAGATTCATTGGATTTATGCCCACGCCGGCATACAACCAAACAAACGTTCTCCAATGCTCAGACGGATAAATGAGACGTGTACCGCCCGAAGTCGGAATAAGATAATAATATCTACCTGCCGTGTGTCAGGAAAGGGCCATAATTTGCAAAGAGCAAATTACTGTATCATTACCGAATATCCTCAAACTAGAGATGAACAGAGGCAAGCCGCCGGCCGTGTTGATAGGACGGGTCAGACCATGAATCCTGTTGTTGTTCAATTGCTGGACAACGAAAATTTGGCTGAAACGGTTCGATATCGGCGAAGTCGCTTAAGGGCACAATTGGTGGATGATAGCATAAGAGAAAATGAAAACGTCGATATTAATGACTTCTGCGAACCGCAAGGAGAACTTGTGATTCATAACGCAGTTGAAAATTAATATTACGAGTTAAAATGACTCTTTCCTTTCCATCTATTAAAGGGTTATGTTACAGATTAATATATCAAATGTTTTGTTCAATTTATTTATATACCGACTGCTTCCTATGTTAATAGCTGGTTTAAAGAGGCACTTAGTAATATCAAACTTATTACACCATCTTGATTCTGGATTTTCATGGTAACCCAGACGTCGACCAGTATCCCTCATCTCGACACAAATAATATTTTACCCATTTAGTGTCCATTGACCCCATTCGTGCCGTTAGTCCCATTAGTGGCACAACAGCCCCCTGAACTGTCACCTCCGTTAGTAAACGCGAGTTTGCTCATTCCGTCTGTCGCATTGACAACCCCCGCGCCGTTCGCGGCTACTTGGCTGGGGGTACTGGAGTAACTAGGCGGGACGTCCATGACGGGGTTATTAGAGAAAAAGTTGCGTGGACGTAGGAGCAATGTGATGGGCTCAACTGGCATCACAGGGAAGTCTTCCGGAGCGGGGATGTGTGTGACTCCGAAGGTGTGCCATAACACCACGTTTGTGTCCTCGATGGATTCCGTGCCGTCACCAATCCACTCTGGTAAACCAATTGACGGCTCTCCCGATGTCTGGGGTACGTGCCGCCCCGCCGGCCACAGTTGATCATCTTGATCTGCAAGGTTGACTCTTAGTTAGAAAGCCCGCTTAACAGATAGAGAGGGAGAAAAGGGGCAATTAGTCTACTTACACTTCGTAACATGGACCGAATGTCTGGCGAACCCGGCCCTCTTCCAGACTAACGAGCCTTCCTTCGGTAGAAGCCTAGCGACTTCCCGACTGACGAGCTTGTAGCTCGCTGGCTTTTTACTATAGGGATGTAATTTGCTTGTGTTGCAAATGTCCCATGTGCGGCTTGTAGCGCCGTCGTAGTCTGTCGCCGCTTTGCCGGTCGTGTCTAGCTTTGTTCGCTTGGCGTAAAATGCGTTGCCATAATAATTCTCCGGGCTGCCGACTGGTGCGTCAGATGGGACTGCATCTGCCATGAAGACTGTGTTGTTAGGCCCGCCTACGTTGGCATCAACCCGTAAGCAGAACAAATGTTGGTGATTATGTGCGTTGACACCTTAAGCTACTGTTAGCCACTAATACCGACCTCAAGAATTTTATATAGAGCGGTTGGTCCTTGATAACTTACCTGGATACACCTGAGTTCCCCAGCCCTTGGTATCCTCATCGGGGTCCATAGCATAAGTATTTAGGATGCCTGTGAGCTTGATCTCCGGTTGGATGGTACCATCTTGCTAGAGTTGAAGTCAGTAGGCAGCATGAACAATTCAAAACCACACTTGAACTCACATGGAAGATCCACTACTTCGGGTTAGCATTCAGTTACCATCTGTACTTCTATAGAAACTAACCTGTATGGCATATTCATAATTGGCAGCAGTAAAAATCTGCTGAACGATGAGCTTTCGTGCTCGTGTGACGATGACCGATTCGTCCCTAAAGTCGGTATGTTTGAATAATATGCCGTCGTCCTCCTCGTGGATACAAATTGCATTCTTGATGGTACGAAGGCTGCCGGATCTGGTAGGGAAATGTGCGTCTAGGTAGTGAATAGAACCCTTGCAGTCACACCCTAGCGTAAGGCTATTGGTCATATACCCAGCGCCATACTCTCCAAGATCAAAAGCATGCTTCCGCTGATGAGGATGCTCAGGGTTCCCGCTAAGTTTACTATTAGCAAGTTCCCCGTGAATATATCCAAGTTACTCACTAAGGTACCACCATTTCCGCTAGGGAGAGACGGTAAAATATTGGGCGTACGGTTCCCTTGTCGTTATACGTGATGTTATTGAGGACAATACCCTCCCGATAGTTGAAACCGATATGAAAGTTCCAGTTCTGCCATTCTAACTCGCGCCCTTTCATTTTGAATGAAACCCCTTCGGGCTGAGTTATGTTGATGGGCTTCAAGTCGTTACGGTATCCTCCCGTTTTTTCAATTGCAGCAGGATGATAATTTATTGGCGCAGCCTTGCTCAGTGGCCGTCGCACCTTGGGAATATCAATAGCAATAATTTCTTGCTTCTCTGCGTCAAATATAGGACAAAAATCCAGAGGGTACTGGTACTGGCAGTCGTCAACATTGGGCCGGTAATACATCAATGCTTGCTGGAGTCGAATCTTGTTGCCGTGCCTTTCGTCGTAACCGATCGTCCATGGGTCGCAATAGACCTTGTGCATCTCTTCCTTTGGAATTCCACTGATTTCACATTGCTCAATAACTTTAGGATCCTTGCGGCAGATGTGCTCAACGAGAACTAGCTCTTCCATAGTTATCTAGACACCACTGTCAGCAATGCCCCTATTCATTCGACATCCTGAGACTTACTATAGGTTGTAATCCATCGAGTAGTTCCCACTTAGTGATTTTGCCAACCGCAATATCAACCAACCCATCATAGACCTTGCCACCAGAGGCGATTACGACGATATCAGCAATCCTAGGTGGTCGAGGAGCGTCGACTGAATTTTCCAACCATTTTGTCATCTCCGCCTTTCGCGGCTCATGAAGTGAGACAACATTGAAGAATACCTCCCCATGAGCCTTTTTGACAATGCTAATAGCTGTCTGGATTTCATCCAGACTCAAGGGATCGAAGGGGTGCGGAACCGTGTCGGAGATTGTAGAACCCATTGCGACTATTGTATGAGGCGTAAACTACGATAGGAAAATGTTGAACAGAACCCCTCGCGGGGATGGCACAACTTAAGTATATCACACACAAACACATCTTGATAGTGATAACCATTATATCTCTAACTCTCTAATAGTCTATAATACGAATGATGCAGTGACACACATATGATGTATGTATCTAAGGCCAATTAGCAATAGTATTATCCCAGAACTACCTGATAAGAGCTCCACTCGCCGCCTTGTCATGTTTCAGTATCAGAAGCTCTGGGCTCATCAGCTCTGCAGCACTTGCCCCTCCCCATCTGATAAGTATACTTAGTAGGGCGATGGGCGATAGGCGATGATAGGAAGATCTCGGGGTTCCCCTCTTCATGCATGTGTAGGCCAAGGGCTAAACTAGTTGCGGGGGAATAGCCGCATATAGTTCCCAAAAGCGGTATGGGCTTAAAATTTACGGCTCTGGGTGGTTAGCGACATTCTTGCTAGTAATGCCAACGTAGATAAGATACCAGCCATAATAAGTCAAACCCCCTTAGATATCTTTATATTCCGATACCGGGTTTTAGTCACCCTCAACTCTATCTATTGCGTCTTCCCGAATGCCAGGAGGAAGATCCCGATTCCCGAGTCTTGATATTCGGCGGTTATAGAACAAGTCACGAATGAGCCCTGATGTTAGCCAAGTCTCCAGCACCATCAGGTTAGTCCCCTTCTTAGCCGATCATGAAGACGCTACTGCGGTTTTGGAAACAACATTGCTGCTTTAAACAAACCCTTTTATTTGATATCTCTATCCAATACTAATACTGCTAGAGTTACTATAATGCTAATAATATGCTGTCAGTCTATGAGACTATGATAAGTCTCGTTTGTGACAAATGGAATATATTCAACTTAAGCGGCTTAAAGGGACTAATGTGGCTTTTTTTATATAACACCGATTTGATGGTTGATTATTTCTAAATATAGAAAAGTGATGGCCAACAAAAATAGAGAGGTAGTCTTTAATCTCTTTACATACTTAATGTACATAACTTCAAATTCTGGTATTGGTAGCCATTTCGGTTAACTGGTACTAATTCTAGCTATTAGCACTACCTAGTAAAGGAAAAGGAGATGCGGCTGAACATATGTAATCCCTGACTTATTATTGACCTCAACCACAACCCAAGTGCCTATTTGATGGAAAACTCGCCAGCATTTCAACTTAATTTTGTTTACGAGCTAAGGGAGCAGTATCATTACCGTTAGAATTTCTCGAATATTATCCGGAAGGGACCCACATAGGTATAAGAGGTCAAATAATAGAGTAGTATTACGACAAGGAACAATATACGAAGCCTTATTTATACAACATTATATGGCTATTATGTATACATCCTTTGAAACATTTCGCCATATGTACGAAGACCCGGGCCTTCGCACCTGAGATATAGTGTTGACATGCCAAGAGATTTGTGAGATGAATAGAAGAGAATAAAGTTGCCGCACAAAAGGTCCAGAATTAGATTTATTATATTCTTGACTCATATAGAACTTATTGAAGTAGTATTCCCCGGGCGTCTCAAGGTAACTAATAGCGAGACGAGATTAGCGTGCTCACTAATAACTCCGTCTTAGTGCGGAGTTTGCCCAATTCGGATATTATCTCACGGACTCTAAACGTAGAAGGACACAATTCGAAGCTTATTTCCAAATTAATGGTTTATAATTATGTCATAATAAGCCTATAGTTTCATTTGATAACTCTATATTTCTTACACACTTATGCATCGTCGCTACAAACTCCGGTTGACCCCTGACTATTTCCTACAAGTCGCAGCTGACTCATCCGATGACAAATCGCTAGATTAGAGATCTTTCAAGCTAAAGAGTCAACGTAGCGCAGTTCCACCTTTTTCTTCAATACAAAGTTGTTATTGTTAGAAGACAAAGGAGTACTGAGATCTGAGTTGTCTAACCTAAAGGTTTTTAGCCCAGAACAAAGCGATCCGCTGCCAAGACACTTATTTACAACACTATGAGAGAGGACAATGAATTTAGGGATTTGGATTCCCGGCGCGCGGAAGCACCAGATTACATCGCGGTAAGACTTATCCATAACTCTTCTTCAGCCTCCTCGAGTACCTAAAACATTATATGTGTGAACCAGGCCCAATGCCAACTGCTAAGTCGTAGGCCCGTCGTGAGAGGGGTAAATTAGCCCAGCGAGCATTTAGACAAAGGCAGATCGATACAATCCGGAGCCTAGAAGAAGAGAACCGCAAACTTCGGAGAGCTATTTCGGTAATAAGCGACGCGGCGGATCGCAATGACACCGCCCTATCACAAGCAATCACCGAGGCCCGTAAGGTCGCCGGCATTGCAACTCCCAAGGTTAAGCGCAAACTACCCGCACCAACAATTCCGTATTTGAATAGCCCCAGCTGGTCGAGTGTCACTCCTATTGAAGCTATGCCGATTGCAACTCCTGAGCCACCTCAGGAAAGCAGTAGTCTTATTGATTTCTCATTGCCGTCATTTGAGATTAGTAACCAAGCGAATAGCTGGTCACAATTCTTGTCAATGACGAATTCCGATGCATATGATTTAACAACAAATCTAGACAACTTTGAGAGTGGCTTAGACATGTCGATATCAAATCCAGATTACCTCGGAGGGCAAATGGTCCCTACGGATGTTTCAACCACATTCGAACCGGATAGAGCCATCCACATCGCGGACCCCCCACCAGATATTGTTCCTTACATGGGTGATAAAGCCTACAGTCTAGCTGGCCAACTTTACTGGGCAGCGTTAGCTTTCGGGTTCCAGGCGCTACGGGCAATAATCTCCTCGGCGACGCCTCCACCAGTAGCCGTGGACATTGTTACCCAGCAGTGGTCTTTCACGTCGAAGCGTTTGGCCCTTCCGCAGATAATGCGCTTGATGCACGCGCGACTTACTTTCCGACGCTATGGATGCTTTCACCTCGCTAGCGATAAGCATATAGAGGAAATAAAGGTAAAACAAATTCTACGCTCTTAACATATGTTCGTTTGTAAGTACCAGGATTGACACTTAGCACAGAGCTTCCTAGACCCGAATCTAGTAAAACGTCTGAGCGTCGCACTAAGCGACGAGGCCAATAAGGTGGGCTTCAGTAAAGACGACTTCCTGTCGCCGCTGGATTTTGAGAGAGAGTTACGGGAACGTTTTCGTGACGATTATCCCATATTTGAGGCCGCACTCAGAGGTCAGGCGCTCGACCAGAAGCATGTTGCATGCATGCGGAAACTAATTCAACTTATGTCGCGCCAAGCTATCTGCTTTGGGGACGGACCAAGATGGAGGCCGGAGTCCGTCGACACGTTAGTAAATGGTTGGACAATGAGTACAAGGTCATTTGCGGTGCACTAGTGGAAGTCCTAGAGGATTACAATGGACGAGCTCGTCGTAACGTTAACGCTCTTTGTTTCAGAGATGTTTACCGAAACGAGCGATCAATCTTTTCCAAATACAGTAAACGATGTCTTGGATAGTTAATGTGTACCTAGTATAACTAAGACCTCCTTCCTCATCCATACCAGCAATAACTTAAGTCAATATACAGTATACTAGAAATTCACTAGTTATTGTGTTACTTAGACAGGTTTAATTATGTAGTAGTTTCTAAAATATATAAAATATCACTACCTACCTAGGTACCTACACATTCATTGAGCTTCTGGTACCTTTCAAGCTGTGAAAGGAGGTAAAATAAAAGGGGTAAAACACCACCATATTTAGACTTCTAAAACACGACTTTAACTTTCACATTGAGGTACGTAAGTGATCAAAGAAAATACTATAATTGGTAGAGTAATGGGCTACCTGGTAGCAGCTAAGGAGATCCATCATTGTTGTCGTGGAAGGCTGTCGCACTACTGGAACGTACAGAAGAGTCAATTACAGCTTTGTAGTATGTGCCAAGATCTTTTTTTTTTTTTGAAAGGGGAAGGGGGGGCATTTCTTAATAGTAACGAATAGTTGACAAGTAAGTCTATGATACTCTATCGTGGAGCATGCTCTGGAAATAGTCGTAACCCCAGATTAAAAGTAGCGTTTTTAGATTAGTTAGATCGAATCAACAACTAGTTCCTTCTGAAAATGAGCGTTTCCCAGCAGAGTCGGGATCTAAGGGTTTATTCTTAGGTATCAAAGTGTCATAGAAAACCCGGAATAAAAAGGGCAATATACCAAGATGGGGTTAGAAAGGAGGTTTAGTGGATGTCGCATGAGGACTCCTGTTGCTTCGAAAGCCTCACTGTTGTTTACTAGGAACTTCGTCAGTCTTTAAACAACTACTATTGCCAACCATTATCCCAGGGTTGATCTATAGGCAGTATTAGCTGCCTCCTGTAATTTTTCTCTTGTATATCCTACAGGTGGAGCGTCAAATGATATTAACCAGTTCCTATGCCACTCAGCTAGGTCAGCTGCGACTTCGTAACTTGATCTTTGAAATTCCAGATCAACGCCGGAAATCCCAGCTTCCTCAGTCAGCTTTAAATGGCGGTTTAGGCGGTCTTCTTCCCAAAATGCAAGACCCATCCAGTTATGAGTATCCTTCTTGACCAAAGCCGCGATTCGGTCTTTGTTTTGTTCCGTGTCGGAATCGAAGTAAGTTCGACACAGCCATGACGGGCCATTGGTCTTATTAGGGGCACCCCTGCAGGTATCTATATTTATCCTCAAAGCTTACGTTATATAGACGGCTGGCAGTGTCAAAGAGGTTGTCCAGACTTAATATGAAGCGGACCTAGTTGTCAATGGTTGGCGTAGGAAGATAATCAAGTTGTTCTGGAACTAAATAAATTTACAATTAAGCCTATGGAAGTCTAAGAAACATGTTAATGCTTCAATGAAAATATACTGTCCACAGGTACACCGAAACAATAGGGAGAGCGTGACTGGGGAATTACATGCGGATAGACAATCTCGGATGAAGTTGGCGCGGCAGACGGCGACCACGACCTATATATAGACCTACGAAACCTGAGAAACGACACCAATCTGAAAACACGTTTTTACTAGCTGTTTCCAAAGCCCTTAGCCGAAGCAGATATAGTAACCGATAATTTTTATATTGGAAGTGTTGTAGTGCTGGAGTTGTGAACGGGTGTTCTCTGTTACATAAAAGACGGGGTGGAGATGCTAAGTTGTTAGTTGTTTGGCGATGTCTGTTGCTAACATGGCGCTTTAACCACAATTCTCTTCTTTTGGTACAGTAGATATATTATTCAAGTTCATAAACGTGGTCAAACTAAATATCCTATTTATAGCAAAGGATATTAAAGATTGTATAAAGAAAACCACTTTCATTTATAACACCATGGAGATTAGTACTCAGGTGTACCTATGTAACTAAAGTGTGGCTTTACATCGATCCTTAGCCTCAGTGGAGCCTAAACCTAGGTACCTACATGTACAAGGACCTCGACGTATGCAGCTAAAGATAAGTTCCACTGGTCGCGCGACAAGTGCTGAGCTTCTTCGGCTTCACTTCTTTCAACTTTTAACATTTCAGCGCAATCTCTTATTTTGACGAAAAGACAGATACCCAAACAAGCCTGCAATGAATCATAGTTCTAGCCGCGATTAATAAAATCTATTTCTTCTACTTAACAGAGCTACTATTGGTGCTCCGGTGCCACTCGAATCTTGCTTCTACTTATCGGCTTTCATACCATGATAACTTCTTAGGCACCTTCAATTGCGATTGATCATACAACACTTCGCCATGTCGACCAGCGCCAACTCGCTGCCCCAGTACCTGGAACAGCTGCAGGGGACTACCTTTAGGAAACTATACCAGCAGCCTTCCACAGCCTTTGCCATTTTCCGGCGCATGCTTCCTCATATGGGTAAGAGCTTCTCAGCAAGCGTTCAGACTTGCTTAAGACGAGGATTTTCTAACCTGGAGAAATAGCAAAGACTATTGTAATGGCCATACTATATTCGCCAACCCCCTTCCTTGTATCCGACCTCGATCTGTGGATAAAACCCACTGCAACCCGCGAAAAGGACCAAGCTATCGCCATTCTTCGATCGCTACATATAGTTCAGCCTCAGTCATTAGCTCTTACTCAAAATTTTAAGAATAGTCTACGGCTCGCATTGGAGGGTGGAGGCGATCACAATTCGTTCGGCGTGCCGTCTACACAACCTATTCCCAGCGAGGTCGACCATATGTTCCTAGACAGGTACGCGAGGAAAAAATGGGATGATATTCTTCATTACGTCGTTTCGGCTACCGGAATAACTAGCATTCAGACCGGTTCTAGTGGGCCTAAGCAGTCGGTTAAGGACCTCCTCTTGGCTGGCCGGTTGGTTGAGCGTAGGGTTGGCGAACTTAAGATTACACACATTGGCTTTTCCTTCTTACTACAGGAAGCAAATGCCCAGGTCTGGGCTCTATTACTTCTCTGGCTCGAGGCTATTGAGGTAGCCAATGCCAACGGGAGTAAGTCCGATATGGATGCCGTTGACATGCTATCATTCTTTTTCATGTTAGCTTCCCTCGAGTTTGGGCGTGCATATAGCACTGACGCCCTCACGGAGAGCCGACGCAATATGTTACCCACTCTCATCGACTTCGGTCTGATCTACATTCCTCAACACAACACTCACCAATTCTTCCCCACTCGCCTAGCTACCACTCTTACCAGTAACGAAACAGCCCTTCGAAGTGTCAGTGCCGGCTTCTCAGCCGCCGCTAGCGCGACCAGCGACGAGCAAGACAAATGCACCATTATCCTCGAGACCAACTTCCGGATGTACGCGTATGTACACTCACCGCTACAAATCGCCGTGTTAGCGCTCTTCTCAGATCTCAAGTTCCGCTTCAGAGGTCTCGTATCAGGCCACTTGACACGCAAATCCATCAAAAATGCCGTTAGTCACGGCATCACGGCAGACCAGATTGTCTCGTACCTCTCTACGCACGCGGACGAGCAGATGTACCGGCACGCGGCAGCAACCAACAAGCCCGTATTACCTCCTGTCGTCATCGACCAGATCCGCCTCTGGCAGCTCGATACCGAGCGTATATCTACCCGCGACGGTTACCTTTTCAAGGAGTTCGACGAGTACAAGGAGTACAAAGCCGTGGCCGATTTCGCGGACAACATCGGTGTCTGCGCCTGGCGTAACGACAAGAAGGGGATTTTCTTCGCTACCAAGGTCGAGCAGATCAAGGATTTCATGAAATCTCGCAGGAAGGCGAATGATGGGGGCAGTTGAAAACTGAGTAATGGAGGGTGGGTGAACTGAATTATCTCGCCCATATTTCTCGGTGCGGAGGTCTGGCCATTTATTTTATTGTTTGAACCTGGTAATCCACATCATAAGGCATAGGAGTTCTACGGTTTATATGGTGCATTGGGATATGGTAGGAACGATAGGGGCGCGTTACACGGTTTACGATATGATTACCCAGACAGTGTTTTACAGGCCTTTGTATAAGGCTCTCGCCATGACCACGACGAGTAGAATTCAAAAGTTATTCCCAGCAAAAATTAGATGTTTCCAGACGAATGGATTACACTAATACTCGGGGTTTTATAATTAATGAGCCAGTTTATTATGTATTACTGATCGTAACTAGACCGGGGATGCGGGTCTTCGATACCAGCAATATTATGCAGTCCTGAAGTCCATGAGGTTCGTTTCTCGTAACATATCGTACACACGTCTAACTAATGCTTCCAGGTATGATTAGTTCCACTCCTGCTCCGTGAAGCCCCCCCTCCTAGAATAACCGCAATGCGTATTAAGTCCTTTTCCGTATGACACATATCCGCCTCCTGTTTTCTTCCCTTTCCTCTCCTTTTTTTTCGGTCCTTTTCATTATAACATAACTTCGTATAGCAAAGTAGAAATAGCACAGCCCAAGCTAAACCATTAATTAAGGGCTTTCAAGGAATCGAACTTCGCACCGGTCGTATCGTGTCGGATCCACACTATTAATTAATTCGATCCTTCCTCCTTTCCCCTCCTACTGCGATCCATTACCCTTCTTTTTCGCGCCGCCGCTACTGCTGCCGCCGCTGAAGATGCGGCCGACCCAGCCCTTCTTATCCTTGTCCTTGTCCTTGTCGTCCCAGGACGAGCCGGGCGGGAGAAGACCCTTCTTGCCGATGAGACGCGCGTAGTCTTGTTGGAACTCGTGCATGCTGTCGAGGGCGGAACGGTTCGCGCATAGCGCCTCTAGGTGTCGGAATACGCGGCGGATGCGGTTGTCTTCGTCTGTCATTTCTGACGCGGCTTGAACTATGGCGACGAGTTCGCCCGTGAGGTGTTGGGGAGTCACGTCTGGCATGTAGGCCATGCTGTAGGAGGTCGGGAGCGCGGCGTCAGTGGGTGTAGGTTTTGGTGTGGACTTGGGCTTAGGCTTCGGTGCGGCGGCTTGGGATTGCTGCTGCTCTGATATGGCCGCCGTGATGATGTCTAGGTTTTGTCCGCGTAGGTTCTCGTTACGGAGCTTGTCTTGCATCGCGACAAAGCGACCGGTCCAGTACGCTTGGGTCTCGGCCTTATAGACCATGCGAGGGTTGCGGTGGACTGGTCTCGTTGCGAGGGCCGGGGCAGGCGTGGAAGCTAGGTTTGGCGGTATAATTGCTCCTAGAGAGCTGTCGCCTTCGGTTAGAGACGCGTTGCCGTCGTAGGTATTAGCTGCCATTATAGGCGATCCTATTTGACGACGTAAATCGCCGCGGCTATTGTTGTTGTTGTTGTTGCTGCTGTTGTTATTAGATAGCGATGCGCGCGAGAATGAGGATGTCAGACTAGAAAGCACGTTAAATGTGCGTGACTTGGGAATACCGCTCTTCTTTGGTTTGGGGTTTGGCATCGGCATGGGTAGTTGTGGAGGTAATGGATGAATTCGAGATAAATCGATGGAACTAATGCAATCTGCACTTGGAAAGGTCTGTTTTGGAAGTTGCTGCACTTGATGTTGTTGCAAAGGAAGTTGCAGAAGAGGTTTGTCGGGAGTAGGAGCTTTCTGCTCTTCATTCTGTTTTGTATCCTTCTGCTTTACAGTTTGCAATATTTGCTCTGGCAACTCCGGAATGGGTTCAGTGTTGGTTATGTCAGAAATTACCTTTCGCTTTGCGTTAGGTGGTGTGCGTTTGGGTATCTTCTTAGTACTAGATATTTCTAGACTATCCCTATGTCTACTTCCAAGGTCGACTTCTGAGAGATAAGGGTTGATGTTTTCTTCCCTGAAAGATGAGATGACCCTAGCCGTAGGCGCGGTAACAGAAGAAGTGGTTGCTCCGGACGACTCAGGTACTGGGAGAAGTGTTCTTGAAGTTTGCAACCCACCTCTCTGGTGTGTGTAAGCGGATAGAGAAGGTAGATTGCCGGTTGTCTGCGATTGTCTTAGGGGTCCTGGTGCATATCTGTCAAAACTACCTCGGGATCCAGATGCAATCATAGGCGAATATGCAGTAGTAGGATGACTGGTCAATGGTCCTGGGTGATTGTTAATAGAAGTCTGGGGGATTGTAGATGCAGTTACAGCTGAATAACCTGTAGTAGGTTGACTGGATGGCGGTTCGTTAGTCGTAAAACCTGCCGACAACTTTCGAGATGATATAGATCCGGAACAATAGTTCTGGTGACCTGTATTAACCGGCGACGAAATACCTGATTGCTGAGCATTCCACGGCGTTACTGTTGCTTGGTGAGTACGCCCAAGTGCGGCAACGCTGGTACTTAATGGTAACTGGCTTGTTCGACCATTCCCACGACTGCCTCCTCGTCCTCTGCCCCGTCGAGAGCCGCACCGAACAGATGATTCTCCATGAAAATCCCCTGTCCTGCGTGTGTCGGCTCCGGAATTATCGGCTCCGGAAGGTTCCTGTTGGTGCAGCGCTTCCATAGTGAGCTGAGGATCTCGAGATAGCGAAGCCATATTAGCCGTGTCCCTTTAATGATTTTATATAATTGAAGGGTATTTTCGACGTGGAATAAAGTTATGTACTGCGTCCAGATGATGATCAGTGCTAAGGCTGTTTTGAGATACAGCGTGCTGAGCGCGACGAGGCAAATCGCGGTTCCGTCGGCGAGGTTATATAGAATAGATAGGGATCCTCGAATCGAGTTGAAAAAAGTAAGAGATGATTCTGGCCGTTCCTGTCTCTGATGATGTTGAGTTGCCATGGATAGGTAGGTATCTATCCAAGGAACACTAGGGACTTGTTGGGTTGTGCTGCAAGAGAAAATCCAAAAGAAAAGCCTGTTGCTCGTGAGATATGGTGTCAGGGCGTGTAAACGAAACACAGAGTAACCTGAGAGATTGTAAAATGAGCCGCTTTTAACTTAAAGAGCTCCGTTTATTTTCGAGATAGACCTGTAAGGAGACACTGACAGGAGTCACCAAGGTGGCTGCAACTTCTACATCTCGAGCACATCCTCAAGGCACCCCTTCTTTGATTATGTCGTCAACATATCGATGATGACTCTTTCCTTATTATAAATATACAGCATCTGCCAGTTGACACTTCCATCAATGCCTTACTTGACCAGGCTTGCGACTGGCAAGCTTTCACTAACCCCTGAATCTATGAACGAAGACACTCAGATAACTCTCACCAGTAAGTATATTCGAGGGCTCTTCTTCAACTAGAAATATCCGTTCGGATATCCCGCAAGGTAACGTAAAAGCGCATCCTATTATTTTGGTCTGTTATTTGCCATAAAATAAAGAAGGATAACTGGTTCGTAATATGGCGTTATTATGAGTGCGAGTTTCTGGGACCATCATAGAACTCACTAGGACTTAGTAGAAAAATATACTTCATAGACGAAGATCCGTGCTCTCAATATGTTAAATCTCTGGATAGGTAAGTTAAGTAGGTAGCTACCTAAGTCTAATAGTGTGTTACGTCGATGCGGTAGACTGGGTATAACCGTTATGTGTGTTATGTGTGTTATGTGTGAACGGTATGAGAACATCTTAGGTGCTTCTGTTAGAGAAGATGCTAGGAATATGGGTCTGTTAGGAGACGTTGCTATGTGCCAAAGATGTCTAATAATTTCTCATTTTGCTTTCTATATCACCTTATTCTTCTATCTTAAACTTGAACGTCTCATCCCCCTTTCCTCTTTCAACCGGGTTCCCATGAGAATCCCATAACGCCCGCTCTTTATATGTAATATTGCCTTCCCAATCTAAAAGAATAATGGTCTGTCTTTGAGTACCATAAGCACCCTTCATAAAATATCCATGTGCATCCCTATGCTCTTCCGGCTCGCTTTTATCTTCGATCGCATCAAATGCTGCTTTCGCCCTCCCCTCATCGGCTGCGTCAGCCATGTCTTTCCAACCCTGGTCCTCTGCAAAGCTTCGAATGAATACAGACCGCCGAAGGGCATCCATGTGTTCTTGAAAGCTCATCTTCGGTTCCAAGGGTAGTGTATCGTGATCAAGGACTTTGAAGAGCCGCTCGGTAAGCTCTTCTTCGTTCAGGTCCTGGTCAACAGCTTCTTGTATCGCCTCCTCCGTCAATTTCTTCCCGATGTTGATCTTCTCCCATTGAGCAGGTTCTACATAGACGGCATTGCTTAGGCCATATATGTGTCCACGTTCCCCACCTATCCATGGGACCTCGCCGACATGGTCCCACCGATTGGAGATGATCGCGAGCGGCTTAATGCCTTTCTCGGTCCTCTGCTTCAAATCACCGCATACAAGCGAAAACCCTCCGACACCCTTCGCAGCGCGACCTTCTAGCATCGTATTGACGAAGTCGTCTAGGCCAAGTCCAGAAGGAGCACCTAGCCAGGCATTCACTATAGTGCCTCGGCTCCTAACCCCGGCGATGGCGTGATCCGGGTCCGGGTCATCTTCGCTCGACTCCCGGTAATTTGTCAGCACGGCGAATCGTCCGGTTTTGGTGACGCCTAACCATGTCCCTCGCTCCTTACGGTATAAGTCTCGCGCGGATAGTATTTGTTCTCCTGAAGGCTGATGGGTCCACCAGTGCGGCCGGCTAGTAGGTCTTAGGATGTATTCATCCCGGTTGTCAAGAGCAATAAGTGCATATTTCGGATGGGCCGTCGTGATAAGAACGATGCACATTTTGATGAAAGGTAAACCCCGAGAATTCTTTTATCGTTTACTGGTTGGGTTTCTGATATCTACCTAAGTAGGTGGCTATGGGCGTAAGTCCGAAGTATTTTAATCATAGGTAGAGCGGAATAAAATCAACCACTCGGGGACACAATTATAGACGAAATTGAAGAGAGAGAAAGTTAAGTAAAAACTTCCACCGTCGCCACCGTCTCAGTCAATATTTCCGTTAGACCCTGCTTGACCGTCAATCTCCTGACACACGTTATTTTTCCCTTGTACAGCGCGGCGATAATTAGAGCTAGACCATTCACGGGATGGACGAGAGTGATCCCAATAATGGTGTGACACGTCTCATGCGAGATTGAGATTTGGAACGCTGTCAGTCAGGAGTAAATGTAGACCGCTTAAAGGCTGCTAGGCTGCTAGACTCCTGAGCTGCTGGGTTTTCTTGGGAATTTAAGCTGCCACATGCGACTTCGGCTGTGCGTGTTGGCGTCTATGTATGTATGTACTTGAGACAAGACCGAGAGTTACAACTAATCATCTGGAAATTCTAGGTTAGGTACGTTCCGTGTCACCGGACTTGTGTGGGGTGATTTGGGCGATAGTGGTAACAGTACATATGTAGAATGGAGGTAACTAATAATAACTCACTAAAACGGTCACTACCGAGAACGCTAGAGTGGCTGAGGCCTAGTAATTCTAAGGTTTAGAGAATTGCCACAATTAAGTACGTGATATTGAAGGTGTGGAGAGTGGCTAATACGGTAAGTCGTGGTTGGCCTCTACATATAAAAGGTACATATGCAGTGTCAACTCTTATGTCCTCACCTTTTTTTTCGCCCAGGTGGATTCAATTTAATCGCACCAAGTTCGACATACGACACCGGAATCTTACTTACGCGTAGATATTTATCGCTTATTTCACCAATGTCATCTTCTCACTAAGCCCTAAGGGATACTACCAGCTATTGAGCATCGATAATAGGGCGAACAATTACCGGACCCAAACGCATCCAATAGGAACTAATTTCGTTATGACTCCGTCCGGGATGATACCGTATAGTGATACCCGGCCAAGCTTACCAAGATTCCAACTCAGATCGGTCTCAATTCATTCATAGGTGATATAATATTTAACTAAATAGTTATATTCATTAGTTTAGATACCCACCATAATCCCTGTTACTTATAACTACCCTCGCCGAAGTACATATCTCTTAATCTCCGACCGACTTCCACTTCAGCTTCGTTAGTCAAGTCTAACCCTTCCCATACTATCAATATATAATCTTAGAGTAACTACGAGTATTCGACCAAGGGCGATGCAAGTACCTACTCTTATAGCCAAACTAGATTTACACCTAGACATGCCGTATCCGTGTTAGTAGGTAAGGGCTACTAGCAAACGTCTCGCCCCTTCTCCTAAAGATTTACTATTAGATATCTGGCATATCTATATGTGCATACATGTAGGTATCTAACCTTAGGTAGGTAACCTAAGGTAAATTACATATCTAAGAGTATTACCTCTGAAGAGCACCATCTTCAGCTTTCCATCCCTCCCCTGATCCGATCCTCTCATCTACCTTTATTCAGCTCACATTAATTTATCCTACAAAACATGTTTATTTTCTTCTCACCTTTATGCTTAGCGATAGTCTCAAGTATTAGAGGCGGATAAACAATGGCTCGTTACTCTACCGTTGGTCGCATGTCTATTGGCAGCCTAGACGATGATCAATTTTATAGTGCGCCGTCCAGTCGTCTAGCTAGCCGACATGTCAGTCTTATAGCATCACACAACCTACAAGAGACAGGTCATGGCACAATATCCACGCAGTTCCCTAACTCAACCCACCAACCCAGTTGCTCAGCTCCTGTGTCACCCCTAGAACATCAAATTCCGGAGTCAAAGCATGCATCGAAGCCACGAGTGGCAACCCCTTTTTCTACACACTATCACCATAATCCGAAGCGGCATCATTTCTGCCCGAAGTCTACAAGTCGTCGTTTCCACAGGACGTTCCATGGCACGTCAGAAAGCATTCCACTACTTCAACCACTGGTTAATGACTCAAACGTAGACACTAACGGCTATACGAAGCCTTTGGCATCATCCCCTGGATCCCCGACAGCAACAGATTGCTGGAGTCCAGTGTACACCGGGGCCCAGACTCCTCGTTCGGAATTAGATGGAACTATGCGCGATAGTCCAATTTCCATTAATAAACAGGCAGCAGATACCATTATTTGCGATATACGAGCTTACTTGTCTAATAGAGGGCATAATGGTTGTTCATTTCGAACACAGAGGCCAGCAAGCATCGACGAGAATGTGGCCCCCTTATCAAGATTGTGGACTGGCCAGGATGGCTTTGGAACCGATCACCCCAAAGTCAACGAACCGACGACGGAGAGCTATCTGGTTACTACAGACGATATTGCGGGGATTATAGATATTGTAATTGCTGGTATCCGTTGTGTTCGCAATGACAGCTCGGTAGTTGAATGTCTCTCCATGTTATTACCTAAAGAACCACTAGCAAAACCTACACCCAACATGGACTTCATTATTCCCGGATCGCCTAGCATTGCTGATCCAGCTACGACGATCAGCTCCGTCCAACCTTCCTTTAGCATAGCCAGTTGCTCCGACTACCATGGTCATTGTGTCGACACGGGTAGAACCACATTCATTTCTCGGCAAAGCATTACCGAGGTCACATAGGGGTCCACCCCGGGAAATCTAGTTCGAGAAGCAATCATAGAGCCCTACACGAGCGTCGTTGGGTCTATGGAAGTCTCCCAAAATGTGTCCACGCGCGCCTCGTCATTGATGGCTTCAAAGTCGCCATCTATCAGTGACATGCGAAGGCTAAGCGCTAAATTCCATTCTACCATTGAAGAGTCAACCCACGTTCAGGAGCCCAAACTTCAAAGGAAAAGACGATCTGTGTCTGAACCAGTCAGCCCCAGAAGGTATTTAGGAGACATCAAGATTCCCACCAATCGTTACCGGAATGGTTCGATAACATGTTTCCCGAAACTTCCCTCAAGATCCTGTACTAGCGACTGGTTGACACCGCTTGGCCTGTTTAAGGAACCCAGCATGCCACAACAGAGAGAAATTGTACCAGACCTTTACGCTCGTGGTGTAGACGCACATTGCGGGGTTAATATTTCTACGCCTCTAGAAATACTGGAAGAATCACCGCGTCAAACCCCAGTTCCGCTTACCGACACCCCTTTTCGGGAGTCTATGCCACAATGGCCTGGCAAACTGGATGACAAGCCCGAGAAATTGAGTAAGAAAACGGGACGTGCAATCGGTGCTTCTTCACACCGCCGAAAGAGCAGTTTTAAGCACCCTGGGGTTTGGGCCTCCAGTACGAACCATAACCTTTTAGATAAACTGCGCCGCTACAGTTTCATGCCATTATTAGATCAGACACCAGAGGGCTCTCGCAAGGTACTACCTCTCCCGCGAGCATGGGGTGAACTGCCACTGCGAGAAGAAGGAGGTAGGAGGTATTCATCCAAAGTGCTTCTACAGGGACTCCTGGACGGTAAACCAGCTTCAAACAAATCGTCACGTAAATCATCCCGGTCCGAGGCCCGAAGGCAGAGGAAGAAGACTGGTTCGTCGGCGACGCAGAAAAGGCATAGCGCTGGGCCTGGTCGCATGTCGTGCTCAGAAGATCAGACGCCACACATATGTATGGACGAACAGCTGACACCCTTTTCAGGGTCAGAGACGGCGTGGTTCGAGTGAAATAGGTGGTTTAATACGACTAGGCCTGTGGAATAATCGCTTTGCCTCTACAGCTCTTCGATTGGTTGTATTACGGTTCTCGAATTGGCACCTCGCTATACTATTGACTCTAGGATATGAACCCTGCCCGATGCTCAAGTTAATACCTAGGTAAGTACCTACTTAGGCAGGTAGGTAGACAACCTAACCAATGACCTATCAAAGATGCACATATTATAAATACGACCAATGAATCATTATAACTACTTCTCATGGGATAAATCGAGTAGTTAATTTAAATTTCCACTCAAGTTTTACGTTCCTAATCGTAGCAGTCCACTTCATCACTTTGGGCATCTTGCGTTAGTGTATTAATTTGCAATAAATAATATTAAATAACAAAATTTAGTTCGTTTCCATAGCGCAATTACCCAGCGCGTTTCGTATCAGTGTACTTAATAATACAGCCTATCTTCCTCATGTATCGTACACGCCTATTCCCACCATATTACTCCGTGTTTATTCATTCTCCTGCAGCGTACCTAACTGACATACGTCTTTTGTTGTTAAGCTGTTGCGTGGTTGCGTTGACACTTATTTATTGCTTCCATTGACCAGCGTTCTCAACGCCCTTGGAGATGCTCTCGGTGCCGTTCTGGATGCCAGTGCCGATGGAGCCTATCGCGTCGCCGACGGGCTTGCCGACCGATCCCGTCGCGCTTGTGATGGTGTCGCCGACCCCGCGGGTTGCGGCGCCAACTATGTCGCCTGCTGTTCGGCATACGCCTCCGGTGACGTTACCCGCGGTGCTGGTGACGATTTTGGCGGCGCCGGTGGCGCCGGATTCTTGTTTGGTGGGGGTGTTCTCGACACGCATGTTTGCGAGGTGTTGTGTGGTATTGATAGATACGATACGTAAACAATAGTGATTTCAAATATATGGTTCTTTGGGTATTGATACCATTGATTTAGTTTTTAATTCGAGCAATATTGATGATACATATAGGCATGCGATGCCCTCCAAGACCGACATACGTAGGTACGTACGAAGACGAGGTGTGACGTCACGGCCTCAGTTGTCTTCCATCACCGGAGGCGTCACAGCTACGCAAGGACCAATCAAGGGGCTCAATATTGGTGGTCTGATCTTAATAATGTTATGACATCACAATAAGCTTTAGAATTGGATTTCTTAGTTCTTCGCAGGTTTATGATAGGTAGGTAGTTGATGTTTAAACTTCAGTATTTGCGGGTGATCCGCACCGCATGTACGGTGCACCATTAGTGCATATCCGACAAAACAAAAAAAACGGATGAAAATTCGTCCGACTTAACACATGCACTATAATTACAGCACCTACATACGCTGGAGCCCCCTATGAATACAGCGCGTTACAGCGATACATGCGCTAAAGTTATAACGTTTAGAAAAAAAGTCTCCGAGGCTAAAATAATACATTATATTATAACGCTTACACACGTTAAATCTCCTTATAAATATAGCGCATTACAGTGATGTATACGCTATAGATTTAGCGCTTAAAAAAGTCTCCGAGGTAAGAATTAAATCTATTAAATGCATTGTAATTATAGTGGTTATATACGTTAAGTCCATTATAATTACAATGGATTTAATGGTTTTTTAAAAGTTAAATTAAAGTTTTACCGAGCAATTACTTACAACTAACATAATATTAACCAATTAAAATTTTACATTTATATGTTTTATAATTATAACGTTTTAATAATTATAATTCCTTATAATTATAAAGCGTTTAACAAGTATATGCGTTATAATTATAATAAACAATTTTAATCTCGAAGACTTTTTTTTAATCGTTAAATTTATAACGCATGTATCATTATAATGCGTTGTATTTATAGTGAACAAGTGTAAGGTTAATCAGCTTGGTTATAAGGCATTTTATTACGTAATTCTTATTTTCCAAATTATATAAAGATTTTAAAAGCTTTTTATCTCTTTGATTAAAAAAAAAAAGATATATAAATATTATTATAAAAAACATTTAATTTTTAATTAATAATCATATAATTATTTTAATCTTTAAATTTATATTAAATTTATTTTATTAATTTTTACTTTTTATTTATTAATTAATTAAATTTATATTTACAAGTTAAAGTATAATATTTTTATTAATAACTTAAAACCTTTTTTAAAGATTAAATTATTAAAATGATAAGTTATACTTTATAAGAATTACTTACCTTTTGTTTAATGGTAACCACCACAAAATTTAAACCCGTAATTTTAATTTTAAAAGGACTATTAAAAGTTGATTAATGATAATGGTTTTAAAATTATGGATTTAAATTCGAAAATTTATAGTTATGATTTAAAAAAGATTAAAAAAATTATGAAAAATTTTAAAGTTGTTAAACATTAATGATAAGTTAAATATTAAAACTTTATTTAAATAATTATTAATTAAGATTATTTGATTAAAAAAGTTTTTATTAAAATGTTAATAATATAATCGAATATGCCGGAATATTATTAAAATATTTATGTAATAAAGTAATATCGAGTAAGTTATAAAACAAATAAAGTAATTAATAATACGTATTATAAATAATAAGATATTACGAAGATTATTAATATAAAAGACGAATTACAATTAAAAATATAATACGAGAACGACGTATAAAACATGATAAAACGATTGTTAAAAATGATAATTAAAATACGATTAAATAACGGTATAAAAAAAAGTTAAATTAAGGTTTAATTTTACGATTATATTATTATAATAAATAATGTGGTGATAGTAAATAATAAGATTTATAATTAAAAGATCCATTTACATATCATTATTATTATGTTAAAAGAATTATTAATTAAGTCATTTACATAAAAAAAATAAAGAATTATTGAAATTATTGCGGTAATTTTACTATTGCTTGTTTTGTTATGTTTTAAAATAATACGATTAAAGGTTAAGTTGATAGTTATTTACTTTTAAAATAAATTATATAAAATAAAAACATTAAAAAATGGTTAAATATTTAATTAAACTTCGATGGATAAAGATAAATATTATTTTTTCTTTTATATTAAAAATAAAAGGTAAAAATATTACCAATATTATTTAATAAGTTAAATATTATTTATATTTTTAATTTATTAAAATATTAATCGGATTGTAAGGATTAACTTTAATTAAAAATAAATTAATAATAATAAATTTAAATTATAATTTTTACATTAAAGAAAAGTAATTTAATTTAAAGTTTAACCAAGTTTATTACCTTTTAAAAATATTATATTAACATTATTTATTTTATTACGAACACCATCAATTATTAATTCGATTTACATTAATTACCTCGAATTTATCAAATACAAAAATATTTTAAGTATATTGTTTAAAAATGAAAACGATTGAAAAAGTTTATTTTTTAAATAACTTTTAAGTTTAAAATAAAATAAAATAATTAAACTTACGGTATAATTTTAATATTTTACTAATTAAAAAACTATTAAAATTATATTTTAATTACGAAAAAAACCAATTAATATTTAATTTATTATCCAATAAATTTAATTATTTAACTTTAAAAACAATTTAAATTATAATTTAATAATAAATTTTATTAATTAAACTTAATCGGTTACTTAAATGCTATTAATTGATTTAAAATTGTTAATTTATCTTTATTAAATTATATTACTTAACTTTTAAAATCATAAAAATAAATTATTCGACGGGTTAAAAGTTACATAATAATTAAAAGATGTTAACGAAATTTTTTATCGTTATAAAATACTTGATTAAAATTGTATTAAAAAGATTTTATTGTAAATCGTAAATCGAAACATGTATAAAAAAGTTAAAACAGTTATTTTTAATATTATTATTTAAAACCAAGTTTAAACTTTATTAAAAAAGGAGTTTATTATACATAATCCAAATTAATATAAATTATATAAGTTTAAACTTAAAGATTTTAACGAAAATATTTTAATTAAAAACTTGGTTAAATTAATAGATTTAATTAGAAATTATTCAACCATTTTCCAAAACATTAAATTAAATATAACTTAAATTATTAATCCAAACAATTATATTAAAACAATTTTAAATTAAATTTAAAACAACATTTTAAAAGATATCATTTATTATATTAATTTATTGCTTATAAATATTCAAGTAGTTTTTTTTAATAAAATTAAAAATATAATTTATAATTAAATTAATTAAGAAATTAAGTTATCTTATTGTTATTATAGTTAAAAAAAATTACTTAAATTTGAAAATCAAAACGATAATAATATTCCACTTTAAATATTATTAAAGAAAACTCGAAAAAATAACCTTAACAACTTTATACAATTAAAGATTTTTAATAAAAATAAGTTAAAATCATTAACAATTAATAATTTAATAAATTGTTTTAATAATATATAAATTAACATATAAAAGATTATTTTGGATTAAATTAAATAAAAATTAACTACTATAAAAGATACATTAACGGCATTACTTTATATTATAACATAAAACAATTATATTTAATTTTCAAATTATACTTTAAAAATTAATTAAATTATAATTTACAAATACTTATAACTTTTTAATCTTCGTATAAAAAGATATAATTTAATTAAACCATTACTTTCATTTATATTTAATTATTTACTTAATATTTATTGGTTTTATAAGTTTTAAAAAAATGTTTATATAAAATATACGTTACTTAAATATCTTATACTTTATGTTATAAACATAAACGATTTTTTATATTATAATAAAAACCGTAATATTTATATTATAAATTAATCAAATAAATAAAGATTAATTTAAAATTTAAATATTTTAAACCAAATATAATAAACAATTAAACGAAACAATTAACTTATTAACATTATTATTTGTAAATATATTTTTAATTAAAATATTAACGATACTTTTACGAAAAAAAAAGTTAAATATTACTTAAAAAAAATAATTTTAAAAATAAAAAACCTTATAACTTTACAATATAAAATTAAAAATCAAAATATAATAAAATAACATAAGAAAATAATAATTGTTATAAATATAACCATTACAAATTAAACCGTTATAAACGTAACTTAATTTAATACAATTAACGTAATAAATATCAATATTATTACAGTTAAAAGTAAATTAAACATTATTAATAATGCTTTTTTAATTAAATACGGTTAATTTTTTAAAATAATAAACAAAGATAAAGTTATACGAATCAAGGAAATTATTAAAAAAGAAATCGATAATTAATTTAAAAAATCATTATTTAATATTAATACAATTAAGTAAAAAAAAAGTCCAAACGGTAAAATAATTAAAGTCAAATATTTAAACATAAATATATTTTAAAAAGATAAAAATATTAATTAACATAAATTTAAAGAATTTACTTTAATGAAAGTTTCGAATATATATATTAAAAAAGTTATTATATTTTAAAAGGAAAAGTTTATTAAAAACGTTAAAAAATAATTTAATATAATATAAAATAAAATAATTAAATTTATATTTAAGTTTAACAAATTAATCTATTAAAAATTAATTAAAAAATCCTTTAATCAAAAAATTGCACCAATTTTATTTATTAAGATTTCGAAAAAACAAGCTTAAAAAGATATAAACATTAACGTTAATTACGTTGACATTTTTAAACCTTAAATTAAATTATATACGTTTTCATTCGCGAAGATTAAATGCTTTACAAATAAGTAATAAAAATAAAAATTAAAACCTTTATTATTAAATAATTTAAAAGCGTATTTTAAATTATACTTTAAATTAACAATTAAAATTAAACTATATAATAATAAAAGTTTAATTATTAAAATAATTAATATTAAAATCAAATTATCAATTATAATACAATTATATGTTCGAAATTATAATTTACTTATATAACGTAATAACTTTATTTATAAAGGATTTAATAACCCGATTTAAGTTTTAACATTAAAATACATTAAAAGGTTAATATAATTAATAAATTAAAGTTTACCATTATTAATTTATATTATTAAAAATAAATATTATATAAATAAATTTATTATAAACTTAAACTTCATTTTCCAATTACGAATTAAATTGTTAATTAAAAACGAAAAAATATTAATAGAAGTTATAATATTTAAATTAATATAAATCAAAGTTCCGTTATTATTAAAAACCTTAAGTAATTAATCTTTCGAAAATTTTATTAAATTATATTATATATAAAAAAAATAAAAGCTATTAATGATTAAGGTTTAATTAACAATGTAATAAAGCTTGACTTATACAACCAATAGTTAATTAATAAGAAAATAAAATTAAGTTAATTTAATTTTAAAGTTATTAATATTAAAAAATATGATTCGTTTTCTTGTAATTAAAATAATATATTTATTATTATTAATACAAAACTTAAAAGTTAAGATTAAAAAAATTAAAATATTAAAAATAATTATTTATTTAATTTGGAAAAAAACGAAGAAGTTAAAGTAATATTATTCGACGAAGAATTTTTTATACTTATAACGAAAGTCTTATAAAATATCTTTAAATATTATAAAGAAAAAAAGTAAAAAATCCGATGTTATAATAAAGATTAAATAATTTTAATTAATACAATATATAAAAACAAATCTTAAAAAGTTTAATTTATAAATAATGCCCCATTTAACGGATTAATTCCGTTTAAATTATTAAATTAAAAAGAAAATATATTAAAAAAAGCCTTAAAAAACATCAAAGGTTTTAATTTATTTAAAATAAACGGTTTATATTAAAATATTACTTTTAGATTTATTAAAAAACCTTAAAAAATACGTTTAATATTAAAACAATTTAAGGCTTTAATTATTAAATTAAAAGATATAAAGTTTATTAATCAAAAAAAAAAAGTATTTATTAAAGTCTTATATTATTAAGAAAAAGTATTAATATAAAGATTTAATAAACTTAAAAAAATCAAAAAAAAAATCGCACCTTTTTATGTTATTAAAATACGATAATATAAAGTCTAGTAAATTAAAAACATTTCAATTTTAATATTGTTAAAAGATTATATAATTAAGATTTTATAAAATAAAATTAAAACAAAAATCCTCGAAAAAAGTTACAACTTTTATCGGAATACTTAATTTATTATTAAAAAAAAAAATGGTGGATTGCGATTAATTAATTTTGTTATTAAATTAAACGCTTAAATAATTAAAAACGCGTTTTTACTTAAAGATTATAATATATTTACCGAAGAATTTATTACTTATATAATATTTTCATATATGGATTTATTTTTAAAGTATGATTATTTAAATTTATTTGTTTATAATCGAAATATAATAATATTTACAACCCTACTCGAACTGTTTAAATTTACGACGATTTTAATAAAAACAACGAATTTAATCGTTTATTTTTTAAAAGTTATAAACCGTATATTATTTGATTTAATCTTACACATTTATAAACCGTTTTTCAATAATGTTAACGTAAAAAAACCGAATATTAAATATAATGATTAAAAAGTTTACTTAAGAATTTAACGATTTATATTTAAATATATTAAAAACTTAAATAAAGTATTATTAAATTTCGAGTTAATTAAAGCTATTACGAATTTAAAAAAATCAAAATTCTACAAGTTTATAATTAAAATTATAAGTTATATTTATAAATCAAATAATCGTTTATTTAAAAAAGTTAAAATTTTAAAGATTTTTAAATAAAATATATGTAAAAATATAATAAAAATCCAATTATTTTTAAGTTTAATAGTATATTTTCATATATGGATTAAAAACTATACCACGGAAATATTATCTTTAATAAAATTATTGCGTAAAAAAAAATCATTTGTATAAAAAACACTTTAAATTTAAGCCATAAATAAATTAAAAAAAACATTTATAAATCCACTTTATTTTATTATAATTAATTATAAGTTTAATTATTAAATAATGTTTAAAATAAATAAATTTAATTAAGGTTAAAGAATAATAATAAGATAATTTAATGATTAAAGGAATTTTAAACCTTTTTGTTATAAATTAAAAGCATGAAAAAAAACTGAATTAAAATATAATAATACGAAGCAAAAATACCTTACAATTATAAAAATATTAAGATAATTTAAAAATTACCTTTATAAAGTTTAATTCTTATTAAAAACTAATATAAAAGTTTTAATCTTTTAATTAAATGACAATTTCTTTAACTTATTTAACGTTATATTGTTACGATGGATTGTTTACATTAAAATGTTTGATTTTAAAATAAAATATATCGCAAAAAAACGCAATATAATAATAAACGTTTTATTAAAAAAACCAAACGGTTTTTTTGATTAAAAAGACGAGAAATAAAAAAGAGATTTCGATAATTTTATTAATATATAATTTAATATAATCACGTTATTTCCAATTAATCTCGAAGTTTAAATATATGATAATAATTTATAAAACAAGTTACAATTAATTATATTATTTCCGATAAAAAAATAAAGTATTAAATTTTAGAAAATTACTCGATATTTTATAATATTAAAATTATCGAAATATTTATTAATTAATTAAATAAAGAAGGGTTGAAAAGTTTAAATTAAGTTTAAAAATAAAGTTTTAAAATATATTATATTTAAAGGAATCTTTTGGAAAAAAAGCGGAAAGGATTAATTAAATCGACGAGTTATTAATTATAAATTTATAAAACGAAGATTTATTGTCGATTTATATATTTAATATAATTATAAAAGTTAAGATTTTATATATCGACGTATTTTTAATATATATTATTGGAAAGGGATATATAAATATATGGTAAAAGTAATAAAAATTTACGTTTAATGTTAAAAGGTTAATTAAAGGATATTGTTAAATAAAATAAGTTATTTTAACTTTAATATTATCCTAGTTTATTAGATTTTTAATATATAATATATACTTAATAACTTCGAATATAAAGCAATTATTAAAGTACGAAAATAATTATTAAATTATTTAAAAGTAACACTTTTAAAAATAGTAAATTTAAATAAAGTGGCGAAATTTATAAAAGAAAGAATAATTTTATAATATGGTTAATTATTGGAAATTAAAGTAAACGAAGGTTTAAAATTTAAAAATTAAGTTATAAAAGTTTATATGGAATTTAAAATTAAAAAAGTCGTAAGATTATTTTATTTTTTATAAGTATAAAGATAAGTGGAAATTGGTTATAAATCGATTAAATTTGGATTTATGAAAATAATTAATGATATTAATAAAAAATGGATTTAATATTTAAGTGTAATAATATAAGTTAATAAGATTATAATTAAGTTTAATGGGTTTAATTTTTATAAAATTATTTATAACTGCCATTTTATTTTTTCGATCGAAGTAATTATTTTATTATAAAAGGTATTAAATTAAAAAGGAATTAATATAAAAAAAGATTTGTTTATTATATATATTTAAATGATTAAACGAAGATTAATGGATATAAATTATGTTACTTAAATTATTATCGAAAAACGTTAAGTAATGGTATAAAAGAATGATTAATGAAATGTGTATAAAATAAAAAAAGAGTTTTTAAAGGTTAATGATTTTGTATTTTTATACGATACTTTTAAACATATAAATATATCTCAAAAATGTTAATTATAATATAATTAATAAAGATTTTATTTGATTAATAAGATTTTAAATATTAATAAATATATTATAAAATACTTTAAAGGAAACGAAGTATAAAAAAGTATATTAAAAAATAAATTAAAGTTATTTATATAAGATTATTAAAGTTATTAAGAATTTGTAAACTTTAAAAATAATAAATGGATTATTAGATTAATTATAAAAAATATTGATTAAGAGAATTTAATATTAATAAAGATAAATATCTTTAAATTTAAAAAAGATGATTATAAAAGGATTTAATATTTAAAATCTTAAATAATAATTAAAATATTTATAAGAAGGAAAAAAGGATTTAAAGATTATATAAGTATTGATTTAAATAATTTTAAACCGAAGGATATAAAAGAGGAATTATATCGTTATTTAATGCGTAAAAAAACGCGGTTTAATTAATTTTCTACGAATTTAATTTAATTAAATTGCTTAAAAAACATTATATACATAAAACGAAATTTAATTAAAAGATTACGTTTATTTATTTATATTATTAACATCATTTATTAACTATTATTATTTATTTTATAATTTTAAAATCTTTTTTAATAAAGTTTTATTATTATATTCTTTTAAATACGGTAAATTTTTTGGCCGAACGTTTTTAATGATTGGAGATTTTTTATTACTTTTAACCTTTAAACGATAAAGTTAAAGCTTTTAAAATAAACATTATTTCATTGCGAATAAATAATTGTTATAATCATTATTAAATTAATTTAAAATTGATTAATAATTAAAAAACGGTTATATACTAGCGTAAAAGAAAGATTTAAAAGATTTAAAATATTTTTCGCAAATATAATAAGAAATTTCATTTGGATAATTAAAGGTTTAAACGATTAAATCTTTAATACGTTAAAGATTTTATAAATGAAATATAATTTACTTAATTAAACCATTTTAATAAATATTTACGTAAATAAAAAGTGGATTATTATTACTTTAATTTTAAATATAATTGGTGTATGATATTATTAACTTAAATAATACTTAAAACTTTTTATTAATAATTATTTAACGGATATATCAATTAAAAATTACACCATTAAAAAAATAAATAACGAGTTGTTTAAATAATTAAAAGATTTAATTGTTAAAAGCATAATATATTGTTAATGTTTAAATTATTTATAAGTTAATAAAGTAAAAAATGTAATTTTTTTATTATATTAATTATTTACTAATATTTTATTGTTTAAAACTTGTTAAGTTTTTGATTAAATAATTTAAAAGTTTTAAAATAAAAAAACGGTTTAAAAATAAAGTTATTAAAGTTATTACCGTTATTGCCATTATTATTAATTAAGTTAATAAAAGTGTTAAAATTTAAAGAAAAAATATAATAAAGTGATAAAGTAATAATTAACTTTTTAAATGCGGTATTATTAATGGGAGTAAAAGAAGATAATATTATAATAAAAGTAAATATAAAGATTTTAAATAATTATAATAAATATTACGTTATTAAAAAACGATATAATATTATTAATATATTAACGAAAAGACGAAAACTTAAAATAAATTAATTAAATAATAATGATTTAAGTTAAAATAATTATAAGGATTAAAATTAAATCATTTAAAAAGAAAGAAAAAAGAGATTTTTTAAAAGAAAAAGAAAAAAAAAAGCAATTTATATAGTTTATGCGTATTAAAGTGGTTATCTTATATTGAAAAATTATTAAAATGTGTAAATATATATAATACCTTTTAATTGATTTTTTTAATTAATGATAGTTATTCGATCTTTAACGATAACGTTTTAAAATATAATATAAAAAAAATTAATTATTGTATTATTTTTTATTTATTTAATTTTTTCTCTTTTAATATTATTTAAAAACATATTATTATTTTAATTAAATTATTTTCTATTTTAAAAATAGTTTAAATTTATTTTACCGTATTATATTAACATATTACATTATTATCAATAACACTTTTTTTTTATTTAATTGTTAAAATGTTTAATTTTTTTCTTATTAAGGTTAAAATGATTAACGAGTAATAAGAAAAGTATAATATGATTTATACGTTTAAAGACGTTATTTACGGCAATATTATACCGGATTAAAAGAATTATGTTAATATTAACCCTTTTTGTACAATTACGATTAATAAGATTATATTTTTAAGTGTAAAGTTTATTAACTTGTTTAATATTTAAATATTATTATCAAAGATTGATAAAGTTAAATAAAAACGGGAATTATTTTTCGAACTCATTTACATTTTTTAATTATATAAAAAGAAAGATTTACTTTATGTCGAGTAAGTTATAGCTTTATAAAAGTTAACGATAATAAATATTTTTAATTATGTGGGTAATTACGAGCGTACGTTAAGTTAAACGTTTAATTATAATGTTACCGAAGGATTTAATGCGGAGGTAAAAAGGTTTTTTAAAAAGTGGTTTAAAATAATGGCATTTTTAATGTATATTAATTTAACGAACTTTAAAAGATTAAAAGGAGTAATTAGAGATTTATGTTATTATTTTTTCGCGATTTATGTATTTAAGTAAAAACGTATTTACGTGTTTAATACAATTAACAATAAATTTAAACAATAAGCGAATTATATTAAGAAGTAATTAACGTTAATTTTAAAAAATTAAAACTTTATTTTTAAGTTTAAGAAAATGGTTATATTTAATATAATTAATTAAAAAAACGGATAGTTATACGGTTATTAGTATAGATTTATTTTATATTTAATTATATAATAATCGAAGATTTTATTTGATATAATTAAATATAAAACGGATTTGTATATGTTATTAAAAAATTATATTATTTTTATTTCGGAATATTTTAATATTAAAGTGATTGATAGCTTACTCGTTAAATTGTTATTGTCGGTATTTCTTTAAAAAAGTAAAGGTTTAATGATTAAAAATAAGCTTTAACTTAAAACCTTTATTACGAAAGTTAAGTTTTTTAAGCTTTTTATATTTAAAAATTAAATGATTAAAACTTTAAGTATATTTAAGATTTTAAAGCGTTTAATCGAGTTAATTGTTAATAATAATGATGTTTTTATTAAAGATTTTTTATTTATAATGGATTTAAATAAGCGTTATTTATACAATTTTAATTTATATAAAGCGGATTAATATAAATACGGAATTTTTATATTATATTAATGGATTATTAATATTTATAAAACTGTTGTTATTCGATTATAGTTTAGTTTTTCGATAAGATGGTTAAAATGAAAGGAATTTGAGAAATAATTAAAAAAGATAAAGTTAAAGCTTAAAAAGGTTATTGATTAAGTTAAAAGCCGTGTAAAACGGGTAAAAATTAAAGTTAAAAAACGAGTAAAAGTTGTTAAGTTAAAAGATAAAAACATGAAAGATTAATTAATTGTATCGTTATTAAAATAATTTATAAGTTTTATATTTACTTGTTTTTTTATCGAGATTATTTCGTTAATATTAATATTGTTAATTTTAAAAAGTATTAAATAAGTGTAAGGTTAATTAATCTGGTTATAAAGTATTTTATTACGTAATTCTTATTTTTTAAATTATATAAAAATTTTAAAAGCTTTTTATTTCTTTGATTAAAGAAAAAAAGATATATAAATATTATTATAAAAAACATTTAATTTTTAATTAATAGTTATATAATCATTTTAATTTTTAAGTTTATATTAAATTTATCTTATTAACTTTTACTCCTTGTTTATTGATTAATTGAATTTATACTTATAAGTCAAAGTATAATATCTTTATCAATAGCTTAAAGCTTTTTCTAAGGATTAAGTTGTTAAAGTAATAAGCCATATTTTGCAAGAGTTACCTACCTCTTGTTCAATAGGGAGCTTTAGCGTGTGTAAGCGCTGTAATTATAGTGGACATGCCAAGTCGGATGAATTTTCATCCTTTTTTTTGTTTTGTCGGATTTGAACTAATGTGCCACCGTAATGTATCCCAAATATCTCCACAAGGATTGAGCAATAGAATTCGGTGGAAATGATGCCATTTATAACTTATATGGCGCATTGTACTGGTATATCTCAATCTGGCGGCCCTTATTCACCAGAGGCCTGCCAGGGTTTAAGAGGTAGCTCTCTCCATTATAGATATTCTATTTATGGTTCTTAAAATTTAAAACGGATCTCTACTTTCGATAGGTCCTAGTTGGTCACCCGAAGTGTATATATTTTACTCAACGTCCACCATTATCCTAGCAGCGAATCCTAAAATAGTCCTATACTCAAAGGAATACTTTGGTAGCTTTCTTATTCCGTTACTATTCTTTACAATTTACACTCATTCCATATGTCCTTCTCAAAGGTATTACGCATTTCCCAAATACCACGCCTTAGATTTGTTAGAAAGACATAAATCTATTCAGATTTGCGGCGAAAGCATAGTAATTGACAGGGCTCATCAACCCCAATTTATATTATCACTTTGGAACATCGGCTTATTTAAAAGGAAGATAAACGATTGTATCAGCTTCCCCCCCATTTTCTATTCATATTGAACCATCTTACAAGGCATTTCGCATTCTCTCTGCTTCGTCTCACGAAATGGAAAGCCCGTAGCCAGTAAGAAGTCCCTATAAGAGCCTGTAGCTATTATTTTCAAAGACTATACTTGAAACTAATTTTCTATGTTATTACACTCGGTGTACTTTATGGGTAAATTACGTAGTTACCAAGGCTAGCCAGATTACTCTTTCAATAATAAAGTCTGGAGGGTGTGCCCCTGTAGTAGATGCGTGTAGTTTAATAGACCCCAATGTAATACGATAAGCGGTGAAAGCCGATTGACAAGATTGAGGAGTGAATATATACTCACGGTGTACAAGAACTCGGGAATCCGGTATGAATCGACTAGTGCCGTAGCCCTATGCATATAAATGTTCTATCGAATGATATGCCGCCTCTGTTTTACATCGGTCTGCAGCTCACTAAGTTATGCGTGACACATAGTTGTTGGGGGCTGTGTGGGATCTATCTCAAGAATAGAAGTGCCATTACTTTGGCCTACATACCAATAATTCGATTTATTAAGTAACACTGCGCCGTCCTCGATGAAGGTATTTAAGATAGGGATGTGGACTTGAAGCTAACACTTGTTGGCTATTACGCGTCAAGACCTAGCCCTGCCATGTCTCAAGGCCACACTTCGTTACACTGTTGTGTTACGGTGATGAAATGAAGGACGCATTCGGCTTACCTCGCATATGATACGTATTTACCTAGTATTATGAATTCTTTCTAGCATGAACATTACCTAAGACGCATCATCTCAGCCATCTACATCCTATCTAGGTACCTATGTAATACCTAGTACTATGCAGATTGTTATGGTGATTTTTATGGATACCTACCTCCTATGTATAGTTACTCCGTCTAAGGCTTTCCGGGCATTAAGGGGTTCTTATAGGTGGGTACTTATGTACTCTTTCGAACAAAAGAATTAGATAGATGGATCCAGTAAGTGGATTTCATCCTTTCGACATGAAAGACACGTCTTATATAATACTTAAGAGATTACAGAAGCAACTTTAGATAGTCAACAAATCAAGTATGCTCTCATAGGCAAATTTAACCTTAACTAGCTCTCTATTTAACAACAGTGGATCTCTAAGCATTGTTCAATATCCATTTAGTCCCATCACAAGAACGCAAGTGATATCATGTCTAATTCCAAGGGGGTGGGTTCCAACCAGAATGTTGAAATACGCGATGTGAATAATCAATACTCAACCCAAACGGAAGTAGAAGCCAGTCCTCCGGCTGGTTGGCGTGCGTTGGATACCACTTCTGTTAATGTTCAAGATCAATATGTACTATCACGAGATTGTAACGCGAACTCCAGGTGAGTCGTAACTCTAATATTCGTGCTGATGTTTCTAATAGAAGCCTCAGACTCACAGCTCAATATTATCTCTAGAAGGAACTTCTTAGATTCCTTATTCATCCTAATATCCCTAGTCAAACCCCTGGTTTAAAGATTGCCGATGTCACTACAGGAAATGGGTATGCATAATTATAACTCACAACTATCCTAAACGAAAAGAAGCAGGGACGATATTGATATTTTTTCTATTTAGTATCTGGCTCCATGACATCGCCCGTGATAAACCAGCATCGAACGAACTTCACGGCTTTGATATCAGCCTAGATCAAGTCGGACCCAGACCGTGGCTACCAGTCAACGTACACATGCATACCTGGGACATTCTCGACAAGCCACCTGCGCAGTTTGTGGGTTATTTCGATATTGTACATGTTCGGCTCATCACTGTGGTCGTCAAGAATAATGACCCACGGCCTATCCTCGAAAATTTAACCTTGTTGTTAAGTACGCGCGTAGTCTCTCTTACTTCCTACACCCTGAAGTGGTTCTGTGCAGAATTAACATTTACTTTTCCCTCTAACAGAACCTGGCGGTTATCTTCAATGGGACGAAGTCGACACAATCAATTGGTCAACAGAGACCATTCCCGGCGTATCGGCAGATAATCTTAACAAGCTCCACAATCAACTTGCGGGACACAGCGAGTAAGCCTTTTTTCTTCTTTTCTTGGATTTCATTCTCATACATAAGGCTAATCACTCGAATTATTGCAGCTGGAAGGCCCATCTTGACCAAACCATGATGGATAATGGATATGCAAGAGCTTTACTATATATTTATAGGTACGAGTTAGGTATGGCGCGGTTCTGGGATGACTTGTAAGTCCTCGTGCCCAAGTCCGAACTTTGTCTCCTGAGAGGCCAGGTGGATGTATCTAACACCAAGTAGGTATGTTAGTACCTGGAAGGAGTTCGCACACAATGCGCTTAAAACTCCCGAGGCGTCTAGCGAGCTGGAGAGAAAGGGGATGGATGAGGCAAGGAAAGGGGCCTCGCTTGTGGTACCGAGTCTTGTGTGGGTTGCAAGAAAAGCGTAGACATAACCAACGTTCAACCAGGCACATAAGAAATGCAGACTCAAACCATCAATATGAGTATTAATAGAGTCATACACTATGCCCTTCTCTTATGCATGTTATAGAGCGGTTACCCCTTAATTTCATAATAGTTTATGCATCCTGTGAAGCTGTAAACCCGTTGATGAATTTTACAATCTGCTCCGCCAAAGCCTTAGGCTGACTGACAAACGGCATGTGCCCTGTTTGAAAGTTAACTATTTCCCACTTTACCTTTGATTTTTCAAGCCAAAGATCTTGTAACCATGAAGGGTTGCAGCAATCCTTCATCGTGCGCACATAGGCCCTTCTCTCGTCAAATCACTTATCCGCCCAGGCTGGCGCCGTAGCCTTAGTATCGAATGCCATGAGCGCGTGCGGCTTCATGTACTTATCAAATACGGGGGCAAGCGTAGGATCGGAATCACTATATAGGATATCCATGGCTCGTTCGATAAGAGCGAGACCCGCAGACGGCTGTGATCCGTACTGTTAGTTTGCCTTCCTAAATTCTACTGCCAGAATATCATTTAATTACCTTGTTCATCTTGATGAATGGCGGGTGTTTCCCGCCAACTGCCTCAGATAAGGATTCACCTTCAAGAGTAATGTTACCGGCCACATAGATTAGCCCAATAACTCTACCTCCAGCCTGACCTTTGGCTATGCGTGTCTGGATATCAAAACCCTTCGCTGCGCCACCAGCTACCACGCCACTGTATGAGTGTGCTATAATAACAACATCCTTCTATTGCCGGTCTAGAAGAGAGAGAAGAATGTTATCTCGGAGTGAAGCGATATCATTCTGGCGAGTTGCTGTGCTTGGATCTGAAGGGTTACAACTGGGATACGGTCCTGGATGTGTTGTATACCCAGCATCTTTGAGATATGGCAATAGCCTTTCGAAACCATCGGGGGTTCCGAAGGCACCCGGAACAAGGACAATTGTAGGGTAATTGGTAGGCGACGTACTGATTTTTAGATATTGTGTTGTTTACGACAGCAGCTTGCTTTACATTCTTGCGGTTAGTGGAAAGATAAAAGATAGCAATCAGGTACCTCCCAGGTACCTCCCAGGTACTATCTAATATTGTACAACCCAAAAATTAATTAAAAGCAAAATAAATAACCAACAACAAGAATGGCATCACACACCGAACGTAGTGTAACAATCAGCAATATACTACAGAGTAGCCGATAATTTTACTTAAGCGTAAGACGTAGGGTATCTCCTAGAAAGTAGGTAATCTCGAATCTTCTACATCGTCCGACTTGGTAGTCAAAATCGGACAATCTACTCTCATATTCCCACAACTCCAAACTCGTTTGCTATGATCGGGGTAAAGATGGAGTCTTCTTCGCTACGCTCCGTAGACCTCTCAGACAATCGCCAACCTGACCTTTATGCGGCTATAATTATCTGTTTTTTCTTTGCATTAGTTAGCGTTATTCTTCGCTTTTGGTGTCGTTGGATCAACAGGGCAAGTTTTTGGCTTGACGATTGGCTTATCCTCTTTTCGCTTGTAATTCTGAGCACATCCTACCTACCTTTTACGTCGTAACTGATAAATTCTCGATTAGGCCTGTTGTTTTTGCCTTGCTGTTGGTCAGTTATGGTGTAAGAATAACTCTATGGGGCTCTGGGTATTGTACATAACTAATATAATTAGGGATCCCACGAGGCCTTGGAAGGCATATTCAAACCTTTGGGCCTGATGTCGTCGAAATATTTTACATTGGCCTTTTCATCTCCGAGATGACATATACCGGTGTCATAGTTTTTGTCAAATTCTCCATCCTCACCTTATACTGGCGTATCTTCAAAAATAGCGGGAGCATCAAGCTCCCGATAAGCATTCTCACAGCAGCGGTTTTGATGTGGGGTCTGGCAGTGGTACGTTTCTGATTTCAACACCAGGATCCAAACCTGACAAGACAGTTCTTTCTTACTCTATTGCAATGTATCCCAACTCGAGGCATATGGGATAAAACTATCGGAGCTTCTTGCAATGTAGACAGTCAAAAGTTCCTCTTCGCTATCTCGATTCCAAATATTCTTATGGACGTTACTATTCTCGTACTTCCTATCCCTTACGTTATCCGCCTTAATGTTCCAAAAAGTCAAAAAAGAGCTGTGATAACTCTCTTCCTTTTAGGTGGCTTGTACGTTGCTATATGTCACCCTTCGGACCTCTCAAGTGTTGTAGTGCTTACCAATGGTAGTGTTTGTGTCGCTTCTATAATGCGGCTCGTCGCTGTTCTCACTCAGAAGCATGACGCTGATCTATCCTGGAATATGGTTAACCACAGCATCTGGGCTACTGTTGAAGCTGATTTCGCAATTATTTCCGGTGCGTTAATATATTTCATGAGCATCAAAGCCGCTATCGAAGTGTTAATTATCACAGCGTGTCTACCGATCCTACGACCAGCATGGGTAGCAATTCGAAGGAAAAGGTTTCATGCTGTACGATCAAATTCGTCGTATCAGCGTGCGGCCGAAAATACGCCGCCGAAGCGTGCGCCATCTTCATGGGCGACATTAATCCTCGGATCCAAAATCAACTACGAAGAGGATAGCTTGCCATTCTCAACTCTACATGATCCTACCGATGACCCTTCACGTTCTGGGTCCACACAAGAACTACAGAAGACTAGCACGGCTGCATCAATTCCATTGTCAGATATGCCAGTTCGGGTTATTCAGAACCCGGACACCATAAGAATCGAAAATACATGGGAGGTAAAGTATAGCCGGGGGGTTCAGGCTGAGAATCATTAGGCATCTCCCAAAGAATTCTACCAATCTCTATTTACCTGAGGTTTCGAAAACCACTATGTTAGACCTCCTATCCAAGCGCAAAGTAGACACGGAGACGCTATGAGGTCCCTGATAGTGCGAGACATTCTTACAATCGGCGGAAGTCCCACCGGTGTGGTACTAGTTCTAGAATTGGCTGCGTAGAATATCCTTCCGCATTATCGACGAATCCCTTGGTCGTTCAGATAACAGCCGAGCTTTAGTCGTCCAGCCACGTACGCTTGAATTACTTAATCGTCATGGAGTCGTCCGCGACCTCCAAGAGCGAGGCAATACTGTCCCCGGCGCAAGGTGCTGCGTCAACGGAAAGCAGACAATCAGGATCGACGTCGAGAGGGCCGCTATACTTCCCAACACGGCTTTCTCGTTCCAAAAACTCATTTCCTAGGAAGAAACGGACCATTTTTTCGATGAATGCGAAGTATGGGTATCACGTCGAGAGAGGTCTAGAGGCTAAGAACATAGCTCAGAACGCAGACGGTATAACAATCACGCTCAGCGAAGTTAGAAATGCTGTCGAGGGGAAGACTCACGTAAAGTGGGAGGAAAACCATACGACCCTGTCTGGCTTGCGCGCTTCTACCTCCATAATCGGAGGGTGAACAGGTATAGCAACGGGAGATTATCCGTCGCTGGTGACGCTGCCTACATCCACAGCCCTATTAGTAGCCAAGGCAGTATGTAGTCTTTAAGTTCCTTTGCCCCTTTTTAGCCTGTCTTCGGAGCCTGCTATTGCTCATTGAGTCCCCAATCCATCAATCTCATAAGTAAAGAAGTATCATTAACTTTTATTGTCATAGTGAACATAGGCATCTAGGACGCAATCAACCTTGGGTAAAAACTCGCAGAAGTCATCCGCGGCAAGCACCCACTCTCATTCCTTGACAGTTATCATGAAGAACGGTATCCCGTCGGCCAGAACCTTCTGAAGCCTACTGACCGGGTATTCACGTTCAGAATACATCTAAGACCATGGCGGAGTTCGACATTACCTACCGGAATAGCAGCATTTCTAGAACTACTCTAGGACTCGAGAGTAGCAAGGTCCGTGGAGGAGATCGGATGCTTAATGGTAGGTTGGCGGTGTTGCTTATAACGACGAGTATGTGCGTGGCATCGTAGCTGGTAAACGAATTAAGGCTAGGTACCTTGCTTTAGGCGATATTCACATGGTTTAATACTTCATATTTGCTCGGTTGCCATTCTTGGCGAAATTTACATCCAATACATACCTAACGTACCTATTAAGTAATTGAGTTTCCACCTGAATCATTAGCTTTCTAACCCAAGTTAGTCTCAGCTCACTCTTACTAGTTATTAGAAACACGTTTAAGAAAAGGGGTTAGTTCAGGGATCGACAATATTTATCGTCGCCAGATACTCTAAATTACTTGTAGGTAAAAGCCTCATAGGCTTCATATCTAGTCAATCGTCCGCCCGCATGCCCTCATCAAATAGTTAATTACTATGTACGACTTGCCATTTACACTTGTTGAGCTCAAAGACAATTAAAGGGGTAAGGGATAGCCCGATATTTAACCGGGACCTCGGTAAGTGTCGGTGGACTACCTAAAGGTACGTACCTCTTAAGATGACTTAGACAGATACGGTCAGGAAAACACCAAAGAAACTTCGATAAGACTCAATTATACGCAGCAAAAACCATCATGACCAAAAGATAAAACCGCGGTCGGTTCTAGGTCATGGCCGCTATTCAATTCTCTCCGTTTCAACTTCTAAATAGTCATATGTACTAAGAATACACATTTTGTCAAATCGCATTGGCTCTAATCAATTCCCAACAAACGCAACACAAATGGCGCACATCTTATCTAGGTCACGTGCTTCACTGCCATGCCGGGCCATATCATTATCAAACATTGCCTTCGCTGGTTCTAGACAGTCACCTTCATTATGGCAGCAGCAAAGATTACATCAACAAAGATGGAGTTCCCATTCGCCTCTAGGCACAGGATTAGATCCTTCAAGAAAAAAGGTAACCATAGGAACTCTTCAATCTATGTATAAAAAGGGGGAACCTATCACGGTCATGACTGCCCATGATTTTCCAAGTGCGCATGTCGCAGATGCTGCTGGAATGGACGTGGTACTTGTGGGAGATAGCCTAGCAATGGTGGCTTTAGGAATGGAAGATACCAGTGAAGTAACGGTCGAGGACATGCTGCTGCACTGTCGATCAGTTGCACGTGCCACCAAAGCAGCCTTCACAGTAAGCCCACATGCTAAGTTCGGTTGATATAGAAAACTAACGTCAGACCAGATCGGGGATCTTCCCATGGGATCGTATGAAATCTCACCGGAGCAAGCACTAGAAACAGCCATACGATTCATCAAGCATGGCCGTGTCCAAGGTATCAAATTGGAAGGAGGAATAGAGATGGCTCCAACCATTGCGAAGATAACCAAAGCCGGTATACCTGTTTTAGGCCATATCGGGCTTACGCCTCAACGCCAAGGGGCCCTTGGTGGATTTAGAGTCCAGGGGAAAACGTCAAAAGGTGCAATGAAAGTCCTCGAAGACGCGTTGGCCGTCCAAGAAGCTGGATGCTTCGGTATGGTGGTGGAAGCCGTTCCAGCGGAAGTCGCAAGTATCATCACGCAGAAGCTACGCGTCCCGACCATCGGAATCGGTGCGGGAAATGGTTGTTCTGGCCAGGTACTCGTCCAGGTCGACATGACCGGTAATTTCCCACCGGGTCGCTTCATTCCTAAGTTTGTAAAACAGTATGGTAATGTGTGGGCCGAAAGCCGTGGAGCGATCGAGTCATATCGGGAGGAAGTAAAAACCCGTCAATACCCAGCCCCAGAGCATACATATCCTATCTCTCCAACTGAGCTCGAGGCTTTCGTGAGAGATAGTGAGAAGCTATGACGCGATATCAATCGCTTGGTTGGATTCTGCATTATACCACAGACCGATAGAGGGTTAAAGGCGTAACCATCCAGTTTGGTTTAATATACCGTGTCAGCATAGATAGGCGTTTAGGGAGTATAATTGAGACGTCACGATTGTAGCAATCCTGCATCTCATCCAAATGCAGGAGTCATTGAATAAGCCACAATCAACTGATCGTTTGAATCCTTAAAACACTATTGGGCAGGTCAGCATCCTCACAGCAAATATAATGAGATTATAATACATACTCGATGTAAGTTGCCGACGATCTCATCCAGAGCAGGGGCAAATACACTATTCACATAGAGAAACAGGCTATCGGTAGGACTGAGATGAAGCGCCTTGCGTAGGTGAGACACGACAGCTTCGAACTTTTGCGCGGCACTTATCTGGCGCACTTCACGCTTAAGCTGCGGAGCAGACCCTCCGACAGCCTTGAAACGAATACGAACTTTCTCCTTTTCAAATTTACCAGCGCTAGCGAGAGCCGAGCTTGCATCTTGAGGAAGTGCCGTGAGAATAGCTGACGCAGTCATAGTAAGGGGGAGTTCGGGTGATACAGGTCGATCCGGAATGGGAGAAGCTGGAGGTGACGGAGAAGGCTGTTCGGGAACGTCGGGGTACTCCATCCCGTGTTATATACACCTAGGTACGCTAGAAGATTATTGTAGGAGCGTATTTATATGGATGAATGGACCAATATTTAAAACACTAGGGGCTTTCAGAACATACAATCATATGAAAGTGAATGATGAATTTAATTGTTTCTGACTTGGGGTTTTTAAAGAGTCGGGTCAGGTAGGACTCAGTGATCCCCACATTCAGCAAGCCACATTTTAGAATGATGGTGGCTTACGTACCAGATCTTAGGTACCTTAGGTACCTTAGGTACCTTAGGTAGGTAAGGTGTACCAGTTACAGAGGTCAGTTACATAGGTAGGTGTAGGTGCTCTCAACTCTTATTTCTTTAGCTGTTTCAATTTTACCTAGGTACCTAGGTAGTTAAATCAATTTTCATATTTACTTGATTGAGCTCACTTAAATATTCCTGAAAATCCGGGTTTCCACTAATTAAAAATATATCTGATCCGCTTTGTTTTGTTGAAAACGCAAAATGGTCATGATCCAAATCCCTTCGTAATACCCTAACCATCCATCCGCTCATCTGTGCCTAGGTACCTATTATGCCAATTCTGCTTCGATTAGCCCCTCGTACCCTCTAGGGTCCATCCAAATCTTGTTTATCTTATATCCAGCATCAGTTATTAGCTTCCTCCACGTAGCTTCGGTCCTTTCGTAAGCCGAAAGAAGTGCCATCATGTTCAAATCCATACCCGCTTGGTAGACGCTTGCACCCTTCGGTGGGATTACAACGTCGCATATGAGGAGCTTGGAATATCCTTTCTTCATCGCCGGTAAGATATTTTGGAGGATCTGAAGTGATGGCTCGTATGCCCAGTCGTGGATGACCCCACGAAGAAAGTACGCGCGGCTCCCTATTTCACACGCGATATATTAACTCCTAGTTCTACGGCTTCATGCCGATTTATACAATTTTAATAAAATACGAACTTACCATAAATAGGTTGAGGCTCGAAGAAGCTATGTGGCATGAGTTTAACCTTATCTGTTCCGAGATTCGCATCCGAGAGAACAGCTTCGAGGTCTTGGATAACTAGAGAACCGGCTGGGACATCTGGGTGTTTCTTTAGGAATGTAAGAATATCGTAGCCATGGTGGCCCCCTATATCAATAACCAATGGTGCACCAGAAGTAAGATCCGCACCGGCGACAAGCGAAGTCGTATCGTAGAAATCAGGCCACGAAAACCTGTACTTTGACCACTCCATCATATAGCCACTGAAGCTATCCTGGTATCTTTGGTCAGAGAGACATCTGTCAAAGAATGATAATCGTTCCGGGAAAGCGTCAACATAGTTATTATACTTCGGATCCAAAGGTTCTCGATACGACGTCTTTGCTAGAAACGAGGGCAAATTCATAGAAGAGGCATTCCAGTGATGGGCCCTATTACAAGTCAGCAGCCGTACAGTTTATCCATAGAAATACAACCTTACATAGAAAGAATGCATTGAGCAAGAGTAGTAGATTCATCGCCGATTGAAAGTGAGAGGTCAGTTGGTTTGTATCGATCTTCCCTGTTTCCTCGATGATATACGTGGCCCCTAAAGTCGCAGCAGACGGCCTTTTAGGCCAATTTTAGTCTTCAACCAAGAAATAGACGCACAAATATATTAGGTCAAGTACTTACGAAGCAAGTTCAAATCGCAATCTTTCGTAGCCAACTTAGCTAGCTCTTCAACAGTCTTTTCACCACCACCCACTGCCATCCACCGGTGCCAGATACCAAGATCTAGGCATATTTTCAGCGCCGCATACTCGGAAGGGTTCCTGAAGTTGATATTGAACATTCTTTCTTGCTTCGTTTCCAGTCTACCGACTAGCTTGCGTGCACTTGATAGCAACTCCAGCCTTTCTGCCTCATGGCCTTCGAAGTCGGCAACCGAAAAGGCATTGAGCCTGTCTACTACTACGTTATAACTATCACCCATTTTGATGTCCGCAATAAAATATAATAAGTAGAAAGGTTTAAATTTTATTCATTGTGGTCCTCAGTAAGACGATTACCGACGTATTTATAATGTGCTGTTAAACCCCTCAGCCAAGGTTACAGTACCTTCATGCACAACGTTATCAAAGTACTATATACCTTAGGTAGGTTATGCATTCATATCCTACATGACGCATCATACTTGACAATTAATTCAAGTGTACTTTACTCATCTAAGTAATATCATGACTGCACATGCATGCCTCGTATAAAACTATAGAGCCACAGAACAGATAATTTCTAAATATTCTAAGCTGGATTTTCATTGAAATTCCCGTAGAGTCTATACCCATCTAGTAAAAGTTAACATACCAAGAAAGTGACGGCATTATCGCGTACTTTAGTGTGCTATTCAGGTTACCCTATCTTCTCGTGTACCAATCATTCCATCTTGGAATCAGGAAGGTTCCTTATATATGGTTACATGCGTAACAGGTAATCTGATGATATAGTGAAGTGCCGACATAATGAAATGACCTTTCAGCCGTCCGGCACCGAGTAGGATCATGATCTAGACCATCATAGGATATATCATCATAAGAGACATTTGCTGCTATATGCAGCGTCAGCGTCGGATATAACGCATAGAAAGACATGGCACCGTAAAGTGTCTATCGCGATATATATCAATACACAAAAGTGCTCAAACGGCATAAGAATGCGTGGACGCGTCTACAACTAAGACTATGTAGATAATAGGTCCCAATTGCGCAGTCAACTAATGGACTAATGAGTAGGTTACTTAAGATAGAGCCGTTTAGGTTGCGCCGATATATTGATTGGCGGTGAATCTCCTCAGTTACACCGAGCCTCGTTCGGTATCGAGAGGCATCGAGTAGGGTAACAGATATCAGACGTGCATGTTGGAGCAATAGTTGGTCGGAGATAGGCCATTCGCCGCGCGTAAGATAACCAAGGCATTGTTCTATTTGGCATGTCAGTCTGTCAACTTGCACAGCATATATCACGGGAATAAATGGACTACAAGGAGTTTTTGTCAAAATCCGGAGCCAACCACGGACGTCCCAATCTTATTAGAACCCTAACCCCCCATCAAATCAAAAATATCCGGAAGTGATTTTATTCCTGAAAACTTATTAACGTAATGAGATATACAGAAAAATAAACGGGTGTTATATTGCATTACACTCACTGACAGAGGGGCAAAAATAACAAGTTTTGATGCTTGGCAGAAAACCCCACGAGATGATGTCAAAAGAAACTCCGAATCGGGGAATCGAACCCCGGCTTGACGGATCATAGGTGATATGATGAGAGCGTCAAATGTTAGCCACTACACCAATTCGGATTGATCATCGAATGCCATGACATGGAAGCCATTCATCTGATGTGTGAAAATTTGAAGTATATTTTTGGTATATATATCACTTAGTTTTGCTAGTGCAGTTCAAACCTACTTTAGCCGCATCTCTTGGGAGGTCGAAGCTTTCTCGTATAGGTAATAAGTGGAGGGAGCTAAATAGGAGAATAAAAACTGGCGGCTATAAATGTGGATTAGTCGTGAGGTTGGTAACCTAGTGCGACAAAGTCCGGGTATCCAATAAGACAACAGTTTGGCCTGAGGTACTGCTCAGGCTCGTCAGGGGTATATCCATTCTATAGCTATAAAAAGATGATTCTCATGAATGCTATACGCAAGATGCAAGAGATTGAAAATATGGATTGTAATAGGGGTACAGCAGGTTGAAAGATGTAGAATCGGTCAAAAGCGTGTTGTATCGTCAGATTCATACAATGCAAAACTTCTCTCCTCCGTTCTCAATACCCTTAATATACACACAATCCTCATCAGTTACTCTATCAATGAGTTCTGCATATATAATGTAGCGTATGAGCTTAAGAGGACCTCTCCTTTTAACAATCTCTGCGATAAAAGCTTTCCGAGTAGGAGAACTAGCGATAACAAGCTCAAGCTCGCGAGATTGCGCAGGGTCAAAGTCCAGAGGCTGCCTATAGAATGTCTTATCGGGTCTGAGAGATATTTGTCTGAGATCGGTATCTAAGTGGATGACTGGTTTAGCAAGTAAGTCAGCCAGGCTAAGGCTTCCTAAGGATATCCCTCCTAGCTGTATAAAGAGCCCGCTTCTGGTAATCATCGCGGCCCGGCCATATGCTTGCTCAGATCCCAAGTTCATGAACGAACGCGGGGCCCAAGAGAATCCAGGATCTTGAAGTCTGGGGACATTCCAGAAAAGCACATCGCCTCCGATCTCCTTTAAAAATAGATAGAACTCTTGCATTCTAGTAGCGCAGACTTGTTCTGTTTGTTCGGCTCTCTTCTTTTTATCAACAGAGAATTGGAGCATGCGAGAAACGTCAAGGCCGATGATCCCGCTGATACATATTGTCTTATCTTCCTGTCTACTAGTCATTCTACCCTTAAGTCCTTGTACCACCTCCTTAAATATTTGATAAGGTGGACTAGAATGACCTGTGAACTGAGGTATTTCCATTGAGTTCATGTCCTTCTCTCGATCCATGGTGTACCGGAAAAAGATACCCCTGAGAGGACCCAGAATGCTCAGTCCATATAAAAAGACCGGGTCTCTAGATGAATTGAGCATGCCCTCTATCCGAGGGTCAGCACGTGTGTTTACATAGCGATCTCCTAGCTTTTCGATAAGGGGAGAGAATTCTTGGCAGAGTTTAGCTTTTAAACGAAGACGTTTCGCTGCTTCAATGGCCAAAATACGGAGCTCTTCCTCCTCTTCCCCAATCCCTTCCGGCAAGTTGACATATTCATCTACTCGAGTCGTCGTGAATTCATCGAGGGGGAGAGTCCCTTTTAGCAGAACAACTAGGTAATCGAATTGAAAAAAGTCGCTCTCATCTAGTGATAATAGATGATCTACTACTCTTTTATAGTTCTCTTCGTTCTGGAATTTTTCACCGGAGAATTCGTCAAAGGTGACTGCCCCTGAAAATAGCTGAAATCTGCAATCTCTTGCAAGTTTAGCTTCCTGGTAAGTCCAGAGCCTTTGGTTCCAGTTGCTTCTCCCTATCCTTATTAGACACTCCCGAGGATCTCTATTAACCGTTGAACTTTCTAGCCATTTATCGAGGACTAGGACATTGGTCGAATGGGCATACGTCCTTGCCATTCTTGAAATGGCTAGATTCCTTGCACCGATTTCCAGCGGCACGCACAGGGTATCCATCCAGAAATAGCTACCCCCTTCCGAAGTTGGGTTTAGAGCATTTACATGCCTCTGAATTTGTCTTAATTAACAGATATGTATGCTATTACTTGTTGGATTTCCCATACCGTCGGACCATACGTGAGATATTGCGACATAAGGTAGCACAGTACCTAGTTCACCTAGATTAAAGCTGTCCAGCTCTATTATAAGCCCACACAAGCTTTCCACGACCTGGACGATCGAGATACCACCATACAAGAGAATCTCACAAATAGCTTGAACCGGCGCCTTTATCATTTCACATTCCATACTACGGCAGCTCTCATCGTGAGAAGGCTTATACGTCCCATCTTCGATCTGATTAGCGTAACATGCTACATCGGTACATCTCGAGTGGTTTTTATCTGGCCTCATTCGTTCCAGGGTCGCATGGTAAAGCAGAACAACAGGTGAGCGCTTGGAATAAAGGTTCGGTAGTTCTCCGCGGCACCAGCCAGAATTCAACAATAGGCGATCCATAGTCGGAGAGCGCGCCCACCTGATTGCAACCATGGTCTCCGTCGGGATATCAAAAATGTGGTTGTGATTGAAGACTAAATAATCCACAAGAGCCATGATAGATAATAAGATTACTCCTTCGTTTTCGATAATAGTGCTCGATAGTCGATTAATCCTCGTATTCACCGCCTTGTTGGCAATATAGAGTAGTTCGCAAAACTCAGCTCTGGCTGTGACCCGTTCCTTTTCTGTAATTGTATGACCTGCACCACACCAATACCAGATATACTGCTCCAACTTCGCGTATGAAATAATTTGGTTTCCTCTTTCTTCTATCACCAGGTCGGAAGGATGAAAGTGAACGTGGCATAATTGACAAATCTCCCTAACTAAACCAAAACAGAGCCAGTTCTGGAGATGCCTTGTGAACTGAAATTCTGTCAGAGAGTCCGGTGTGTTGAGCTCTAACGCAGTGAGATCGATCCTATGCCTATCTGGGTAGGTTCTGAAGGGACCGGTGTCCCTCTCATATTCGCAGACACAAGGCACCTTGAGTTCTGATAGCACTGGATCCATAACAATCTAAATTTGAAATAGGGCTTATTAATATTTAATAGTTATCTGTCGGGCACGTGGTTATACTCTTCTTAACTAAGGCAAATATCTTCAGAAAGAAGCAATAATGATTTGGGGGCCTCCTGGGTAGGATCCCAATAGCTTAGGTACCTAACTTACCATATAATTACCAGAGCCACCCCAAAACCACTCGCCACACCCAGCCACATATATCTCGTTGCTGACGTTAAACACAGTAATAAGTTGAAAGTACATAAATCAGGAGGGAGAGGACATACCAAAGTATTACGTACCGAGTGTAGTAAGGCAACTAAGTCACCATCGCCGTAGCTAAGGGGGAACCAAGTCAAGAGATTGTCGAGCTGATCGACTAGAAGAGATTGGGAGGTTTTAGATTTGCACAACTCTTCGTCTTATAGACTACTACCTATATATACACGACCTAGTGACCATATTTACACCGTTCGCTTCGTTAATATCGAATACTATCGTTTTAATGTCGTTCCAGCCGCCACTCAGGTTGCCGTCAAGCACCGACCATACCGGAACCCCTAGACACCCGTGAAGGCTGGCGTTTAGGCCGCTAGACCGATGAAAATATTTGGAAATAGAAAACAAAGCCGCCCTTCGCCAACAATGCATAAAAAAGAGATGTCTGGCGAGTGGATGCGAAAAGAACCAAATGCTAAGACTCCATTCCATGCCATATCATGTCCTTTCCATGACGTATGGAAAAGCGTACTAGGCTCCATCGTTCTAGCCGAATAAGGGTCAAAATGGGTATCGTCGCACCGCGAATGCCGTAGAAAAGACGGGTCAAAATTAGAAGTAGGATCGAAGTATGGTGTATTCCTAGTTGTGAATGATCGGCTAGTAAGCACAGCTTATAGAACTGCGGAGTATCGGGGAAAATCTGCATCTGCTAGCAGAAATGAGTGGGCTTGAGTTGAGGTAAACTAGTAAACCTCATCGTATTCTTGGAGAGAAGGAGCCCAAGACGAGAAAGACTTGCGCTTAGGCATTCGCTGAAGCTGGACAAGGAGGTCATCCAAGTCGACCCAGTTGCGATCATCATCAGCAAATTTGCGATGCTTTTTGGATAGGATATGCTATATAAATCGTTAGTACCCGACGTATTAGAGCTATTAATGTTTAGGAAAGGGACATACCTCATCAAAATCAGCGTATTTATCTGCGCAGTTCTCACAATAACCTGGCTTGAGCTCGCTTTTCTTCGACTGCGACGATTCTCGCTTTTCTGCGCGCGGAACGACCTTCTGCTTAGATCCTTCTTGGGAGTCTTTATCGGTAGCATCTTCATCGACAAAATCTAACTTTCGACTCGATGTACGACTCATAGGGAAAGTCCGCTTGACTGGAGCATCATCTCGCGGGTTTATCTCGGCATTCCGGCGAGAGCTCAAATCCTGAGAAGTCGCAGTACTGTTGCGTTTCAGGACCTGGCGCTGAAGGCCGTGGACTTCTTTGCTTAGACCAGTTATGAGACCTGGTGTTGTTGCGGTGGAGGAGATCATCTGGGATCGGATTGCGGACGTTATGTTCGAGGGTTGAACTCCGGATGCAACTGGCTCGCCACCAAAGAGACGGCTAGCAGCACGACCGGTAAACGCATTAGAGCGTGATTCCGCAATCTGGCCGACGGGTAACTTAGACGAGTTGGACAGGTCCATGGAGGCGACACTAGAGCCACGGGAATGACCATTTTCCATCTCACATAACGATCGCTTTCCAGTTACGGGTTTCGGAGGTTCCATCTTGAAGGATTGAGGAGTAGGCTTAGTCTCAGTGACAGCTCTGGTCACCTGGACTTTCGGCTTGGGTTCGGGTCGGGGATCTCTCGGTTCGTGCTCGTTAATAAACGGACATCGTCCCAATGCAGCGGTACGGAACTGGGGCCAGTCGCCCTTTGCCTTCTCGGCAACCTTCTTATACTCTCTGACCATGATAGGCTTTTGCTTCTCCTCAACGTCATAGACATATATGTATGGACCCTTAAAGTAATGTAGCTCCTGACCATTCGCGGCTGGGTCTCGGTCAGATGGTCCGTTGACTCGCTCATTGTGGAGAAGATGTAGCAGGTTACGATCTTCAGTAGTTCGAGGTTCGGGTTCTCTTGCTTTGCGAGCTCCATACGCAATCTCAACGCTAACGTATGGATCTGTCTCAAGGAGCAATGCCATCATTCGCTGCAACTTATCCAAAGACCAGATCTTTTTTCCCATCTCCCTAGCACGCAGTAAGACATCTGCGCTACGCTTCGGCTGATTTAGTGAGCCGACTTGAACATGCGACGACATTTTCTGTGTTCGGGCATCTCTATCAAAAGCTCTTCGTTTAGTGGAGGCCTCTGACAGTCGGGTTAACAATGAAGGGTTGATGGTCTTGACCTCCTCTTGTTCCTGGCCCTGTTCTTGTTCTTGTTCCTGCTCATGTATATGGTCTTGGTGCTTCTCGGCAGTTGCGTCCTCTTCTTGACGGCTTACACTCTTCTCGGATGGAATAGGCCGAGTTGTTACGACATGGGTGATGTCGATGGAGAAAAAGGCTGCCTCACGCTGTATAAAAGCAATGTAAGCAAACCGAAGCATCTAACGTAGAAACACTCTTGTCTACTTACAGCACCTAAGGCAGCAATTTGTTTTGCAAGCTTCTTATGAGCATCGTTAGGGACCTTCTCGAAATAGAAAACAAGCTTAGGGAATCTGGCTCGGTGGTGCTGCTGCCATATCTGAATCTCCTCGACGTCTTTCTCTGTATATCCAAGAGAAACAGGTGCCGGTTGTTGGGAGCGTTGATGGTGAGAATGACCTGCTCTCTCCCTTGCCAACTTGCTTTCGTAGGTATTTGCATTGCGACGTGTCTGTATAGGGATCTGACTCTTAGAAGCCCGCTGCTGCTGAGATGGAAGTAATCGTTGGGAACCACCCTCGACGATTTGCTTCTTGGCCGGAGGTGGTTGGCCATATTGTTCTTCCCGTTGTATCTGAGCTATGGTGCGTTTTTGCTTGCCGAGAGTGGTGCTACGCAGAGGGGAATTGGCCACATTCTGGTTCGTAGACAAAGGAACTCGTCTACTAGACATGACGGATCGAGGTACGGGTGTGGGTGATAAAGATACGGCTGCCATATAAATGTCGACTACTCAATGCTAAGGGATTTGACAAAGGTCAAACGGTTCGTAGGCCAGGACTGTGCTGACCAATAAATACAATGTTATTATTGGTGGCGATCGAATTGTCTTCGGGGTCTTTGAGTCTTGGGGGTTAACAACCACAAGCTGACTCGTTCTTCGTTTTGATCGGGTTCGACCTAGAATAGGTGGTTGTTCTTTTTAGTTGTGCCTTAAGGTATGTGCTAAAGTATATTTTTAAGTCCGAGAGTTTCCACGCGACGAATCGTGGCACAACACGGTGAATCCGATGAGCACAACACGACAAAACTTTAGATGTTAGTAGGCCATTGAGGCGAGTTGAAGGAAATTAAATAATCTTGGAAAATTCAGTGATTTAAGAGACGCGAGAATGACCAGTAATCCTACGTGTATGAGGGTTGAAGTCGAGTCCCCAAGTTAGAAAGCTCTGGCTGGTAGTGGGCAATTCAGTAGGTGAAATTCAGTCCCAAGCTTTTTGAGGCGTGACTGGTAATTCCGCGCTAGCACTAACAATTTACGAATCAACAACAAGGGCTGCGCACGGGCCATTTGACATCACTGTTAGCCCCCACTATAGATTTGCACAGCAACCGTAATTTAGTTTTGTTAGTATAGTTAGTTAGTTACATTACTTACATTCTTTTCAGCTTAGCCCCACCAGCTCCCCCGCCATGAACCACTATCTTAGACCACCCTACTACATACATAAGGCAGCAGGGCAGCAGAGCCAGTTAGAATTTAGATAATTAACACCTTCTGATTGCTCCAAAAAACTTTCCGAATTACAACATCAAGATTGGGTTAAGGTGCACCAAGCAAATTCAACCTTTAGAGATACCTAACATATAGAAAAGCAGCATCTTTCTAAAAATCAAGGCTTTGTCCTAGTACAGGAATAATTGAACCTTAATATTCTCATATTACCCCATTGGGTAGTACTCAAGTAGTTCCGATGATGCAATTGGCTACAGTATTCCAAGGATTCCAAAGATGAAGTTTCGTCAACAGCAATTATGGCAACTCGAGCGCTACCTTAAACCACACTCAAAGCTTTCCTCCCCACAGTTACAACGCTCACGATCCATATCAACAACAACAATACCCTCTTCCCCACGATTCTCGAATACGCCCCTCAGTTGTACAATCTTAAGACGTAGACTAAGATCTGCGCACAACTATCACACATCCGTCCCTGCCTCTGAGCTCCTCTTCGGCCAACCTGTCCACGAAACACATCCTCATATCCTCGCAGCTGGTGAACTCACGCCGGGTATAACCGCACAAGAATATCATGACCGTCGAGCCGCCCTTTGCCACTCCTTACCTCCAAACTCCGCCGTCCTTCTCCCCGCTGCAACCCTCAAATACCGATCCGGTGCCGTTTTCTTCGCCTTCCGCCAAGAGTCCAACTTCCTCTATCTCACTGGCTTCTCCGAGCCTGAATCTCTAGCCGTATTGAGGAGGACTGGCGATGAGCTCGGCGATTACACGTTTCACTTATACTGCAGGTCGAAAGACCCAAGAGCAGAGCAATGGAGCGGTCCTTGGAGTGGAGTTCATGCTGCGAGAGACGTATGGAATGCGGACGAAGCGGATGATATTAAGCAAGTAGACAGAACATTGGCCTCGGTGCTAGATGGTGCTAAGACAATATTCACGGATGCTGAATTGTCGCAAAATGGGGCGTCTACGAAATTAGCCAATCTCTTACGTTCAGCAGCTCCTAATGCGAGTATATCACCCTTAAGGTCGCATATCAACGTTCTCCGTGCCATCAAGTCGCCAGCCGAAATAGCCAACATGCGGCGCGCGGGGCAAGTGTCTGGCCGGGTGCTGACAGAAGCTATGCGGCGGCCGTGGAAGTATGAAAAGGAGTTAGCTTCATTCCTAGAGTATCAGTACCAAACGTCCGGTCTAGATGGACATGCTTACATCCCCGTGGTAGCCGGAGGGCCAAAGGCGACACTCATCCACTACGTCCTAAACAATGGTATATTAAACGACTCAGAGTTCGTTCTCGTGGACTCCGGTGGTGAATACGGAACATACATTACCGACATAACACGGACATGGCCCGTATCGGGGAAATTCAGCGAACCGCAGAAGGACTTATATAATGCTATACTTCGCGCACAGCGATCATCTATCTCGCTCTGTCGCGCTAGTGCCAATGTCACTCTCGACAAGTTGCACCTGATCACGGAGAATGCCCTTCGTGACCAGCTACAACAGCTTAGCTTCGACCTAAGTGGAGATGCTATGGGAACCCTATTCCCTCATCACGTTGGTCACTACGTCGGCCTTGATGTCCACGATGTTCCTGGATACCCACGGAACGTGGTCCTGAAAGAAGGCCACTGCGTCACGATCGAACCCGGCATCTACGTGCCCGATGATGAGAGGTGGCCCAAAGCCTTCCGGGGTATGGGCATTCGCATCGAAGACAGCATATGTGTGGGTGATGATAGCCCCCTTAACCTAACTACAGAGGCGGTTAAGGAAGTTGACGACATCGAGGCATTAAGAGACTAAAAGACACTCATGAATTGTATAAAAAGACTACTTTTTGGAAAATCATCGCCCGAGAAGCCCGAGACGACTGGATATCAAAGGCATGACATGCTTTTAGGGAAGTATATTATGAAATGCCACGCATTACACGGCGTATACATCTATTCTATAGACGATTCCCCAGCAGTCTATTGTGAAAAATATACCTCAATTATAGTAAACTTAACCAGTTGGACCTATATCATGACAGATATCATCATACATATCTCATTTTCGCCTTCTACCATAGAAAGGTGGCAATAAAAAAGCCTAACCATGAGAGCCCGAGAATAGGAGGCGCCACCTCACAGCCGACGAAACCTAATTGATCCCGTGTTGATTAGAAATCGACCGCACTTATTCCCATTCTCGAGCAATACCGCCTTGATACTTTAACGATACCAGGTTAATGAAACAGTTCCAAATAATCGTATTCGTACCTATGTCCCAACAGTTGCCGTTAGCCAGCGGAGCGAGGCGCGTGCCTCGGTGCCAAGTAAAGCATCATACGATAAACATACGACATCCGGGGAAGAAGCTTACTAGCGAAATTCACTCATTTCTGATGTAAGACGTGCAAGAGGAGAGGAGAAATTGCGCGCAGAAAGTATCAGCCTGGGGCCGAAATCTATTATTAACTTGGAAAAAAAGGTTTCCGAATGCGCTTCGCCTCCCGTAGGAGGGTAAGTTAGGTATCACTATAGTAGAACTTGTAGATTGCAAAAAAAACTCGCTGGCGCCGCTCCTCTCGAGTCACCCAGCCAGACTCTTATCCTGAGTAGGCAGTAAGGGGTAAAACCTAAATTGATTCCTTTTCCCTTTCGCTCTCCATTTCCCCATAGGCCGTAGGATATACACCTAACAGACTTGTGAAATTTGCCAATTCCTGTTCCCCAAAACGCCATAGTTGTGCTTGAGTAGCAACTATCCCAGTATAAGACCTGTTTCATCTATCCCCCTAGATGCTTTCTCCCCCAAAATTGAAAAATTCAAAGTTTTTTTCTAGAACGCCCAACGTGCAACCCGACCGTGTTATTTACCGGACTCCGATGTATTCTCATACTGGTTGAGGTATATATATATACGTGTGTGGTAGGTATTTTGGTGGTAGGTGAAGGCGACTCAGAAAGGTGGATGGATTATTCGTCCGTATCCAGTGTTGATGTTATTCCGTTATGAGATTCAAAAGTTTTCTGACTACCAAGCCCAGATTGTATCAAGGTGGGTTGCTAATGTCGGGTATTGTTGTTTAAACAAGATATTCGTTCATCGTCGTTAGAGTTGTCGTTGAAGTGGTTGTACTTGATTAATACGAAGGGTGAGTGGTGAGTAGTAAGATGTATTTTAGTCGTAAACGGAGTATAAAGTAGAGCTTGTCGTCGCTTAAGAAAAGGCTCTAGGGTTGAAGACAGAGGCGCCGTATCCTTGGGGTGCCCAATTTGGTGCAGGGGCGGCGCCAACCAACTGTTCGAAGGCATGTAGCCTGCGAGCGAGTTCTTCATTCTTCTGTGCCATCGACCGATTCCTCCGCTCGAGTTGGTGAATATATTCAGTGGCTTTGGTCAAGACGGTGCCCTATATATTGTTAGCCATTTACTCTATAACCTAATATAACTCTCCACTCAGACGCACCTTGCTTACTTTAGGTGCCGTTCTCGATGCGCCACCGTTATCGTTGTCGTCTCCATCTTCAGGTATCGCGCGTAGAGACGGAATAGCATCTCGTAATTCAGCGATCTTATCCTTCAGATTGGTACGATACTTTCGTTCGATATCGTTATGTGCCGCCCGGTCACTATTCCTAGGCTTCTCCTTAGACTTCTCAGTAGCATCCATTGAGTTGTTACGTGTTGGTGCTTGAGGTCGTGTTGCGGTTGGCTTAATGCGAGGTTCGGGTGTGTTGCTTTTACTATCGCTCATAGTAGTTGGGCTTTGGTTAACTTCAAATCTGAAATCCATTCCGGGGGCTTGTCTTGCGGCTATTTGTTGTTGAGGGACTTGCCCAGTGCCCATAGCAATGGCCAGTAATCTCTGACGCTCGGGGTCGTTAAAAGGGGGGTTAACGTTCACGTAGTCCATGCGAAAGCCAGGCTGCGGCGGCTCCCAGCTTAGCGGTGTCGAGTAAAGTCTCTCGCGCGGGGGTACTTCAGAAGGTATGGGGGCCGAGTCGTTCTTAGTAAGTTGCTCGGCCAAGGCCATAGAGAAGAGGTCGTCTTCGTCCGACAGCGCGTGATCAAGAGCGCTATCGTCGACCAGATCAGCAGTAGACGACGGCGGATAAGCCACTTTGAAATTGTTGCCGGATCTCCCGACAATCCTTGACCTAGGACGAGGTTGAGCTAGGATCGGAGACTTGCCCTATACCTCAAACAACATGCTTTAGCACCATCCTGAGAGATGTGTCCGAAGGCCATCTTTGCTTGAAGAGTTGTAGCAACTTACGGTTCTGTTTTCTCGGTTTTCGGCAAACAGAGGATCACTCTCGTTGTCACTATCAAAGCGAAGCCAGTAATCAGAACAGTCGAGGGTGGATGGGTTCTCGGCAAATTTGGACTTTCTGATATCGGAGCACTGGCGCTTCTTAGGTAGCTCCTGTCTGGCAAGCTTGTGCTTATGCGAGATGGTAGAAAGGTTCTGAGAAGCAGTTGAGGCTGGCGAGTCAGCGGAAGTGCTGGGGGTCTGGTGCGAGCCTGAAGTTGGGACCGAGTTCACAACACTTGATTCGGCTGACCTATCGAGTTCGTCCCAGAAGCTGATGGATGATAGTTGCTGCGAGTAGTCTGTAGATTGATCGAAGAATGTCTCAAAGGTCTGGGGCAGGTTAGGGCTTTTATCCTTTATATGATCCAACCAAGGTCGTATCAATCTATGTCTAGCATACCTTGTCGTTACCAGCAGGATAAACGTCAATGTCCTGCATAACACCTGCGTCCATGACGAATCCCACAACAATTCAAGGGTCACCAGCAGATCTTTGGTGACACTATGCCTCGATTGCTATGGTTATAGATGGAAGGGGGGAGAGTCCCGGGAAACGGGATAGTCGTCGGAAAGCTAGACCTTGTAAGGTGATGGATGCTCTATCATGCGAAGTCCGGGCTTGGCGAGATAGACGATGAAAGTCGGAAAGACTAAAGTCGAATAGCTTCAAGAAAGACGGCGCGAATTGCCACGTCCGTTGCCGTGTATCGTGGTACGGTTACGCAGCTAGGTAACCTCAGGCCCGGGATGTAGTGTGTAGAGGTGTGTATGAAGGGTTGGGTGTAAGTGTGAAGCCACCAGGTGAAGCGAGCAAGCCACACAAACACACTATAGACGAATGGTAGTATAGGGGTCTCGACAGTGAGGTATGGACAGGTATGATATCACAAATATCAGATATAATGCCACAATGGTGAATGGATCAAACGATATTGAAGAACGGATGATATGATATAGAATAAACAAATAAGCTAGGTAGTTTAGTTCGGTTGGGTGGCTAGCTTATCTATGTTTAGGACAGTTGGGATCAGGATGAAATGAGATGGGAATTCGAGAATTCGGCCGTTAAAGAATAAGAATTAGATCCCACGAAGTCTTACTGGGCCAGGGTTGCCGATGAAGCGTATGAAGAACATGAAGCGTACAATGGCCGAGACCGCCCGACGATGCAAGGGTACGAAGTTACAGTCCAGAATTAATGGCCTGACGCTGCAGAGCAACGGAGACGCTCAGATAAAATTCCCCAGGCCAGCCGGACCCCAAAGGGAGATCCCGATATACTACTACCTACTACCTACTACCCTTTCCCTTTCCCTTTCCCTTTTCTTTGGGTACGGTACTAGGACGGTACTGGACGGTACCCGTATAACTAAAAGTATTGCTCGGCGGCAGGTCGCCGTGGTAGCAACTTGGGTAGCTGGGCAGGACCCGTTGTAGACCGCCATCGTGACTTTGTAATCCAATAAGAAACTCCGAATAATTCCTAGTAATTCCTAGAAATTCCTGGGCAATTACCTTAATTACCTTAATTACGGGGGTACTATTGTACTACTTACAATAGCCACGTTAGCTAAGAAATGCCACAAGTGCTAGGAGCGGCAAACGGGAAAATGAAGGACCTGGGAGGACCTAGGGGAAAGGCAGAAGACCATTTTGTCGACATTGTGGGCTGATGGCCGCAGCGGTCAAAAGTATGGAAACCGATGGGAACTAATGGGAGCTATGGGATTTGCCCGCGTTGCAAATTTTTGTCACAAGTACTCATAGTCTTCATAGTCTTCATAGTCTTCATAGTCCTCTCAAACGAGAAAAATAGGAAAATTGTTGTCATCGGTGCACCGGGAGGGCAAGAAGGTGGCCTGACTTTTTGTCGATAAAGGGAATCTTTTCAAGGGTGACGGTCTAGAATCATGCGTCATGTGGGGTGAGAAGAATAAAGATCAGGCCATTCATAAGGCTGACATTTTAAATATCGTATGACCTTCGCTTTTGTTCCTTTGGAAATAATAATAACAGGGTTCTAGATGCAAACGGTTGATGTAATTGGGTAAAATGGTAGCAATCAATTTTTCCATTGGTCGGCATTCTCCCCAAACATATGCCCTAGATCTTTGCAGCCTCGCTATAACTCCACTGAAACCTAACGGTTTTAGGTAGGACAGTCATGTGCCACAGAGCTAAGTTAGAGGTACCTAACGGAGGACGGCAGCGGCAGGACGGAAGCCTTTTTTTAGAGCTTGATATTTTTTTTTATGTTTGTGGCGGATTGTGGCTTATGTAGTTAGATCGAGTACTTTTTGAAGATCTTGAAGATTAGGAGGCATTTTCGTAATCGAGCTGACTTCCAATACATCTTACTAATAATACTTTGGTACAACCACATATCCACTTCCACATCGAATCTCTTCTCCGTTTTCTTCCGTGATGCTTCATGTACATAGGAACATCGCATATACATCTGCATACACCTTCGCATACACCTTCGCATCCACATATACATATACATATATGTATGCAACGTCGCCACGGACGATATATTCCGGTATCAACTACAAAAATTCTCACGAGGCTTCTTACCGACACGGGCACACTGCGTCGCCTTTGATCTCGTATAGATAATCAGTATCTACTTCATACCGTAGTTTCTACACTATAAATCATACCACGTGTATCCATATAACTACCTGTGTATATTTGACAGATATACATATGCTTGTGCAAGGCACACATTCACCCACGTTCATGGTGGAGTCTCCCACTTATAGGTAATATCAAACAGGTAAAAATTATCTGATAACTACTCGAACACCCTTCTAAGTATCAAATCTACTACCTAACAACAACTTGGTAGATTTCGTCCCCTATTTCCCGTATTTCGAAAGTAACAACAAGTCGGGGTTCGTCCCGTTCTATTAGGTAGGGTTCTATCAGGTAGGGCTCAGGGACAGATCTATTGGCTCTATTCCCTACATTCAAATATTCGGCTAGATCTTAGATCGTATGATCACAATAATTTCTATGCAAGTGATACCGCGCCCAGGGTCCTTGCAATCCTGCATATCCATATCCAAAGATGTTCCCAGCGGCTGCATACCCGTAGTTGCAGAAAACTTACTACCTATACTACCTTGTGCCAGCCGCCTCCTTACTAATGTAGGAGAACTATCATATTTACAACCTCGTGAGCTTCGTGACCGAATATTAAAGTTACCTCACGAATATGTTCTAGATATCTCAACGGGAAACCGGTCAGCGGTCATAAGTCGGTATGTTTAGTAGATATCTATTCCCGGCAGAGGATCGTATCTTTCATCAAGCGATCCATCGACGATCAGTTTTATCCTAGTCTTTTCTGAGACATTCGTCTAAGAGGGGTCATTATATGGCAACGTAAGCAGACACGTTGCAGCTGTCAAAGAGGTGTAATATGTATACTTTGACTTGCCGTATCGATGAGATCTAGATCTAGGCCGACATGTGCACAAACCCGGACTACCGGATACTCTTGGACAAGCGGAGGATGCCTGCTGGCAATGGACCGAGCTTAAGTTATTCCAAGAGATGGACCAGTAGCATATGGTATTGTAGTTTGGTGGTATTTCCTTGCCACGTTCCATGAACTTCATTTCATATACTTCCAGAGTTTTACAACTTTTCTTCTCGTCACATGGCTATAATAGCGTATTAAGGTCCCGAGGGGAATATCATATGTGTGTATGTAGTTGTTTCCTGGCGTAGACACGATTATCGGCAACCTCCGAACTAAGAAATGGCGCGCGCCTAAAGACTAGTTTTGCCCAGGCAAAGTGATTCGCATATTACGACTAGTTAGAACACGGATAGATACAATAGTTTATTTTGTTTGGCGCCACCGATTCCACTTATTCCGATCGCCATGAAACAAACCCAACGGGCCGTTATGTCTAACAGGGAATCCAAATCAGCAAGCTATTCCCAACCAATATTAAAACCACAAGCGCTAATAGAATATGATGACGAGAACAGTCTATAATATTTAAGCCTCTTGTTAAGTTAAAAAGCTACCGGGGTGGCTGTGGTTTATTTCGGAGAGTGCTCGGGCGGTTTTATTTGCTCTCGGAAATTATTCTTAAAAGAGTTCAAAGACTCCGGGGTATCGATTCTTAATTTCTTTGACGATAGGAATGCCATACGATGCGGTTGAATGGGTGTCTACGTAGTAATTAGACGAAGCTTTAATGTAGCAATGAATATCTTCAGCTTTGTGCAAAGCCGTTCTTAATTCATAACTTAAATATGCAACTCTAATGTTCTAGTTGTGGAGAAACAGTTTTCAAACTATCGTATAGGGATATTATAGGAGTTGATAGAGTTTTGTATTAAGTATAGAGTGTGGACCTCTTATGTTCAACCACTACCTAGGTACCCAATTCAGGTAAATATACACTAGAGCATGTGCCACACTTTTCACTCTTGTGTCTTATACCTAATACATTAGGTACTGGGTAGTTTTCCCAAAGCCAATAAAGAACCTCTCGTATTCAGTACATACTTCAATTATGCTTGAACCTTATTGTAGACGGCCTTAACTACCCAACACACGCCTTAACCATAAAGCCAGTCACTCACAGGAACATGAAAACGAAGAATATTCGTTTAGAAGGATGGGGTAGTACTAAGGCCTTGAATAGAGTGAATTTATACTCTTAGTCCAGACCAACTAAATATAATATCGTGTGTGCCATCAAATTATAGTCAGACATTTCATGAGTGTATAATTAGGAGGCAGCTTTATGACAGATTCTCATTTTTAGTATTCAACTATCATATTCTGTCACTTTTCTCCTCTTATCGCATTCATTACTAGAACCCGCAGACGTAATATCAAAATCCAAGCACCTCTCTATCCAAAATCCCCTGCAGAACAGGATCGTGAGAATGCTTAGTTGGGCGCATCCTGTGAAACGAAGTTTGTTACATCTCACCTATTGTCATTCGATCAACATCCTATCCCTATATTCCTTATTATCTAACATTATCGCCACAGATTATGTCGCACAAACAAGCTGAAACATTATTTTCTAATCAGACAATGTGTATGGCTTATGGTGGTTAGATATCATTGACTATCTTATGATGCTACACCGACTATATGACATACGGAAACTCAACAGGTTCGAAACCCTTTTATTACCCCTGGCGGTTTCTACAATCTAGATCATCTGGCCTAGATCTACTCATAATGGTTAATACGAGATTATCGGGCACACCTCTTCAATAAAGCACCCTTAAGTACCTAATAGTCCTAATAGTGTAACTAATAAAAGATCGACATAAGCATGTGGTTAGAAATATATGCCATGAAAAGAGATTACTCACAAGGGGGTGGATAAAAACATTGCGACAGTTAAGTAATGCATTCCTCAGTATCCCACTAAGCCCGTATTCTAGCATTTTTTAACAAATACCATACGCACACGGCGAATCACGGCCGATGCGTCGGACATCTTCAACCCGGAGCGGTTCCCGGTTTTTAAGGGCACATGCACTAAGTGGAGAGAAGTGGAAACGGGAGCCTCGGAGTCGCATCCGGCGCTCCCGGAATCGATAGGTTATGCCGCCGGGCGGGGGAGAAGCACGTCATTCGTAGCGCTATGCGAATTTAAAAGGTGACACTCCTAGAATTAACATCGTACGACGGACTTAATTTATGAAATGCACTTCTGAAATTACCACGTAGAGCCTAAGTCCTATAATAACGCCAAGAGCATATTGAGACTCCAGCGCGATGGTCTACTCAGCGGGGAAATACACGTACGTCTCCCCCCTCGAGGGGTATGAGAATGCCCCACCGCTGCCGGATGAGAAGAATGAGGACGGCAAAAGCTACAAGAATCCAACGAAAGATACTCTCAGCAAGGCCTATGTCGAGTTTCCGGATCCGCTGGATAATGGTCGTCGCGGTGGTTTGTGAGTTTCCGATACCGAGGTCCACAGCTGCTGTCAACTAACATGTGCGGGACTACACCCCTTAGTGATATCCATATCTACTACTTTCAAAACAATGAAAGCCAGACGCAGCATGCAAAGGACCTTTGGGAGCGAATCCGACGAGAGTGTATGATCCCTACTTATCCTTCCCCTCATTCCCATGCGCCCTCTTTTGTAACGTAGGACGAGAACTTTAGTAGATTTGCTTGCTAAATGACCCCTGTGCACAGTTCCTGAGCTAAGGATATACCGTCTCTGGGATAAGCCAATAGGCCCCCACCCAGTAGCAATGTTCGAGGTTAATCTCTTCTCACCAGCCCAGTTCGGCGCCTTCATCCCTTGGCTCGCTATCTATAGGGGTCCGTTGTCAGTGTTGATCCATCCCAACACGGTTGAGAACGAAGAAGGGGTTGAGCTCCGAAATCATTCACAGAGGGCTATCTGGATGGGAGAAAGGATACCTCTAGATTTAGATAGATTCTGAACTAGGTGCTAAGAAGCTCGTACCCTGTGGAGTATTGAATGGGTAAATGGTCACATAAGTATTGAAAAGACTACTTGCTCTAAGACGATTAGCCTCATAAAAAGACTTCTCTCTGATTTAAAGCCAATATAACGAAACCCGCTCACAATAAATTAATGCGAAGAGAAAACAAAGCTATATAATAGTCCTCTGTAGATATAATCAAATTGATTATGTTTTCCCCATCAATCCGAACTCCTATTTGAATATGCTCAGACATCCCAGAAAAGATGGGGTGCCCGATTATTATATATTCCACGAAGACGAGCTTATATAAGAGTGCGATCTTTTCTATGGTATAATATGATAGCTTAAAATATCCGACTTATCAGCAAAAAGGATTATCATCTCTTTGTCCTTAAATCACATGTCGTCTTGACCAATATCCTTCGAGGGCGGTACAAAACTGAAGGGGCAGGGATGTCATGTTAGTTTCAGAAGCTTGGGGGCTGTGATAATAACATTTCGCCTCTGTGGTGAAACAGGGTATGAGAATAATTTGATCTAGTACCTAGAAACCTAACGTGAGGTTGTTACATCTTAATCAGCTAGCTACCAGGGGCCTAGGCAAGCGAACGTCTAGAAATGCCCGACGAAACTGACCGAATGCCCGACCATATCTTATCTAATGACTTCTGCATTATAAAGCCTCGATTACTTCGGCATATTTACAACTTCCCCAGTCTCCAATAAATAAGGAGTAGAGTATCCCAATGAGCACAAGGCTCTAGTAGTATCAACCCAATCATCCTGGTCCTTAACCGCTATCAGCCAGTCCGGATCCGATGTGACATTCTTGATAGTTTCTATACTAGGAAGCGTATACTCAATATAGCAGTCACATTCAGCAAATTCCCAGCTAGGCCGGACCTTTCCAACTTCTTGCTTCACAGCCTCGTTGAGAGCAGCTGGTGTGACGAACTATATGCTGGGTGTAAGCACCATATATGGTTCGAGGTATTAACTACGAGCACTTACGAGAGAATAACCAAGAACACCGTGACGCTTGAAGACGGGAATCGCAAGTGGGAGGTGCCCCTCAACCATCCATTTGATGAATGCCTCGTGGGTATGTTCCGGCTTGCGATAATGGCTAACCGTATATTTAAGACGCTGCCCTTCTTGCGCAGGATTTTGAGCCATCTTGGTAGTATTGTCTTGTAGTTAAGGTTTAATGGCGGAGAAATATTCTTTTTGTTCGTTTATGAAGGGAAGGGAGATATGATGGAGGAAAGAGGGGGAATAAAAGGATTATGTTTCTACGTGTCTATTTTTGAACTATTTGCCCAAACGCTCTATCAACACAACATTGATATTACAATTAATTTATATTTGAGGCACTCATGGAAATATATGTTAGCTTCTTTTAGATAAGTACTGATGAATATGAATCAGAATCACCATTGCTCATGATAGGCTTGTATTTACGACACAGCTTTACCGAAATAGGATGGTTGACCATGATATAGGTCAGTTTCTCCTACGGCCCCGCTTCCTGACCCGGGAGCTATCTACTAGTCCATCCTAAGCCCTCATCTGGATCCATGACCTTGCTTATGTCTCCGCAGAAGTTGCCCTGAAGGGCTTCCTTTGCCAGTTTCGCAGCATCCTTGTTGTGTTCTTTCGGAACGCAATAAAACTTCAAGGTGAAGCCGGAAATCTCTTCTACCTTAGAAATCACACCTTCAAGTTTTTGATACATTTCGCCATTCTTAACAGGCTTCCTCTGTTTTGTCAACAATTCCCCATTTTCCTCCCGCCATGGCTTTCGGTACTTGGAGATATTGTCGACGACCTTCGCGTTATCTGACACAAAGATAGTTCGGAATGGAAGCCTATCGACCTCGTAAAGCGAAAGATTGCTATCAGTAGGGCACTTTTGAGTCTTGTTATGGTCCTCATCATCTCCTGCATATCGAGATGGTGACATATCTCTCAACGATTGCTCGGAAGAGCCCGGCGTGGTTTCTATGTTAAGTTCAGCTAGGCGCGCTTCTATTTCAGTAGCGTCTCTAGACTTGCTCTTTGCGAATTCTCTCAGAACTGCTTGACGCTCCCTAATAATATTAGGTTCTACGATCGTAAGGGCTAAGTATATAGCAGCAAGCTCGGCACCTTCTGCGTCATGCCGTGTGTCCTTGTCTCCGCAAGGTGCTGCTACGTTATACTTAGAACCTATTCCAAAGAAAATTCCTTGGCCAGCCGAATTTCCTGCATGACTTTTCGGCGTTTGACCTTCTGGTATACTTTCTCCATGAACATAGACAACAAGAGATGCTTTCATAACAAGGTCCCGTCGGTGACTGTCAATATCTTCCTCTGCCATTTCCCAAGCAATGTGTTGTGGGTGTTGGTGATGTTCGAGCTTACTGTATCCGACCAGCCAGGTCAGCTGGCACTTTTCGCAGTACCTGAACGCATCTTTCATCTTTGGGTCCGTCGGTGGTAAAGACTTGGGAGGATTGTGGAAGTCCCACTTCCCACGTCTCTGCCTCCATACCGGGCCGAGTAACTGCTCATCCCACTGTGGCACAAAGTAACGGGTGTCATAAATATAAATCCCCCAATTTGCCGCATTGCCTATGATCACGTCCCTGGAATTTGGGTAGTATTTTTCCACAACTAATTTAGTGTTAGCGCTTTCCGTGTGATGTAGTGGTTGAAGAGTAATCATACCTTTCTTATATAGTTCATAAAGGGACTTAATATGTGAAGAGCTAAGATACTCAAAAGTCCATCTATTTAGGCTATGACCGAAGACCTCCATATTCTAACCTCCCAATAGGCAGGGCTACGCGGCCTATAGGCAATTAGTGGTGGGATGATGAAGTCAAATGACGGAACCGTTGTTGGGATGGTTAAAATCGTGAATATCCTGGGAGACCACTATTTTATACAGAGTCTATGAACTGTACAACCTAGCTCTGTAGTCCGTTTGTAACAACAAACAGAGATGAGAATATTGCTAGACTTCAAGTTGCAATCTATTACAAAGTGAGCCTAGATGGTATGGAAACTGCTTCGGTATTCTGCAAGGAGCTCTAAAATAAGCTATGGAAGCCTGCAGCTATGCATACCTACTGAAAGTGCTCTTTGTTCTAGAAGTATCACCTATAATCATGCCTAGCATAATCATGAGGTTGTGATGAGCTTGGAGTGCTAGTGCACTAAGCAAAGTTTCCCTCATAGTGTAGATTCTCTTAGTCTTCTAGAAACGGCCGCAACGATGATATAAGACAGTAACGCTGTTATGATTTAGTTAAACAAATTTACTGTTAGAAGTAAACAAATCTTAGACAAGGCAAATCAACATGGCATAACAAACTAATAGATTATTTTCGGAGTTACCCCTTAGTCCATGCACATCCGAAAGGACCAACTAGACAATCTAGACAACCTCTGAACCTATCAAATATCTGACAGATACACTTTGATATTTGATTTATGACAGTTCTGGTATTTTCTACCATTCCGTATCTTTACTAGCTTCATGTTCTCCTAAGGATAAATTTAATTGTCTTGTACATCATTACCATCTAACCTAGCAAACTGTACCAAAAGTTTCGTCCAAACCCAGCCAGGAGGCTGTCAATAATATGTGCCATACATAGATACTTCCAGGGGATACCACCAGGGCAGAATATGTTAGGTAACTACCACCCCTCAGGTATACCCCAGAACAGATCCTCAGTCTCGTCAAGCCACCACCCCTTCCAATACTTCCATCGAGTAGCACACGCTTGTACCTTCTCCATAGTTCTCGTATCCCAGATTTCAATAGACCGCGCTACCTTCGAGTCCCAAATATCTCCTCCGCGAAGGACAGCAGGCCACCTATAATCGATCACGACTTTCTCATCGCTCCATGCCCATACGACCCACAGTCCCCGCCGTGCGCCGTGATCCTCGCAGATGACCAAGCTCTGGAGGGCGCAACCGTGCTTGCGGGCCTGGATGTACTGGAACATTCTTATCACTCCGTGTTTATTAAGTACGTCTTTTACGCCGTAGCCGTTGTGGATGAATGTGCGGAGGTGTTGTAGCGGTCGCAGTCTCGCGATAGCATCCAGGTATCCAGGCCAACTACTACTAGGAGTGGGGTGGTCGTTATCGGGGTGGTGGTCACGGGGAATATCCAAGCCGAGCCAAGTTAGTCGTGTACATATACCGAGTTGTTCTATATCAGATACCGAGAGTCCCGGCCCCACACCGGGCTCTATTGTATGGAAGCGTAACTTCCGTAAGTTGATGGCATTCTGTGCGCTTCGACTGAGGTACTCCATCAGCGCGGCAGACTGGTACCCGGTCAGAGATAGCTGGGGCACACTGATAGTAAACGGGATTTTCCCTGGGGGTAGGCCTGGCGTATTGGGTGGTTTGGGCTTATACATGTAACTGGCTAGTTTGAGCGTTTGAAGAGATGGGAGAAATTGGTCCGCGAGCCTTTCCGCTAACCTCTCTATCATAGAAGTGTTAACCAGGCTTAACGACTCCAGCTGGGACCACGGTATTAAATGCCAATGGGACCAGGCTTGATCCGAGATGGAAAATTCACCATGCAGAGCCAGGGATTTGAGATGGGATGTTATAGGGGCGATATTCTCCAAGGCGCGGCAGCTCTCATAATCGTAGTCAAGACAGATGTAACCAATAGATTCTGAATCTGGGAGCTCTAAACACAAATGTTCTAGGTTCTTATGGGGTCTCAGTAGAGTAGCTACTTCACGAGATGGTGATATGGGGGGTTGAGCACCCTTCCAAGGCCCGTAGTTATCGTACGGTCGGTGAACGAACGTAATCCGCAGGGAAGTCAAGTTTGAATGCGGCGTAGACTCTTGTAACTCGGACGAGGCCAGAATAGAGACATCTAGGGTCTTACGGTCCAGTGTGTGGATGTAATTCTGTAAGGTTACCGTGACATTCCGGCCGATATAGTTTGAATCGTAGAATAAGCCATTCCTGAACTCATTCATAGGTAAGAAATCTTGGCTGTCATCAGTTATTCCCGCATTCGGATGCGCATTTTGATCCCCACCAATACTACCAGATACATGGTGTAAGCTTATCTGAAAATTTGAACATAGTATAAGCTATCATACCTAACGTGCTTGAGATTATGAAGCCGAGATAATAGTTTTCGAAGATCCAGGGCCCACTCAGTCGTCACCTCAGGGAAACCGATGCGAATCACGACTTCACGAACGTATTGATGTAGATGTTCATGGGAATCCAAAAACTCTAAGTAGTCCAGATTTAATTCGTAGGGTTCTGACAAAGTGTCGGCTTCAAAGACGAGCCGTCTAAACAAGATAGACGCGGCTAGCTGATGCCATGCCTTGCAGGTTAAACTGGCATTCTTGAGTGTAAGAAGTAATGGCTCATCGACTTCACGCAGCTATGAAATAACATTACTAAGCAGATGAATTACAACATGGGCTTGGCTTAAGACTAACCTTCTCGAATATGAGTTCTTGGAGTTCGATACTCAAATCTGCAAACCCTGCCATAACGCCGGTTTCCACGCTTCGAGCCGGGAATAGGGTATACTAACAGCTAAAATACAACTGATTTCAAGTAATCTGTTGATGATGAGTGGAGAAGATGAGATTTTATTTAACATTCTCGAAAGCGGTGGGGTCCTAGCGGCTCGATTCATTGGACTTACTGCCTATCTATTCAATATTTCGATATCTGTTTATCAGAGAGGCGTATCTTATTCCAGCAACTCACTTGCATATCAAAGCTGTTGTTTGCTATTTGGCCTAACTTTCTACGCTGATTGTAGATTTTATGGTATGTCTTAGAGCATAACCGAATAAACCGTGATCTGTTAGTATTCTAGATGAGATATCTGGAACGAAAGATATTTGCTGTATCCTTTGCCACAGGCTTCCATAGCTAGAATTTATTGCGGAATGGCGAGGTTCTCATGCATTCTAGTTCCACCTCATGATACGATCTACCTCACCCAAAACGTATCTGTGCAAACTCGGTGATCTCATTGTTGAATCTCTCCGGCTCTTCGTAGAACAGCCAGTGACCAGAGTTGAATATTGACATCTTTGCTGTTCCAGGATGTTTCGATTCGATTTGCCTTACGGTCTCCTTCATGCCTTCGAGAGGGAAACAACCCGTTCTTCGACCTGCCATGACCAGAGTAGGCAAGATGATATCCGCGATAGCTTCGCGGTGATCGTAGCGCGTGTGGTCGGCTAGTAGCTTCGCTAACCAAGTTTGGTCACATTGCGCGCTAATGCGCGTGAAGAATTCCTCGTCGCGCCGCCGTCGTTCATCCGACAAATCGTCAATAGCCGGCTCCGGGGCATACCGGTATCCTAAGCAAGATTGTACTAGACCTAGATGCGCATTGGCCGAATTATGTATCCACTCCCGTTGCGCAGCTTGCATAGTCTGCTCATCATAACAGCCCAGGTGGGATTTCGACGCGTCCCAGTTGCCAAAGGGCGAGCGATCTTGTAATGGCCCCTGATCGACGAACACAAACCCGCTGAAGTCATCGCACCCAAAGAGCTCAACGTAGGTCCATAGAACAGCAGCGCCGATTGAACATCCAACAGGTACGATCTTTACCGCCTTAGTAAGTGTTAAGGAGTCTTTCAAATGAGTAACCAAGGCTCGGAGATCAACAGCTAGTCGAGCAACATGATAACCTCCGAGCGGCCGACTAGAATTTCCGTGACCCCGCATGTCCGGGGCGACGACCCAGTAATCGCGACTCAGGGCCTCGAAATTACGCGTAAAATATGCGCTCGAACCGCTGAACCCATGCATCAAGAGGATGCACCGCTCGTAGCGAGTTTCGGATGTTGCTTTCTCTTTAACTGGTAGCGAGGTCTGAAATGCGAGAGTGCAGCCATCATTGGCTGTACAGTGCTCGTATATCATTCCGGGATTTGCCTTATTTGCCATGGTTATTAAATGATATCCTAGTCTGTTGTATGTGTTAAAGTGCTACTTGGCGCAAATCCTAAAGCTTCATTATCGGGTTTGAAGCAAAACATAAATCTCACTTTCTACAAATTACTTGTTATTGTCTTGTAGTGGATAACAGAATATTATACAGTAATCCCTTATTTACCCCCTCCCCCCCCTTTTCCACAAAGTTCGTTGACGTAAGGGCGCAAAAATGTAACCAGGCAGCTATTAAGGTAACATATGAAGCGAGTGAGTGCATGTCAGAAGATTGGATAGATGGATCTTTCACAGATATAGGAGCTTAGGACAAATCTTAGGATGCTCTGGATATAAGTGCAACTTAATCCGTAGATCTAGTATGCACCACTATTGGTGCTTGAATTATAATTTTATATGTTTTGTCTACTATTAACATGAATTATAATGATGTAAATGGCTATCCCGCCTGATGCTTGGATATAAGTATTCCAGGTCTATTCCCAACTCCGATATCGCAAAATATCCACCACCTCTTCGTCTACCCGACGTCGTCATCCCTCTTTCCCCCTTCCTCAGTCTAAAAATCGTTGATGGTCACATGAGCTAAATAGCATCGTACATCTCATCTCATACTTCTCTTTCCTTTCGTCGTATATTAACGTCTGTTAAAGTTCAGGAACCGTCCCTATATAGTAATATTAGCACTCGTACAGAACATGTAAATGATGCGGGGGATCAAGGTAAAACTTACCGCACAGAATAAGATTATCAGATTGCTGCCCACGAAAGCCAGGAAGATACCAAGGTCTCTCCACCGGTTGTCAAACTTGAACCCCAAAGGCTCGTAGAACTCGTTGCCCACCTTGTAAGCACAGTATTCGCACAGGCTAGTAGCGTTGTCCACGATGTACCCGGCACCCTTCTCCAAGAAAGGAGCCATGTACTCGCCACAGGTCTGGCCTTCGGGTGCAGTGAACGAGTTTAACTCCCACGGTTTGCAGTTCACCTGGAGGTCATCTAGAGCAGTAGTCACCGTGCCACCAATCAGGCGGGTGAACGGGTCCAGCTGGTACAGCCACGATCGCCAAAAACCAGGCATCTGGGGGGCAGGGATTGCAACACCACAGAACATCGAGAAAGTGATAACGACGAAAGGATCAAACTGGCTAGCGACGAAAGACGAAGGCGACAGAGCAGCGATGCACTGCGCCAGAGTGATTGAGAAAAGCTCCGTGATCAAAACCATGAAGTACTGGTAACCGGCTCGCGAGGACTCCGTCTGGAAACCTGGGATATAGTACAAGGGAACGAAGAAGATTACGGAACAGATAATCGAGTAAGGCAACTCGGCAAGTACCATAGCCGAAGTGAAGGTGAATGTGCTGTACATCTTGCTCAACTGTTCGCGGAAGAAGATCGATCGCTTGATAACGTACATCAGTTCGACTTGGGGGAGCAGCAAACCGGTCAAGACAGTAATCTGGAACATGACGAAAACCTTGTACTGCAACGCCGAACGGGAGTCGTCGAGATTCAGATAGGTTAGACCAGTGAGGACGGAAATGACGATATGGTTGAAAATACGCGTGAACAGATAGTTGGGTGATCGCCAAAAGGAGAGATTGGTACGCTTGATGACAACGCTCAATTGGTGCGCAAGGGGTGAAGCGTACTCGCGTTGTAGAGAAAGATCGGTATGCGCAGCCGCCTCCTTGCGGGACTCTTTAAACTGGGAAATCGTGTCCTTAACATTAGCTAGCTCAGGGCTGTCGGCCCAGATCTCTGCCCAATCTCGGTTTCCAACTCGAGGAGCACTTCCGGCACCAATGGCCTCAAGCATGAATTCTGCAACGTTGTCGGATGGGCCGGCGACAGCGCCGTGTCGAGCCAGGTAGTCCCGGAGAATGCATGCGTCTTTTCCAATGTCACCGAAGTATACGCAACGGCCTCCTCTTTGAAGCAGAAGTAGTCGGTCAAAGTTTTCGAAGAGAGCGGCGTTAGGCTGGTGAATCGTGCAGAGAATAGCTTGTCCGGCGGCAGCCAGCTTCCTTAAGAATCGAACAATGTTGAAGGCGCTTTGACTATCAAGACCCGAAGTCGGCTCATCCAAGAACAGTAGAAGCTGTGGCTTGGCCGCTAGCTCGACACCGATCGTTACACGTTTACGCTGCTCGACAGTAAGGCCGGCTTCAGGGGTTCCGATTATACAGTCCGCGATATTTTCCATTTCTAGCAGAGCGATGATCTCCTCAACATAAGTGTATTTCTCTTCACGTGGTGTCTCGAAGGGTTGTCGTAGGTCGGCCGAGAAACGTAGGGCTTCACGAACGGTCTGGGTAGGATCGTGCATGTCGAGCTGCTCGGCGTACGAGGTGGATCTCTGAAACTCCTTTCCAGGTTTAAGGCCGTCAACTAAGATGTCACCATGGATCACACCGATGTTCTTCCTTGCTGCCAAAACATCCAAGAGAGTTGTCTTTCCGGCTCCAGATGCACCCATAAGAGCAGTGAGTTGACCAGGCTTGCAGTAACCATAAACACTGTTTAGAAGACGGCGAGTGCCACCAGGAACAGGCACATCGTAGTTGAGGTCTTCCCATGTTAGGATGCTACTGGACTCGATCTTCAGAGCAGATCCCGTGTCCGCCTCCCTCGACTTCTGGCGCTGTAATCGCTTTTCGTTAAGGGCGTCGTTCAGGGCCTTTCGTTCGGCATTGGGTTTTGCAAAGACCTTCGCTTGATTGCCACCCATACCATACTTCACAAATTCACCCAATACAACGTTCATAACGAGGAAGAATACGATGATGGCCATAATGATACCGAAGTTCCTCCACAAATCCTGAGGAGCATAAGAGAATCCTTGCGTAATATAATCGCCACCGTTTACATCGAGACTACCAGGGGTTGAACCTGCCAGAGTGCAGACTTGATGGCTAATGTTGCCATACGAAGGTCCTGAGGGAATAAGTGACTCGACCGAACATCTCAATCGGTTTCCGCCGAACTCATTAGCCATCAGACTGGAAAAGGTAAGACCCAAGGTGTTGATCCAGAAGATCCATCTGAGCCAGACCTGTTGAGACTGATATTGGATAAGATAACCGGAGGTTAGGACGAACAAAGTGATTGTGACGACAGCAAACTTGATAGCATAATCGAAGTCAGGACTGAGACAAGCGATTATACGGAAGTAGAGCGTCATGGAGATATTTCCGACAAGAATTAGCAGATAGAACGTGAAGAAAGCCCCAGGTGTCCTCGTGAGGTTAGTCATGAAGTAGACGATGATCGAGAACACAAGAATTCGCGCTGCCGAAAAGGCCGTGTCCACAAATATCTGCGCTATCCATAATGCCGATGGTCGATGAAAGGTGTATGCTTTATGCTTGTTCACGATAGGCCGACCCATCATTGTTGATCCCAATTCAGAGAATGCTTCGAAGGCGTTGAACAAGAGAGAGATGAAGAGAAGACCTCCTTTACCGAATGCGCTAGCAGATGTTTGTCCCAAGTTGAAGTATAAAGATCCCAGTACCAATGCGATGACAACAGTTCGAATCCAAGATAGTACTATGGTAAGTTTATCCTGGAACTTGATGGCAAACTGTCGTTTCATCAGAGCCCACACCTGGAGGTGGAAACCTACGCTGTAGACGGAATGTTTCGCACCACCTCGCTTACTCTCGCGTACGGCCATGCGGAAGTCATCATGGCGGGCGATCTCCTGTTCGTGTTCAAGTCTAGCCTTGTATTCTGCCATCTCGGTACTCAATTGCTGGGCAAACCGGGATTTCTCGAATGCTTCGGCCAATGTCTCGGGGTTATGTGGGGCATTCCGTGCCGAAAAGCCATCGGAGTATTCGCGCTCGAACTCGTCCGTGCAGCCGGTAATATAATCAGGTGTCGTCTGTCGCGGTCGCGGAAGGAATCCTAGCCCTTCGAAATAGGCTCGCGCCTCGGTAGTAGGACCAAAGTACACCTGCTTGCCGCCGTCGATAAGTAGGACTTTGTCAAACTGCTTGTAGATATTCTCGGATGCCTGGTAGAGAGACACGAAAGTAGATGTCTTGTACAGGTTGGTTTGGATGCGAAGGGACTTGACAAAGTCGAGAGCCGTGCTAGCATCGAGACCTCGAGTACTGTTATCCCATGATAGAACACAGGCGTTTGTGATCATCATCTCGGCAATAGAGACACGCTTCCTTTCACCACCGGAGACACCACGGACCAGTGCATCACCAACCACGGTCTTCCTTGTGTGCTCGATATTGAACATCTTGAGCAGCATTGTAATCACTTCTTCCTTGAACTTGCTCTTCGAGGTTCCCGCAGGCAGTCTCTTCGAAACCTTAGTGTCAAGCGCAAAAGCGAGCGTTTGTTCAACGGTGAGGGTGGCGTGGTGGATGTCGTCCTCCTGGTTGTAGACAGCCTCGCCACGGTACTGTTGGAACTCCTCAGCGGTGAATGGTCCGTAAAGGACCTCTCCGGTAACGCTAGTGTAACCCCATCGCTGATTCGCAATCGATTTCAAGAAAGTCGTGCATCCGGATCCTGGCCTTCCTAGAACAAGAACCATCTCGCCAGGATTGACGACGCCCTTGAAATTTTCCAGCAGGGTAACTTCGGTACCTTTGTTACCCTTACCGAGTAGGCTCATCAGGGGAGTCAAGTAGTCAACAAAGTCCTTGAAAGCATCAGGGAATGTTTTCACAAAATTGGCAGTGCCACCCATACCCTTGACCGTAAGCCCGTCCCAGTAGACGCCAATGTGCTTTGGCTTGATACCGGCCTCCCTCTCGGCATCTAGCCCTCCTCGTAGGGTTGTCTCTAAATCGAAAGCTTCAATCGATTCTTCAGACCCCGGAGTCTCGAGGGCTGTGAAGCCCCCTTTCTCGACGTCAGACTCCCTTCGGCTACGGGTACGACTTGCTCTAGACAGCCCAGATAGTTCCCGCCTGAGCTCAGCAAAATCGGCTTCGGCTTGCTCGACGGAGACGCCGGTGTTGACGCGTGAGAAGCCATTGGGATTGTTCTGTCTCACAGTTTCACGTTGCTCCTCTAAGTCCGTCGCGACTGTCGAATCTGTAGACGGCGGCCCAGTAGTTTTAGCCGACGTGAACCCATCGTCGTGGTCCTGGGGCAGCTCCCCGGATGTAAACTGTTTATCCAAATCCTTTTCAGACATGGTTATGGCCCCACAACTGTTATGGGTGTTACCCAGCTTATACAGTTGACCTTAGAAGCCTCGAATATGCGAGGATCTCTTATTAGGCACGTAAATTGGATTCGAAAAAGTGAACTTGAAGAGTGCCTATGGTGACTCTAGGGCTTGGGAATGCAACAAGTAATAATTCCACGATTAGTCGAATGCAGTTCAGAACGACCGCAAGTGCGAAGAGTGCAACCCTAAGCCTAGCAGAGAGCGAACAGAGATTTTTAAGTCCAAGGGAACTTATTGGACTTATCAAGGCTGTTCGACTACCTCTTAAGGGGGAGCGAAAGGGAAATAAATTAGGGGAAAGAAAGGAAAAAAGAAGTCGGAGAGAAGGCAAGATAAAAAAGGATGCATATTTCTTAAGTGAAGGGTATAATAATAAAGAGTGCTTATGGGTTTTGTAATACAAACCTCCCCTGATAAACGTACCTAATTGTTAGTAAAATACTTGCTCCACATGTATTAATGAGAGGTACTCTTCAGCGTCTTTCTCGTACGCTAATACATGCGCTACGTACCTAGCTTAACGAGCATTCATCCGGTTGTTTACTTAAAGGTGGTTGATTCTAAGATATCCTCTACAACGTTCAAAAACCCTAAAGAATTCCCAAACTCTTGCAATTTGAAAGCTATAATACAAATAAAGACTTCAAACAATATATTGATATGAATGCTTGACTACTTCGTGTAGACTACTCATGTATCATCAGAAGTGTATGTGGGGATAAGTAACCTAGTATACAATCATCTTTCATACCTGGCAGGCAGGCTAGGAACTTCTGAAGCCGAACTTTTGGCGTTGGGCTTGGCATTGGGACAGGATTACCAATCAATAGAGCAAAGATATGTAAAGTAACTCCATAAAATTCCGCTTCAACTGATACCGATTCTTCGCTAGCGGTGTAAAAAGATTAGGCTATGAGCTAAACCGGGTTGCAAGGTATACTTTGTATTACCGTCGTATTGGGCAACTAACCTGCCCCCATCATGATTAATGGATACTTATAGGAGGTACTGAGTACGTATGTAACTAACCGCTTGACACTACGGCGAGCAGACAGGGTATTAGCCCCCACTTTCCGAGTAAACTGAAATCCATGGTATTTCAAAGCACATATACCGGACCATAGTGCCGGATTTAACTTAAGTACCTGACTTACTACATATATTGGAATTTTGAAACCCTTTCAAGTAACTAATTTTATATCAATGAGTTAACAAGCATGTGACAATCTGTGTAACAAGCAACTATTCTCATATACTTATAAAGCAAACGAAAAATAGTCATGATACACAAGAACTATTAAAAATTATAACTAGCCTTACGCCGTAACGTTGACGAATAATGCTGATATCAACATCATGATATGCACTATGTATGTATGTATCATGCAGCTGTCTTAGTCCCGGAACTTTGTCACTGATAAGATGTGCCGTGTTGGACCGCAGATCAGTTTTGAATGCGTTGAGGTCTTCTGAATTAGTCCATCCGAAGCTCTTCCTATTGGTTGCCGTCGGCTTCCCGTATCCGCACCCCGACTTGTGCATCTCGAAGCCTCGTGGAAAGTGGACACTTCGCCAAGGGATGCGTGCGCCGTGCGCTGATGCCGCCGTCCAGTACTATGTAAGACCAACCACACCTACCGCTGTTTCGACTCATTCGGCCAGCTTAGTTAGGCCAGATTCGCAATATCTGACTAGTTAGGTAGCTTCATCTATAGAATAGGGGGAGAAGGTTTTTTATGTTACTCCTTAAAATTCCTCCGTTGCGGGCGGACTTACAACGACCCATTTATAATTCGGATACGGGGTCGGAGTCCGGTACGCCACGGAGTTTCCAACTTCATTAACAATGTTCTTTACAATATTCATTATGGATTACACATATCTACCCCATCTCGGCCCAATTCATAGTTCCGGCAAATAGGTGTGAGTCGATGATTAGAAATGATGTAGTGGGACCGTTACATTAGCTTTGCATTTATCTCGATCTATTCAAACAATAACTTGACACACTCCTAGTCGCAGTCTTGGTGCTTTAGTGTACGTGCTGACATCGGTTCTATATATGTTCGCACCCTTTCGGGCGACAATCAGAAACATAACCGAAAAATAACCGATACTAACTACATTAAAATCCTCTAAGATTCCTATACGATTGTAACATACTATGTATGTAAGTACTAGACCACCCCCACGGATTATGGACCCTTGCAAGTACAAATATTTAAGATCCAGTCAGGTAAATTTCCATACGATTCAGCGTTTACTTCGCCACCGACCCAGAAAGATTGAAAGGTCTAGAAGCTCCGACACGCGGAAACTCGCTCGTTGGGGACAGCTTTGAAGTGCATTTATAAAATGGCAACTTTTTAGGCCTAAGTCACATAAGAGTCTTAACGCATATGCTATGTTCCCTTAAACTGCCATAAGACGTGCCTACATGATATGCATATATATGTAAGCTGCACGTACATGGAAATGCCTACATATGTTGTGAAACTCGGCGAGGCGACCCGTGCCAGCGGCAAAGTACTAGCTCATAGATGAATAAGCCTACACGCCTATAAAACTAGCCAACGACCACAGACGATAAAGCTTCATGTCTCTTGTCTGTTGGAGTAATGAATAAGAGAGTGCCTAATCAAGGCTAATTTTTATGGCCATGCGACGATGTGGTGACACGACTTATTGTGTACTGTGTACAATATAATACGCTTTGTGTAGTGTATGCCTGGTATTAATAAGAGATGCAAGTCGCTATCATTGTTGCCATTCGGGAAGGACCCTAGCTCGTCCAGTCATATCAAGTCAGAATGAGCATCATTCACGTGATCTTTCACCGTTGATCGTCAGGACCACATTCTAACCAACGGAATTACCTAATGTGGTATATATCCGTACTCTGTACATGCTCCCATGCCTGACACACGGCATCTGTCATCCATACCTTAATATACTAAGTGTACCTAAGTTAGACTTACATACATCTCCAAGTGATGTTTAGCTTGTGATAGCTAAAAACTACACTAATACTCCGCATATGGTTCCGAAAGAATCTACAAACTATTATGAATCATTCTGTATCATTCTAATAATTTTTCTAGTGGGTCGCCGTTTCGGGGAGATTAACCAAGAAGAGAGCCCCATCTGCTCAGAATTATGGCAACCTGTTTTTCATGCGGACGAGGATAATGGAGATAATGGTACTAGTTAATCTAATCTCCGTGAAGTCCCTTGTAGCCATAGAAAATTCTCTTACATGCATAGGTACCTAAGGTAGATCAATACTGTACAAGATATGTATATATAGATCCTACCTGCCTAGGCACCCTTGGTCGGTTCCAACATGTAGCCCTAGCGGATATATATCAGTAAGCACTTAGAAACTCAACCCAAATCACATATATATGGTCGTCTCGTGAGGAACGTTGAAATTTACTGGGTACCACAGAAATGCTAGAGTTTCACAAACATCTTAGTAGTAGAGCCTTAAGTTAACAATGACTAAATTATGCTGTGCCTTTCAAACCCGTGATAGTTCTATCACCACGCATGAGAAGGGATTTATTACGATGTGTGGTGACGATCTATAAGAGCCCCAGACTCCAATTGAGTGCCACGTGCAAACAAGAAGACAAACGACTCGAGTTACATCATATCCACAAGAAACTACCTCGTATGCTTTCTCCGAACTTGTAATCCTCTTTTCCCCTTTGATGCTAACCAGGCCCCCAAACAAAAGCCTGCCTGGATGGAATCAAGCATCGAAATGTTTACCAACGCCGGCCATGCAAGGTAGAAGTATAGGTTTCATTCGTTCCTTTTCCTATCTAGTAGCACGGAGACCTAATAATCTGCGTCGTCTCATGCCGCTTCTCCGCAAACCAAGGATGAGACCATAATGAGTACGGAAACTCCGATTACGCTCTTTCGACCTAATGAGATCTGAGACATATCGTGCCTAGTTCGGTCTGCGTTTTGTGCTTCACCTATAGACTTCTTGACGAGTAGAGATGGTTGCCTCCACCACTACTCTGGTCACATCTGCCATTCGACTTGTTCTCTTAGAGCTCTGATTCTGCCCCGTTCGCCTCTACAGCCATAGGGCTTCCCCCTTGGCCATGTCGTCTTCGCGCCCGTAGTCTTCGCACAGGCCGTCCATTCAAGTTCATACTCTCGTCATCATCGTCGCTATCTGGGTTGGTCTCTGCGTGATGGCGTGCTTCATCTAATTCGGAGATATTATCTGGTTTATCTCGTAGCCACTGCATCCGTGGGCCTGAGCGCGCAACCTCCGAAACGCGGAAGCCATAGATACGGGGCTCGTATATCTTAGTACTGCCCAGTCCAGGTGCAATATTGCGTGTGTACATGCCATTAAGCATCTCCTTATCGTCATCGCTCACGCGCGCATTTGCTAGTACATCAGCACCTCGTTTTGTAAGGTCGTATTCGGGAAAAGTAAGCAGGAAGAGTGCCCCAAACGTGCGGCCGAAAAAAGCACCATCCACAGTCTGAAAACGGCTGTTGGGAGGTACGTAGACATCGAGACAGCAAGGACAGAAAAGCTTGACCGTTTCCTCGCCGGGTATATCAGAGAGCCCAACTGGGAGGGTCCTAGACTGTTCACAATGGCTTCGTGGACATACACCGAAGTGGCCTAACTCATACTTCTCCGACATTTGTTGAATGCCAGCTCGCGAGCAGATAAAGCGCTGGTGGATTAGGCCGTAGAGCATCTCGGCGGAAGATTCGATAACGGACAAATCACTAGCTATTCGACTATGGTTGCGTCGTTCGCCGTGTCGCGGACGGTCAACACCTTCGATAGATTCATCTTCCTCGTCATCTTCTTCCTCATCCTCTTCGTCGTCGTCTTCGGGTTCAACATCGAGTATCATCTAGGGTAGAGGTTAGCAAAACGCAAGCACCCGCACCCTGATTTTAGCTAACCTCCAAGGCTTCCTTATACATTGCGACCTGGGTCTGCAATCCAGTTAGGTTGAAGTCATCTTCGATAAATTCTTCGGATACTTCTGCGAAATATTCGTGGCCCAGGAGAGAGCAGAAGGAGGAAATCCAAGATTCCGGTGTGCCAGATGACGAGGACATTCTGGCAAGTGTAGGCGCGCCCCAACAGATATTTTGTCTCGAATAAATTCAACTTGTCTAGGAGTGACGATGGTTAAGGGTCGCAAGGTGTAATGTTGAACCGTAGTTACTCGCGGTTAGGGAGACGAGAGAAGAGAGAGCTATGGCACCTGCATGACGCCGATGAAGGCGAGTACAGGGCGAAGGCGAAGGGAAATAGAATAATTTAACAGAAAAAGGGAAATATCTATGCCTAGAGATACCTAGGACAGGTCTCGGCAGATGAATATTGTGCTACAATGGTGAATCAATATTGTGAAATAGTTGTGATGCATGTGTTGTGATAAGTTTTGGCGGGGATGAGAGGAGGGAGAGGCTACCAAAATTGCGATTCAGCCCAGTCTAGCCCAGCAGGTAAATTCCATCGGTGGGAATTATGTGCACCGGCGAATTAAGTGGTCTGTGCGGGGAATAAAAGTCAAGTATAATTAAGTATAGCTACAGCTTTTGCTTGCTGTAATCCACCGAAATATTCAACTTGATATGTACAGCTACTTATTTAAGTACCTAAGTACTTATGCACCTATGAGCCGCATCGGGCAAGGTCAGCCACATAATGTTCTTGCTCTTGAGGTCAAGCCGCAAGCAAACGACCTAAGCCTGGTCCGTGCGAATTCCGTTTTCTATCATAGGTACCTAACCTACATACGCCATTGTGCGATACCTCCAACCGTGTTACCACCTAAATTCTTAATCACATTTTAGTAATATTTATATTAATACCTTGAAATATTCTCATAATCAATCATATTTCTTATAATGTTATCTAAATTCAGACTCGGCTCGCGGCTACTCTTATCTAGAAACTCCCCCCAACATTCCGGGACTCTATCTCAGTTTCAACCCGCGTCTTCAACGAATCGAGGTTATAGCCAACTCTTAGATATTGCCAACTCAGATCCCCACAAACAGACCGAACAACACATTTCCCGTATTCAGTCAATTGTAGGCGATGTCGACTTAGATTTGTTTCGTAGGATCGCATGGGTTCCTGGAACTCCGTTGCTTCTTCGAAACTTCCATAATTTACCTGCTATACAAAAATGGTTTCAGTACGGCACTGAAGGTTCTCATACCAGCTTCACACAGTACATGCGGCCCTATGAAGATATTTTCCTGCCATATGAGTTCACCGTTCCCTATCCTTCTCATGAAAGAGAGGGCTCAGAGGACAATGCCTTGGGATGTTTTCAAACATGGCTTCTTGAGTCCAATGAGTATAAGACCTCGCACTTACCAGTGATCATTGAGTCTACGATTAAATCGTCAAGTGATAAAGGCCCTTTTGGAGTTTCCTCAAATTTCCAACAATTCAATGCGCCCTTAAGTTTGATTATGAGTGCATCTCAGTTCAATGAGACTCAAAGTGAACCCTCTAAGCGCATCACAAATCTCTATGTCGCTCAATCTAATCTGAACGACCTACCTAAACCCCTTTTCCAGGACTTACCTGTGCCTGATATTGTCAAATATGCCGGCAAGGGAGATATATATAGTTCGAGCATCTGGCTTGGATTACAGCCCACATATACCCCTTTACACCGAGATCCAAACCCGAATCTGTTCTGCCAACTAGTGAGCTCAAAAAGAATACGTCTTATAGCACCAGACCAAGGCGATGACATATATGCTCGTGTCCGCAGAGCGCTTGGCTTATCGGGTAGCTCGCGATTCAGGGGCGCAGAAATGATGGAAGGTCGCGAACGAGAACTACTTCATCGTGCTGTCTGGGATGAAAAAACGATAGATGAGGTATCTTTAAACCCTGGTGATGGCCTATTCATCCCTAAAGGGTGGTGGCATAGCGTTGCTAGTAGTGGCAAGGAGGGTGAGTTAAATGCTTCGGTCAATTGGTGGTATAGATAGCAACTACGTTTTCTATACTCTAAAACTGAATAAAACAAAAGTATATTAAGTATTACTTAGCTCCTATGTATCCATATTATATGATGTAACTCCCGCTAAAGTGAAATCTAGATAGTCTCTATTCGCGACCTACTCCGACTAGTAGATTGGTAAGGCTTTTCCCAAATTCAACTTTGCAAAAATAGAATGTTTTCAAGGTCACTTCTTAGATGTCCTATATTCATAGAGGTACCTAGGTAGGTGTACATGCTCTATTCCCCTAAATATGCTCGTAATGATGGATGCTAATGGGGTTCGGGGTGTAAGATATCAAACGACTCACACAATGATAATATAGAGGCGAAACCCTAGAGAACGAGACCGACGAGCCCGTTGATCAGCCAAACAACGTCCGTGAGATTCGCGGATACATAAATGCACAGGAGGGCCCAGGTAACGCGTAAAGCATAATTATTATAGGAGCATTACCTCGTTATCTAATGTGTGAATCATACTGCTAATGCATTGCTCTTCCCAATACACACGGACTGGAAGCTAGCATCCGCAGCCAGAATCTATTTGCCGAAGCTAGAGAGGAAGCGAAGAAGTTGAGGAGCCTAAAGGGGTAAGATAGATACTACCTGTAGACTCAGGATTAAGTATTATTATGTCTAGTCTATTGAGTTCGCCCCATCGTGTACGTAGACTTAGCCCCCTTTCTGACCTTGCTATTGAAATATTAGTGTCAACTTATAATATTGATAACCAGCCGCAGTTAATATCAGATGAATTATTTCAGTATTTCAGTCGTGCTGAGCGAGCACGTGATAATATATTATTCTTAACTTCAATTTATGGTGAGAAAATTCCCCTAAACTCCAAATAGAATTACCAGTCTCATGACATATTCTCTGAAGCTACGCTTTTTCAGTAAGACCAAATCCTCGCTAGTCGGCTCAGTATAAGAGCCTCTCGGCTTCTCTTTCTGAGTCCTGTTCTTTAACACATTTTTCTCGTCAATAGCTTCGGCCTCATCGCGCACTAGAAATTTCATCAACTATACTAATAAGCATTGCCTTTACTGAAGAAGTAAACCCGCCTAATTGCTTATCGGAGTCAGCATCTTCAAAATCAATGAAATCTTCGACGTTCTCGTCGTCCTTCAGAACCGAGATGGCAGTACCATCTTTCCCCCCCTTGGTAGCGTAGGACGAGTTGCAGGCTTGGCCTTCTGGTGCCTTAGAAAGCAATTCCGCAGATGCTTTATCGTTTGCTTGACGATACGCGTTCTTAGACATTGTTGATGGGATTCAAGATATAGTTTGAGCTAGGTTGAGTTTAGCAAATGAGGTTTCGATTAGAACTGATGATATCCTGAGTGTTTCCCAGTTAGTCTCAACATCAGAATTAGCTTATATTGTATAAAAGGTTAATAAAATGCTTTTGGCATCGATCTAGACTAGAGTTCAGCAAGGGAAGCATGGATTTTACCAGGATCATTACGATTTGTCATTATATGCTCATCATCTCAACACCGCATATCTACACAATGCCCCCCCCTTTTTTTTTTCTTTTTTTTTTCTTAATACGATATTTGAGTATGCTCTTTGTCTCTTACGTGACTTCATTCATAGCCGGTGTAATGTATCCCTTCGGAGACTCTATCTATCCTAAAGTTTCGACTAATAGTAGCTACCGAGATGCGTTGAACACTGTCTCGATAGTAACAACGTTGTTAGATGAGTAGTATCAATATCATTCGCTAGTTCATTAGTCTATTGTTTTGGAGTAGAAGAGAGATAGGCTTTGAGCGGAGCTGCCACACGAGAGATGGGAGACCCTGCGTGCTCTTAGATCGAGATCATCGTTCTTCGGACTATGGGACTTGAGCGAACCGTGTGTTAGTCCCGCAAAGCCATTTATCTTTGTTAGCCATCTTGTCCCTCTCTGATTTGAAACGTACATACATATGTATGAGTTAACGTTGTTAATCACTTTAGTTATCAGTGGGGTATTTGTTCATAGTCTATATCGTTCCTAAGTTTCGTATAAACTGCCTGGGTATTTCCATCTAGGATGTGAAAGGGGGAGGGTCGTGGTGCTATAGACTCTGATCCAAGCTACATTAGGTAGGCAATGATGCTCTTGGGCACGGCAACGTTATCTTTATTTCTAGCAAATCATGCCTAACTACCTGTATATTTTCTCTATCAACATAGTTCTTCAAGATTACACAAGTGCTAAGAAACATACGTACCTACACATACAGGGTTCATGGGGTATGGCAGCGGGGAAACATTTCCGGGCAACGGATCATCAATTCTCAAAGTTGTGATTGGACCAAACAACCACCGGGTCTAGCACCGGGGTCTTACTCCGGGTTCCGAAACATTGGCACCTTCTAGTGTTGCACAAGTGCGTAAAATACTTAAGGTAACCTTCGGCTTCTTCCAGATAAGGTAAATTAAAGAGAATAATGGTCAATTTTCTCGCTGTTCACTTAATTCTAGTAGTCACAATTAAAATACGCTAATGGGAGTTCAAGGTCTTTGAATACGAAGAGTTTCTCTTCATTAGATGTTATATCTTATGCTTAGTGTTATGTGTCATTAAAGGGGTATATGGGCTAGTCATCAATTGTACCAGCGTAGATAACCAAGCCAAGTTGCCATTCCCAAATATGCTAATATCAAACAGTCTCAACGACTTCCTGAGTCTCAACCTGAACCGTCACCGCCGCATTAATCTCTGCGATATCGCTCCAGGGGTTTTCTTTATCCTGAACCCAAGCCATCTGGATCTCCCCACAGCACACGATAAACAATTTCGGCTTGCCATTGACGTAGTTCAGCTCAACGGCTGTTGGCGAGGCTAAATTTCGCAAGACAACACTCGTCGTAGCCTTGCCCGTTGAGGGTTCGATGTTGACCTTCCAGATAAACCCATCCTTATAACTACACGTGTAAGCCGCAGTCTGATCCTGTGTAAGAACTAGCCCGTCGCAGTCAGTGATCTCATCAGTAAGAATCTGCACAGGCCCTGTTATGCGGATTCCTACAGACGGATCATCTTGAACTCGTTCGATTGGGATGCGACACAGTGTACCAGCGCTGGTATTCGTAAACCATATAAATTCATCCGTGATACATATCCGGTTAAGACCAAAGAAATTTCCTTCGCCATTTGCAATCTTCATACTATCGTCGGCTACGAGCACTGAGGATTGACCTGTCAGTGTATCGAGATGCCATATGCAATTCTTAGTTGAGTCTGGTATTATCACCACACGATCTGAAATAGCGACGGCGGCTGCGCAGAGGCCTGCATTTGGGATTTCGGCTACTTTGGTGACTTTGGGCGGATTGCTGTCGTCAGGGCTAAGCGCTACGCGCCATATGATAAAATCGTTGAATTCGACATTAACTAAATCACCAACGGTTGAAAGGATGAAATATTCATCTTTGGTGCCCGGTATTGGTTCTGCATCGACAAGACCGTTCGCGTTTTGATCAAAGGTATGTAGTAGCTGAGGTATCGAATTTGAGTCTTCGGGATCAAATGTGTATAACTCGGGTTCGTCTAGTCGACAGGCTAGGATTTTGCCATTGGGCCGCAAAGCAAAAGCTTCAAACCAAGAGTCTGATGGCAATTGTGTCACTAGGACTACGTCCTGATTAGATCCGTCCTCGAGCATGGCTGAATATAATGAGACTGAAAAGTTTATGTGATGTAAATGTCTATGTTAGCTTGAAGTTGGTAAAGTCAAAATGGATAGCTCAGACGGCATTGCGACCTGACCGAGTATGAAATACTTGAAACCCCATGGCGGCCCATTACCATAATAATGTGACTTGGGCCCCTATCCCTGAACTATACCAAGAATCTTTAGGCGGGCATTTCCTGCATGAACAATTCATGTGCAAATGCGGCACACGTAAAGTGGAGAGTGGAGATGTTGAAAAGATCGGGAAATTATCTCTTCGTCGCTGTAATAAATGTAAGCTACAGGGAGTCTTCCCGCTTCTAGTTTGAATGCTAAGAGAATACGCTTAGTGCGTCACGGTATTTAAAAATGATAGCTGGGGTATATATATATTTTTTTTTAGACTAGTTGATTCTATATACTCGTGATGATGACCTCTATATACTTCGAATATAAGACTTCACTTGGTGCGGTTGTTGGCATATGTATATTAGGTTATTACCGCGTACGTCGCCGTCCTAGTGGCTTTTCTACTGATCGCCCAGACTAGTTGCCATTGCCGTGGTAAGCGAACCATAATCGGCTAGGAGACTTATTTACGCGAGTGCCCAACCCGTTCCCGAGTCCTCATTTTGTAGTCGCCCCGACCGCGGACGTGGGATTACGATCAATCACTTCCAACCAATACAATAGCACAGGGTGGTCAATTAACGACCCGAGCGAGTTTCGGAACGTCCCACCAATGGTATCGTTACCGACTCCGTACCATGTAAGTAATTAAGATACGATAGAACCACCATCTTTGATTCCGTTACTGATGCCACTGTTGGGTTCTTGTTTACCACGGGCGCGGGCATCTGGGTAAGTAATTTAGTCTAGTCGATAATCCATAGGGCTTCCCTTGTTGTCTCGATCGGCGCCAGTTAAGTAACCCGTCTATAGAATACTAACATCATCATCCACTAATAGTTTTAGTCTGCGATGGCGCTCTTTGCACCCACGAAACCCTAGCCCCATTAGTTTGTGGGTTGGGAAACGGAACTAGCAACGAGCCTAAGCCTAAGAAATAATCAAAAGGGCAGGACAGCAACCGAGCCGAACTCTTACAGTATCGTTCCGGGTCCACCGGCGGATGCCCGAGCGTGCCATCCCCGGTAATATGACCCAGTCCCCTATTTTCTTTGGAGAGCCCCAGACCATATCTGTACATATATCGATATAATTTTCGGGTTGTAACTCTGGAGTAGGTACAGCCGAAATTGAGCCCCTGGACTCTTAGGTATATTCGATGTTGGTGCTTAGTTGCTGTAGTTGTCGGGCTTTGTTCTGGAGATCGTCACTACGAATTACTGCGTAAGGCCATGTAAGCACTTAACCTAGATGCTTGTCAGCTGTCCCATCGTAGCCCGTCGGCAGCTCCCGTGTTTTGTTGCCGAACTTTGCCCTTTACATACTTTACTTCGGTAGGGATCTAATTGTGACAAGACTTACAGTTACGAACTAACAAATTTCCAATCTGGCGGCTTAAATTCCGGTTGGATATCCCAGATATCACAGAGTGATGTTAAACCCATGCTCTAATTACACTATAATACCCACTTACGACACAACTCTAAGGTCCTGAAGGCAACTAATTACTGTTTTATTTGAGTGAGGTAACCTTATATGTACTAGAATTTCAGCTTAGGTGCCTTTAGCGCTGAAAGACTTTGCCTCTTCAGAATATTTTTTATTATGTCGATCTTAACACCTATTAACCCTTTTTTCAACAATATAATTATATTCTACCGTAATAGTATATAACTAGTAGAAAGCATGTCTACTTTGTGCATATTCTACACATTAAACTAGCTACAATCAACGATGAGTATACCTAGTTGCCCGTTGTTTCTTCTGCTCTCTTCAACATTGAAGTTGATGTATTTCGATTCTACTAATCCCCAAAGAGGAATATCTAGCAGGGTATGTTTTAAATTTGATATCAGCGACGTTCAAGGTCTTCACGATTACTCGTCCAACTTTCAAGCAATACATGCATATACACTAATTATTTTATTAACTTAAGTACGTGGGTATGAAATCTTACACTGGTGAGATGTCAAGGCCAACTCCAGAGCCGACCTTACATTTAAACCCCGGTGCAAGAGGCTGTGGAGGAGTCAACTGACCACCAGTGCAAGTAGCGAAGTGCAAACCATTATCAAGACAAGTAAGATGGCCTTCTATGCATGCTCCTGGATCTGCTGTTGTTGGCGTGCTAGTTGATGCTAGTCCTGTTGACAATGATGGCGAGATAGATGGCGTTGAAATTGTCAAGATAGGAGAAGATGACATGGTTCTTGATACTTCGGGTTCTGGTATCAAGGTCGGACCAAGTTTAATAGATGTGCTTACATCAGGGGTTCCAGGAATGTTACCTTGTCCAGCTCGAGGATTTCCATCGCACTGTTGCTTGAACAGATTCCCAGAACCTTCTGGATAGTCAATAGAAGGACCGGGGTTCGGGAAGGCAATTGCTATCTGTTGTTGTAAGGCTTCTCCAGTTGTACACCCTCCTGAAACTTCACCCATATTGGCCATGAATAGTTCTGGAAAGGCCGCTCTCTTAGCAAGTGACGCCCGACGAGCTAAGCTGTCCACGCGTTTCCTCTTGGCCGAAGTGACAGTAATAGGCGCACAATTCATGTAATATTCAGGTTGTCCTCCAATTCGAGCAAGCCACTGATTTCAAGTTAGCATTTTTCATTAAACAGGTAAGTCTCGACGTCGCTAAGTAATATCCAGTGAAATCCCCTATAGGTGCCCAAAGGTGGTTAGGAAAAGTGGTACTTACAGTCCATGCAAAAATATAGTCACCTGGTTCAATACCTTCTGGTATCTTGATAGAGTATTGATCATGATTCGGGCCGTCTAGATTCCCTTTTTGATTGCGCGCGGGACACCCACCTTCAATCGAATGAATGACTTTCCATTCCGCAGTCTTGAGGGGGTAGGTTTCCCATGCACCATTATTGACTGGGCCAGACAAACTAAATTGACAGGAACCACCACCATGGACTGCTTGTCCTGAGAATGAGACGCTTTGCTCCTCCCCAATAGCCATAACCGTTGGTGGCCCTTCAGGTTCTAACTTGCCGCCAGCTGGTATCTTGCAAGGAAAATCGTCACCAGATGATGATATGGGATTAGTCGGCCCATATTCAACGAAGCGAAAAGGCTTTGGATTCTCGAGCACAACGTGTGCCTCGAGAAGCGAAAATAAGGCCAAGGAGGCCGCCAGATTAGCCAGCTTACGATGCATACTGCAATAAGACAATAAGGGTTATCGTATATCGTAATGTCGTGGGTCTAGAAATCTAGAAGAATTGCGAGTTTTCCGTAAAGGAGAAGAATGGAGGAATATAAGTACTTGTATCAGATAGCAGCGACATAAAGAGCCAAGAACAATTCTATTATCCTTTAAGCATGCTAAAATGCGCTTGATCATATCTCTTTACTATTATGTCCATAAGGTATACAGTCACAACAACAAAAGACAGACGCACAAGTCCCTGCAATGGTAGAAGAACGCCAAATCCAACCTAAGCACATATTCTAAATGCTTAATTTCTTCCCAATCCAAAAAAATCATACTCATAGCCTTAAACTCGGGCGCTTAGAATTGTTTGATATCAATCCTTCTGCTGCAATCATATCTTATATAACTCTCCCATTATCTTATGTCACTTCTCTTCAGTACCAGTTTTGAACAATGCTGCAATGACAAAGGCCATATATTAGTTCATCTAGTTTACACATACCCTTTATTCGTCACCATTAGCACGGCCCTCTAGGAATTAAACCGTAGTTTGAAGAAAGTAATAGTATATTAGTATGCATTTAATAAAATAGGCAAAGCGGAGTTTACTCAACTTTCGTACTTCAGGAATTTAACAGTCTGGATGTGTATAGACTAATAGTGAGTTTATTACCTTCTTGGTACATCTATTAGGTAATTAAGTCATAGATTGACGTGTAAAAGTCTGACCAAATCCAAGTATCTGGTATTGGCAATGCAGAGCTTCTGGGGCAACTCGGAATTGGCGTTGTTGATAACCCAAGCGTAGGCGAAAACTTGCAAAACTATCCTATGGTTACCCTTAGCTTCGAAATTCTCGATGAAGGGTTCTAAACAATCGATTAACTCTTGCGCAAGGATCCTGATGCTATTACTGCTACGCAAAGGTCTTATTTAGAAGCATCTGGCTTATTGTAGATGTCATACGGTGGAGCAAGAAGCGAGGAAACAACGAAGTTGTTTTCGCGAGGGACTCTAAGATAACTATGGGAGCCTACGGCTATACATACTGAAAGTATCTTTGTTCTAGATGTCTCGTCTAGAATCTTGATAGTCGAGAAATGTTAGCAGGGCTACTAGTATCTAGTACCCCAGATCTCTGACGGATTATAGAAGATCTCCCACTCAATCGTTAAAAAGGGGCTTCCCGCATCTTTCGCAAAGGCACATGAATTGTTCGTAAAGTCGATTCGCAAGCCACCACCAAAGGCATAAATATTCTACATAATATACCCCGGGCTTATCTGCTTCTCTAAGGATAGGTCACCTGTTGCTCTACCTCCAGGGGCCGAAAAGCACTTTAGTATCGGGTGATGCTTGCGTAACCCCCTTTTCCGCAGGTCAGTGCGCATAACCTCTACGTCAACACTAGCAACGTTGTCGGGTGTCCATATTGACCCTAAATAGATCCCAACTATTCCTCTCATCTGCTTGATATAGAGATTTTTGCCCGGCACATTCGGCTCGCAGAAACGATTACGATGACGGAACCTCTCGCCACCTGAAGCTTGGATGCAGTCGTGACCCGGACATGCTAGCACCTGGTAGCTTCTCTGACATTCGGAAAGCTAAGGATTACCTCGAAGAAGAGCAAAAGGTACATGCCACTAGATGTGATCTTGTGCTATGATGTCGCCAGAAAAGGGGGCATCATGGACCCCTAACTGAGTCTACGGCTGCGCTAATCTTCGCGTGTGCGATGCAAGTATAACGCTAATCGCTGATCAGTCAAATTAGTAAGGGTTATCTATGCTATAGCAGAGCATCTCGCGCATATTATTAAGTCTATACTCTAACATAAATAAAGCTGGGTTTAAGTAAACTACGGGAGCTTGCCATTGTCTAACTCATCCATCTTAGTAAAAGCACTATACTCTAAACTAGTGTGATATCTGGGGCCATTGCTATAGAATGATCAACTATATTTTAACTATGAAATATTGTAAGGTATTCGGTCGAAACTAAAATTAGTAGTAAATTAACTTAAGCTGCTTGTATGCTGCTTCGGCGAATTTTTAAAATACTGTCGGTGCATCTACTACCGCTTAGCTTCTAATTATAACTCGACAAATATTAGTAGAGTGCCCACGTCTGATATGTCCCCGGCATGATTACCGGACTACCGCTACTTCGTATTCAGCCCTTTCTCTAGTGGATAAGCATAATGCGCAATTTAGGAGAGGCTCATCTCAATGCAGGAACGTTGATAAGAGGTTAATTAACAATCAATATGGAACTCGGCAACACCCGTAATCAGCCATGGCAGCGTCATTTTCAAACGTGTAGGGTTGTATTACACCTATAGCGTGTACTGATTCAGGCTTTTCCTCCGCAGGGGTCTAACCTCAAAGCCGACACCACGACAAATGGTTCCGCCGGGATCCCGGGCCATTTTCCCCAGATCGCCAGCTTTAAGCCGGCACTTCATGCTCCACGCGTCGGAATAGGCATCAAATAACTTGGCATGTGGAGGGCATGATTTGGAGAAGTTGGGGAACGCGGAAGTTTGGTTTTATCTATTTCGTCGTGGCGAATCCGCGAGAAAATATATATACCGTCGAATATGAGTTGCTCCTGGAATAGTGTTGCGTGCTTGTCAGTGCATCGAAACTACTCGACGGAGGATTTAAAAGACGTCAAACGCAATGGCCTCTAACAAGCTTGTCCTCGGCCTCGCGGTCCTAGGCCTCGCCACCGCGCAGAAGCCTGGAAGCACTGCTGATGTCCATCCCGAGTTGACAACTTACCGATGCACCGTCGCTGGCGGTTGCGAGGAGTCGACCAACTACCTCGTCCTCGACTCGTCTGCTCATTGGGTTCACCAAGACGGCAACAATGCTGGCTGTGGTGACTGGGGAAACAAGCCCAATGAAACGGCTTGCCCTACTAAGGAGGCATGCGCTCAAAACTGCATTAGTATGTGATATCACAACTCCTTCGAATTGAGCGTTGGATTTTACTAGTCTTTTCAAAAACCATAATAGCAGTGACTAACATATCCAACTACAGTGGAGGGTCAACCCGACTATAGCAGCATTGGTGTCAAGACTGATGGAGCCTCGTTGAACATGCAGCTAATCGTTGGCGAAAACGTTGTCTCTCCCCGTATCTACCTCCTAGATGCCGCCAAGGAGAAGTACGAGCTGTTAAAACTCACTGGTGCCGAGGTCTCCTTCGACATCGAAGCTAGCCATCTGCCCTGCGGCATGAACAGCGCTCTTTACCTCTCTGAGATGTTGGCAGATGGAGGTAAGAGTGAGCTGAACCCTGGTGGAGCTGCCTGGGGTACTGGATACTGTGATGCCCAGTGCTATGTCACTCCTTTCATCAACGGCGAGGTAAGTAATATCGAAACTAACGCACTAATCAGGTTCCCTGATTTTTGCGCGCAATGATATAATTATCTAACAGTTGCATTAGGGTAACGTTGAGGGCAAGGGCGCTTGCTGTAATGAGATGGATATCTGGGAGGCCAACTCGCGTGCCAACCAAATTGCACCTCACCCTTGCAACCAGACCGGACCGTACCTGTGCACAGGAGACGAGTGCCAGGCTGACGGTGTCTGTGATAAGAACGGTTGCGGTTGGAACCCCTACCGTCTTGACCAGCCCAACTACTACGGAAGGGGGGCGGAATACACGGTAGACACGACCAAGCCATTCACGGTCGTCACCCAGTTCCCCGCCGACGAGGAGGGCAAGTTGAAGGAAATCCACCGCCTGTACGTCCAAGGGGACAAGGTCATCAAAGCCGAGATTGTGAAAAAGACCGGCGTACCTGAGGTCGCATTCACCAACGATGAATTCTGCGCTGCGACAGGCGCGACTAAGTTCCTGGACCTTGGCGCCCACGAGGAAATGGGTGACGCTCTTACTCGAGGTATGGTCTTGGCTTTCAGCATCTGGTGGGATGAAGGAGGGAACATGTCGTGGCTTGACGGTGCCAAAGACGGTGCTGGCCCCTGCAACGCCACTGAGGGAAACCCCACGAATATCCGTAAGATCGAGGCGCACCCCGAGGTGACCTTCAGCAACCTGAAGTGGGGTGAGATTGGATCGACATTCCCTGCCGCTTCGGCTCAATAGATGCTGTAGAAGGGATAGACTTCTATAGATATACCATACTGAATAGAATCAATAGATCTTGCATTTAACACCTAGTTATAGTGCTATTATACATGATTATATTGATAAAGAGAGGGTTTTTGTTCACACAGTTTTCCTGCTTATTATTTGACCCCTAGACATTTGTGTCTTGTTATCTACCTCATAACCGGAACACACCCACCAGGTTGTATCAAGTCGTATCAACTCGCCAAATAAAATACACGTGTGTTCTATAATTGTATACCGTCTATTAACCCCTTTTCAACTCTACTTTGAATATATATCATATTCTAGCTTACCTAGGCGCAATTGATATGATTAATTGGCTCAGAATGCAGGTAGAGCCAACCTGATTCGGATGTTTAAGTTGCAACCTGTACCAACACTATTCAACCCAAGGAACCGTAGACAAATTGCTGTGGTTCGAAGTATTACCTGATTGGAGGCGGATTGAAACCATAGTAAGACCACGACTCAGGCACAGCCGTATTGTATTAAGCAGACCGCAACTGTAGACTTTATAATACGGAAGAGTATGTCGAACAGGCGGTATGCTCGAGGTATTCAGCTGGGGCTGAGCTTGTATCTATCGCGAAACTATGTTACAGCACGTTCACCGACTATTTGAAAGTGACATAAGCGTTGCCTGTGTATCACCACTAATTCATGTTTCTCGAATCGTGTGTGCGGGTGATGACGACAGCTATTCTTAGCACTTATGGGATTCTTTATTGGCCCATCTCTACCGAGAACTTGTCAGCAAACAGATCTCATTCCTATAGGGCTGGGCTGGCCCGCCCCCAATCTCAGTCGCGTGTAAGCGGAAGCGAAGATACGACGTATAAAGTGAAGAATATATATATATATAAATATAAGACTAGGCCTCTCACTCTTATAAGACAGATAAAGGATTGAAGCTCTAAAGCCATCTATAAAAAGCCAGACACATCCCTTTCCCACCTTCGCCATGCAAGACGAGTACATCGTCTCTAAACGTTATACCAAACGTTCCACGACTAGTTTTGCAATACGCTTTGCGCAGTTTATCAACAGCGGCAAGCAAGAAAATATTCGCGAGCGACCAAAAGGAGCTCACTAGCACCAATGGGTATAAGACTTGGGTTTGTATTCATGACTTGTCTAGCTTCCGTGAGAGCTTCAACTAACGTATTCTACTGCAGCTCATGGTGGTGGGGCAGTAAGAAGACCCAGGCGTACGATGAATGGACCGATAGGCAGTGTTCTTATAAGAGTACCTCCTATACATTACGAACTCGATGATTCTACAACCAATCGGTACAGATTTGTGGCTAGGTAGACTTCCGTGAAACTGGGCGTCTTACGACAATGGTCTAAATATTCTGGCGTTTATCCTGGTAGAGTTCGTTTCCTCAAAGAATGCTCCAAATTGAGGTTTTATTTGGCTATTGACAATCTGGAGTTTGGAGTCTGGCGTTGATGATGAAATGGAGATCTCAAGCGTTTGGGTATATCTTTATGTTTAACACTTCCTACAGCTTCGCTCAATTAGCTATGCATCTTTCAAGTATATAATTAAGTTCATCTCTCATACACATGCTACTTGAACCGATATTATTTCTATAACTGCATATCTCACATTGGAAGATGATAAGTATTATATGCTACTAAGCAGTAAGTAAGTCCTATCTAATAGGTACCTAGATACGGTACCTATTCTATCTTATCGAACCCATTAAAGCAACCCACCGCAACCTGTTCATCCCACATACACCGGTCGAACTGGCCCTCCTAAGGCACAACATCATTTGTGACCCTTAATACAACATCACAAAAATAATCTAGCGAAAAGCGAACTCCTATTTCAGCCTATTGACCGGAACCCCGCCCCGCCGTCACGATGCAGGGCTTTAACATGGGGCGGTACGTGCCGCCCGACGTCGAGGGCACCACGACCGGCAACAAACTGCACAAGAAGCGCCCCCCAGGGTTCTCCGGCGGACAACAAACAGTGCGCTTCGAGATGCCCTTCGCGATATGGTGTGCGCACTGCCCACAACCTACGCTCATCGCGCAAGGCGTGCGCTTCAACGCCGCCAAGCGCAAAGTCGGATCTTACCACAGCACGCCCATCTTCGCCTTCCGCATGACGCACACCGCGTGCAGCGGCACCATCGAGATCCGCACCGATCCCGAGCACACAACCTACATAGTGACCTCCGGCGCGCGCCGGCGAGACACCGGGTCGCCCGATCCGCTATCGCAGCCGATCTTAACGGACAAGGAGCGCGAAAGCCTGCGCACGAACGCGTTTGCGAAGCTGGAGAAGACGATCGCGGACCGCAAAGTCCTCGAAGACGCGAAGGAGCGCATCGACGAGCTGGAGATGGAGAGCGCGCGCCTTTGGGAGGACCCGTACGAGCAGAATCGGCGGCTGCGCGCTGCGTTTCGCGTTGGCCGGAAGGAGCGCGAGAGGGATGCCGCGGCGACGGAGGATTTGCGCGAGAGGATGGGTTTAGGGATCGAGTTGCTAGCCGCGAGCGACGAGGACGCGCGACGGGCTGCGCTGGTGGATTTTGGGCCGTCGTCGTCGGATGCTGCGGGTAGTGAGATAGGGCGCAAGGCCCTTGCGAAGCCGTTGTTCCCGATAAGTTCAGGGAATGGTGTTAGTAGTGGCGCGGATACGAAGGATGATAAGAAGAAGAAAACGAAAAGCAAGAAATTGAAATCCGAAGTCGCTGCTGCCCAGATGAGGGATAGTTTGGTGTCTGAGATTGTTGGCAATACGCGGGTGGCTCAGGATCCGTTCTTGTCGCTGGATCGTAGTAATGGGGATAGTAATAAAGGTCCCTCTAGGATTGCTGGGATTAAGAGAAAGAGACGAGAGCCGGAGCCGGAGCCGGAGTCAGAGTCTAAAGATCATGAAGGACCTAAATCGTCAGAAACGAGAGGGGCGGCTAATACGGAACTAGAAGGGCAAGGCACGGTATCATTAACGTCGTTAGTTGAGTACGATTCGGATTAAGATATCACTACACTGGAATGGCGTCTTGGGGGAAAGGTGTGTTTTGCATTGGTCATTAAAGGGATACCCAGGTTAGATCATGGTGTAGATATAGCATGTTAGGGGAGTCACAGGGGATATAAGGCAAGATGAGAATAAGCTCATAGCACGGGTCCGGTCATGTTAATTGAGTTTTATCATTGATACCCTTGTTCTATAATGATCATGAAAACAATCAAGAATGTCCACTTCCAACGGTTTGGTGCGAAAATAGCAAGCTGACCCAGAACGTATAGGGGGAAGTCCAGTAAAATATCAATGCTAGCTATTGAGAACGATTGCAATTCTGGCAGTCGGCTCAGTTCTGTATGCAAATTACGCGTAAAAACATCAAAACCCGTCCCATAACCACAAGGGAAACCCGTATTACTCCTTAATCCAGAGTTGATTCATCGAAGAGAGGCGACTTGAAATATAAAGGAATGACGTGAGACGATTCATTACACGTCATCCATCTGACCGGCGGGCTCGTCCTCTTCGTCTCCGAAGCTTGCAACTGAGGACATATCGTCGTCGTCTTCGCTCTCGGCTCCGGCGTCGTCTGCAGCGTCTTTACTGGCGTATTTTTGGACATATTCTACTTTCTATTAGCCAGTCTTACCCCCTTTTATCCAGGTACTCTAGAAAAGAGACGCAAGAACGGACATACCCTTGACTTTAGCATCGTAGCTTTTCGGTTCCCTCATCAACAATGCAGCCGCTTCTCCGTTTAAAGGGTCGGCGGGGTTGGGATATCGGAGGAGTTGCGGGAGGAAGACTTCGAAGATGTTGATCATATCGAACATCGGTGACCACGTTTGGTTAATGACATCCAAGCAAACTGAGCCGGACCTATTCCATAATATTGCTTTCCTTAGCCCTGTCCTAGAACATAGCAGTCCTCGTGCCGAAGGGTTCACATCTGAGACCCAAATCACTTACAGCTCATCTATATTTGGGTGGAAGATCCGGTTCACGAAGCCAATACTAGGCGACTTGTACGGGTATTGGTCAGGCAGCTCGACGTGGACTTTCCAGGTTCCATTCTCGAAGGGTGCTACATATTTAGTTAGACATGGTTAGGTAACGAAATCTGACATCTTTTCTACTAACTCTCGGCGGGTCCCTTGAATCGGACGTAGAATTCTTGCCTAGAAATATGTAAGGATCTAGAGGACAAAGGCGAGTACGGCGAACTAGCTTACACTGCAATCATGTTATTAATATCGTAACAAATAAGGAGTGATGGGGATCACATACTATTGTCGTTGACCAGAGTGACCTCATAGTCGGACATAAGCCTGAGAGGATTTAGTTGGGGTATTAGGCTTCGTTAGCAAAGGCAATCATACATCCTACGAGATAGTTAGCAGATGTCCCCAACATGAATCGATAATAACGTCGCATACTTCATGACCTTATTTACAATTCCATGTTAGCAGGTAATGTCTCGTGAAGTTGTATTATACCCAACATAGACTTACATCCGTCTCGATTCGTCTGCGTGGGCTACTCATTTTGCTCTTGCTTCTGCTCTTCTACAGTTGAGATATTCCCTTGTAGTGATGCTTTCTTTATCCCCTCTTAGGTGGTCGTATGATCTGTTCGCTAAGTGATAGGATTCTCTCTCGTACGTTGTCTTTTCGGATTTTGGGTTGGACTATTCTGTTCGTTGCTCAAAGGAAATATTCTCCAAGGACAGAGTACCGAATATTTAGTCGTAGTAGGGGCGGCGTACGGGTTGGTTATTCTTGTTTCTTAGGTGTTGTTGAATGCGCTGGGGAAGGAGACGTTGGGAGGTATCGATATGTTGGTAAGAAGAAGGGAACGATTGAATGGAATAAGGTTGTTAGGTTGTTACCTAAAGTTAGGTCGGATTATACCGTGGTAATGGGTGCTAGAGTACGGATCCGTACCTACTTCCTAATGGTCTAACGGGATTTAACGGGTTTGATCGGTGAAAGAGTAGAAAGTGGAGGAGGTCCCAAAGGTTCTCTTGCCTTTGAGTTTTGAAATCGAGTCAGGTCACGCACTGCTCGAATGCATGAGGTAGTACATAATGACGCGACATTGCCCAGATAAGCCCATTTTAGCGCTATTCTCAAGCCAACTCAACCGCTAATACATATATTAGGTAAAATCCCCCACCAGCCCCGCTACCGTCATGTAAGAATGGTTTATCGATAGCGCTATCGTATAGGGACTAGATGCTAAGACACAGTGGAAACATCTACTAATATGCTGTATTAGCACATTGTAATTGCTGCTATCATAGCTCTATGTAATTGATATTTTAAATATTTCCTATCAAACATCACTTCATCACTTCATTACTTCATCACTCGTTACATCACATCACCCCTTCTTCCATTCATCCTATCTACCTGCCCAGCTGTATGTAACCCTTCCTTACGCAAGACGTGCGTCGCATGTTTGCTTCCATAGTGAATATTGCTTGGGCATCAGTTTACTTGCGTCCGGCAGAACTTCTTGACTCATGATTCGTCTTCTCGACGATGAGTTTCCCCCTCCCGTTGTTCGCAACGTGTTCCCGTCACGCTGCATTGATAAGTACGCACGCGACTTATTTGTCCAAGTTATATCTCCTTGCATGCCTAGATAATTGTCTTATACCAAGAGATCAGCTCCTCTCAGACCGGCAGTGCTCATAAGATTCCTTATATATATTAGGAGGTATATAAAGTCTGCACGACATGACCAGTCGTTGTGGACTTCTCCGGGTTTCGCCAATGAGCCGCAAACTACAATCCATCTCTGCAACATGCCTAAGGTTAGGTGTCTATTAGATATTCGCAATCCTTTACAGACCGGTTTTCGTGGGCTCTTCGTCTTTTATTATGGCGTAGACCGATAGCCATGCTCACTGCGGTTACCCAGTCAGCTTGTCTTATTCAAAGCGGGAAATACTATAGACGAAACTTTGGGTACCTTTCCACCGGCCTGTTGAGCGTTTGGCGGTAATTTAAGACCGGGAAGATTTAACGGTGGCGGTGTCACACCTTCGATTCCACACGTAATCTCAATACTCCTCAACAATCCGCCAACGGCCCTCTGCTCCGGAGTAAATACGGCTAGGTTGGCAAACGTCAAACAGTTGGGCTCATTGAATAAGCGTGCCTGGCACCCATCATCCATATTCGCGATGAAGGTCCCACATTGTGCTACCCCGGGTACGTTATAACATTTCGGAGTTGAGTGTTGTAATCCAGGTTTGGCCAGCTGGATGTTCGTCATTACTGTACCGCGACAGTCTTTCGGTCCAGGTGGTCCAGAGAATAGCAATGCGGATATTGGAACTACTGGCTCAGTTGGCTGTGCTTGACTACCGGTTGTGGTGCCGTTAGGTGGATTCACATCTACTTGTGGAATACCTGAGATTTGCGGTACATTGGAGACTTGCGGGATACTTGATTCGACGACATGTTCTACTATTGCCTTCTCGGGTAGGTAGTCTGTCTCGCTCGTTATCGTTGCCCCGTCCATTACGAGAGGGCGAATCGGTTCCTCGACTCGTATCCTTTGACTTAATGCAGATGTTGCCAGCCATAACAGCCCGAGGTTAAGGAACGTTATCGTGAACCCTCGTATTTCCATCATGATTTTTTCTGCTCGCCACGTTAATTGAGGAGCAGAAGAAATTCATGAAGATCTATTCATATCGTGGCAGTCTTCAGCTTGAGACGTCGCCAAGATGTGATGCGAGTAAGTGTGGACGTGCACCCTCTTGGCGTTTCACGCTTCATCGATCTACTTCTTAGGAGAACAAGGGGATTTTGATGCATTGGATGATACGAATTCAAGATTGAAATTTCTATATAAATATGACGCCGTCTATTAACAAGATTTTATATGCTGAAAACAGATTCAATGAGAGTTTCTATCCAGCTGGCTCATCAACAAATTATTTATACGTATTTGGCAGGCCTCTCCTTTTGTTTCCATTCTAGCCAGCTAGTTCAATACTATAAGTCCAACTAGCTATCGACCGTATAATCAACAACCACAAACAACCTGGCACGTTATTTAGGCACCGCGACGGAGAGCTCGTAGGTAGCACCCGGCTGGATATTGGTGAAGCGCGCTTCCGGAAGGACTCGGCCCTCGTGTTTTACCACTACATCCTTTACGTCTGCTGAACGACGGATGTCAATAACGAATATGGCGCCCCGGAATAGGCGTGTCACTTTGATAGCATCCCAGAAAGACGGCAACTGCGGCTGGATACGCAAACCCTTCGCGTCTCCACGTAGACCACATAGCCCCTCGATAAAGCTTCGGTATACCCATGATACTGTCCCCGTGTTGAAGAGCTGACTAGACCGTCCCGCGGTGCGGGGATATTGCTGGTATGCGCCTCGATAATAGTTAGGGATATACACGGGCAGCTGACCCCTCTGTATATAGTCCTCTTCTGAAGGTCCAGGGATCATCTTCCTTAGAGCATCGTATGCTCGGTCGCTCTCCTTAATTGAATACAGGCTGTGGACGTAGAAGACGGCAGCATGGTTATAGACCGATCCGTTCTCAGCCGAACCGGGATATTTTTGCGTCACACGCCCTACATCTTCTCGCATGCCGCTATATGGAGGAGCGAACATCACAACACCGTAGGGCGTACCCATCTGCGAGTCTACTTGGGGCAACATCCGCGTGATCTGCTCGTTGCTAGCCGCTCCGCTCAAGATCGACCACGTCTGCGGATTCAGCCAAATACGACCCTCGTTATCCGTCTTGACGCCGAAGATCACATTCTCGTCCGTGATCCCTCGCGCGAACCAGTCTCCATCCCACAGATGTGCGTTAGCCGCATCGTTGACCTCCTTGGCTCCTGCACGGTAGTGTATTGCTAGATCGGCTTTGCCTTCGTGCTCACAAACGTCCGCCCACAACTTCAACGCAAATGCGGTAGCAACCGTCTGCCATCCGGATACACCCTTACCTTTGTAACCCACCATGTTCAACGGGTCGCACCAATCACCTTGCGCAATGTAGCTCAGTCCACGCGCGTCTCGGGCCGAGAGCAGCCAATCCATAGCTCGACTAAAGCGCTCAAATACGGTATACGTATCGCCGTGCATTCCTTTTACTTGCTCCTTCAGAAGATCATAATCACCTGTCTCGGCAAGGTATGCCTCCAAGGTGACCGGCAACCAGATACAGTGGTCAGTGTGTGGGATCTGGTTAATATACTTGAGCTCAGCGCCCTCCGCCAACAAGATGCCGTCGGGCATAGCGCCATTCTTCTCCTGCTGTGCTACGGCAATCAAGAAAGCTCGACGTGCGACCTCAGGCTTGATATATGACATGCCCATATTGTCCTGCAGGTAATTACGCGTCTGCGGATCTGTGGTCAACCGGTTCACGTCGCCGTGATAATAGCACTGCCGCGGTAGCCAATTGTTGACAAAGTTGTCTACGTGCTTATCAGGGGTCTCGATCTGTAAGCACCCTTTTCCTTTGTTGATATACTCCGCATATTCCCGGGCTGTCTGCGCGAAACCTTCCTTGCCGAGGTACTTATCCCGTACCGAACGGATTTCGGCGTCGTCGTACGCGGGTCCGAAGAGGAATCGGTACTCACGCTGTTCGTTTGTCTTAAGCTCCTCACGGTACTGTACCACGGCCACAGGCGTCTCGTAGCGAGCATCGCTACGGCTGAGCTCTGGTTGTTCTAGCGATGAAGGTGCATGGAGGCCACCTTCACCCTCGAAGGCTTGTTGCATTGCCTCCCATGATACTGGAGAGGTTTCGCACAGAAAATATGACTTGTCCTTCAGATACTTGTTCTTGAAGTAGTCTGTTGCCTTCTGGTATGGCGTGATGCTGTTGCTTACCACGCCGCCAAGATCCGGTCGCCATTCAGCTTCTTGGTTCATCCACGACATGTACCCAAATGGGAAATAGGGATATACGCTAATCCTGCGTGGTCGTGAAGACAGGTTGGTCACTTTAACCGACCATAGCTCTACCACGTCATGCGTTGGAATGACTAAAGTCATTTCAACGCGGATACCAAGGTGTTCAACGGTCCAGGAGATATCACTCTTGCCGACGGAAAACACGAACCGGTTGAGCGGAGCCCGCACCGGCTCATAGGGTGCTGAAAACAGCTGACCAGTCTCCTCGTCCTTGATGTAGACAAAACGGCCCGGGTGGTGTGCGTAGTAGTTCTGCTCAGGTTGCATGAAGGTCTTGGCTTCGAGATTAGGCGCGTGCGCGTACTTGGAAGGCTCAGGCTGCATGAACTGTGCTGTCGCATACCCACGACAGGTGATCTGGATCATCATCTTCTGATTCCACAAGAAAGCGCCAGATTTCGGCAGAGCCGTCGGGCTCGCCAGCTCGTAGCGGTCGCCGTCCTCTGTAGAGCGTAACATCGTGTTCTTTCACTTTCAGCCGCAAGTGTTATTCTCCGGATGTCTTCAATTAGGTCTCCCGCCACGTCAGGTCATTTAGGAATCCGGGGTTATGGTTTATAAAGGGGACAAGACTACCAGACCGTGGACCATGGACGCCGCTACGCCGGTACACGGGGCTTGGCGTATGACCATCTTGCATGGAGCTCACTCGGGAGAATATACGGGTAAAATAAATACGCCGCTACGACGTGGGCGACGAACCAATACCTTGCTTGGTATAGCAATCAAGTGATCCACAAGAATCCTCTAAATCGGATTGAGCTTTCAAGAGCATCGTTCGATTGCCGCAGATCTATTTGTGCTCGTTCAATATTCTCGCAAATTTCGCGAGGTAATGCCGGCGGCATATTTCCTTGATGCACCACTAGGTTGTACCATATATGCGAACTCCAAACCACTGCTCACACAACGTAGCGATTCGTGGGGTTCTACGATATACTTACTAAGAGCGGAGCTAGGATCGGAGGACCAAGTAGGCAAGCTCGCGGCGTCGTGGGGGAATCGCTCCGCTACGGGAGACCAAGCCCGACGAGCCAGCTGCTTAAGCCAAATATAGACTGGTAAGTTCATGGCATGGTAAGTTAATCCCAACGAAGGATGATTTATTACTTATTTCCCCATCGATTCTACTAAGTTATAGAAACGACTAAAAAACACAGCATTAAGTATGATTGGCCTGACAGGCTAAATAATGAAAAAGTAGTCATAGGAGTCATACCGATTACGTACCAATCTAACTCAACATTTTCTCTTACTCCTTTTAGAAGCGCGTTTAAGCGAATAGTTAATAACGCCGAGAAACTATTGTCCGGAAACTCAGAGTGATAGTTCCCTTTTCTAAATGCTACATTGCTATAGAGGTCATTCTACTAGTAAATTAGTCGGACCTTGAAGCCATATAAACCACGCTGATCTAAAAAGTCAATGTGACTTTAATAGGGAAAAATTCAAGTTTAGGTTTCTTTTCTCGGCTTCTTATAAGTCCCATTTCCATGTCAGTTTAATGATTAACCAGTCAACACCCAAGGGCGCAAAAGTTAAGTTTTTGTTAGTTCCAATTCACACTCCTGCGAAAAAAATATATATACGCGGTGTGTCGACTTCTATCTATTCGTAGATCACTCCATTGAAAATACGAAGCTCTACGTTGACTATTGTCATTGTATTCATATGTATACTATGAGCTATTGACAGTTAGTCGACTGAGGATCTACCCCACAAGCTACTTGGTCAAGCCCCTATATCTTTAGGTATTATCTGGAAGTCTATCTAAAAGCCACTAAGACGCCTGAAGGCATACTAGAATGTCTCAGCTCCTCTACCTTACCCAAAGCATATTCATTATATCGCCGATGGAAGTCTTGCACTTTCGGAATATCAGGGCCTGTGCGCTGAAGATATCCGTCAGCTAGTTGCGGGTGTAGATAAAACGATGAGTGTCTTAGAGAGGCTATAGAAGGTGGATATGAATGCTTATTGGAGTGATATACAGTAAAACTAAGTTGCTTCTATTAGATCACATCTTAATAAAATCACAACAGTATTTTTTAGCTATTAAAGTACCTAGTCACATAAGTGAAAAAGACGCTGTATTGTGTATAGCATTATGTATTATCGTAGGCTATCCCCCCGGTAGGTGTTTATACCTCCTCTAAAGCTATTACAGTAATCGTAGCTCTCCTTCCTTAGCAGATAGGTCCATAGTTGCAGTAGCAACATTTAGAGCTGCTAGCTTAGCTTCGCCATTATTGTCAAACAACATGATTAATTGGCTAAGGCGCCGGTCTGTCCTCATTCTCTGTAGGGAGATTGCGGTGATGGTCGGGACTTGGTATTTATGCTATTAGCACGGATGGAGTGACCATATCCTATGAAATCGACAGTTGAAGAATGCTATAAGGCTGATAGGCGCTAAAAAGCAAAGTTGGGGCGTTTTACGGGGTCATAGCGATTATCATGTAATTCTTCCGATTCGAACAAGAGCCGCGACTCGAACAATGCCGCTAAGCGCGCATAGAAGACCGTACAATAGGTAGCCATTAAGGGGTACTTGCGGAAAAGCAGCTTCGTGAACTTGGCTTGTGATGTAAGCGGCGCGATTGACCAGGATTGGACGCGTAAGCAATACGTATCGGGGTACGAAAGCGATGCTTGGCTGAGTTGATTCGGTCCCGATCTATAGAAATATCCGGGGTAAAACAAAGTAGTCTATTGAAGCAGCGAATACGATCGATATCGACGGCCTAAGGTGTTGCGCAAGAAAGGGGCTATCTTTTGATTAAACTTAACTAACTTAAGCTTAGGGAAAACGAGAGTAGTTGACTGGTAGCATCTTTCCATAGCATCAACGGTCGTGTTGTAGAGTGTAGAGTGTGGTTAACCGGGGTGACCTTCATCAGTATCAGCCGCTTCCAGAGTCGATGCATATTTGGTCAATGGCGAGCTAAGTGTACCGAAATAAGTACCCGTAAAGTTGCGTATCCAAAACTCGCCTTCCACGAGGGTTTTATTTTCTAGGTCATATCTTGGAATGCTCAAAGCTATGCCGAATTCTGGCTATTGATCAGAGTCCAACTTGAGAACATTAGGCCTTCTCCTGTCTACATATACCCAGAAGTCACCGGCATCAACCGGACCGCTAGCCTATCGTCCCTCTTGTCTCGATATAGGATATGGCGAATATTATTGTTGCCATACATATGAGAATGCCGGTATGTAATGCGTACTAAGTTGACGTGAGGTACGGGAGGACCATCGATGTATGCACCCGCACGAAGTAATAGTCGCAACTAAAGAACGTAGAAGAGAGGAAGATCAGGTAAAAGAGCAAATCCAAGAACGACGTAACGGCATATCGTCATTCAGTCTGAAGGCGGAACTAGGAGTAATAGGCATAGTTATAGCTAAGACATATACCTAGCCAAAAAGCCTATAATCGAGAGCAAGAATACCTATATCAGAGCCACGTTGCGACGGAGGTGTATATGCGAACTCGCCAGTAAACCAGAACGCCCAAAGAGGCGAATGAGGCCTATGTATGAAAGCCAGGGGAAAGAAGATCTAGCCGCCCGAAGTGCCGCCTACGGATAGACTAGGGGATACAATGACCTATGCACCCCTAAGGTACCAATGACAGTCTTGATGAACTCGCTAGAAAATAAAGCAATTCGAGCGTGCGGAGGCAAATGTGTGCAGTACGGAGAGCTCAAAGCAATCATCTGTTCCAAGCCGTCCCATCCACATAATATCCGAAGGGGCGCATTGGCCCTAGCTATGTCCCTCCTGTCCCAAGCCTTAGTTTAGATTCGTCGATCTGTAATTGCGGCATACCGGCATAAAATAGATGTAAGGGCGTTCGTGGAGGTATGACGGCTGAGGAAATTCGACCGTAATATGAGTAATAAGAGGTGCTAGACCTAGAGTCAAGATCGAATACCATTCAGTGACAGAAATATTTCCACTCTGGTGTGTTAGAGGATAAATCTTATCAGTAGGGAGCATATATCGATCTATCGTGAAAGCGGGCAAGAGAAAACATGCTTAATGGTTGATGAGAGATAGCATCTTTCTGGATCTATATATTTTAAGGGGGGCCGTGGTTATGTATCCTTATTGTATTCAGCTGTTATACTAGGTTTAATCTACACCCACCGAAGCCGAGAGGATCCCGTTATTTCCCTATTCAGACGATATGAAGCGATGCTCGACCTCTTTCGGTGGAACGTGCGTAGCGTTCTGTAGAACAACCAAAATCCAGGTAAGGCTGAATAGGTAAATATTAGCTTACGGGACCGAATTTATAACTATTGTAAAGGTGTGAAAGTACCTTAGATATACCTTTAAACATCAGTAGTCCAAGACACTGTATAATCTTTCGGATTTAAGACCGGTAAGTAGTCCCGTAATGCAAGTAATATAAGTAAATAGTTCTTAGAATAAACCGAGAGCATCCAGTTTCCTCGTGAAAGGGCATTTCTGCGCTTTCGAGTCCAAACGCGCGCCAGCCTGGAGAAGCATCCGTACGCCGGCTTCGAAGTCCCCACGGATTGCCATGTGCAGCGGCGTCCATCCGGAGTCGTCGTACGCATCGACATCAGGGCGATCTACCGCACGGTCACTCCGCGGTTCGAGAAACATACGTAGCATACCTTCGCGTCGGTACAGCGCAGCCCAGTGTAGTACCGATCTCGCGTCCCGGTCGACGGGGGCGATATGGGCGCCGCGTGCGAGTAGTAATTGCGCCATACCTTCATGACCGCCTATGACGGCGTGCATAAGCGGAGTACGTCCATCACTGTCTTTCTCGTTAAAGTCTTCTCCTTGTTCTATTAGTATGTCGACCATTCTCTCGTGTCCACACTGAACCGCGATATGCAAAGCGCCGAGCCATCCGTCGTCGTCATCCCCGCGTACCGACTCTAGGGACTCTTTAAGACGTGCTGAGCGTCGGTATCTTAGCGGCCTTCGTATATCATTAGGTGGGCGGGGTTCTTGAGGTTCATCTTCGTCATCGTGGAGGGGACGAGAGATTCTCGTATTGTCGACTATATCGGTTTCTATTATTCCGTCGGGGGTTATGTCTAGCTCCCGCAGAAACTGTGACGGCAGAGGAAGGTTAGTATCGGGTGAAAGTCCCGTAACCGTGCTCGATAAGAAGCCATCTATGACATTGTAATCCCAGAGGTTGGGATCGATATGAGTAGCATTGCTCGAACTACCCCCGGCCTGGAGTGAAGGGCTAATAGTTGATATGAGACCAGGTAAAGTGATGGAATCGCTTTGTGGAACCACATTTACATTCACGGGGTGAGGTAACGATGGCTGCGGCTGATTTTGGTACTGGGGTCCAGTTATAGAAGCTCCGAAACTCGGGTAAGCTTCAGAATGGGCGTGACCATCATTTTCATCGACAGTAACATGGCTTTTTCTCTCTCTCTTTTCTATGAAACACAAACGTTGGCAGGTCGAAGAGGTAAAGACAAGAAAGATAATTTCTAGTTTAACTTACGGCGAAACCTGCGTTGCGCTATTCGATTTTGAAGCCTACGACGTTCGGCGGCGTCACCGGGAAATTGTATGTTAATGTCCATGAAGAAACGATACTGCAAACCGGAATGTAGAAGTTAGTTGCGAAATCAAGTGGGGGATGATACACGAGATACATGAGATGCATGACTTTAGGTAGACAGGGATCCCTAGGTTGGTTTTAGTTAAGCCAGATGTGTAACAGCGGGCTGCAGAATCCATGTTACCTCTAACACTAGCTGCATACACTACGCGTACATCTTATGGATGTACCTGCAGCCGAATATATTGATAGAAAAGAAGTAGCATCAAATTTGAATCGTAAGAAATATTACGTACCTAGCTAACCTAGGTACCTAAGGTAGGTAGCTATGCTATTCGTATCACTTAAAGCAACCAGGAAAAGGAGCACATATACAGACTTGACACAACCATATCTACAACTTCACAAAAAGGAAGGGAAAAAAATAACTTCTGTAATAAAACAAGTGGGATCAACTCTTAATAGAAAATGGGACACCGTGTCCTCATATTCTCATTCGCAAGTTCAGAAATATGCCATTCTAGTACACGTTCAGACTCATTACTGCCCCCCACCCCTTATGTGCCAGAACTTCCAACTCCCCAACTTACTACCTTACAACACGAACATACCAATGCCTGAGACTAGGGCAGTGAGGACGTAGGCGGCAAAGAAGGCCTTGCCATAGTTGAAGAACGAAGGCGCCATCATGTTACCCACAGCAGCACCTTCGGATGAACTGCTCGCAGCTGCGGTACCCTGCTGTCCCGTCGGGCTAACCACGGAGCCTTCACCATTCGTACCAGCTGCCGAGATCAAAGCCTGGCAGCCAGATGAGGTCTGGGGGCTTTGTGTCTTCCCTAATCCGTTGAAGTCGCAGGCACTTGCCTGGTTGTCGCTGTTTATGTATAGCTGGTTGGCCACCCAAGCGAGTTGCTGCTTGGGAGAGCATCCACCAAGAGCACCGTAAGTACCAGTCGTAGCGTTGTGGGCGATTCCTTTGCAGTAGTCCTGGTTCTCACCACAGATGTAGTCGAATACACTTGCATATGAATCCTCGTCATCAGAATCGATGTTGCATTGTAGGCTAGCAACCTCACACTCGCAAAGTTGAGGATTAACCGCAGGGGGAAGAGGTGATGCTGCTGCTGCCCATGTCGTACCACCAACACGAGGGCAGGCGGGGGCAGTGTTAGACGGCTTGTATGCGCTTGACTGTGTGAGGGACGGTGTGACCTTGGCCAGTTGAGACGAAAGCGAGGTGTATTCCGGGTACGGGCTAACGCTATCGCCATCAATAGAGACCAAACCATAATGGTTATCCGCTTCGAAATACTCATAGACGATACCTCCTGAGAAGACGGAAGTCATGTTGCCATAGAGAACAGCAACCTCGGTAAAAGGCCTGTGGCCCTTCTCGACACCGTCGATACAGCCGTATTCCGCAAAGAAAGCAGGGACAGGGTAGTCCTTGAAGAAATCGACACGAGTACCATACGACGAACTCTGGTAGTTGCTGTTTCCGCACCACGAGTAAACGTTGTAGCCCCAGAAATCAATTGATGTAGAAACGCCATCTTCAGGCTCACAGGCAAAATAATGAGCCAGCTCATCTCTGCTAGGAACATCGGCAGTTGCGTAGCCTACACCCAAAGAATCACGGTAGTTCATCTGCTTGATGTAGGCTTTCGTGTCTCGGACGGCAGCCTTGACGAAAGCAGCAGACGATGTCTGGTTCTGCTTCTCTACGACTTCGTTGCCAGCAAAGAAGCCGATCACATTCTTGTATTTACTTAGAGAATCGACGACAGCAGTGTATCGCTGGTAAAGACCGACATTCCATTCGGGATTGTTACTGTCGATGGAAGTACCAGGCTCACCAAGATCGGCAATGACATAAATGCCATTGGAGGCCAGCTGCTCCATGCAATCATCGTGATCTTGGGCAGGATCGATAGCATAGACTCGGATCACATTGGTAAAGATCTTCTTCATGACAGGAATGTCGCGAGAACATTTCGAAGCGTCGGCCAACGGATCAGTATACCCGGTATTGGCAGCATTGTTAGCCGTACCATTAGGATTGTAATCCTCCTGATAAGCAACGCCCTTGAGCAGGCTAGTCACGGACAATTAGCTTTGGGGTTCTGGGATTCGCCAAGACAACAGGTGATAAGATAGTTTGAGGTTAATAAACTTACAATTGAGTGCCGTTGTTAGAGTAGAAGAAGTGCTGGCCTACAGCCTTGATGGGTGCGATGTCATTGTAGCTCTGAGCTAATGCGCTGCCAGACAGGGCGCCAAGTCCCAAGGCGAGATATGAGACTGCCGAGGACGTCCACATCGTGGCGATCGGTGTTCTGCGATCCTAAGCGAAAGATTCCAAGAACGACCAACCAATAAGAAATAAATCAGAATTTAGCAATTTGAAGTTAGGAACTTTGCACGTCGCCACCGATATAAACGGAAAATAAATAACGAAGGTGTATCGGTGATAATAACGAAAGTGTATTATTGATGATTTCGCGATGATAAAAAAAAAAGGCCAAGAAAATGGAATGCGGGAGGTTTTAATTGAGAATGAGAAGAAAGTAGAAAAGCGGCGAACGTGCAGGCCAAATGAACCAAATGAACCAAAGAAACGAGGTGGATCGTCAGACTAAATCAAGATCCTTTAGTCTGAACCAATGAATTTCGTTTCAAAATTTGGAGAACAAAACCTCTTTTTACTTACGTTGGTGTGAGAGAAGAGGCGTAAGACTAGGAACAGGAACAGGAAATTTGGCCGGAATCAGTGAATCAGTGAATCGGTGCAAAGAATGTGTTAACGGGCAAGGTACGAATTTACTTTAGGTACCTAACATATGTAGAGTCCAATGATTGGTTAGTTAAAAGAGAACACGAAGAAGGAGGCTCTAACAGTGTAATCCGTTCCAATAATCCGTCCAATAATGGAACTTCAATGCTGCAGCCTAACTGGATTGCGGTTGCCATCGACTGCTTCAATTTCCTGTATCAGAAGGAAGCTGATGTGGCAGATGGTGGCTATGCAAACGTATGCGAGGCAACTAAAATTGTAGTGACTCTCGGTGAGGGGCTAGAAACGGTTAAGGATGGGGTGTGTATCTACGAAAGAACCCCTCCATCCTAATCCACAGTTACACAGGTGACGTTTACATACCCCGATCTAATTGGCTTGGCAATTCCGAGCTATCCGTCACTACGGAGTGACTTATGCCAATCAATCGAACGCAAACGCGCTACGAAAAAGCTTAGCAAAACTTGGCAGGCTGAAATTCCACACTTAACCCGACTTACGTATTACATCTATTTAAATGCTGGGAACCATCCGTAGATCAACAACCTACTCCAGATCCACAATGTTACGAAATAGAGATCACTTGAAAAATATATATAATGATAGAAACTTGACGTGTGTTTCTTCGACAAGCTTACGGAACCGTACTATTCCCAATGATTACTAAAGCGAAATACGCAATTTATTCACCAATCAAAATAAATTATCCCTGAACATGAGACGGATCGAAGTGCAGGAGTGGCATATATCGCAGCGATCAGTACCCTAGTTGACAACTCACCGCAATATTAAATCATCAAAACACAACACGAGATCCATTATTGCGGTATCCTTACTAGCTTTTCGTATAGGCTAACTTTTGTATCCAGCAATTATGTGTCTGCAATATGAAACTTCAATTCTAGCCCCAACGCCTCTAGATTATTTAAAGGTCAAGTTCCCAAGATTGTTAACGAAGATTATCATCTACCTAGGTAGGTATACGCGGATCCATAAGCGGCAAAGCAGTGGCAGTGCCATGCTACTCCTAACAAACCACTTACCGTTCCACCACAAGTTAGCATTACGGCTGTCGGTTGACGACAACCGAACTTGAAACAATGTTATAAGTAAAATTGTTCAAGAACATACATAAAGCCGAGGCCTTGGTTAAATAGGGGGAATATCAGATTCTTAGGCGTAGAGACGTCTGTACCCCCAGACCCAGAATATGGAGATTTGTCAAATGAGATGGTATTTCCGTGGTCTTATGTAATTATCACCCCCCTTATGAACCAGCCAATAGCCGTGTAATTCGAAAAAAGGTATTAGCGAATCAAAGAAGTCAACTAACTCTTGTAATGAACTACACCGGCTACTATACATATACCAAGCAGGGTTGCTTCGTATCGATCTATTGCTATCATTGATATATTTCGGGCTTGAAGTAACATGTCCTCTCCAAATCCAATCCAAAGAAACGAACAAGTGAAAGAAAAACAGGCCAAGCTCGGTGTCTAGTCCCCGCGTCGATCTCCGATTACTCTTGTCTGCGGGTGAGCTATTCGGGACCGAATCCTATCTAATTCTTGAATAGCACTGGTACAGATTCACATATGGGAAGGTCTTAAAAATATGACGCGTGCCCAGCAGAGGCAATCACACAGTAGCGAGACTGTTCAATGGACAATTATTACGACGAAATCCCACAGAGGACTGAATACTGCTCGAGACGCTAGTTAATCCCTGAGAAGGTTGATATTGTTATCCACCCCATATGGTGATGAGTGACCCCTTTTCAAAGATATCCTGAGATAACTGAATACGTCGGCTATCACTCGTTATTTCATGGAGCATACTCACAGACCAAACCTTCATTCGGTTCGACAAGCCTTTCACATAGGCACAAACAAGTGTTTAATCGAATTGATTTATTGGTTTAGTTGAGCGCAGTATGCGTTTGCTCCTCCCCTAAAGTGTACCGAGCCTCGAGGTAGTATCAACAACGTGATCTACATATTCGACCTAATCACAACTCTCAAGTCTGAGTTGTGCCAGGAATCTCCTTGACCCAATCCACCCGTCGATGCGAGAACAATTCTACGATCGGCTTGGCGTCGTTGTTCAAGTAATTCGGGTCGTCTATGACACCAGCTTTGAGGATTGGGTTAAAGTCGGAGATTTTCCCGATGCGCCACAGAGTTGATCCGCAGTCACCGCAGAAGTGCGACGTTAGCCCCTGGCCTGAGTCGGTAGGCGTGTAGTAAGTCTTGGGTGTCCCTGACAGAACCTTGAAGCCGGCGGCGGGCACGATGACGTTGATGCTAAAAGCTGAGCCTGAGATTTTGTGGCAGTCGAGGCAGTGACAGAGCATCTAAGTATGTGTTAGAGACTTCAATGTTGACAGCGAATGAAATAAGGTAATTCAAGAATCCAACCTTGTTTATAGGCTCGCCTTCAATCGAGATGCGGATCTTGCCGCAAAGACAGCCACCTTCTTTAGCCATAGTATACGTTCAGGGGTGACCTGGTAAGTAGAATATAATGAATATATGAAACTTTTCGATGATGTTATAGAGGGATGGTTAATCAGAATGTAGTAGGTGCCATCAAGGTATTCCGACTCGATTTATATATAAATTTCCCTTGTCTAGCAAATGATACATCTTGCTCTTTCTTTTTTCTATTTCGTGTCATTTACAATTCCGCGGGCATTCAGTCCCTGGTCGATTACGGCAGCTTAACCTAGATGTTTGCATGCAGTAGGGCGCCAGCGTTGACAAATCAGTCTTAAAACCAGGATGTCGAATTACTGATTGTGCCTAGCGTTTCCGATACCCCATACATCGCTCATACTCATACCGCAATAGATGCGAAGAGAGGGTGTGTTTCAAATAGCCGAAAATATCCAATAAAGCATCTACAGGTATTTGGTAATTTTGATGCGGCTTACTGTATATCGCTATGTGATTCCAAATGGGTCTTGGAAGTCAATGCGTACCTACCTAGTGACGACTAATGACAATAGGGCGCGAAATTCTCGGAGTAGGAATCGTCTCGGGGATTCTCCACCTGAGGAGACGGGAGAATGAAACTATAGCCCTCTATCGGGATCTGACCAAGTGGCGTCATCACGCTTAGCCAAGTGATTATCTACTCGAGTATTTTATTATATATTAGCTATTATATATTATTATATAAGTTTCAACACAATCATTTAAAAATAACCCAGCATACCCCCATTATCCCCGGAGCCATAGATTGTTGGATATATATTGCGAAGGTTTAACGAAGAGCATGCGGGGTTATGTAGACGCCTAGTCCCTATTCTTCTCTCACGAGTCTTAGATGTGAGTCTATAAAATAGCGAGCGAAGGACTAATACGTCTAAAATATTCCACTCGGGATACACGATGCTTTACGGCAGTGGAGCATGCTAGACACCTAGACCACCGGGGCATTTAGGACAAATAGCTTCTAGTTATATTAGTGTTCTAATATTATAGATTAACAGTCCCTCGTACTTCAACAAAATTACATTCTTCTCGCTTGAGACCTCTCAGGGCGCTCTTATTTAATATTTTATAGTGGAATAGACTGGGCTAATACGCAAAAGAAATAGGTAAAGCTTCACGTATGGTAAACCCAATAACACGTTTCCTAGATATAATTATAAGTTTTACGAAACGGAACATAGGTTACAAATGATGATTTATGGCTGCTTAGCACATTGTTATCGTAAGTATGCCTGTTGGTATGATTTACTATGAGCACACGGATTTTATTATAATGTTAGCTATTTGACCAACCCACTGGGATTAGAGCCGAGGCATATATATTTGCTTGAATATACATTCTTCCAGTATTTCTTTTATATACCTAATGTGACTGTCACATTGTGATACGTAACACATGTAGGTGTATGTATCGCTTGATAGTATATAATATCATGGTATATACCTGCTACAAATTGAAAGACTGCTGTGAAATACCTATAGATTCTATATAATGTATATGACTACCCGATAACCTCAACACAACCGAGTGCTTTTCTCTCTAAAGCTATTAGATAAAATGAAAAGAAGGCTATGAGTGCATCGAAGATCAATCCTTCTAGTTCCTATGTCTCAGTATAACGCTCAGGTTACGACCGCTTAAATCTACCTAACTTGAAAGGGAGTATAGCCATTTAAACTACTAAATTTGCATCTCACATTTAGCATCATTCAGTGGACAATGTTAACCATTGAGTATATAACCGTCATAGGATGTTCAAGTCTCTGCATCTCGATTTTCGGAATTGGAGTTACACTACTCGTGATCTATCTAGGCCCCTACCTACCCGTCTTAGAATATTAACCATCCTTGAGAATTTACCCCTAAACCCGAGCATGATATACAGCAACCGAAGGTCCGAACAATATCAGCTAGCTAGGATACTTCCTCCTACAATCACGAACCTGAAAATCGCCGGTAGATTTGGCGTATTGCTCCCAGGCCTAACCAGAGATCTCCAAGGTCTCCTCTGCCAAGCCCAGGCGAATCTATACTGTTACCATTACCTACTGAGGACGACAACTACAATTTACAGTTTAGGGGAACGAGGGAGTACAAAACTCAAACAGATGAAGGTCTCAAGGAGCATTCTTTTTATGGACTATCTTTTAAATTAGCTAAGTGGGTGCTATAATACATGAACCCATCTTACATTTTAGTTACGACGACTTGAAGCTCTCATGCTTTGTGTTCCGCGATGATGGATGTGGAATCCTGACTTGGCGCACCGGTTCGTTATTTTGGTAGGATCATCCCTTTTCCACTTATTCACAATGCTACATAAAACCCTTCCACCCTATCGCCCCCCAAATATCAGGTTCTCAACTACACATTTACATATCTAGATTCACATATAAGATATATTATCGTCTAATCATCCTTTAATATAGTATCCGCAATAGAGTTGCTCCCGTTGGAGCTATTGGCGATGATATTAGTTACAGTAAAACTTTCCGCTGGAGTTTCGGATCTGCTCTGCTGCCTGAGTCTGCAAACGATGGCACGACGTAGGAACTTCGAAGCTATACCGGAATGTGTTTTTAAATAGTAGAAACATGGCTCGCTTTAGGGAAACCTTCAATCTACATAAAGCCCCTCAAGTCCACTCTTTAACAATGCAGGTTACTAAACTACCTAAGGACGCAATCTACCGCATAGATGAGGACCTGCTATTGTTCGCAGATGTTTTAGCAAAACTAGACAATCTGTCGACTTTCTCGTTCTGCACTCCCCCACCGGTGCTATTTGATATCCACCGCATCTGGAAACCTCTTTCCAGCTTGATCGATGCACTCCCTCACAGCTGTGTCAACTTAGAAGTCGATTTTATAGCATACCACCGGTATTTTCCAAAGAAAAAGAGTTCCGATCTCGTGCATATGTGCGACAAATTGCGCTGCTTACTGCCTCGCATGCGTCACGTTCATCTCAAACTCCCCGTCATATGCCCTGAGGTACTGAGCAATCCTTCGACAAACTCAGATGACTCGCCAACGCCTATTAAACTACCAAACTTACAAACGCTTTTCATTCACTGTAAATATTCCTCACGCATGATCAGAACGTGTGAGCCGGTAACAGCCACGTCGTGGGTGCCGATGACCTCCATTCTACAGAAACTTGCCGATAGCCCCGATATCTGCCCGCCGTCTGCCCGCCTGTTCGCCCTTGGCGGTACAAGATACACTCAGGATAGTAGTCTACGTAACACGTTTATACTCGCAGAACTTCGCTCCCGTACCAGCCGAGCTTTCCCTCTTATTATACTAAACTCCGGCGGGTGGCATATGCGTCTAGGTGATGGGAAAGGGGTTGTCTCTCCTTCAGGAGAACACATCACTAAAGTAGTTGAGAAGGTTGCCTGGAAGACGCTTATAGGTGGTGCTAGGTTACCCTCTGCCATTGCGGAGAATGAAGATGAACCTACCCAAGGGTTATTCCCCCCGATCTACGAGGAAAGGTCTTGGAGGGCTATGCATCCAGGAAAGACGTGCCATACCTGGGAGGTTGAATCCTTAACAGGAACTATAATGCTAGACGCAGAGGTCAGACAGGATCCTACAACTTATCTGGGTTTAAATCATATAATAGTTGAAAAGACTATAGAAACGGCTTAGCTTACTGAACGCAATAAAAAATTATTTTTTTTCATCATGACGACAGTTATATAGCATATAAGAACCTACCTGCTATCAGAACATAAATTAAATTCATAGTTACAGGGAGAATTTACGAAAACATTACTTTAGGTACCTTATAATTCTCGAGTCAATCATAGTGTCCATATAGTTCGCACAACGTTAAAGTAAACCTTGACCGTTAGTTAGTATATTGGCTTATCCCTGAATTAAATCACGATCTAGCTATGTACCTGTTAAGAACGCTTCAATTATAAGCCTAAGTATATAATTAGCATGTGTTCAATAGGTTAAGTCTTCTTAATTATTGATACGCTCGTACTGCGATAACGCCATGCCCAGTGACAGGAACCGCATACTAGGGTCTTGGCAGGCGTTTGCCTTCCTGCATATAGTTAACCAATAACGGTGACTTCTCGGGGATTTGTGCTGATAGCTATCCTGGGTAAACTCCGAATGTTCTCCGGCGCGTAGAGATAAAGACGTATGTTTTATCCACATGCAAGTTTAACATGCCAAAGCAGTGGAGTTGAAAACTTAGGTATAACATTACTAAGATCTCTGGACACTGGGGAGCTTATAATACCTACCTACCTAGTATGTATAAATTGGTATTAGCTATACTGATCCGTGTGCTAGTATTATTCTTAGTGAATGAATAGCTCCTTATATTTTCATCAAGACATTAAGCTTTAGCCTTTATGGACATTACATCCTATTATTAGGGTTAACTAAGTGATACATTGCGCAGGATTATACAAGATCATTATTGAGACACGAGAGACACCGGGCCACCACACAGATATGATAAGCGAAGTTAGTATTACACTATTCGTTAGAATTATGATCGTATTTAGGACTTTGAAACAGAATACTCAATAGATCGCGAATAGCTTCCGATTAAGCTTAACCAGGTTCCTCTAGTAAATATTATAACACGCCACAGAGTAAGTAGCATCTAAGCTAATTCTAGTATCAAACTCGCGTGATACTATTTTTGAGCAGAGTAAGTGAGACTCTTACCTACCTACGTAGTACGAGATGCGTCGTCAGGTTCTCTTCCGTAGTGGATCGTGAACTAGCTTGGATTATATACACCTTACATGTTTCTTGTTGGCGAACTTCAACTCCTCTCGGTTCTCATAGCCGTTATTTCCTTCTAGATCATTGTTAGTCAGATATCAAGAGGTTGTGAATAATTACATCTAATAAGATATTGTACGTTACACGCAAATCTACCTACCCACACGGCAAAAAGAGATAGGCCTATAATAACTCGGAATATTTAGTAGCATCTAAAACAAGTAGTATGCGGGGTGACCCGCGTTTATCAAAAGTGTGGTACACAAGCTTGACAGGGCAGACAAGCAATGCCTAGCTATTTTATATGCATGAAGATCGGTGTTCTATACGCTAGTATTATCAGCGACCACTCACATCGTAAGTGTTATCATCCGGGCGCTAGCGCTACGAGCTCCAATCTCGTCCAGCTACGATATATGTTCATATGATCCGGTATGCTTATCATCACATCCGAGATACGGACTCCGCTGTCGGTCTATATGCTAAAGATATCTACTTTTCATGTGTTTGCCTTACTACCTCTTACTTCGTCATGATGATGGATGATTATATTAATGAACGGGGACCCCGCGAGAAGTGATAGATAGAATAATGGAATCCTAAAGACATATTGGGGTCCCTTAACTGCATTATTGATCCCACTTGGTATCTGTGGCACTCAATACTCTGCTTGGTCATTATTCAAAATGGCACTATATGCTGCCCTTTGGCTGGCGTCTGGAGTTGTCCTATCCCTGCTTACCTTTCTTGCTTTGAAAAAATCCCAGAAGGATGTAGTTCTCAGGAGATTAGGTCTCGCAAGGCACAATGCATCCCACCCAAACACGCCGTTACTCGAGAAGCAGCCGCTCTCGAAGTCGCTCTCATCATCAACTTTAGATCTTTATTCGACCTTGCCCCCTTCTCAAAGAGGTCAACTTAGTACCATAGCGGAAAAGATGTCCCCTGATCAAAAGGAAGCGCTAGGAAATCTTTCGTTCGACATGGACACATTCGCGCACTCGCTACTGGGATTCGAAGAGGACTACCGGACTGCAGACAACTCGAAGTATTGCTTCAGCGGCTTCTCCGTACGTGAGCTCAAGGCACTGGGAGACTTTCCCGACTACTCAGTGCTCTCGGAGGTCCCTATGCCCCAACCATACTTAGAATTTGACATCGACCGTGCTAAACCGCGGCCATATCGGCCATTCAGATGGGCATATCATCAAACAATGTGTGAGTACTTACTTTTAATTGACATTATTACGCTTGAGAAATAGGGGCTAATAATTGATAATAGCCTTGACTAAACTTGAGACCGACTGGTGGATCGAGCTGGAATCGACGTACAAGACCCGGATTGCACAGCGCAAAGAGCTCTATGCGAAACATGGCAAGGCCGTGATAAACTGGCTCCCCGGCTCGGAGCTTGCATGCAAAGAGTTGATGGAGATGGTATTGCAATTCATATGCGCGCGGTATCCGCAGTACTTCGTGTTATCGCCGGACAAGTCACAGTTGGAGAACAAGATCCTAGGCACGGTGTCTATTATTAAGGAGAAGCATCCCTTACTTATCCTACTAGATAATGTTCCGGAAGACTTTAACATCATGCTGCGAGATCCGGAGACTGGCTACTACCACCTCCGCGCTGGTGCAACGTGTTCGTCCCTAGGGTGGAATTTGGGAACTAAGATGGGGCTTAAACTCCATGATATACACCAGCCAATCCCAGATTACAAGGAGAAGATGCAGTTTAGTATGGATCGGTTAGTAGTATATGTATTTTCTAGTTTTAGTCACAATGCTTACTCCGCCTTAGCTACTTCTCCAAGATGCCCGCCAGCAAGCCCATCCAGCGCGGATCCTGGGGGCTCGAGGTAGACCAGCCGCTCTACATGCCGCCTGGAGACCCGCACGAGGGCTACCGGGCTGCCCAAGACGCGAACGTATCGCGATCTAGTATCCACCTGCGCGTAGACTGGCAGACATTACGCCGGCTCCCGCTATCAGCCGGAGTTGTGTTCAACTTCAAAGCGCTGTTCACGCCCCTAGAAGAAATGCGGGACGAACCGTACGTGCCGAGCCTCATACTGAAGGTATTGAAGGATGGCAAGGAGAGTCTCATGAAGTACAAGAATACCTGGCACACCGAGCACGTGGTGATTCCTGCCCTAGAAGAATTCGAGAAAGAACAGATCGAAAAGGGTATTATCGAGAAGGACTGGGAGCCCAAGACTCTTGATGATAGCCCCTGGTTTCCTGGGTGGCGGGAGAAGTGGCATGCGCAACAGGGATTCTAAGGGGAAAAGGGGAATTGGTTTACTGACAACAACAAAAACACGGTATCAAAGTATTGTACACCACTTTATCGATCAATACCTAAGAGGTAGTCATCAAATGTTCGTGCGAGGGGAGAAGACAAAATCACATAAGTTAACTTTTTACTCTGTATTGATAAGCAAGCTTAACAGCGACATTCATGTTGAAGCTAGTCTCCCCAACCACCTCGCCAGTTATATATACAGTTAAATATACCTAATCCAAGTAGGTCTTAATACAGCGATTTACATTTACCGGTCCACCGCCAGCGAGGTAGTGTTGATACACCGAGAAGTTGAGTTCGTATATCACCATAATCCGTGAATCATACGTTATCCGAGGTATGGATAGACTGGACCTTATCAGGACACCAAGCAACTTTTATCATTTTTTTAATGGTCGAGGCTTCACGCCGTTTCCTTTTTTTTCTTTATGTCATGTAGTACTTCGGCCCTTCGCCACCTTGGGGCACGGCCCAGTTAATGTCCTGGTGAGGCGCCTTGATATCGCATGTCTTACAGTGAATACAGCTGCGGCAAATATTAGCACAAGAATCTTGATGAATTATAAGCAAGTAACAAGTTTAGCTCGGGGTACTTACTTCTGGGCATTAATCTGGAACCTCACACCCAGTGGCTTCGAGTCGTCTTCGACATATTCGTAGACACCAGCAGGACAGAAGCGATTCTCTAAGCCTTTATAAGTAGGCCACGTCTCCTGGGTATGGGCATCCCAGTCCTTAACTTGGAGGTGGACAGGTTGGTCTTCCTCGTGGTTCGTCCCTGTCCGCGAGACACTCGTTAAAATGTCAAATGAAATCTTTCCATCTGGCTTAGGGTATTCGATCTTCGGATACGAATCCGCATCCTTAGTGGCGCCGTAATCAGTATGCCTGTGCTTTAGGGTCCAGGGAACGCGACCCTTGAGGACGAAAGCCTCTATGCCAGAGTATAGCACGCCGCCGATACTGCCCAAGGGGGTTTGAAATGAGGGTCGCATGTTTCGAACTTCCTTCAACTCCTTCCAGACGCTAGATTTCCGGAGAGAATCTTCGTAGTGGTATAAGAAAACGGATTCCTCGTTTCCTTCTGCCAATGCATTCCAAGCTGCATCCGCAGCTAACATACCAGTTCTCATAGCGTTGTGAGTGCCTTTGACTTGAGGCACATTGACGAAGCCAGCAGAGTCGCCGATCAAGGCACCTCCAGGAAATGCGACCTTGGGAATTGATTGAAATCCACCCTCACTAAGAGCTCTCGCACCATAGGAGATGCACTTCCCACCCTCTAATACAGACTTATATAGAGGGTGCTGCTTCATCTTTTGGAATTCACCATACGGTGATAACCAGGGGTTCTTGTAATCTAAGGCGACAACAAGTCCAATACTGACCAAGTTATCCCCAAAGTGATACATCCACCCACCACCGTACGTATCCAATGATAGGGGATAACCCATAGAATGGGTAATCTCGCCTTTGTGGAACTTCTCTGGCTGTATCTCCCAGACCTCTTTTACTCCTAGACCGTAAGTTTGGTGTTGACTATCCCTTCTCAGATCGAACTTTTTGATGACTTGTTTAGTTAAACTTCCATGGCATCCCTCTGCAAATAGAGTGACTCGGGCGTGGAACTCCATGCCTCTTTCGAAGCTATCCTTTGGTTTCCCATCGCGCCCGATGCCCAGGTCGTTTGTCGCAACACCAAGAACCGACCCATCAGGCTTGTAAAGCACCTCGGATGCAGCAAACCCAGGGTAAACCTCGACGCCAATTTCCTCTGCCCTGTCCCCGAGCCATTTTGTGAATTGGTTTAAACTGACGATGTAATTGCCATGGTTGTGCATCTGCGGCGGTGCTGGCAAAGGGATTGCACTGGTCTTAGTCAAGAATCTCATCTTATCTCCTGCCGCGGGCGTCGCATGCTCAAATCGATTTTCATTCGCCTCATCAAGCCAGTCGGGAAATAGCTCCTTGACCGCAACCGGGTTGATGACAGCTCCGGACAAGATATGCGCACCAATTTCACCAGCCTTTTCTAGTAATAATACCCTGAAGTCTTCATTGCCATTCTCATTGGCAAGTTGCTTTAGACGTATCGCAGCACTCAAACCAGCAGGGCCTCCACCAACAATACAGACATCAACCTCGTCACTCTCCCGCTCGATGGTTTTAGGGTCGAAGTCATCCTCGGCGCTTGCGAGGTATCTCGGACGAGTAGTGCTAAATGCGCGAGGGGTCGATCGAGCAATGGGAGAATACGTTGCAGCAGTACATCGTAATTGAGGTGTAATTATGGAGGAATATGAGGCCCTAGGCACTCTTCTAGGAGCCTTCGACCGAATCGACGCGGCGCCCCGCCGTGTGAGAACGTGGAGCGGCAACGAAGTAGACATGGTAAAACTTCGTTGTAACATCCCTCCGTCCCTATCTGTCGGTTTCGTTTAGAAGACAAACGGACCTTCTCGTCGTTAGGTAAAAGTCTTTACTTGCTACCGAGTTGGGGACGCCATTGGGGTATGGGTGGTGGCTATAGTGTTAATACTACGAACTTATTAATATTTCGATGTGAAGGTTGAATTCTCTCTAAATGTTCTGACCTATGAGGTAGAAAGTAATAATGGCTATAATGATGACATCAAAACCACATGTACAAAGTTTCCATTAAAATTGTACCAGCTTTGCGGAGGTTGACCGAGCTACCGAGGTTTGCGCTGGTCATTCATTGGATAAGATGATTAAAGACGCGCAAAACTTTTGAATGAAGCCCGCTGTAAGCCGCTCTAGGCCGCGTTCGGAGAGTCATGTAAGCCTATCATCTGCTTGTGATTAGGAAGCTTCTTAGGTAGGTACCTACACTATATTTCGTCTATTTGTGGCGGGAGTGGCTTGAAAGCTATGCGGGGTGAGGCTTACAGCTATCCGGAATTATGTACGTATGTACATGCCTTGGTACCATGTACTTACTTCCTTTACCAAGGCACCTTCTACTGACCGGAATAACTAACTCGTACATATTTCCACTCGTCCACAATTCCCGAGGTCAAACAGCATATTCTCGGTCGTAAACTCGAGGAATCATCGTAGGTTTACTTCCTATACTATTCGCAATAAACAGATTCCGGTGGTGTTGAAAATCTTCGACAACACAAGCGCGTACAGTTGCCATTCACTAATCAACAGAAGACAAGGCATTTATAGATCCTCAAAACAGATCCTCATGATCGTTCTCGAGGCCCAGCAATCTCGCTAGTTTGGCTGTTACATATAGTAGCATATCAAGTCGACTATTTCACGTCATGATATGCTTTGGCTTGGTCTTTCTGCGAAGTTATTATCGCATGATAAGGGCTAAATGAAGATCTACGTTTAAACCCGTACGGACTGCCGGATAGCACATGATCCTAGTGATCGACAGTGATATTAGACCACGATATTAGACCATGTCAATATGTGTCAACATTAAACACTTTTACGATGCAGCGAGGTTAACTTCCAAGTTATTCTCAAAAGCATCATTAATGAGAAAGGTTGTAAGCGCCTACACCGAAGCTATTCAAGCTTCTGATACGTTTCGCATACGTCCGTATTTTGAATTGGAAGACACAGCCACTCTTCTTTCTAGGTTCTGAAATCTAGATCACGACCGAATTGCTGTTCTGGGTTGTTTCTGGACTAGTAATATTTTCGAGAGACTCCTGGCTGCAACCGGAAGTCTTATTTCCTTAGATGGTGAGCTGTCAACCCTGCATGACGCTTGGGACATTTGACATTTGACATTTACATACATACAAACATACACCGACTTACTATCAGCAAATCAAGAACGTATTATGTACCTAGGTATGTATGTGCGCTTTCTGGTCAATACCCCTGTGTGCCTGTCTGAGGCTCGTTTGATCTGCCCCGTGCGACGTTTGAGCGCTCCTAATGTCGAGAAAAGTCGATAACCTCAAAGCGGCCAAGATATCCCCACGCATTCTTGGCATCTCAAGTTTCAACTCTAATGATTCCCAAGGATCTCCTAATTGATCTCCTCAGTGCCACTCCAAATCTGGAGGCCCAGATCTGCATTTTCTTTTCAACACGGCTCGTATGATCTACAATAGGGACTCAACCGGTCATCTTATTCTACTTCGCCCCATGTTTTGAGTGGGACGGAATGTCTTCTTGACGTGTTTGGTCTCGGTGGGTCTATAATCTCGTCAACCCAATCGGAGCTTCGTTTACTTGCCTTGTTCCCTGTGTTTCTTAAGAGCTTTTTGATATTGATATTATGTATAACGTCTTAACGTACATACATAGAGATACCTATTAGGGTATGTCCTGTTTACAAGCATCGTTTGTGACCATGGGGTTAGCTGTCAGTTAGTTAGAATGTAACCGTCTATCACAGACCTTGCGATGCCACGTTAATCAGGGATGGGATAGTTGAGCTCATCCAAGGTTCGATACACTCCAATTGTCCATAAAATGCTCGCCTCCCCGTGCTGTTCTGTCTGATCTTATTTTTGTTTCTTCACACATCCACATCAGCCTCAATCGTCAACCTTTCCTTTCTAGGTCGTTTCTTGTTCTTAAGAGGTGAGTTAAGTTGAATATCCAACATGGTCAAGTCTAAGCTAACTGTATGCAGCTGTGCTCATACCTTCTTTACGTTCTATTATTTCGTCACTTGACAACTTTATTTCAACCTTCTTTATTTTCTGTTAAGTGTCTGGACATACACTCTTTTCAACATGAAGAACTTCGGTGCTATTTTGATGGCTTTGGCCACAGCCGCCTCTTTCGGTGCTGCTTTACCAACTCAGCAACCCCAGGGAGCTCTCCAAGCCCGTGCCCCTCGGGAATTCGGTATGTACCGCTCTAGCCATCTTAGCATCAATAATACTAACGATATATTCAGCTTTGGATGTCAGATTCCCCAGGAAGAAGCATAACCAGAACGGCGCCAATGCGGGTGCTGCCAACAACGGAACTGCTGCTGCCATTGAGGCCGGCGCCGTCAACAACGGAACCGGCAATGCCGCAGGCGATGCCAACCAAGGAGACAACAACGCCGACCAGCAGGACGGCAAGAAGGGCAAGGGTAAAGACAACGACAACGCTCAAGATGGCGCCGATGCCCAGGACGGTGCTGCTGCCCAAGATGGCCAAGACGGAAAAGCCGGCCAGGATGCTGAAGCCGGCCAGGGCGCACAGGACGGAGCTGATGCGGAAGCCGGTGCTGGTGCAGATGCTGGCGCTCAAGACGGTGCAGACCAACAAGGCGGTAACAAGCTCACCGACTTACTCGGAAGCCTTCTAGGTGGCGGTGCTAACGCCGGTGCTGACGCTGGTGCTGGCGGCGCAAACCCACTTGCGGATCTTCTCGGTGGCTTAACAGGTGGCGCCGCCGGTGGTGACGCTGCTGCTGGTGGTGCTGCTGGCGCAAACCCTCTTGCAGACCTTCTCGGCGGTTTAACGGGTGGTGCCGCTGGTGGTGATGCCGCCGGCGGTGCTGCCGGTGGCGCCGGTGGTCTTTTACAAGGTCTCCTAGGAAAGCTAGGAGGGGGTAACTAAGAGCCTCCAACTAACTCTTGGAATAAAGAGTATCTTGTAAAAATGTAAATCATAGATGGGGTTTATCAGGACTTTCCGGGATTGTTACGTTACGGCTCACGACGGATGCAACGGCCGAGGGATCTTCTAGCAAGTCTAGACATGTTGATCAGGTGTGTACTATTATCACCGCAGGAATCTGACAGTTTTTGTGTCAGGGGTTGATTTGGGGTTTTCGATCCAAGCCTTTTGAAAGAAGTTAGCAACATGAACGAACACCAATAGAAAGTTGTGGATGTGGGAAACAAATTTTGTCCGGCTTTCGAGCCTGTTTTAGTGCCGTTTGTGAATGCGTTCTGCCAGTTACTGTTTTGTCCAAGTTAAGAGCAAGCGCCTATTGCAGTAGGCTATTTTTCTAGGAAGTCTGAGGTGTCTCGACACTCAGTCTTTAGGTAAACGTAATTTTCTTATTAGGTTCTCATCTTCTTATCTTCGGATACATCATAGTTACAACCCATCTCATTACTACTATCATAATGCTCTTCAACTTCTCACCAAGCCTTTTCTTTAACCGCCCTTTTGCCCTCTCGAGCCCCTTGTACATCATACACCTAGGTAAGGAACCCAATCCTCATGACCGTCATGAAGCCGCTAATATGCAAAAAATATTACACCAAAGCCTGGTACCAGTTAGGTTCCACAAGAGATAAGAAGTAACAAGACATCCCCAAAGAAGCTTTTGACAGTCCAGATCGTGGTACAAGTTTTCCCCTAATCTATTCTAGTTTATCATGACTCCTTTCCTCGTCCATGCTAAACATAGTCACCGATATCCGTATTCTTAGATAGGCTCATCCCTAGGCTCGATCAGGACCTCGTTGACAGCAACGTGCGCGGGCTGGCGCAGGGCATAAACAATAGCGCTAGCAACCTCCTCGGGGTGGAGGACCTTGGCACCAGTCGGTTCGCCGTACTTCTTGATAGCCTCGGCATCAGTAGACATATTAAGAAGGTCGGTGGCCGTGTTACCGGGCTGCACGGAGGTGACGCGCAGGCCAGACCCAGCAGTCTCAAGTCGTAGGCTCTGCAGTGTTGCCTCTACGAAGAATTTGCTCGCCGAGTACACGCCTAGTCCCGGAAACACCTTACGCCCGGCATCCGAGGAGATAGCGACGATGTGGCCCCCACCACGGGATAGCATTGACGGAACCGTGGACGAGAGGCAGTGCAGAAGGCCCTTGCAGTTGACGTCGACGGTACGTTCCCATTCCTCCGTGTGCACGTTTGCCATCATCGTGTAGTACATGACGCCGGCGCAGGAGACGAGAATATCAACGGGACCAAGCTTTTCTGTTGCGGTTTGTATGAGTGACTCGACTTGTTTTCGGTCTGTAACGTCTGTCTTCTGTACCAGCACTTTACTTCCAGAGTTAGAGAGCTTGTTCTTGAGATCCTCGAGGGCCTCGGTACGTCGAGCGGCGATGGCCACATGAGCGCCTTCTCTGGCTAAAGCGGTAGCAACGGCGGCACCAATGCCTGACGATGCTCCCGTGACGACTGCGACACGCCCAGCTAACGGGCCTCGCTCCGAGAGTTTCGCGACTCCGTTAGTTTGGGTGCGTCGTGGAGCACGTGGTAACCAACCCCGAGCACAGAAGTGGCGAGTATAGGTCTCGAACAATTTGTTATCAATCTTAGGACGTTGAAGGCCAGTCTTGGCGAGAGCAGGCTTAGTTGCCGGATCTTTGAGCACGGTAACCCATTTCAAGAAATCAACCGTGGGCATTCCACGGCGGAGAATGTCAACTGTAAATATGTTGTCTCCCTTGCTAGATCCCCTCTTCTCTTCCCACATACCAACCCATTCGTCCCATCCAAGTGGTTCTGTGGGGTATCCAAGTTCGCCAAGGATTCCAAAGACCTCCTTAGTTGGTACTGGAGACGGGTCACCTAAATGGAATATGCGCTGGTCCGTGTCCACGAGATCAGCCAGCGATGTAATCGCCTTGCTGACGAAATCGACAGGAGTCATTTCAGCATACCAGCCTTCGATGTCCGGGGCGTGTCCTAGTTGAAGCGACTCTACGATCAGGGCGTTAAGAAGATCGTATGTATTCGATGACCCAGAGACACTATGACCACTGATAGTCCCTGGGCGATATATCCTTGCCGGTAAACCCCGTTTCGCGGCCTCAAGGACGAGCTGCTCTGCCACCCACTTCGTCTGGCCATACCCGTCAATTAATTTCTCAGGCACCTCGTCCACATCCAACATGGCGTCTTCAGACCAGCCTTCAACGGATGGCGGCAACACACCATTAGTGGATATGTGGTGAACAGTCGCACCTCCTCGGCACGCGAGTCGCAGAATTTCTCTCGTGCCAAAAACATTAGCTCCCTGCATGGCAGCATAAGGATACACAAGATTAACCGTAGCAGCCGAGTGGATGATAACCTGCACGCGAGAAGCCAAATCATCAAAGCCTTCGGGTGAAAGCCCGAAGCGCTTCCGAGCCAAGTTGGACGGAATGACCTCTATGCGATCTAGAATTGAGTCGTTCCAGAGACCCAGATCGAGGAGGTTCTTACGAATTCGCGCCACTCCGGCGGAGTAGTTGTCTTTTGAAAGATCCGCGAAACGAACGAGACATACGACCTGTGCCGAAGTGGTTTCTAAAATAGTGCTAAGTAGGAATGCTCCCAAGAACCCGGTTGTACCGGTGAGCAAGATGGTATCTGCGTCACTAATTCGCTGCATCTTAGCTCCTGAAGGCTTGATCTCCGGCGGGAGAACGGAGTCCGCACGCAGAACGGCAGGTAGATCAGCCTGCACAGATGCAGTATATCCATCACGCGCATCACAGACAACTTCCAGGTGCCCCTTTAGTGTCGGGTTACCAGCAAGCCGGCTCAGAGCCACGGGGAAGCCATAGGTGCCAGTAAATCTTGTAACAAGATCAACGAGCGCTAATGAATGGCCACCCAGATCGAAAAAGTCGTGCTCCTGCTGCATTATGGATTTATAAGGGATATTAAGAGATGCAGCCCACATCTTCGCAATGTCTTCGATAGTAATTTTCTGGTTGCGATGCTGGGGTGCCAGCGACGACGCAGGACTTCGCGACTTAGTTGGCGATGGAAGACGTTTGAGATCAACTTTCCCAGACACTTCGTGAGTAGGCAAGCTATCCAGTTCAACCCAAAGGGCCGGAATCATGTAATGTGCGAGGTGGTCCGATAAAGCGCGCCGCGCAACCGGACTGAATCCGGCGTCGTCAATTTTTACGGCTGTTCGATCGCCGGGCTCATCCTCATCTGGGACAATGTAGGCGAGAAGCTGGCGGTCGAGGCCATCTCCATGAGCGACCACGGCGCAGTTGCGAACTGCGAGATGCTTTATTATTGCATTCTCGACAGCCGGAGGCTGTACGCTATAGCCCCTGATCTTAATCATCGCTCCCACACGACCAGTAATTTCAAGAAGCCCCGAAGGAAGTAACCGCGCCGTATCTCCAGTCCTGTACATTCGTGCGCCAGGTGTCTGGTCAAAGGGGTCGTCGGTGAAAGCTTTCGCGGTCGCCTCCGGTAGATTTAGGTACCCCCTTGCCAAGAGTTTTCCTCCAACGAACAACTCGCCGCTAACACCAGTCTCAACCTTTTTGCTATCCTCGTCAAGAATGTATGTATGCTCCGGATCCAGGGGAGGACCAACTGGGACGACGCGAGCTTCGTCATCAACCATATCTCTTATATCTCCACAGGCAATTTCGTGAGTTTCGCTAGCACTATAGCAGTTTAATAGGCGTGCCTTCGGGAGCGCTTTGAGACCACGCCGCGCAAGGTCAGTTGTGACAACTTCACCGTTGAGCCATACTGTACGCAGATCTGGAAGACGGGCTCCAAGCTGTGAATGCCGAGCAAGGACTGTTGCAAGCAGAGTGGGCGTCATGAGAGTTTCTGTGATAGTCTTCGAGCGAAGTAATTCAACCAGAGCAACGGGGTCGTAGCTGGTCTCATCAGGAACAGTTACCACAGTCGCTCCGCGCAGTAACGGGCGCAGTATCTCCCAGACGAAGAACACATTGCAGGCCACACGGTCTCCCGGTTTAAGATCATTAACACCAAATCGCAAGTCATACGATAAAACAGCTGCCCTGTGTGGATTCGCAATCCCTTTTGGTTTTCCTGTAGTGCCAGATGAGTAGGATACGAAGGCAAGTTTCTCTAAGTCATCTTCGGCGGGCAATGGGGGTAGTGTCTCTGATGTTCCATTCGGCGGAGCATCTCCATCTTCATATGAACTTTTATCGTCAAGAATTATGAGGGGAGTCTTATAGTTAATCTTGCCAAAATGCGCCATATGTGTTATGATCACAGTAGGTCTTGCATCTTCGATAACAGCGGCCAGGAGACTCGGAGGATATGCAAGCTCAAGGACTAAGAATGCTCCGCCCGCACGGAGCGCAGCAAGGCAGGAAATAACATAATCTGCACTTCGTCCAAGCAAGACGCCGACAAGAGAATCTCGACCAACTCCATCGTGACGAAGACGGGTAGCTAGTGCATCGACCTTGCGGTCGAGCTCCGCATAAGTCAACGTCGTAGGTCCATCTTCTAGGGCAATGGCATCGGGGGTAGCCTTGACCTGCTGAAGGAATAGAGCAGATAGATCTTTGCTAGTATCGATGACAGTCATCTTCCCGCTCTTAGCTAACTAAGTCAAACCCTACTACCCTGAAATTGAATAAGGGATGAGGAGTCCGGCCGTGCAAACTATACGGCACACCCTCAGAGTCGAAGCACGTGACCACTTGAATTTGATAAAGACGGCCGGATCAAGTATTAGTAAAAGCCAAAAGCTCCAATTCCGTAGATATGGGTCTAGTGGAACATAAAGGCGGCCCGGCAGTGTACTCCAGAGGGTCTCTTGAATTAGACTACCTCTTAGATGTGAAGCAGAAAAAGTTCAAAAAGGGTATGTATCTCAGGAGATGTGGAGTGGAAGTTTGTAAGGCTTATCGCAGCTAGTATGCACCTTGGGTTGGCGCCGTAAACGGAGCTTTGCAGGTCTATCCCGTGTATCGTCAGAAGCTTAATGGAAGCCGAAAGAAAGCAATAAGGTACATAGAACTTTAGCTACATAACCTACATCTATGCATACATATAACTAGCGGTGACGGGGATTCGCTGGCTTTTCTTAGGTACACGTTTACAATAACTATTTACAGAGAGGTAATGGCCAGCAAACCGATGGGGATGATCCGAACTATAACAAATTTACACCGACATGTCCTATTCTCGACTATTCTAGCCAGTCCCAGATTGCCAACTCTTCATCATCGCCTATCATAAGCGCCTATGTACATACGGATAGCAGGCGTCTCGGTTGCGAGATATCTTCTCCAATACGTAATAAACCGTAATAGATCGGCTTAGGGGTCTATCTTAACTCAAGATGGGTATCCCCAATTCGCCTCAACCCTGCTGGCCTTTAATAATAGGGTGCATGACAGACGTGGGCGGTTCGTCGGCGAGTATAAAAAGCCACGAGCAGGGATGGCCAGGGGCGGTTTTCCAAGCGAACGGTGAGTGGACACGATTATACCAATAGATAGCGAAGTCTGGACGGTCTAGTCCCGATAGACTGATAAAGTCTAGAAGCCTCAGAGCCGTCTAGGTGGAAACCCCCACTTAATCACATCATCACTTTATTTTTTCAATGGCACAAAGCCTTGTAGGTTCTCTTCCACCCCCCACCTCCGTCTGCAGACCCGCCGCACACCGACGACGATCGGATTTGGCGTCGGTGACTTCGACCGGTCGGACTCGCCTTCACTAAACTTATCTAATAAAACATCTCCGCCATCCATCACGAACACGTGTTATCGTCCATTGTTACTAGTCTTATTAGAGCTACCCATACACAGATTAACAGCTTGTAAACCTACATGGCATGCAGGATCCAGAATCCATTAATACATACAGTCGTAAGAACAGGGGAAGGAAAGTATTAACAACTAAGCACAGTCCGTCTTAACCTCGCTTCTTTCCTTTACACGACTTTCAAAAAACTGTCTATACCCGTATATAAGATTTATTAGGGGAATACGACTTAAGTAAGGGACCCTGTGCACGAATCGTGGATCGGGCGTGGGGGGTGTGCCACGACATACAAGATTGACGGCTACACCGTAACTAGAAGAACTCACATATCCCCACGAAAGATATAACATCTTTTGATATTATTCAGTCTTATTTGCACTAGCTCCTGGGGCGTGTCACTAGCTACCATCTTGCTCAAGACTTAACATTTAGGTTGTTATAGTAGTAGTAATGTTACCTATAGTTATGCAAGATATATAGTTCATTAGTTTTACTTATTGGTGAACATGAATCTTTATACTAAACTTACTGGACGTTGAATTGTCCACTATATTGAAGGTATATATTATGTTGTTTTAACCACGAGTACGTTACCTTTGCGGTAACTTCACTGCCTAGAATCATGACAGGAATGGAATATATCTCGATAGCCTAATGTGTGTGCTCACGAGGGTCTTTTAATCATATTATATGGTTGTCTTGATTATGGACTTATGGATGCATGTTAAATTTAACTTTCATGATATAATAATTGCTGTTGTTGTTCAACGGGTCCGATTCATTGAGCATATATACTTTTAGAAAATAATATTCGTTTCAAGCAAGCTGGGGACTCATGCTGTCAACTTTTAACTCGGATGGTTTAGCTAATGTTACCCATCTTCTTGCCATGTAATATGCAACTTACCCAGCCTTTATATCCCTAGAGAATATACATATAATACTACGTATTATCACAATAATGATTTGGATTAGCTAACTAGAGACAAAACTAGAGACAATTAACACATAAAAGGCATTATACCTATTGTATTGTTAATTTTAAATTTATGGCGGTGTTTTTACTTCTAACACTTGTAAGATCTACTAATATTGACTTAACTGTTGACTTATGCTACAATTTTGAGACTTAGTACTTACGACGTTATAGCTCTAAAGGGCTAGAGCAAGTACCTATATTCACGTATACAAGTATGGCGCTATTAAAAGTAAAGTACATGCAAAATTGAACCATAACTCGGTAAAAATTCTATAAGAGACTATAATTATGTATTAATAATAATTCAACTGGCTAGAACTTTTGAAGAGTTGTATCCTAACTGGTTATGCGGAGGGGAGGAATTGATACCTATTATATTTGTATTTCGATAAGAAATAAAGAAACTAAGAAACAAGAGACACAGTGCGTACATACTGGTTACCAGAGGCTACTTGCATGTTCAAGCCGCAAATTTGTGCAGCTTGCATTGTCAGACCGTTATCGTTACATCAGGTGATTTAAGAGTACCGAGCGCTTGCATACACATCCCATACCAGCCGAGAGAGCCAAGCCTCCTAGTCTTACAGGGATGTCGCGTTCTTACCAGCGCGAAAATTAGCGCTCAGGCAGCAGCGGCGGACGATTATCACAACTTACCAATACGAACCTGAAAGTCCGATAGAAAAGGATTTAGAAATATCATCTAAGACTACTCCATATAATTTAAATTCATATCGATATTGCGAAAAGGAAAACGTTGTTGTAGTATATGCACTGGACAAGAATACCGACCACTGCATTGAACTCCGTAAGAAAAAGGGTTATCAATGAGTCATAGGGTTGCCAAGAATGGATGCATAACAAGGAATTTTTCTTTGGCTTGTCTGGTTGGTACATAGCATACAGCTGAATGAGGCTGGTAGCCGAGGGAGGACTTCCTTGAAAAAATGAAAAAAAAATTCTTTTAGGTGAAAAATGGCCACTGGCAGGGATTTGCCTGAAGGCTACTGTGCACTAGAACAAGGTCCTGCCTTGTGTACCGATAGAATACGAAACCACAAGAATGGATACCAAAACAAGGGGGGGGGGTGAACACAAGAGTGAGATCAAGTATCGTGTCGCCTGGTCGCTCAGTTCTCAACCCAAAACGATAACGCAGATCCCCAAAGGATAAATGCGAAGATAACAATATCTAGCTTTTCGAGCATACTATTCTAGCGAACTCAGCTTTGAAGAACGCAAAGTTATTCGATAATCAAGATTTTTGTGAGATTCAAAACACGGTTTTCCATTCCTAAAAGGGAAAGGCGTCTTGAAAAAACAAAAGGAAAAATGACAAGAAAAAAAAAGGTGTTGGTCAAGGGTGGCGTTCTCCGATTGCAATTGCGGCTGGTACCTCCGAAACCACCGAAATGAGACCTGCAATTGATCCACGAAAAAGGGATCATCACAGCCAAACAAAGAAAAGAGGGATAAAATAAAATTTGTAGGATGCTCGAGTGCGACAGCAGCACAACCTAACAATTTGCCGTCTCGTTTACTCGCGGAGTGGAAAAGAAAGAGCTTGTTAATCCACATAATCCGCGTAATCCTCTCCTGAACCATTGTTTGGGGTTTTCCATTCACGATAGAATGTGAACAGATATGCATTCTTGTGGAGGCTGAGCGAAACCTGAGATACTGGCTAAGCGTCAATCAAAACACAAAAAGCATGATAATAGGGGTAAAAGAGGAGGCGTTGTGTGCGTTTCAGGGAGAAAGAGGAGGGCTAGGGGTGGCAGGTAAACCAGGCTCGCAGGGTGTGGTATGGTTGGGGTCTAAAACTCCGTCCTGCTCACACCCACCCGTCAAGATTTTAAGAGCCTGGACTGGTGGCTATCCAATAGCCCCGGAGCCCAGTGCGAGCTGCTAGCCGTAACACGGACTGACGATGCTTCTGCGTACTATGTATGTAGGTTGTGGATGTAATCGACCGAGTCATGGGTTTCTGCAGCCACGAAAGCAGGACGGGAGTTTCGTCGATAATAATAATATTGACCTAAATATTAGTAAATATTAGAATAGACGAGAGCAAAGTGCGAATGAGCGTTAAGAAAACTTCATTGGATCCGTGTATAATGTAGAATGAGAGAAGTGGTGTTTGATACAGACGCGAAAGTGCACGGGATGGAAGGTTGCGTAGAGGAAATAGTGCGATGACGAGGAACATGAGAAAGACTTGGTAAGAACTTAGAGTGACGGGCAAGGAAAGAAAAAGATTAAGGAAGATAAAATAAGGGACAAGCGAGGAGACATGATTGGACGCATTAATGCTAGCGTGGCCGCTAAGGAAGGGAAGCAGGGAGCGGTGGGTAGTAGGTTTCCGCCACACTGGGGCGTCCCTACCTAAAAAGTCAGTGCGTACTTGCACGAGAGCGCTTGCTTCCAAAAATTATAAATTGCCCGGCTTCCCCTCAACTTCAATGTTTCGAAAATTCTTGCGCGCGGAATCTCCGACCCGAAGGTCCCCTCTTCATAATCCTCCTCAGCCACAACAATTAGTGCATTAGCCACAGCGGACCTTTTGTCAGCAATTGCCTGTCAATTGAGTCTGACCCTCGTAATATTTTTTATTTATTCACTCTCTCATAAACGCGTCACCATTGTTGGGACCCCACCTTCCTTCTAACAGTGATTGAGAGAGTACGTACCTCACAACTACTTCATCCTACATTTCTACCCCGCGTCCGCGTTCTTCTCATCCCACTCCGTCATTTCAACGTCACACCGCGGACTACTGTTAGCTACATCGTCTGCTTTGGGACTGAAACGAAGTTGTCATCGTGTATCGTGCTTGTTCGCTAAATTAAGCAAACAGGCGACACAAGTAAAATCAAAGGTACCATCCTTTTAGGTTGGTCCTTTGTCTACCAGTTGCTCGCCTATTTCAGGATTCGAGCATCTGCATCAGGAAGAGTAAACCCATCTCACCTGATCTCGAGCATATTTCACACGCACGGATCACGGTGCTGTGTAGCCAAAGAAGAAGATAGATCAACAAATAGAAGACGAGTTTTTGAAGAAAACCACAAGGCTGAGGATTTGCCTTCCCTCGATACCGTCGTTGCGAGAGACCGAGTTTCGACCGCCGTTGTTGTCGTCGAATCCAATCTTAGATCCCTCGACCTCGACAGTCACTCGTATATCTTGCGCTTCGAATCAGTGGAAGTAAAGCTCACGAACTTCTCCGATTTCATCGAGGAGTGACTTTTGACATCTGATATCTACATCTCGTGTGTGTGCCTTCAGGTCAACCGATCGAAAGATCCAACGACCGTATCGTCGTACTAGCCTCTACTGTGTTGGGGAGACATTTACTTGTTTATCTCCAACACACTAATTGGTAAGGCTGTCTATTTCTTTCTTTTTTTTTTTTTTTTTTTTTTTGCCCCGGTACGAAGTCAATTGCTTCGACACCATGGAAACCAAACATACCTGTAGAAATCAGCCCTGACTGGGCATCTTAACTGGCCTCATTCTCCCACTTCCGATATCACTCGTTACCTGGCAGCCCCCCCCCACTTCTACCTGCCTCACTGTCGCCCCGTTGCCCCTCCATACCTGATTCATCGACACCTGAATCACCAGTTACGACGGCACCAATTATTTTATATTTAAACCCAGCGTCAATCTTGCATCTTACATCTTACAATTGTTTCCCTACCTTCTATCATCCCACCAAATATTCAGCTGGTCGTCGTGTGCCTGTTGGATTTCCGTGCGCAATCACTCTTTGGAAACTATTTTCTAACCGTCTGGATCTTGTAGGTCTATTCTTCCGATCCACTCAACCCTAAAAGCTTGAGCGTGCATTTGCAAGATGGAAACCATTCATACCCACCCGTCTACTGCCGCACAGGCCAAGGCCTTTACCGCCCCTGGTTCTCTATCCTTCCCTGGGGGTGCTGGCGACCTCACCCCGCCTTCGTTCGATGCTGAGAAGGCGAACGGCCAGAGACCCGTAAACGGCGCTCCTCAGCAGGCTGCAAACGGTACCGGGGTGACTCCCGCCACACCCGCTGCTACACCTGCGGCTGTCCAAGGAGGAAGTGGATTGACTCCTACCTTGCAGTATGTATAACCTATGTCGCATTTTTATAGACATTTAGACTCACCGCGCATGATAAAGGAATATCGTCGCCACGGTCAATCTTGAGTGCCGGTTGGATTTAAAGACGATTGCCCTCCATGCTCGCAACGCCGAGTACAATCCGAAGGTACTGTAAACCTAGTTCTTTATTCTTTGGAGAATTCTGCTGACAAGCACCAGCGTTTCGCTGCTGTTATTATGCGCATTCGTGAGCCGAAGACAACAGCATTAATCTTTGCCTCAGGCAAGATGGTTGTCACTGGCGCTAAGTCGGAAGATGACTCGAAGCTTGCTTCGCGTAAATATGCTCGTATTATCCAGAAGCTTGGGTTCAACGCCAAGTTCAGCGATTTCAAGATCCAGAACATCGTTGGCAGCTGCGACATCAAGTTTCCCATTAGACTTGAAGGTCTTGCTTCGCGCCATCACAACTTCAGTTCTTATGAACCTGAGTTGTTCCCTGGTTTAATCTACCGCATGATTAAGCCTAAGATTGTCCTTTTGATCTTTGTGAGCGGTAAGATTGTTTTGACCGGTGCGAAAGTCCGAGAAGAGATATACCAGGCGTTCGAAATGATTTACCCCGTCCTGCAAGGTAAGTGTTACTACCAAGCCTGTATCTGTGTTGCATTACTAATGTCGTCCAGATTTCCGCAAGGTCTAGAGTCTTATAACACATTGACTTCATGGTTGACACATGTTCGTCGAGCCGCCTTTGTCATTAGACTCTTCCCTTCGGTTCCCATTCGGGATTTGTAAATTAACCGACTCCTCATGATTTTATGATCTTCGCCTTACGAGTCACGACGTCGTTCTGGGCCGACTAAGCCCATGAGCTTTCGTCAATTGTATCATTGTCGTTTTTCCACATAGCATTGCATCGGCGTTAACATAGGAAGGAACTACTACACTGGAAGGAACAAGGATGATTTTACATCACAAGGAAAAAAAAAAAAAGATAAACTCTTCAGATTCGGATTGGCGGCTTAGATTGCACCGTGATACTTTCCGGCGGCATTCGCGCAGGTCGATGGTGCCGTATTAATTCGACGCGTAGGGGGGTAGGGCTGTACAATTGGTCGTATGGCGTCGGCGGAGGTTGTGATACCCCGAATTGCCCGTCAGTATCGGTGGTTGCGTTACGAGGGTGATAATGAGGTGGACATGAACCATCTTGGCGGATACATTCCGCAGGGCTTGAGAGCAAGGGTGATATTGGTTGTATGCGTCATGATCCGTCTGGGACATCTTAGTAACGTCTCACGTATTCCTCACGATCCGTTACGGAATAGCGTTTAGACTTTAGATGGATTATCGTTACTTGAGGTTCTTCCTTAGGTAAATAACATACATCTTTTCACTCATCGATTCGTAATTGGCATTCCTGCATTTTGATTTATGGTCTTTGTGATTTGTGATTTGCCTGGTTAAATTAGATTCATAAGTTCATTTTCTCATTGCGTCTTCTAGTATTAGTCCCGGTTGTCCACCCCGACTTCCATCCTCTGTTGCTATTATCTCAGTTGTATCTGAGGATGTCCATTTCCATTTTATCCGAAGTTCTTCGGGACATTTTCCTGTAATACTGTCTACTACTTTATCACCAATAACTGGCAAGAATTTAAATGCGTGCCCACTCCCCCCTGTAGCAACGAACAAGCCTTGCCAATATGGATGGTAATCTATTATCCAGTCTCCCGTCTTGGTATCTGTGTACCAGCAGAGTCGAGTTCGGGAGAAAGGTCGGTCTTGTAATTCTGGCCAAGGTATCATTTTCTGTAAGCCATCCCGTAGTATTTTCTCGGCGTCCGCCGGAATCGAGAGACCTGCATCGTCGAGATGCGTATACGGCTGTGAGATTAGCTCCGGCGTTGTCGAACCGGGAACTCCCAGGGGTGGTTTTGATACCGGTTTAGGATTTAGATATCCATATGCATGCCTTCCAATCTTGAGCATACGATTACGTGGGGGTATCACGAAGAGACCCGTTGACACGTTTAGCATCACTGGGACCTTTTCCAGCCTCTTCTGCTCCTCTTCAGTGATATCCATATGACCTAGAATCTGGCCGGTGGCTACGGCCTGTGTTGAGAGATCTACCAGCGTAGGTGTCCAAGCGCCCGCGGCGACAACTACGAGATCGGCTGATAGCGTGCTACCGTCCTTAAGTCGCGCCCCGGTAACCCTCCTTAATGATTCGTCTGTCTCGAGGCTTTCGGCTGTCCCGTTGACAAAGGTTACGCGGCCCGTGGCAGTAACACGGTCGTAGAACCACTTCATGCTCGCTTCAGCGTCTGCCCAACCACTCGCAGTATTTAAGTACCCCCAGTAAGCAAACTCGCCTCCCGTGCCAGATACCTCTGTATCAGTGAATTAATATTTGCTATCATTTTGGTAAGGAGTTTAGAGGGTTTAGGTATAAGAATGAAATCTCCTGGATTAGCCCAATAGAGAAATATTGGCTCTAGCCTTAGTGAGAAGGGGAGAGGGGCTCTCAATGTTACATACTACCTATAGACCACGAGTTCTTCAAAACGCGGATCGAGCTTAAAGGCCGTCCTTCCTTATGCGCGAGTGCCATTGCATTAACCCAGCTTTTCTTAGCATAGGCAAGACCGGTTGACGACCCGTTATCACGCACCAGCGGCCCGGAGTCGGCTCCTAGTATGAATCCGGATTCGGTATACCGGCCCTCACCACCGAGAGAGGCCGGGTCGGTCTGCCGCCAATGGACTTGTGCCTCCGATGCTAACGCTGCGTAGGCCGGGTCTGCATAGTCGGCCCGGATGATCCTCGATGAGTCGATAGAAGAGGCATCCCGGGATGGGAACACACCAGTGTCTGGGGACCGGTCTAAAATAGTTATAGAGGTAGATGCGAACTCCGGACGCTTAGTCAATGCGAGGGCGGTACTGAGTCCGAATACCCCGGCGCCTATGATCAAGATGCTAGCAGGGGGGTCATACTTAGGGGTTATATCTGGATCGAGAGTGACATCTTGGAGGACTGGGGTTGGACAGGATAGAACCTCAGTCATAGACCAACCTTCCGGCGACATTTGCGTTGTTGGCGGCATAATAATTATCTCCTAAGAAAAGGGTATGAGAGTTAAGAAGATATTAACAATGATAATATTCGACTAAGCTATGTATGCTATGGACTAGTTATGAATTATATATAACTAGTTATTTGGACTTCTTATACTCCCCGCACTGGCGCCGATGCGGAAACTAGGTGGAGATATCCCACGCTTGAATACATATTGATAGGTTATGACTTGAACAGCGCCTTTCGATTTGACTAGTTAGATGTAAGAACTAACTAGTGTAGATGTAAAGATGGTTGACCATACGATTGGATCGTATAATACCGTCGAAGTTCAGTGGAGACGGGAGGGTCCACCATATGTGCATATATTATGTACCTAGGTACAGGAGCACACGCTAAACCTTCCATGCTTTATGATGTGTGCAGGTATTATGTACCTAATGTACCTAGCTTTCTCTCTCATCATCAATATTCCATTCTTTTAAATCTCCAATACCAACCACCACCATTCATCTACCAACCAAATGCGAGAGCAGTTTATTCCCAAAATGCGACACCCTACGTAATCCTACTCCAAACAATTTGCCGATAATGTCTTCTAAGAAACTTACCGACTTTCCTAACGTCGAGGCGAAACTCCAGAAGCCGTCAAAGCAATCCGCGTTCGAGAAGCAGAAAGCTGATGCCGAGGCTAAACGTAGGAGAGAAGCTGCTGAGACTGCTGCAGTATACGAGAGTTTTGTTAAGAGTTTCGATCACGACGATGATGAGGACGACAATACGGGCCCTACTTCCCGTCCACCACTCGCGTTTGGTGCTCGACCTCAGGGCGGCCCTCCCGGTCGCGATGGTGGTAGACCAGTACCGCCAAAGAGACATTTTGGCGGTGGGCCAGGTTTAAAGAGTGGTCCTGGATCTTTGGGCCCTGCGCCAACGTCCTTTAATAGCAAGAGGAAGCTTGATAACCACCAACAAGGATTCAATAGGAGAGCTGCGGATGATACTCGGGGTCGGCTTGGATTTCACGATGATGACGATAGTGACGGTGGCCATGTTTTACGACCTAAGGTTATTTCCAAAGTTTTTAACGCGAGCGACGACGAAGGCGACACGAGATCGAGGGATTTGGCCGAGCAAAAGGCTATAGCGAAGCCTACGCTCCGCCTAGCGAATCTTCCACCGGGGACATCTCCTGCAGTCATAAAAGCTCTTATGCCACCGACTTTGACTGTAGAGAATGTGAAGATCCTGCCCCCTACTGCAGGAAGCACAGAGAGGAAATCAATAGCCGCTATTGTTACTCTGTCTAAGGAGACCCCCGCCACAGATATCGACGCAACAGTTAGTTCTCTACAGAATCGATATCTCGGCTACGGTTTCTATCTGTCGCTACATAGGCATCTATCGTCTGCTGTAGTATCTACTACGGCCACGTCGAGTCTCACATCTTCATCTACCTCTCATGCCTTCGGCGCAAAGCCAGTCCCGCAAGCTAATGACAATAATCCTCATCATCCGGGTGGCTTTCACCGCGGGTTTGCCCCGCCATCGTCTTATAGTACAGGGGGAGGGCCAATAAGTCGAACTATCTTCCATGTCCCAGTGCAAGCGCCGCGAGACATCAAACAGCTCCAACTAATCCATAAAGTTGTTGAATCTGTAATAGCTCATGGCCCGGAGTTTGAAGCCCTTTTGATGTCACGGCCCGATGTACAAAAAGAAGAGAAATGGGCCTGGCTCTGGGATGCACGTAGTGAAGGTGGAGTTTGGTATCGGTGGCGACTTTGGGAGGTGATCACAGGCGGCCAAGCTAAGGTCGGCCGACAGGGAAAATACATACCGCTATTCGAAGGCAGCCATGCTTGGAGGGTACCTGAAAAGGATCTGCCTTACGAATATGCTACTGCTATTGACGAATTTGTATCAGACTCGGAGTACAACTCTTCTGACGAGGAATATTACGAGGACGAAGGGCACAAACCGATGGATGGTGGCGACAACGAAAACACTTACTTGAACCCGCTTGACAAAACGAGATTGACACACTTACTAGCTCGTCTCCCAACGACATTGTCAAAGATTCGGAAGGGCGATATTGCCAGAGTGACGACTTTCGCTATTACCCATGCGAGCAGAGGTGCAGACGAGATTGTAAACATGATTGTGACCAACATCACCAAGCCATTTGCATTAACTTTGGCAAATCCAGAGCGTGGCAAACCTAGTAAAAATGGAGAAGACTACGGAGAGTCGCACAACTCGACACCCTTTCCCGACGACGCAAACACAAAGCTTAGCGAAATCCAGGATACGAGTGCTGCAAGTCTTATTGGTTTATATGTCGTGAGCGATATTCTCTCGTCGTCCGCTACGAGTGGGGTTCGGCATGCCTGGAGGTACCGCCAGCTCTTCGAGGTATCTTTCAAAAATAACAACGTCTTCGAGATTTTGGGCCTTACAGCGGAACGCCTCAATTGGGGCCGTCTAAGAGCAGATAAATGGAAACGAAGTGTTAAGCTAGTATTAGGTTTGTGGGAAGGATGGTGCGCGTTTCCGCACGAGAGTCAACAGTTCTTCAACGAGACATTTGAAAATCCCCCAAGTGCGAAGAAGGAGGAACAGGTTGATGAGACCGCTAGGAAAGGCAAATGGAAAACTGTGGAAGCCGGTGGTTTAGCTACTACTCAAATCGAAGGGAAAGGGTTCGTGCCTCTGGCCGCAGCTGGGCAAGTGCGACATGATAACGAGGCCGCTAAGATGGAAATTGACGATGTGGATGGTGAGGCGATGGATGACCATATGTCAATGGACGAGGCGGACCTAGATACCGATATCGATGGCGTTCCAATGGATGACAGTGAGGATGGAGAACCCATGGACGAAAGCGAAACGAAAGATGCGGAACGAGAGAACCCCATTGGCCAAACGGCGGACAAGAATAGTCAAAGTGAAGGAAAAGATAACGAAGATACTGGAAAGGCCGGCTCAAGCAGCTTGTCCAAGGAGCAATCAGCTGGGACCCAATCCAGGAGGCGTATAAGAGCCGTCGATATGTTTGCAGACTCTGATAACTCCGATAATGGAAAATGATCCGGCAGCGCAAGGGACGGAATCAATCCTATTCGTACACCATTGAAAACGAACCAGGGTCATCGGCAAGGTCAAGTCCTACCTGTGCACATATACGTCTTGGGTTGAAATAGTCGGACTCGGACTACGCTTTATATCGGAATATGGTTGTCTTTACCAACCGTGGTGTTGATAGCTTTATATCGTACTTCGAAGCTCACTGAAAACACTGATAGCTATGTGCCGTGACGACGACGCTTATCCAGTCGGGATATCTAGGTACATATTCGGCCCCCTAGAGATTCTTAGTAGGCCCCTATGATTCACCGGCTGCACGCAGGGTGGTCTAAGCAATCAGGGGGATACGCCCCCTTCTACGACAGATGCTTCGTATCTACAAGACACGAGAGCATGGCGGATGAGCGTCATAAACCAGCCAGATAGTGAATCAGGTTTTAGGGGTAACTTTGTGAGACAATGCGTTGATATTAGATACTACATTGATAACATGTGTTGATCTAAATTGATTAATTATCTCTAAGAGCAACCCTGGGGTTAAGGGCACATCCTATCAGCGAATTGGGACGAGACGTTGTGCGAGGGAAGCAGGAAACTCGACAGATTTTGGTTTGCTAGCAAACGTAAAATTCGAGCATGATATCTACCTTGATACTTGGAAATAGCGACATCGCCAATGGAGGTGGTCAGTACTTAGCCATGGTGATTTTCTCAAATAGGTCTAGGGTAATTGCAAATCCCGGAGGTAGAAGCACGCGAGATGCCATATAGATGGGCCAATTGGAATTATCCCGAAGCTCGATTAAATTAGGGTTCGGTTATCCATCCCGGCGGTATCGAATCTCGAATCTGATCGAGGTCAGATGTGACTTAGCGCTGCAGGACTATTATTTGATATCCGAGTTTTCATATTAGATCTGCAGAACTAGAGGCGCGTGTTGTACATGTGGTATTCTACTACTTCCCGAATACTTGTAATAATGATAATGATTATATTGACAATGATGTTATACGTCAAAGCTAGCCATGTATATGTTTGGAACCCCCTTGCAGCGTACATTTAGTTTAATATTTTACCTCGTATGCTGGCTTATACCATGTAACCAGCCTAAGTGTAAGTAAATAACCGTTTGCTATAACTCGTTTCGATAGAGCTTACGCCGTGATATACGAACATGTATCGGATTATGCAGTGTTCAACGGCTTCTTGAGCACGGGTAACTTGATATGTAGTATTTTCATAGTTACTAACTAGTAGTAACCACTAGTAACAAGTAACAAGATGTATTATGTACATACGGGATGGCGGAGAGAGTTGATAATTTCTGTGTGCCTCACGAAGTTCAGGTTTTGTATGACATTTGCGGGTGGGTAATTGACAATATCTATTTCTGATAATTGCTAAATATTACTCCTCGCTATAGATCTTCTGAACAGCTTTTTCTTCTGAAGGCAATCGGAATTTTAGCAATTAAGGATGAATTAGGAGGTAGGTTCAAGATAGACAGACACCATATATACGTATTTTCTTCTCGAAGAGCCGCATCTTTGATTATGTACTTGTACTTGTAAGCAACCTAGCAGGTAATATACGTAAGGCACTTGCCGTCAAGAATCTTCCAAAGCTCCGCCTTACATTTTAGGCACATAACAAGGTTGAGGCTTTTTGATACTGGGGACATACCCGAATAGGAAAGAGGTTGACTCTTATTATAGCATTTTATTATTTATGCTGTCATAAGCCCGTACTGTACCTGCCTAGATTTCAATAGCAAGTGCCGAAAACGCCTTGTAAGCAAGCTTGGGAAAACTCGATGTGTGACCAGATGACGTATCCTTTTTTTTATACTGTAAAAAATTCTAAGGGTAGGTAGGTACCTAGAAGCTAAGGTCTACAAGGTACGTGCTTTAGATTTTAGCCCCACGTTCCCTAAAACCATTGAACTTCATGTTTTTTTAAATTTTTTGGCTGCAAGTCCCCTTCTGCCCCTCCCTTTCAGCCCCTCCATAAAGTTTGATTTTATGGTCATAAACGGTGTCATTGGATGTAGATGATACGCATCTTTCTGCAGGACCCTTTTAATGCTCCCGTCCCCCCCGATTAGCGCGTTCTGCAGTACATAGTACACATAGTACATATATACCTTATGTACTTACATAGCATAATCCCTGTCCAAGAGGAAAGGGAAAGTGAAGGATCTAACTCGAAGTCAGCACCATTTGGGCCAAGCAGCCAATCAAAACTTGCTCGTTTTGGGATACCCCCACAGACAACACGACAGTCACCATCCCAATCATCTTTCACTTTTGCTAATACCCTTTGACCCTTTGACCCTTTCCTAGAGAGTTCAGACCATAATACCTAGGTAGATATTTTGTGGTCTATTATGGTCTAAACCAACTATCTCCTCGTGGTGGAACCTTTAGGTATGCTTCACTGGGAAACAGTTTGGTCAACTTGGTGGTTCTGCCTCTGCCTCAGCCTACAAGACGAAACCAAACCCGTTGAGCTCCAAGAGGTACAATATCTCTAACAAGTTACATATAGTACACATACAGTTTACCGGTATTATATAGAAAGCAACATTAAACCGCATACTACCAACACAACCACCATTGAAAAAAAAGAAGTCTTTCCCGGATTTCAGACAATTATAAACGCTCTGATGACCCTTGGAAAACATTGACATCTAAAAACCTGGATCCCGGTCATAAATCCCCTTTCTTACCGCCATCTAGACCGCAGGACCGAGGCTTTCCCCCGGGGGTACAGGTTTCTTGTATTCGGTCTGTCTTGTCATCAGCCTCGACTCACTCGAAGCACAGTCTTACCTACTTGGGTACCTCCACTAACGTTGTTGGCTGGGGACGTTACATGTGGGAATCAGACGAGAAACAACCTCTTCCCCTCCCCATCCCCTGGACAATCATTCTTCCTTATCGGCCATAACATTCCAAATTGTCTCTGTCCTTCCGGAGTCTCTTCTCAGAGGTGTTAGCCGTTACTTACACCGGATCGTCTTCCCGTGGACCCTTCATCCACCGTCCGATATTCATAACCTGTAACGGAACCCCGAGGTGCCGATCCCAGACTTCTATTGTTGAGTGACTGCCGTCATATTCCCAACCTGTATTACTCTGCTTCGGTATTCAACTCATACCGGCCATATTGGTCGATGACACTCTACCGGACATATTATACTTCATTCGTTTACCTCCGCAGCTTTTAAGACCCTATATCTTATTGATATATCTATTATACAACATCTCTACCCCTATACCGATCTAGGCCCCGAGTTTATCTGTTCAAGGCCCCTGTGGGACCTTAGGCGTCGTTCGCTCTAGCTCATCTCGATCTTCTCGAAGCCTCGAGTTCCACGACGCCAGCCACTTTCACCTCATGCTACAGTGGTGAACCTACCTTTCCAAGTACGACTTAGAAGAACCGCTACCTGCCGCGCGACAATCCCGATGAGAGGAATCTCTATGCGCCTCGCTTCCGACTAATACGTTAGACATCAATCTCTAAAGTAAAGTTGGGACGAGTCGTCTCTGGGGCTGTCGATAATTCTTACATGATCTATAACGTTCCTTGTTTAGCATACTTTCGAGCCTCTGTTGCACCGGTACCGCCGGGCGACGCCACGGAAGATGCCTATCATCAATGGACAAAAGATGGCCTGGTGAGTAAAATATAATATTCTGCTGTTGTCTCTGCGCAGTGTCCCATGAGGGGTCTCGGAAGGTTGCATGTTGTTACGCTAAGTTTGGGGCGCCTCTCCTAGCAAACCGTCTTCATTAGACACTGGGAGTTTGTGTAACAAATGGCTCTCGCAGTATCTTGAAGAAATGACCATAGTCTTGGCTATTTTCACCCACTGACTACTTCTCCTATCTTTAGTGAGCCATGTATACGAGGGCATCGATCGACCAAGTGCGCGCATTTGGGGGATCGTATGCTGTTACCTGTGCGAAAGCCGGGCCGACCACTGAGCACTTGCCCTCATCCGCCGGGCAAGTCGTGTCAATGTCGGAATGTAACGGCTGCGCTCCCTAAAGGAGGCTCATGTCGGTGCGGTGGTAGCCCGCCTACTAAGACCAACGGCACGCCGGCTATCGTCAAGGCCGAACCATCAGACAACCCGCCTCTATCACCTACGAAACAAGCGTCATTTCGAATTCAGAAGCCGACAGCAAAGCCAAACCGAAAACAATCTACTGATGCTTCCGCTTCCGCTTTACAGCGCATGAACGCCAACAGCTTAAACTTGATTGGCGCTGGCAGTGTCTTACCAGCATCTCCCGCGAATGTTATAACTTCGTCCCCGGATTATACGAATTATATCCCGCCCTTACAAAATGGTAGTCACCAATACCCCCCCTATCCGCAGATAGCTTCTCGTCTAGACAGGCCACTAGACTCCACTCTACTTGCCCTAAACAACGGCTTGTCGAATATATCATCAACACAACCTTCCAGGAACGGAATTCCAGACCATTCGAATAATTCAACGGTTAGTTCAGAGACGATGACATCTGGTGCATCCAGCTCGCCCTACCACACGCCGACTTCAAGCACTGGAGATTCTTCGCAAGAACCACCCTTGGAACAAACCGGAAGCTGCTGTTCTCAGAGGGTACAACAACCTCTACAGCAACCTCCACATATACAAACGCACATTCAATTCCAGAGCCAACTTCACGCTGGGCCCCAGCAGTCCTCAAATATGATGGGTTATATACCTCAGATCCCCACAGGTAACAGCTCTATGACAGCGCACTTTCCGCCGCAAATATCGACCGAACAACATGTATATCCGATGAACCACTTCCATCAACCAGCCCTATACTCGGATCAGGCCCCATTTGGAACGTATCACTTCCCGCTACAGCAAGCGCAATGGGAGCAGTTAGTAGCAAACCTTTTGCCTCAGGTCGAACCAAATGGAGGTGCCCCGGGTTCCTATACAAGTCACGTATGTCACTGTGGCCCTGAATGTGACTGTCTTGGATGTCCTGCCCACCCGTACAACCAAGCAACTTGTCAGTATATTCGCGATGTTATGGCTTTCCAGGAAGAGCCCGTGAACGGGAAGATTGATACGGGCAATTCAATACCGGACCCACCGCTGGCGGTAGGCGAAGCATCACCACCACCGACGCACAGCCCAGCCGACACGGAGTCGCCGGGCGCGAACGACCTCAATCTATCGCCTAGCGAGTTTCTCTTCGTCGATTACGGTCACGGGATGTGCGGATGTGGCGATGACTGCGCGTGTGTTAATTGTATGATTCACCGAGACCCACTGGACGCGAAGATGCATGGAGGGCCTCAGGACAAGACCCCAAACTAAAGGAGAAGGGGTAACGTAGTTATTTCTCTGGCGTATGGATTCGCGTCCTACTACACGACGCCTTTAGCAGAAGCGACAATGCGATAGATTAACCAATATCCCCAAGGATTATGGATGAAGCCCACGAGAACAGAACATTCGAACGTATATATCTAGGAAGCCAGGGACGTATATATTTAAGGGAACAGGAAGGAAACATGAAATATTTCATATACGGGAGCTATATGGGAAACACTTCGGAGAAGAGATTATGGAGGTTGTTACGAACTATTGGTAGCGATAAATATCAACTATGCGGACCCTGCGATAGCGAATTCGACTGAATTTTGAGGATCAAGCGGTTGATATTCACTTGATGAATTAGCGGACGTTTGTCTGTTGGGCATACCCCCACCCAGCGGGGGTTTTCTATCGTCGACGAGCCCAATCGGGTATCTTGGCGTCTTCCGGGACGATGGGGTCTGGATTGAGGTTCAGCGAATGGAATCCAAGCCCAGACTGTCTATGTCCTACACTGGTTCCGTACGAATCGGCATTCAACCGGCTCGCCTGCCGCGTGTCTGAGGACTTTTATAAGACCTTGTGAGACGTGACGAGTAAGAGTCAGCGCAGATTTACGTACCTAGGTATAAGGTTCGCAGAGTGATAGATGCTCGATACGTAATTTAGGAGATACGGATTGATAGTAAACGGCCATATACATACGGGTCGGGGTTTGGCCGACTTATTTGTGGATTTTCCCGAGTCTTTACTTCGGTTAGGTATTTTAAGATACAGATGCTCTTCTACTATATAGCGAGCGCAGCGACGTAGTTTCGTACAATATAATTATTGTATTAAATGTACGTTTTGCATTACTTGTGATGAATCGGTATTAGTACCTAGGAGGTAAGTTGGATGTTACGATAGTCGCGTAGTTAGTTTTTTACCAGGGAGTAACTTTATGCTTTAATAACTCTAGTTACCTAGGTATACTTTAGTTAGTACGAAATACCGCATCCATTAAGAAACAATTGAATCTAGGGCACGGACCACGTATTATATTTAAGAGGACTTAAATTGTATTAAACTTGTGGCTTTTTTAATAAATATTACGAAAATATTATAAAAAGATTTAATTGTTTATAATAAATATTATAAATATTATAAATTATATATAAAATATATTAATTTATTTATTAAAATAAAATGAAATTTATTTTTATTGTTATTATTATTATATGTTAAGGTAAAAAGTAAAAGATTATTGCTTGGGTTAATTATATATTACCGAAATAAATTTCTTAAATTTATCGTATTTATTTATATCGATAAAAACTTAAAGTTATTTTATTTTTTAAAAATTATTGTATATTATTAAAAAGTAACGAAGTTAGTAAATATATATATTTAAAATAATTATTAAATAATATATTTATTGTTGAAAAAGGTTATAAATAATCTTATTTAAATAAAGTTTAAAATTATTTTTTAATAAAGAATTTATAATTAATATTAAATTGGTGGAATAAAAAATATTAATTATTTAAAAGTTAAAAGTTTATTATTAAAAAATATCTATTAAAATAATTTTTATTAAAAGATTAATTATAAGTTTAATTTATAATTATTTGTAAAACTTATAAAATAATTATACGCCATTAATTTTGTAAGAAATCTTTAACGTTATTTTAAAACTTATATTTATAATATTTTTAAATATTTATCTTTTTAAACGGGTGGTTTATAACTTTCTTTTAAAGATATTAAATTATAAGACGTTAAATAATTTATATAGTCTTTAAACTTTTAAATAAAATAATAAAATATATAAATAATTTCTTTTAATATATTCGAAAAATTTCTTATAAAAAAGACTTTATTAATATAATCTTATTTAATAACCTTAACGTCGATTTTACTTTTTACCGATTTTCTTTCGAATTAATCTTTAATATAAATAAGACTTTTTTACTATTTAAATTTTTCGAAGGTTATATATATGATTTAAAAGAAATTAAATTAATAATTGGAAAGATAAATAAAAATAACTGAAATAAAAGATAAGTTATTTTAATATTATATATATTTGCAAATAGGTTTATGTTTTTACGTTTTAAAATTATTTTTCATAAAAAAAGTATTGTAAAAAATAAAGAATAACGATTTTATTATTTAAGCGTTATTGTTAAATTTAACAATATAATTTATAATAATAAAAGGTTATTTATGTAATGGGTTAATAAAGAATTGCTCTTGTATATTAATGGGAAAAAGGCTTTATTAGTTATAAATATAATTACATTTTATAAGATTAACGATTTAAAGTTAAAATTGAAAAAAAACGGGATAATTATAGTAATAATTTTATTAAGATTAATGTTTTATTTTTAATTCCTTAACATTATTATTAATAGGCTTTTTAAGAAAGCTTTTTAAGAAAAAATAAATATATATTTAAAAGAGTTAAAAACTATTAATAAGTTTTTTAAAAAGTGGATTTTTAAAAATAAAAAGGTTATAGTTATTTATATTGTTAAAAAATTATAAAAACGTTTTAATTAATCTTATAATAAAGCTTTAATTAAAGACTTTTTTATTCATATTAAAATAATTATCCACTCGTTTAAAAATAAAGATAATTTAATTTATATTAAAGAAATTAACTTATATTTATTATATCCGAATAATTGATCGATTTTTTATTTAATTAAAGAGAAATCTTAATATAATATACTATTAAATGGGTTAGATAATATAAAGGTATTAATTATTATTAAAAAAACTTTAATATTATTACGTAATTTTTACCATTTATTAAAAAAAGCTATATTAATAAAACTTTACCGTTAATGTTAATTTAAAATAAATGGAAATAAACTTAAATTAATTTAACAATTGGAAAAGTGAGATAAAAAACGCGCTTTTTTAAAGATATTTATAAATTAAGAAATAAATTTAATTAATTTAAACAAAAATTTAAATATATTAATAATTAAAAATAAAAGGATAAATTTAAATTTATTAAAACTTTTTTCGCCCCGGGTTTACAAATTTTTAAAGGATTAAAAAGAATTTTAAATTTAAAAGAATATTTTATAATAATTTTTTTAAATTTAATAAATTTTAAAAGATTTATTAATATATTAAATTTCTTAACTTTTAATTCTTAGTCTTTGTGTAATTTATATAAATTTTTTTCATTTTCGAAAAATTTTTCGAAATTATTATACATACGTATAATTTTTATTTAAACGCGTTTTTTAACCTATAAATAAAACTTAACATAATAACGCGTTTCTTTTATAACTTAATTATAATAAATCCCTCGAAAGTTGTTTAAAGATATTTTTAAACTTATATATAAAAAAAGAGCTATTCGGTATTATAACGTATATATGTTGTGAAAATAAAAAAAATTAAATTTAAAAATTAATTTTAGAATATTTATAAAAATTTTAATTAAATTAGTATATTAATTTTTAAATTTTTAATAAATAAAAGACTTTATATAACACGTTAATATTTAAAATTAATATAATTAATAATTTATTTTAAATTCGTTAAGTGATTTATTTAAATAAATTTATTTATTATATCCGTTATTTTAAATAATATTTTACAATCCTAAATCACGAAAAAAGGTAGGTATTATACAATTAACCTATTTAAGCATATACCACTAATCTACCGCTAATTCAACTAGTCCGTGCCCTAGATTCAATTGTTTCTTAGTGGATGCGGTACGTGAGAACCTTGATGGACATGTTCGCTTATGTCAGTCAATGTCATACAGACATACATTAGGTACATGTATGCATAGATGCATTACCCACATTCCACATTCCACATGGCACATGGCATACAAATGCCCGACGGGTGGTACCTTATTAGAGGTACCTTATCTTACCAGAAACAAGCCAGTGGACAGTCCCCCGGCTTACTACGTATTATTAGCCTGTTCTTCTTGTACAACGCACAACATACTGGAACGTACAATGTCCTCCAAGGAAGAACAGCACCAACAGGGGTCATTCTACTGCGGCTTCGGACGCATATGAATCCTACTCGATCACCCAATTTACCCCCGTGCGGCTGCTATCGTTGCATTAATGGCCGATGCTAGCGGCTACCGAGACCGCGGACTGGGAGACCACCGACGTCATTCGAATCATAAGCGAACGCGTGGGGAAGACGAGCACGAGTTAGATGACGTGAAACGTGTCAAACGGAGATACGACGATTATGAGAGAGGGAGTGGAAGTAGACACGAGCATCGATATGACGACCATCGACATTCTAGACGGCATGATTCCGTATCAAGACCGAATACCTCATCATTGAGAAAAGGAAGAGGGGAACATCGTACGAACTCTGTCCCTTTCGAGCGCTCACATTCGACGTCCTCAGCACGACGCCACAATCATACATCTGATCATCACCATCATCATAAGCGCCTCCGCTCTTCGACCCCTTCTACCCGCACCCAAAGCGAGCTCCCACTAAGCGCGAGGCCTCTAGTCCGTTCAGATCTTAAAACCTTCAAGCCTCTGTTTGCGCAATACCTCGAAGTGCAAAAGGGTAAGAACATTGCGGCGTTAGACGAGAGGGAGGTTAAGGGCCGCTGGAAGAGCTTTGTCGGCAAGTGGAACCGTGGGGAGCTGGCTGAGGGTTGGTATAGCCCTGAGACACTTTCCGAAGCGAAGAAGGCTGGCGCTGGCGCTGGTACACAACTTGCAGGAGAAGATGGGATAGTCCCCGTGGCATCGCCGTCATCGCGACCGAGCGGACAGAATCGTGAGAGACTTGATGAGGGTAATGGCTCGATACTGTCCGGAGGGGAGGAGAACGAAGATGAAGACGACGATGAATATGGACCGACTTTACCTGGGTCAGCTCCTGCGCAAAGCTACGCCCGCGATCATTCTGACGACACCCGCTCTACGCGCCACGGCCCAGGTATACCCAATCGACAGGACTTAGACCTGCGGCGCGAGAACGCAGAAGAGGAGCGCACCCAGCATATCTCCGACCTGCGTCTAGCACGAAAAGCCGATCGCACCGAGCAACGCGCGCGCCTCGAGGAACTAGTCCCGCGAGCAGAACCCGGGACGCGGGAGCGGCAGCTGGAGAAGAAACGCGAGGTCAACGAGAAGATGCGCGGGTTCCGGGAGAAGTCGCCCGGGGGCGGCGCAGAGGTGGGCGAAGCAGAGCTCATGGGTGGCGGGGACTCGGTCGCGGAATACAAGCGCTTGAAGGCGGCGGCCGAGAGGCGGAAGACGGAGCGAGAGGTCCGCAGAGAGGAAGAGGCTAGGATTAAGGCTGCGGAGAGGGAGGATAGGGTTAGGGAGTATAGGCGCAAGGAGGATGATACGATGGAGGTGTTGAAGAGGATTGCTAGGGAGAGGTTTGGGTCGGGGTGAGGTGTAGTATGTACTTAGGAAGTGCTCTGGGTTGTTAAGAGTGCTTGGAAAGGAGTTGATATGACGCGGGCTAAGGTAGTCATGTTCTACGAGCATTGGTTATACGTGAAAATAGCTAATATATCAGACCAATATGTTAGCATGCGTTACTATTCACTTGGGACAGGTTAGGCTTTGAACTTTATAGGGCGAATAGTTGTAGTTATCCAGGTGGTTAGGTAGTCTACCTAGACACTTTTGCCTATTGACGCTCTACTTTGCAGTATAGACTTTGAAGGGTCATTATTGATAGTGGCAACTATTACCTACCTTAGGTCTTAGGTACCTAGACAGGTTACCTATTATTCAGATATATACATGTGCTATGTTTATCTTCAACTCAGTACATCGCAAAGTGCTACCTTTTCCAATATCCAGATCTCAACCAGGGAAATACAAGACGGATGACTGCAGGATCCACTTGCGGATATTTCCGCCAATCATCTGTGCGACATGTTCACAATTTGCTAGCGTTTCCCTCTAAAGACCGTGCTATATAAACATGCATAGTAGAGTGCTTTTCAACAACCAATCGGCGTGGTGGCAGAGTGGTCTAATGCGCAAGACTAGAAATCTTGTTCCTTCGGGAGCGTCTGTTCGAATCAGGCCCACGTCGGCTTTTCTTTTTGCGATTTTTTTTTTTTAACTCTTTCAGTGGGTTCTTAATTTTGCGCGTCTTATTCAAAAAATTTTTTTTTTTTATTCCAGAGTTGAGTGGTTTTGTAGGTGAGTTCTATACACAGCTCAAGGTTTTTTAGCCTATGACATTTCACTCTAACATTTCACTCTAACATTTCACTCTAACATTTCACTCTAACATTTCACTCTAACATTTCACTCTAACATTTCACTCTAACATTTCACTCTAACATTTCACTCTAACATTTCACTCTAACATTTCACTCTAACAACTTCGTCGTATCATTCTATTGTACTATGCCAGCAAGATACAGAAGCTTATCTCTCATTTGGATGCGACAATATTAGTAGCCTGGCTAGTTCTTATTAACCATATCTACAATAGCTAGGTACTTAACAGGACTAGAGTCTCGTAACCGGGAATGCCAATAGGACTTAGAGTAAACCAGTTGCTCTTGGGAGCCCAGGCTAGCTTAATGTCTTGGCCGTATGTGTCTAGTAGTGGTTCACCTAAAAGGGGTAAGGAAAGGCAACAAAATATAGCAGGTGATTAGGGAACCCAGGTTGATTATTAGAAAATACGTCTCCTATACTATGAATAGGCTAAAGTAGGTTATAGTAATGCTCAGGGAGAGCCTCAATAGCTTAAGAACGAGAAGTGGGTAGCATTATCTTACAGGACACTTATTATGAGTTTCCAGTTGCCTTCACTGTATAAGGACTCGAATGGGGGAAGAAGCAATCAGCATTCTGAAAGTGTCTCTATGAGAGACGAGACTGCATAATGTACTAAGAAACAGGAATCTCCCCTTCCTCACTGCTACCTATCTCTATTCTCTGCTGAGAAAGTGATGGTTCTGCCATAAAAACTAGATACATTATTGCCCGCCTTGGGCTCGTTCGTGCCGAAAAGGTTGACATACGAAACTGGATAGCAGCGTAAGCCAAAGCAATAACATGACCGCTGCTACTAATAGCTGCAACACGTCCCGTTCATTTTCGTCGCGTTATGTTCCCATAATCCGTGCTCAAGCATATCTACCGCTTGGGATAAGGTAAATGTCTCGGCTGCGGTTCGCTGATTCCTCGAGGAACGCGAGGTCTTGTTGAGGCCAAGACTCCGGATCCGGGTTGTAACGTCGAGGGTATTGGAGTTCGTGAGCCATGACGCGATCTAGGACTCCGTTGTTCCATCGGTGGACCCAGTCGGCCACGAAGAGGATCTTCTTCAATATGGCGTTCTGGGGCCAGTTGCGCCCGGCATAGTGGAGGCGGGTTCGATCCCATCTGTATCGGTGCTGTTTGAGATGACATATTAGCGAGATAGAATTGGGGGAAGACTTAGAAAAGGGGAGAGTTGCTAGAAAAGACGATTTACTTACGGCCACGTCGTTGCTCTCGGTTATCAGCATTGCCTCGATACGCGCGCTGTTTGAGATCAAGGAGAGGAGGTAGCCGATGCCAGCGATCAACACAACGAAGACATAGACTTCAAGTGATTCATAGAAGAGGCCATTCTTGAATGCAAGTAACATCGCAACATTCACGAATAGGGCTAGACTGATATACTTGACGAGAATCCAGCACCACCAGATGGTGATCAACTCCAGACCGTAAATGACGGGACGGTATTGAAAATGGAACTCGGGGGCAGCTTTTTGAAGGGCACGAAGGAACCACTTCCTCTTCATGACAAGGATGATGAACGCTGCATGACCAACGAGCAATGCGATCGAAAACAGGATGACCTGCTTGATGAAGGTGACGAGTTCGAGAAATTTGGACTCCATCTTTTCTGGATGTAGGGGATACTTGGATAGAATTCAGAAAAGAAGGAAGAAGATGGTTCGCGATGGAACTTCAATGTAACTGTTGTGGTGTTGAAGAAGGGAGGAATATTGTCTTGTGGCGAGTAGGATGTGGAAAGGTAGATTCCGCCTTGTGTGGTGGATGTTGGTAGATGTAAATAAAAAGATTGGGAGGATTAGGAAGAGTCACCAGAGGGAAATTCAGATTGCCCTGTAAGTCACTTCCGGGGAAGGTGAGCGGGTTCCAATGGGCATGTCGTCGATGGAAGCCGAGTAATGCGGCTGGGGGCAGGTGAGAGACTCGGAAGTCAAGGCAGTGGTGTTGTCAAGGCCGGGTTGAGCGGGTGCCCGGGGCTGTTGTTGGACGGGGTCCTTCCGGAATGGTCACTTGTGAGTAATCATGCCTTAGAAAAGGGCGAGAAGGATGACTGATCGTGCTACTGATATTATTATGCCTGACCCCTTTAGTCGCGTCTTTATGCGACATGCGGGAAAAGGTTGAGTCTACAGAATGCTAGCCCCCTTTAAAGAAGACGACGTGCTTTAGAGTCATATTTATATCTACTGCTACAGATTGTCTTAATTTACGTAGTTGTAAGTAATGTGTGGACTTATAGTTGCTGGTCGTAAGTCGTGACTAAAGACAACAGTACATTGCAGATTCTACGGGTACCGCCTATACGGAGAACGAACAAATAGCACAAGGCATTTCTAGATTTGCAATAAGCTGTGAGTAATTAACGGAACTTTTCTATGATGTTATCGACGCACATGTTGCTAGGCGTCCTATTTCGGGACTGTAGAGGGACCTGGGACAAAAGTATGGCATTACGTATAGACAGCATTTGTTATGATGAGCACAAACGAGAACACAACTCTGCCAAAGCACAGGTAATCTTAGGGCAAAGTAGGGCTGAACCATCAATACGAGATAACTGGGAGCCCTTTATCCCCGATCTCGGTGCTGGAAGAGCCCAACAACGCTCAGTTATATCGTAATGGGATCTAAGCGTATAATGGCAAGGCGATTCAAAGTTCAATGGGGGAAGCCGTCTGATTATATTGTGGACTCCTTCAATATGCACCCAACTAATAGGTATGTACTTGTTCTATGTACCTAAGTGATAAACCTTTTTTATGAATATATTCTCAACAAGAAAGGGATAATTCGAGGAAAGAATGGGAGCAAAAGGAGAGTAAGCAATGAAAAAGAAAGCAAGAATTATTGGAGTTGATCTATTTAAGAGTTGACAGTGGACTTTTAAAAAGGGGTTGGCAGTGAACATTTGCTATACACCAACGCTACTCTTCCGTTAAAAATGTGTCTACCAGGCTGGCCTTAGGTACTTAACCTCTACGACATGTTGTATTTTGGGATCTCAATACCATGTCTTTACTGCCCAGCATTGTACATAGATACGTAATCCCCCAATGCCCATGATGTGCTTTGCCAGCTCGTGATAGACAAACATTGATATAAGGTTATGATTGAGTTCTGTCATATTCAAGGGGGCTTTAGAGGCTAAATTCTATTTAGGAACTAAGGTCGTTGCTTCGCCACGTTCGCGGGCAAAAGCGTAACATTATTTCACGGGATGTATTCTATTGGCGTAACCAGGCCGTCTAGTCTCCGCTAAGAAAGTTAATCAGTGTGTGGCGTTATAATTGTATTTCATATTTGACGATCTCTTATAGGTTGACTCCCAATGTACTAACAGAACGACCCAGAATCGTATAGCCTAAAACAGTCTAAGTTGGCCCATGAGTACCTATAGCACCATCTTCAATGACAGTCCTCTATCTCTGCCCCCTGCCCCCAATCTCCGTATGTTCCCCCTTTATCGTTATCCTTCCTGGAGCATCGTTATATCCGTATATCTTATATTTAAGACATGAAATCAAGCTGTGAGCATGACCGTCGTCGCTGGCGTTCTGCAAGGACGGGATGGCGGACCGGATCGAAGTATTCTTTCTCCTCCTCCTCCCTTGGGCCTGCTTTTACCAAACTGTTTCCCATTTTTGCCGTCCGTGGTTGAGTAGGGCATGTGACACTAATGGTAGCATTCACGTCTGGTTGTGGTGTGTCCCCATCGCTTGTTTCTATAGCAGTCTCGAGAAAAAGAATTATATTAAATAGACGGAAAAATTGGTCGCGATCTGAACTGCGTGTGCCCCTGAGGTGGTTTAGCCGCTTGTTCACCTCGGCTAGAGCGATCTTTGCGTGTGTTTTTACGCATAGCAGCGTGCGAGCGAGTGTAACCTTCTTAGCCATCTTGTCGAAATTGCTGGTTGTAGGGATATATTTGCTTGGAAGTGCTGGGTCTATATTGGGGTTTGACGTGGATATAGTCGAACTGAGAGTCTTGGTTTCCAACTTGGTAGCTTGTGTGTCTGAATGCATTTGTCTAAGAGACGAGAAAGAGCATGGGGATGTTTATATAGTAATCGCATTGACATCTCCGAAGACATAGCCAGAGAATACGGGATGTCAAAGCTTTTAACAGGAAAGCATGTCGTAAAACATAACTTGAGTTAACGCCGCTGACCCATTGACGACTCCGAGCACGATGAAGAATCTTCCTTCTGGCTCTCTTCTGTATATATAGTAAAAAACTCTTTGTTTTTCTGATTGCCGTCTATGCTCGACCTAAGGAATTGTTCTGAACTTAATCTTAATAAAATTCCAAGCAGACCATGTAGCTCTGAGTAATAGAGTGTCTAGCGAAGTCGTCCCAGAGGGATTGGCTATACTAACTCTAGCCATTGTGGACTTGGACGATAGACGAATCCCACTGACTCCCCAATATGCTTGACCGCTTTTAAAGTGTACGCTCAGGTTGTGATTGCTGATTCGAATAGCGTATCGGCGCTTAGATGAGGCGATATATAGCTAAAATATTAACTTTTCAATATTTCTTCAATCAGAGCGTAGGTGGAATAACCAGACGCAACAAATAGCATAGTTAGATCCAAAGTATTTACGATATTAGGAGAATTTTCTTGGAAAGACGCGTACTGTATTACAGTGAGGTGAAGTATGACAAAGACTGGACATATTTCATGACGGAGAAGGAAGTATTACCTGATTAATTAATGATGATATTAAAAGACTATCTGCCTGCATAATATTAATCCTCATAACCTAGCTGACTTGAACCTACCTCTGAAGGGGTTCTATAGAGTTTGATAATTTTAATAATTGATATCGTCGAAGGGATCTTGTGCTACTTAGCGGTTGGAGTAAGAGGCCTTGGTGACTTCGTACTGGGGTTCCTGCAAGGAGAAGCTCGTGCTACGGTAATTGCCCAACGGAAGGTTCAAGAATGAGATGAGTAATGAAAGGGGTACTAAAATCGAGAAAAGGGACAGGAGTGAGGTTAACACTATATTATAGATAGGAAATAGCTGAAGCATTCTCCTTCACATGTTAGGGGTGTGTACTCAAGCTTGCTAGTATCTGCCGTTCCTCTTATATGTACCATATGGTCTATTGAATGGAAGTATTTAGCGGATAAAGGCCACCAGGAACAGGAAATCGGGACTGGATAGCTGGTCGATATACAGATAGTTGCTTGTGATATAATTGTTACTTTTAACCGAGCGTTTTAGACTTTACAAGACATGGCAATCCGCCTTTCATCGGCAGTGTGAGACTACTCTTGCTCACTCTCTCGCCCCCATAGGCTGGCGTGAAGTCGAACATCAACACCATTGTGGGAATGACCTGGGCAGCTAATAGTTCCGCCATTCGTTTTCCGAGACATAATCGCGGACCGCCGTTGAAAACCGGGAACTCGGACGCGCTCTTTGTGATCAATTTTCCATCTTCCGTAAGCCATCTTTCGGGCCGGAAAGTGTCAGCGTCGTCCCCCCAGCTAATTTTTGACCTATTCATGGCCCAGGTGCACCAAAATACTATGGACTTTTCTGGGAGTAAAGTACCGTCAGGTAGTGTGGTTTGTCTTTCGCACTGCTTGATTTCGAAAGGGATTGGTGGGTAAAGTCGGAGTGTCTCATAAAAAGTTGCCATGGTGTACGGTAACGATGAGGGCGCGAGAATTCTTGAGTTGACATTTCCTTTATTATCAGATGATAGTAATGACTCCTGGGTATTGTCGAGCAAGGTCCGTACTTCATTACGAATCTCGTCGATGACGAACTCGTGTTGCATAAGAAGGTATATGCACCACGTTAGTGCTTGGGCAACAGTGTCTCTACCAGCAGATAAATAATTCAAGGCGGAATCAGATACAATTTTTCGGTCGTCGCCAAAAACCTCTAATAACGATTGTATCAAGCTGCCAGACACTCCATCTAACCTATCAAAAGTTAATTCCGGGATGTGGTCACCCTGTTTCTTAACATTTGAATTCGCAGCGTTATCTACAATCTTGTGACCAAAAGTGCGGATTGTATGGAGTGCTTCCCTGAACTTAGAACCGGCGAAGTGTTCCTTAATGAACCACAGCGGGTTCTGGAAGCGTTCAGTTGTCACACCTGAGGCATAATCAAATGCAACGGTGAAATCATCATCAGCATGCATCTCCATATCATAAGCCATCTTTCCCATAAGTTGACTCGTAATCTCGTGGAATACATATTGCAGGTCTACGACTTTCCTGGCACGAGCCTGCATTTGGAGATATTCTACAGCATGGCCTAGATACCGGGGTAGTGCAATATCTGTCAGAACTCGTAGATTGGAGGTGTTGAGAAAAGCTAGGCCGGCTTTCCTTTGAGCTTTCCATAGCTCACCATCAACATTGATGATCCCATTCCCGAACAAGTCCCAGGAGAGCTTCTTGAAGAAGTCGCCTTTGGAGAAGATACCCTCGTTCTTGAAGACATAGTCTAGGTTCTTGGGATCATTGATAACTACGCCTGGAGGTAAGGTGGGTACGCCAATTTGAAATGTCTCATTGCCAAACCGTCTTTCGCACTTGACGAACCAAGAAAATAGCTTCTGGCGTGGTCGAAGAAAAAGGATCCCATTGCCTACGATGGGTAGGGTATTTGGTGGTTTTCTAATGCGAGGTTAAACTTTGGACCGTAGCCTTATGAAAGAGTACCTATTGAGACATGCCTTACCTCAAAGGGGCTCCATTCCGTCGAATAGTTGGGGTCCGCAAAGTGAATTGATAGCAAAGTAGTACACCGAGTAACCCGAGCCAAGCTAGCCCGTACCCTTCAAGAAGAGCCATACCGATTACCGTAGGTTGCTAAAGAGAAGCCTCGGTGTATATGTCATGCAATGGCTTCATGCGATTTTGGTCTAATAAAAGGGGCTAGCTACATTCGTAAAGCGACTGGATATTATCATTTAGGGATGGTAGTTTTCAATTGAGACGCAATATTATATACGGGTATTTCGAAGCTCATAACACGATCTTTTAAATGAGGAAAAGTGAAGCCATCATGTATGTATGTATATAGAAGGTTAAATCAAAAGTTGACACTCGTAGATAATAAAGCTTCTAATGCATTGGCTTTGTGTTGTAGATGTTGTTGTAAAGTTGTATCTTTTATCACATGTCGTCAGGGGCATATTTTCTCTTTTTGTCCCTAAATTTCAGCCTTACGTCAGTGACGCAGCGGAACATGTGGATACTCCCTAGCCCCCGTTGTTTTCCCCCTAGTCTATTAGGTACGTACATAGTGTACATACGTATTTACTATTCGATACATGTGATTGGCTCCAATCTCCCATCTTCCCCCTTGTAACTGTTCATCGCGTCCAAGCTCAACTCGAAACTCAACAAAATTGCCAATCATGAAGCTGTCATGATGACGGCAGCAAAGGGAGCTAGAAAACTTCCATACCACTCCTCGCTCTTTTTCTCAAGGTCGTTAGAAATTCATATTTACACCTAAGGTAGCTTCAATTGTCAACTGTGCCGGTTCGCAGACATACTCACGAAGCTGTTTATCCGCCTCTAATTTGACTATTACATATTTAGTTCACTTGAGACGAAATACTCTAGAGCCACCACACCGAGAAGTATACGGTGTATCACGAACCAATAGCTATCCAATCCATCGCAATGGCATCCCAGGCCCCTTGGATCCCACGATTGCATCTCTGGGAGATCGACGACCAACCGTGGTAAGTACACACATACACATACACATACATATATACCATCCAATGCAGAGCAGACAGTCCAGAACCGTAAGCGCCTAGAACACCGGAGCTCCGGATTACAGCCTCTCCTAATTAGCATCAATTGGCTGTTATCGTCCAGCATGGCACGTTGGGTCAACATATTGAGCCCTATCCAACAGATCTTCATCTGCTGTGTGCTACTGTGGCTTACCTGCAGGTCTATCCCGGCTCTCTTGGCTGTCTAACCTATCCCCTCCCTTCTCTCTACATAGCGACAAGACCTCATACCGCATCAACAAGTCCTCACCTGACTAACACCCATCCACCCGCACAGGTTCCCCTCCTTCCTCCGCGCATACGTCCAAGCCGGCCTAACGCACGCCTGGACCGTCCACATCCCGTTCCTGCAGCCCAGCAGCCCCGCGACCATCGTAGCCGAGACCCTACGCCATGTACTCGGCAGCTCCGCCTCGCGGCACACCTACATCGACTTCTGCGCCGGAGCCGGTGGTCCCACGCCCTTCATCGAGCGGGCCCTGAATAGCCAGCTCGCGCGCGATGCAACGCACCGGGTCCCCGCGACCGCAGAATCCGGGATCGTGGACGGCGAGAGCCGGGCTGCCGCGGATAACACGCCGAGCTACGCGGCGGTCGCCGACCCCAAGGCCCAGTCTGCTACTGTCCAGGAAGAGGACAGCCAGGTAGACTTCGTGCTGACGGACTTGCATCCGCACGTCGAGTCCTGGGAAGCCGCCAGTAAGAAGAGCGACCGCCTATCGTACGTCGCGCGCCCCGTCGACGCCGCTAGCGCGCCTACCGACCTACTACGTCGGTATACGGGGAAAAACGGCGGAAAGGGCATTTTCCGGCTGTTCAACCTTGCATTCCACCACTTCGACGACAACCTAGCTCGCGCCATCCTAAAGAACACGGTCGAGACTAGCGATGGGTTCGGGTGAGTAGACCCCTGAACTAGAAATATTCTATATTTACCTACCTATCTTATGAAGATGACGCTGACAAGTCTCCCATTAGCATCTTCGAGCTACAGGATCGGACCCCCACCGGTCTGCTGACGTGCTTTGCCTTCGGCTTCTTTATCTTCCTAATCGCTCCGCTGCTATACTGGTGGTCACCCATGCGCTTGTTCTGGGTTTACTTTATCCCTGTCGTCCCCTTTGTGCTTGTCTTCGACGGTCTTATTTCGTGCCTACGTACCCGTACTGCCGACGAGGTTGAGGCCCTGCTACGCACCTGCGGTGCGAACAGCAACGGCTGGGAAGTCAAGAGCGGAAAGGAGCAGTTTCTTTGGCCCTGCGGATATTTACACTGGATCATTTGCACCAAGAAGGCTACATAAGGACTGAAAAATATTCGGGCCGCAGGGTAGGGGGTATGTCGGTGTAAAGCAATAAGTATCATATGGTTCATATAGTCACTTATAGTTCTTGCCCCCTTGTACAAAAAATTCGTTTGGTTGCATTCCGCAAAGTACAAAATATATGAAAGCGATGATAATATGTACGAATGGTATTTTCCTTAGTCCCCCGTAAATGACGTTGGCAATGCTTCCCATGATACCCGCTGGACGCCCCAGTCGCTTTCTACATAGACAGTTAAGCGAACTAAAAGATGATAAAAGATAGGTAATCAACAGCCGGGGCTGACAAATTATTTCGTCAACCAACCAAGATAATCCACAACAATTAAGGTCACCATGCTGCAATACGACGTTAGCAAACATTATTCCGGCCTGTTCCGATTTTCGGGTGGGATGAACTTACGCGTGCGGCGCAATACGCACGTAGTAGGTACCGAATCCGCGGTAGAAGCGCGTGAGACCTTCCTGTCTGGCGACCTTGACGAAGCAGTCCGTCATGTTCTTGTACGGAAGTCTGCCATCAGGACCGCGTTGCTGCTTCTGTAATCTCGTCTTCACGAAGTCAAAGGGCAAGCTGAGGAAGGAAGCGAAAAATCCAGCAATAGCGCTGGCTGTTAAGGTTTGCGACTGAGGAGACCATTGGGTGCGCGTCTTGAGTTGTGCTTTAGCTTCCGAAAAGAATGCCAGTTGACCTAAGTTAAGCGACATGGCTCGTACTACCGTTGGCGTTGCACCAGCCCATAACGCAGTGACGCCTTCGGATTTGACGATCGTCGATAATGCATCAATAACGGATTTGTAATTCTTGCGCTCAGCGATAGGCTTGAGACCATCTGATTGCATTCGAATGAGAGCGAGATCTGCAGGGTTTCCGATAAAGGCTGCTATCCCACCGGCCGCAAGTCCAGCACTTGCTCGCTCAACAAAGCTAATCTGTCTACCCTTATCCTTGGCGCGCGTTGATAGGTTCTTCAGAAATGTGTCGAAGAAGCCCAATCTTGCTGTAGTATATACCGCCTGGCGGAGAAGACCCGCTGAGAGACCGGTGTATAAGTCAAGAGCCTTGCCTTGCGCAAGGATATCCCGCGTGACTGATAACGGAGTAGGTTTGGGCCCGGTAGCAACGCCCTCGCCAGCAAGCTGCAATCTGACCTTGATCATGTCTACAGGCTGGATGACAGTGGTCGCAACCATGCCAGAGATGCCGCCGTTAAGGAAGGGAAGGGCTGCCCGCATTATGGGTGTGTGTAGGAAGTCATTTCCTACGGCAGAAACTGCCTCTGAGCCCTGTTTGCCCATAGTGGACGTCTTAGTTCGTGCTGCTTCCGCGGCTTGCTTAAAGGTGTTGGAGCTCATAATTCCAGTCGTGAGACAGAACAGCAGGGAGGCGAAGGAATCGTATACTGATACAAGGTCAAGACCCGTGTAAACTCTGGGAATGACTACAGAAAGAGTAGAAAGTCAGTATTAACAACACATAGATAGCAACATGTCCGTAAGTGCTATTTTGGTGAGACGGCTTTAAGCTTATAAGAAACGCCGGACTACGTAGGGAACTCCTGAGAAGGTCCGGAGAAGCGCCATTGGCCGAGGCGCTCAACACCCGCTTGAAAGCATAGCCATAGTCATGACCGAGGTGTACAGATAATAGCCGATGTTGTAATTCGGCCCCATTTAGCGGGTATCTGTTGTGATAGATACAGATGTGGACCGGTCGGGAAAGATAGGAAGTGGGGGTGTGTGTACTTATTAGACCCCGGGCAGCGGCCAGAGACGTTGGAATTTCATCTCGGATACCGTTCTATATCCAAGGCCATATCTGCGAGGCTGCGCCAATAGGGTATTATGTTGATAATGGCGGATAGTCGCTAAACGGTTGAGGATGGCGTTCCATAATGGGACAAATAAACAAACGAATGAAATGGGAGGGGGCACCAACTTGTGCAACAATGTCTCAATAGAAAATTAATAGATCACCCGGAGATGGGCTTCTATTCAACCCCAACTAGAAAGCTGAATTACAACTATCAGCTCTAGACTGAGGAGATTGAAAAAGCCACCGAGACCGGCGGGATCACAAGTTGAGCTCAACAGGCGAGGAAGAGCTGTTATGTCGGTTCGAAGATTGGACGCCGGTGTGTATGTAGCCAGATGATGTCAGCAGAAGGAATATTCCGCCGCAAAATCGAAGGATAGCTATCGGATTTGGTGGGGAGAATCAACAGAATAACAACCACCAAATTTACAAAGCTAGGTAGGTAAAGTATACGAGCAAAAGCGCGTGAAGCTAGGAACAAGGATTTAAGTAACGCAAAGCAAAGAGCCGACGATATGAAGCATCAATTAAATGGAGGAGGACTTGGCTTCCGAAGGTTTGGAGAAGAAAGAAAAGCTTAATGAGTTGGAGAGGCACATGTGCAGGTTATATGTAGTAGGTAGTGTCTTGTGTTAGTTAGTTAGTGTACGTAGTATAAAAGAGGGATCCAGTCCTTGAATTAATATTAATTAAGGAGGGTGACCTCGGGTATGGTCGTCGCTACTTGGAAGAATATTCTGGGGTATCGAGGTATCGACTGCCTCTAGTATACACTACACGCAAGTGTACCTGAAACTCTACTATGTAATATGAAGGAAGGAAAGGGAAAGATGTGGGACCGAAACTTTAACTTATGTAAAAGAGGAAAGGACAACAAGAATCCCGAGGCGAGTGCGAGATGGAAAAGTACCTTTGAACCACTCATCCTCCTTTCCTCGATTATCTCGAGTCCTTATTGGTGACTATGGTCGAATCCCCTCTATACCTACTGCGTATTTTATGGTGGTTAGGGCCACTACCGAAGGGGATCGAGTGCGGAGTTGACGCATACAATTCATCATGCCAACATCAGACTGGAAACATGGTCATGCTGTACAATCACTCCCGTTACAGTTCTAGTTCTGGTGCTTCTGATATCAAAGTACTCTTCTCTTTACCTACATGTACATATCACTTATACCATTCACATAGTACACTATTTTCCTACTTGACGCGGCATCGGGTCGACTATCTATTTAAATACCAATGTCTAACTTTGGTAACACTATATTCCGGCTAGTTCGATGCAATCAATACTACTTATTGCAATATAAGCTACTTCCAAGCAACGGTAGAAGCAATGTCATCCTCACGAAGTCTTCTCGTCGTTGATCTATATGTAATCAAGGGCCTATAATTAGGTACTCTACTTACCTAGGTAAACGTCAAAAGTGGTACCCTACGTAAGCTTACACTAGGTAGGTGGATGGATCTCGGCATTGCATGGCTGAGATCTGCGCTATCGTTCCCATTCAACCGGAATTCTTGTGGGTTGGGACTGATGTCAAACTTGCGGAAGTCCGTGTGGAAAAAGATAAAAAGGTCTTGGGTGGTTGGGTAGAGTTCAATCTTGGCTCTAAGTGCTGTAGGGCTTAGGAAATCTTCAGAAAGGCCAACGAAGTAGCTGTGGAAACAAAACATCATCATCCTTTCTCGACTTTGACATCTGAACCTTTGTCCTTCTCGAGTGCCGTGATATCCTCGTCCCTTGTCCCGAGAGTTGGCGAATTGCGGGGTAAAGTCCCTATGCACATGTACCGTACCAGACGTGCTGGGTACATATTTTAGCGTGTGGGTCTACGTAGACAGCTATTTATCGATAAGCACATGCTAATATCTTATTTGAAATTTAACAAGCTTTATTGCCTTTAATATTCTCTAAAATATTTAGTAAATGTTGTATAAGCTGAAGGACAGTGCTACTAAAACATTACTTTAAATCTATACATTCCTTATAGTGGGTATCCGAAGAGAATATGTATTCTGGTGGAATACCGGAAGGGAATAGCTATGATAAAGACATTACACAAGTGACGTCAAGTTGCCGGGGTTTCCATCGCCTTAAAAATTAGTAGAATCTGATAGGTACAAAAATGCATGCAAGGACAGGGCAGGTCTTCTCCTAAAAAAGACAGCTGCATCTTCGTCCTCCAATCTAGAATCTAGAACTCCAACTTCGTTTCGCGTTGTTACTCCCGCTGGAAGCCAAGCTTATGTGAGCACCTCTCATAGCAAAGGACACCTGCAAGTCTAACAGGTACATATGCGATCACGGGACGGAATAACAGTCTCGGTTCCAATTGCTCCATGGTTTCATCCGTATCTCCAATATAACAGGTACATAAACAGGTACATAGCTTGCCTGGCTTGGGGTCTCACGAAAGTAACCGATAGCTACCAAAATACGAGTGCTTTACCCGGCTGTGAGAAAATGGCTAGGTTTTATTAGTGATAACAACGGCTTGCTTATTATTCTTGTTAGAAGGGAATCGAAGTCAACGGATGGTTTATTATATAGATAGGTATGCAATTTCTTAGGATAATACAGTATATCTAGGTACATATATTGGTCCCGAATAAGATCGTACCCGGATACCAATCAACCGCATCCGGAGAATGCAAGGAGTTAGACAACCTGCGGCCATACTAATATAGGAGGATCTTTTTATGACCGTCTGCACGTGTTCCGCTGAAATAATGCCTTCCGTAATGTCGCGTATTTCTCTATATGGGATATCTATGATTGGTCTAAAGCCGCCAGCTCAGAGACGCCATGGTTCTTCACGTCTGTTCTGCCTATCATAATGTGTATATGTTAATTTACTAGCAATACGGTTTTGAATTATCCGCCGTGTACCAATAACACCCGTAGTACCAAAAAATTGTCAAAATAAAATCACCATTAACTGATCTGGTTAGATATTATCCAGCCAGCAACTGGTATATTGAATTGATAAGCATTTCTCAGCAATGATTATTACAATAGATAATTCCTTAGATACGCTGACAGCTATTTCTAGTTACTTCCATTAATATACTGTTACATTACGATCTTCGTCACAGGGATCATATAGACAGCGGCCCTGACATAAATCTTATTTATCTACTGTGATGCAGCGAGCCGGCTTCAGTGGACTAGGCAGGAAGAGCTCCCGGGATCAAGAAATAGACTACTGATGATTTCATATTCTTTGTAAGGCTACACTTGGTCGGTTACCTATTGTTGGTGACTAGCCTGAGGTGACTGACCTCGGGTATTGTTTTATAAAAACCCGGTCTTCGGCTCGGATGACCGGGCTAACGCGACGACGATTGCCGGGACTTTCCGCCCCTGTCTAATAAAGAGCCTAGGCGAAAATTACGCCGCAGAATGATAGCCAAGTATCCTAAACAGGGGCTTGTTGCTCGTCTAGTCAAGCCCCACGCCTTACTAGCCATCAAACACGCTTCCAGATAGGTCATGCTAAATTAGCTGAAGGCAAAACATATATGTGTGCCGCCCTAGAAGGTCGAGGGGAACGTAGTCAACCTTCCTCCATCGGTCACAAGGACGGTGCCGTTGCAGTAGGCGCCAGCCCTGGAGGCGAGATAGAGGATAGCGCCCGCCATGTCCTTCTCATCCCCGGCACGCTCGAGAGGCACCATATCTTTCCCGATTCCTCCTTTTTCGATAATAGGGGCCGACATCTCGCTTGGGTAGACTATGTACCTGTTAGCATAATAATAGCGACCTATTCTACTTTTCTTCGTTCCGGGACTTATTTGTCCTCTGCAGGGGATAAAAGCCGAGGTTCAATGGCTTGAATCACTTACGGCCGGGACATATAACGTTGGCTCTGATATCCCACTGTGGTAGTGCCACACTCAACTGTTTAATAAGGTGTATGCAGGCGGCTTTGCTTTGTCCATAGGCGAATCCTCCCGTGTTTACCTTGTTGAAGCCGCCGATGCTGCTTACGGCGACAACCTGACTTTTCTGCTCCACATTTCCCTTCTGGTTGCCAGCATCCAAGAGCTTCAGAAATGATATGGTCGTATACCATACAGCGCTGGTGTTGACAGCGAACGTGTTGGTGTAATCATGGATGGGTATGGTCAAATTGGCCTCGATGAACTCATTCAGTGTGGTCTCTGGCTTGGGCCGGTTCCCGTACGGCCCACCAATGCCCGAGTTGCAGACTAGTAGGTTGATGAAGCCGGCATCCTGCTGGATTTGAGTGGCCGCTGACTGTAAGGACTCTTTGGACGTCACATCACAGGTAACCGGAATTACATTGCCGGTGCCGATCTGCTCTACAGCCTGCTGCAGGACTTGCAGACGTCGCCCTATGATGTATACCTTAGAAGCGCCATTGGTGGCTAGAGCTTTAGTTATCATAAGCCCAATTCCTGAGGTAGGTTTGTTAGTAAAAGGTTCATATGTACGCGGTATAAGCTTAGCTTAGGCCTTGTCACATACCAGTACCGCCGCCTGTAACAACCGCGACAATATCCTTGGCGTTGAACAAGCTTTCCGCGCCAAGTGTGGCTAGCGTTGACTGTGAAGTCGTCATTCTATCGATTTTAAGATATATTACTAGCTTTAAGTATGTAGGCAGTGGTTAAGGTAATGAGTATCTAGTCTTTATATCTCGTAGATGGGGCTCTGTAGTTGCTGAATGCACATATGACTCACGGCTTGATGTCTTAGGAGTTATATACAAAACCAATTACTCCAGCTGAATTTGCTTATATATCAGACAGTAACTTCAGATGGATAAAACTATTTTATAAAGCTATACTTTTCTGATGTTGCCCCGCCATCTCGTAGATGATTATAACTTCTCCACCTCATAGTGGAGTTAGATACTAGAATAGTTGTATATGGTAAGATGCTTACAGAGCTAAAATACATAAGGAGCTGCCCTTTCAAGTCTTAGGGTCGAATAAGCTCTTTCTAAATGCTACGGTGAGATGGCGTAATAAGCTAATTAGTACCCTTCATTATCACATAGTAGTGTAGATAGCTGAGATTTCTAAGCACATGTAGGTATCGTCGAGATAACGATCTTGAAAATTTAGCGCTAAAGTTAATGACTCGATATATGCATGAATGCTGTTAAAACAGTATTTTAATATATAACGTGGTATTTACATAACGGGCGCTACATCTTAAAAATTTCGAGCTTTACAGTTTCTCAGATATTCTATAACTAAGCGCAATATTCACATACCGCCCAACATGCCAAAGCGGAAACGAAACCACGAGCCTAGCCTCGAAGAGAAGCTGTCGCAATGGCACAAGGAACTGGCGCGCGGCATGAAGACCGCCAAGGGTTTCGAACGCCAACGATTGAGCAAGCGCATTCGCGAAGCTCAGAGCGACCCAGACAAGACGGCAAGGCTTGAGAGGGAGATCGCCGTGTTAAAGGTATGGATGGAAGAATAAGGAATGTTGCTATTAGATGTGACCTTGTATTGATGTATAACCCGCCATCAGAGTCTCGATCTCCAGCAAGCCGCACACGCGCATCTATGCTCGTCGCTTCTCAAAATCAAGGGCGTGGCCGAGTCCCCAAAGATACCCGCCGATATTATCAAGCCCATTCCGAAGCCCGAGGGGCTATCCGACGAAGAGAAAGCCGCGCTACACAACGTGACAAGTGCGCTCTGCAATCGCAAGCAGATCCGCGACGTTATCGAAGAGGCTATCATGGGCACGTGCATTGCGCTGAGGGTTCCCATGCCGGAGAAATTGAAGAAAGGGAAGGGCAAGAAGGAGAAAAAAGATTCAAGTAAAGAGGAGCAGGCCGACGATAGAAATAAGACGAAAAAGGCAGCGACTAATAATGCACATAAAGAAGAAGACGAAGACGAAGACGAAGACGAAGAGAGGTCCGATACTGAGGAGAATGGGCCAGGGTTAGTGCTTTTAAAGAGGAAGCAGGATAAGGCCGAGGACGAGGAGGAAGAACTCGACAGCGAAGAGGACGATGAAGCTGAGGATGACGAACCATTTGAAGGTTTCTCCGACAGCGATGCCGAGGAACGAGCCTGGTCGCGGTACGATGATTTTGTAGCCGGCTCTTCTAGTGACGAGGATGAATCAGGAGACGACGGGAGTGGGGACGATGAACTCATCGCAGACAGTAGAACGAAATCGCTCCGAAAAGTGACAGCTGACAACATTTCTATATCATCAGCCGGATCGTCCGAATCGGACCAAGAAGAAGAAGATCTAGAAGAAGCAGACAGCCAAATTTCCGCATCCGCATCCCCACCACCTAAAAGGGCCAAAGTCGCAAAGACGCCCGCGATAATAGCCGGTAACTCAGCATTCCTGCCTTCATTAATGGGCGGCTACATATCCGGCTCCGAATCGGAAGCCTCCGACCTCGACCTCGCCCCCGCGCGCAAGAACCGGCGGGGCCAACGGGCGCGTCAAGCCATCTGGGAGAAGAAGTACAAGGAGAAAGCGAAGCACGTCCAGAAGCAGCAGGAAGCCAAGGCGGGCAGAGATCAGGGATGGGACATGAGGCGAGGTGCTGTAGGGGACGAGGAGGGGTCGAATAAGCCCTGGAAGAAAGGCATCCGGAACCCCTTCGATAACAAGCACATCCACCCTGAGCGCCAGCAGCAGCTCCAAGGTGGTCGCGAACAAACCAGTGGGAGGAGCTTTGTGGAGGACAACCCGAAACCAAAAGCAGTGCCTAAGAGGGATGATACGGGCCTCTTACACCCGAGTTGGGCCGCGGCCAAGAAGGCCAAGGAGGAAGGACAAAAGGTCGCATTTCAAGGGCGCAAGGTTGTGTTTGATTAAGTTCTTTAACAGATACCATATTGCTAGGCTACGGAAACTACCGAGAGAATTAAAATTCATGATGGGAAATCATCGATTATATGTATTTGGACTACTCTGAATATGTGTAACCATACCAGCAAAATGGCCCGCGTAAATGCCCTCCTCGTAACTCTTCAACTTCAACTTCAACTTAGTGCATTACTCGCCATGCACGGCTTCTTGAATAATTCTAGTCCTAGCAACCTGTCCGATAGTCCACCAGCCCGGATTTCTTTGTGACAGCAAGAAAAATTCCCTAATCTAGTGACATATTGAATGTATTTTAGGTGAGCAGGTAGTCTACCTAGGTAGGTAGTATGAAGCCACACTAACGTAGTATAGTTCGAGAATGATCCCTAGATTTCACGCACTGATGTGGCAGATTTCTAGGCGAGTTTCATGAATGATGCCGGATATATACCTCCTAAGAAGTAGCTTTGGTGGCTCATAGGCCGACTACCTAAGGAGAAGAAGAAGAAAATTCGAGTAAATTCGAGACTAAGTGGTGATTACTATGCTGGGATAGTTTGGATAGTATTTAGAAATGAGTTGTGAATGACTTGGTGTACTTTGGCTTCAAGCAGCAAGGTGCTGCTCTGCCCTCTTGCCATATAAGGTAGGCAATGTTGATGAATATGAGAAAGGTTGGAAGAATCAAAATTTTCGGTTGACATCAAATGTTTTAATGGAACTTTTGACTAGAAAGCCAAAGCAAAGAATTGAGTGGTGATGAGGAGTAGGTAGAAATAGATAGGAGACTAGGTTAAGTCTAAATCATGACTTCATAGTTGCTGCTTAGATTGTAGATAAACTGGAAATGTAAAGAGATGTGTCGAAGTATGTCTTATCTTAAGAGCGAAGCGGCTGCTTCACTTCTAGGGGTTTATGCTGAGTATGGTTGGTAAATGTAAAGGAGTGTGTGCCACATTGGCATTACTCACCCTAGTCTACGGCGCTTTGCGGCTTGTCCCTCATGATGAGAACCAGCTTGGCTTTGGCTCGATTGTCTGGATGAGGAATTGACGTTAGAGGCACTGATAGGGACAGGATAGGGGTAGGTATCGGATTCATCATCGCTATCTGGGGGCGTCTCTTCCCTATCGTATGGATCATCAGGAATGTCATCGTTGGGCTCTAGTTTTATGACATTGGTATCTGGTTCGGAACGAACAAAAAGTGACGACTCTCGATCATCATCATCGGTTTGGTCTCCAGTCAGATCTATCACCCCATCGTTTACCTGCTCGGTAGGATTATCAATCTCCATTGGGTCTGGTGGGGGACTACCTGAGCCTGAGCCGGAGCGAACAAATAGATCGCTAGAACTGTCGCTATTATTATCAATATCTATTCTGTCTCTTTCATTACTATTTTCGTCGCCTTGTCCCTGGTTATTACGCTGCTGAGGGGCCCCAACTAACGAGATAGCGGTAGCATTTTGTGATACGGCTGGTACACCAAAGCCACCAGCGTCATCTTCGTCATAGTCGCTATCAGGTTCAGTATCGCTGTTAGGATTAACATCTACAATTTCTGGAACTGGAGCGTTGGGGGTGTTTCGGAGATTAGGTGCATGTCTGTCTTGAGGATCATCATTATCATCATTATCATCTGAGTCGCTGATACTGGTGCCATCCCATGAAGCAGTATCGCTAAATGCGCCGTTGGCCGACCCGGTCGCGTCGGAGCCACCTACCGGACCCAGTATGTGAGTCTCGTCGTAAAACGACTTAATAATAAGCATATCTTCTTCCGACGGGATAAAATCTTCCAAACACGTTAGCGGTGTTAGATTCTCTAGGTGACTCTTGAGGGCAAGATCATATTGCTTCGGCAGAGTTACGACAGTGCTTAGGTCTTTTAGAAACGACCAATCCCTAATCGATTCGCGGTGATCAAAGCCGTTACTCTCTTTGAAGCGGATCCAATCCATAGCTCGTAGTTGATAGAGATAGTCGATCCCTTGAACTGTCCGCATTGATCGAAACTTTCGGTAATTCGGGTGTCTAAGAGTACGGCAAATCATAGCCTCGAAAGGGTTAAATCTTTTGTCCAAATCTTGATTCCCGTCAGATTGGTTGCCGTCAGACTCGTCTCCATCTGATTCATATCCATCGGACTGGTCCTCGATAAGCCGACCTCTATTGTTACCGACTCGCTGATGATTTTGTATCTCATACTTCCGTCTTGTCCGGCCTTTTTCACATTCTGCTATGTGAACAACTAGTGTGCGAAGGCGTCTCGTTTTGGTAAACCACTTGAGACCGAGTGTACGTTGCGAGATTCGGGTCTCGTGCCTGGGCATCAAAGCTCCATGCCACATTAGTTCGACGTTCACCAACCGCTGGACACGCGCAGGGCCAATGCCATTGCAAAATCGATGCCATTCGCCGAGTGAGCTAAACGCAAAGGTATTCGCTCCGTAGAAAGCATGGATGCCGATAAAGTACCAGCGTTTGCAGACCAATAAAGGGTTGAGTACGTCATTTGGTTTGCAAGCTAGAATGATTTGACATGGCGACCTGCCAAAATGGAATCTGGTTGGTAGTTGGCTTTCACCTTCGACATCCTCTTGGGGGAAGCCAACGGGTGCATTGGAAGGATCCAAACGAGAGAGACAGTGGATGAGAGTACCCTTGACAAATAGCTGCCTGAATATCTTCACCTGAATCTCCAAAGGAAGCTCCTGAAATGGGAAGCAAGATATGGGGGGAATCCCCGGCTCGACCATATCGCTTTCGTCATTTGCTCGTTCCAGTGCTAGAAGCCGCGCACCCCTTTCTTTTAACACCAGTCTCTCTTCTAACGCGTGCCTCTCCCCTGAAACCGTCATCTGCTGAAGTGAAAAGTCAGGATGGAATATGCTTAGTTTCTGCGACATATTTTCCTGTTTGCAACATTCGCGATAGACCGTGTTGTAATCTTCGTCACCCCGAAAGTGTGCTCTTAGTAGATGGCTCCATGGCTATATGTAAGTGTGAGTGTGGTCCTTCATGAAGAGATCAAGCGGAGGTACTCACCACACGAGGCTCGCTGATCCCGGCAAGACGATTCTCCAATACTTGTATTATTCGGGTTTTCTTTTCAATTTCTCTGTTCCTACCCTTAATTTCTCGGTTTTTCCCTTGAATATCGTTAACTAGCATTTCTATGCATCTCTGCTGACGATCGTATGCGTCTTTGAGTTGGTTATAGTCACCACCATGACGGACTTCGTCAAAATCTAGTTCGCTTAAAGCATCAAGAATGCTTGGATCGACTGATCTATCGTCATCTGTAAAAATTAGCTTTACGCTCCTTCAAGTAATGAGACGAGCTCCTACCGTCGTCATCTCTCATTTGCTCTTCAGAGGCAGCTGGGGATGCGCGTTCACTGATAGAACCTTCCAATTCTTCCCCCAATTCACGTTCATCATCACTATTCTCGGCACTATCACTACGTGCGGAAGGCATATTGATGTATGCCGCTTGAGAAATATGAGTTATGTGGAGAAGTGAAGTAGGCAGTATTTCAGTAGAATTGAATGAAGTATCGCGGAATTGCAAGTACACTTATAAATATGTCTCACCCTCCTAGGATTCAAGAACTCTAGACCCGGTTGATAGTAAGTAGCAGGCCCTTCACATCAGTTCGTTCGTTATGAGAGAAGGCACCGGAATTGCACGAGGTAGCGGGTGGGACCAACAAGATACCTAATTGGGCTTGAAACGGGAATCGCGATAGAGAATAATGCTTCACGGTAGTAGAGAGTTTCAATAATCAAATCATCATTGCATAAGGAAGGCGATGAGCCGTAGATATTGGGATCAAGACGATTAGACGAGTAATCTCGGATATGTTAAACGTGCAAAAAGGTGAACTGGCACTTTTAAGGGAAAGACTCTGCATACGCCGATGTGTGGAAGGGAATGGGTTTTGGGATGTTTAAGGTGTCACTTAGCCGGCTAAGGCTCGTAGAATTGGTTAAGAGTGCTTGGTGATGGAGTGAAGTAAATGCATAGGTAAGATGAAGCTGCGTGCATGTAAATAGAAGAGAAAAGGGAAAGTAAAAGCAAGTAACTTACCAAGTTGGTCAAGAATGATGCTAGAGTAGGCTAGACGTAATCTTCTACCACTTGTGAAGATTGCGGAGACAATTCAAATAACCTAATGCCAGGATTAGGAACGTATTCAAATACGAATAGATGAGTGCCGCAAGGGCCAATGTAGATGTAAGAAGGGAGAAGTAAAGACTTGAAACTCAAATGCCGAGTAAAGGAACTGGGTATGGCTTGGTGGAGGAGGAGAAGCAGGTAGATTGTGTGTGTGTGTGTGTGTGTGTGTATGGGATGGGAGAAGAAAGCTCGACAGATTTATCCTCAAGTTGGAAGGCTAGTAGTGAATGTAAGAAGAGCAAGAACGGGGATATATGGGATAGACGATGTTGTCCAACATGTGTTATAGAAAGAACGTACCTGGCAACTAGGACTGGCCTTCTTAGATCTGCAGGAAGGTGAAAATATCTGGGTTGAAAGTGAGAAGGGTGGAAGTCAACCCGGTGAAGAATAGTTTAATTACCTAGAAAGGATATGGAGATCGTCCTCTGAGCTGCGAAGTTCAAGAAAGGCAACTTTTGTGAGGGGAGAGGATCTAGACCTCTCGGATATGTACCTAGATATGTTGTAGATGATAGATTAGAAGGTAGATTATCTGGGGGGTGAGAATAGGGAATTGTAATATGTGTATATGGTAGTAAGAGGTAATCACCAATCTAATTCCGTTAGTTTCGGAGATGTCGAGGTTTAGAGAGAATGAAAAATGGCCTGCAACATTGTTTATTGTATCAATAGCAACAGTCTAAGCTGAGGATTGCATTGCTGTAATTTGAATACCTTCCATATATGCCTCGTACCTACCTGCGAGATAGGTAACTTCTATCTCTTAAAAGGAAATTAAAGCAGTGGCTGAGAAGCTATTCGGGCAGGGGCAATCATAAATCCACGCGGATGTCAACTTTATATGACGTGGAAAAAGATGGTCATGATCTAAATTTTAGGGAAGTGCTAGGTATCTTGTCTGTTATCTATAGACACATGAATGGCTGCCAATGTACAAGTCGCTAATCAAACAGATATGTGACAATGCCTAGCTATTCCTGATAGAGCATCGAGACTATTCCAGGGTTCTATGTTTATTTCATGGAGCGGAAGAAATCCTATTAACTTGTATTAGTGGCCGATCCAAATAGCTTGACCAAGGAACGACACGATGAGACTTACCATAACGCTGGTGAAAACAACTAGTAGGATACCTCCTCCTGGTCCGAGTCTTAGGACTTTGGGTAAGAAACCCTTGTATAGGGCACCAAAGCCCTCCTCCTTCATCACAGTAGCGCAGGCACCCCAAGCCCAGTTATACTTCGGGGTCTGTCCGGCAATCTTGGGGCTGTTTTGGATACGCGACTTGACGACGTCCATTGGCGTATTAATTATCGTACCGACAGTACCACCAATTCCTCCAGAGATTAGACCATTGAGGATTTCACCCTTCTTGGTCTCTGCCTTCGGTAGAAGTTCTTTAACCTGGAAGATGCACCCGAAGTAGCCGGCGTTCCATAGTATGTGGCGCCACATAGTGCTCTCAAGACCATTATACATGGCTAAAACACCCTCGGCCTTAATAGTCTTGGAGACGACATCGATCATGCCAGTATATTTACCCGCAGAAGCCTTGTCTTGCAGTCTGATCTTGACCAACTCGAAAGGTACAACGACGAAAGACTCGGTGGCACCAGCCGAAGCACCCGTTAAAATCGATAGTGATTGGTTCATCTTCTCAGCACCGAAGGCTTTGCGGTAGAACTTGCCCCATTCGTCGTTGGCGGCGAACTTGGTGGCACGCTTCGGAGCTTCCATAAGAATAGGAGCTGTGATACCTCTGTATAACCTCGAGAATCTACACTTCGGATGAGTGTGAGAACTATAAGTTTCGGGCAGTTACCATACCCTTCATTGCGAACGATCTTCTGGAAGCAGTCTATCATGCCATTGTACGAGTCTGCGCTAGTTCCCTTGCCGGTTTGGAGTTGTCTATTCTTTGGTAAGCCTCGGACATGCCAACTATAGGGTTCTACTGTCGCTCACACTCGGGTCTTCACAACATCCAGAGGGTACCTAGTCTATGTCAACGATGCGCACGCGACAGACTCAAGCGGGGTATGGCATGGTATACATGGTTAGAATCTGAAAGAGAAGAGTGTAAGGTTAGTTCGCTGTTTATGCGCTGGGGCTTCGAGTCTATCACTTACCTCCGAGATGCCAGCAATGGCACCTAAGTTAAGGTGTTAGTTCATGTGGCACGATCTTCGGTAGAAAGGAATAGGATGCGACGGACCTGCGGCGAAGGTATACACAAAGGGAAGTGGTTTATCTTGAGACATCTTGGGCGAATTTAACCTCTGAGATAGTGTGAGTGACCTGCGTTACGACTCAATTGAAGGTAGAAGAAAGGGTGTGTTTGGTAAATATAATACATATACTCGGGTACTGGCGGTTATTTGATCTGACGAGAAACGAAATTCGAATTATAATTTGCGATGGCGGCGCATAGTTTACAACCCGCTAACCCCAGAACGCCATATGCCCGCCGGATCGGAGTTATCAGTGAACCCCACAGTGAATAGCCCTAAATCTGGAGGGGACTTAGGTAATCCTTTTATCTATTAATATTACGTACCTGGGTCTTTCTTCTACGCTTAAATTAGTATGCTGAAATCACGAAAGCTGACATGATACCTGATTGTTTGAATGGTGGACCTTTGTCTTTGAACTCTCGAAACCTATAACTTCTCCACCTCAAGTAAAAGACATTTCCTAGATATGTGTATCAAATAGCTAGAGAAATATGAAGTAAGGACTGAATGGGGCATTTACCTAGGCAAATCAAATGTCTTACCCCCAAGGTAGTTATCTCATAAATACTTCGTTTATAATATTTAAGCCTATACCTAGTTGTCCCTACACTTATCATACCATAGAAACCGAATAACGAACATATAACGAACATATAAATATAGGAAATCTAATACTTTCAGGCGAAATAAGACTTATATATATAGATACCTTAGTAGGTAGGAAGTAGTTATGCCAAGTAGATCTCTCGGCATGGATTCCTATTCGTAGCCCTATGGTCCGGCTGAGACTTGCTGCCATTGCTTGTTCGTTCATATGCCTAATGTAGTGAAGACTAGAGCTTACACTGGGGACTTCGTTGGGGGAGATATGCATGTGAACTCCACATCATCCAACGGCTTGCAGAAGCGTGAGCAGTGACCAGTAGTTGGCCAACAGTTGGTTCATAGACTTTACTTAGGTATAACTTTACCTATTAATGGGGTTGAATATATAAATGTTTAGAAAGGGGTGCGTGTAATTGGGATTGGTTAAAGTACAATTGTTTAAAACACAGGTATGCAATCGTTTAAAAAGCTCTGGTCTCATTTGTACGACGAGCATTAGGTTTGGTACGTGTAGGCATTTAAGGTACGTACATAGGACTCGATGCCCTGAGGATTTACCATGCCCTGTCGGTTAGGATTATGATTGGTCCAAAATAAGGTCTCCGATGACCCGGCTTTCTATGTATAGCGTGGTAGCGTCGCGGGGTTTTGCGCACAAACCGCAGATAGGCAGGGTAGCTTTAGGTAGGTACCTACGTATTCATCCCCGTCCCTTCCTATCTTCGTCTATGCTCTTCGATTATCATCTTTTATCATATATGATCGTTTATGACACATAAACCCTCAACAAGACGCCATTTCCATTATATCATCTCGGAACAGCTACCGTAGGTAAATCTTCTATAAAGTGTACTATTCGCCGCCTATTCAAGTGGCAACCCCTTAACGAAGCAACGCGTTATCGATCGAATACCCTTAGCGGCTCCTGATAAGTACAACTGAACCGATACGACTCATCTGCTACTCCCGAAGCGCAATATCCATTTTAATACACCTTGTCCCGCATAGTCGAAACCGAAGTCGAAATCTAACTCCGTTGCCGATTCGTCCTCTCGTAGTACCCCGTATTGGTCCCTTAAGCTAGAATCTGCGCATACGTCGCTACAGTCTCGAGTTCTGGGTGGCCATTCGCAGTGGGATAACCCCCTCCAACACCTTGTCAATTCAAAGCGCTTCCAATCGCACCTTTAAACAGGCCGTGATCCCTCGAGATTCACAGCGAGGTGTAGTTTGAAGTGCTTTGGGCGACACCTTATAATATACACATGAGTCATCTACTTTGGAAATACTACTGGGAAAATGACGTCGACAAATTCTGTCGGCTACTGGCTCCGGCCAGTTATTCCCAGAACCCATCCAAGATTTCGGGTCCGGGAGTAGGTAGTACCGGCGCATTCGGAAGTTCTCCACGAGGCACTACCAAGTTGCGCAAAGCGTCCGGGCTTGGCGTTTCCGTAGTCGCACCTAAAAATACCGGTAGCAATCTTGGAAAGGGTGAGGTTAATAGTCGCGACTACTCGGGTTTAACTATTCTACTCCGAGCCGTTTCGTCAACCTCTTCGAGCGCCATCACCTTCGTCGAGGCACTCCTCGAACATCCCGCGATCGATATCTACGTTCAGGACTATGAAAGCGGTTGGAATGCCCTACATAGAGCCCTATATAATGGAAATATTTCGATTGCGCGATTGCTACTTGATAAGGAACGTAAAGATTTAACAAGTTCTCTTGGGGGGGCTACTACTACTAGGGTGGGACAGCTAATCAAGACGAAGGATCATGAAGGAAATAGTCCTTTTGACGTATACAACGCTAGTATTGCTTTGCGAACTTTAAAAGTCTCAGAAGAGCGCGCGAGCATGGAAGATGATGGCTCAGATAGTGATGAGGGTTCGGCAGGCGAAGACGCCAGGTAGGAAGGATATGGGCTAATTAGGCCTGAAGTCGTTTTTCGCTAACAACTCATATAGGCATCATAACAAACCCGCTGCTCTGGGTGAAGAAGTATTCACTTTTGGTAGCAATAATAACTTTTCCCTTGGCCTTGGCGATGAAGATGATCGGCAATTCCCAGAGCGCATCTATTTAAAACGCCCTGATCATTTAATTCAACATTTTTACGATCAGTACCTTGAGGAAATGAAGCGCCAGTCGAATATAGAGGATTCAATATCTCGCGATTTGTCGCAGATTCCAATTTTAATTCAAAATCGCCCTCTGATGATTCAGGATGTAGTTCTCTCTAAGCTACACAGTGCTGTCCTCACGACTGATCCTGTCTCTAATTTGTACATCTGCGGCATTGGGCGTGGTGGTCGTCTTGGCCTTGGCGACGAGAATACGAGGTTCAGTTTTATGCCTGTTCAGGGCGGCTTGTCCGACAAGAAGGTCGTTCAAATTTCACTAGGCCAAAACCATTCATTGGCCGTAACCAACACAGGAGAACTTTGGACTTGGGGGTCAAATACATATTCACAGCTTGGGATTCCTTTACCTGCACCAGTGAAACCTGATGAGGAACCAATAAGTACAACGCCTCGCCAAGTATTTGGACCGTTGAAGAAGGAAATAATACTCGGGGCAGCAGCTTCCGCCATTCATTCCGTAGCACACACGGGGTCGTCTTTATTCTGCTGGGGGAAGAATGTTGGTCAACTCGCCTTGATGGATGCGGATTCTAGGTCTCTTGAGGTTCAGATGATCCCTAGGAAAGTTGCCGCGACCCTCCTCTCGAGCCACTCTTCAATCGTCATGGTCTCGGCCATCGAGAAAGCTACATCTTGTCTTTTCGAGGACCATACCGTGTGTGTCTTCACGAGTTATGGCTATAACATGATCAAATTCCCTACTTTTGATCCTTTCACAAGTTCGCCACTCCAACGTTCAGTGCAACTCTCTATGTCCTCCCGCTATGACCCTGGTCGCCGCGAGATCCATCAAATCACATCAGGCGGGGACACCATAGCTGCGGTTACGGGCAATGGAGACCTCTTCACGATGGTAGTCAATCACAGATACGATGGTAATCAGTCTGCTGCATCCACGACTAATCCGTCGAAGATAAAGGACGCGGTTACACTACCACAATGCATTTGGAGCTCTAAAAAGGACGGTGTTAGATCTGTTAGTGTTGGAGAGAATGGCTCTGTTATAATCTCTACACAGTCTGGAGCGGTTTGGCATCGCATCAAGCGAACAAAAGCCAAAGACACTAAAGCACCTGCAACAGCGGACTCCAACAAGCGCAAGGACTTCAAATTCCAGCGTGTTCCCTATATCACGGATATTGTTGCTGTTAGGAGCTCTGCTTTCGGTGCGTACGCCGCGGTCCGAAATGATTGCGACGTGACACGGGAGCAACTCGAGATCGACGACCCAACATTATGGGATGATATTGCCCCTTTATTTCCCCTATCTGGGTTTAGGGCTCTAAATTCTAGAGCGCGAGAGAATAAGGACACTTGGAAATTTCAGGACCCAGACGTGCTGAAAGGCCGGGTAGATGAACTGGCATACGAGGTGTTGACGTCAACTGACCTTGAAGATGATCTTCGAACACATCTCAAGAATTGGCATTTCCACCACGATGGTCTTGGCATGGTTATTCGTGCCGCTGCATTCCCAGATTTGGAAATTCCCGTACACTCTTGGCTCTTGTCAGCTAGAAGTTCGTTGCTTCGAACCGGATTACAACAATTCAGAGAAACTGGAATTTCCGAGTTTTCAGATGTCTTCACCATAAGCGAACGAGACAACGCTTTGATTGTAGAACTTACTGGCAGCGTCGATATAATCACGCTGATGAATCTCGTCGTTTACTTATATCGCGATAGAGTCATCCCTGCCTGGAACTTTACGCGGCAATCTAAACCTTTAGCATATAGATACCGCCAAATCCGCACAGAACTTATGAGACTAGCTACCGGACTTGGCATGGCCGACTTGGAAGCTGCTGTCAGGATCCAGATCTCACCGCCACGTTCTATGAACAAGGACTTCAAGAAAGCTATCGAGGATGCAGCCTTTTTTGAAGATGGTGACGCCCTTTTAGAACTTGATGGTGATGAGATCCTTGTTCACAGCGACCTGCTCTGCCAAAGATGCCCGTGGTTCCAAGGACTTTTCAAAGGTCGTTCTCGTGGTATGTGGCTGGAGAGTCGCCGTGCAGAACAGAAAGATCACGACTACATCAAAATCGACCTGAAGCATATGAACCCGGAGACATTCCATTATGTACTTCAGCATCTATACGCCGATATTGGGGAAGAGCTATTCAATGATGTTGTCGCAGAAAACCTTGATGACTTCTCCGAATTAGTTATGGAGGTTATGGGCATTGCTAACGAACTCATGCTCGATCGTCTATCACAAATCTGCCAGAAAGTCATTGGTCGCTTTGGTAAGTTCTGTTCCCCTTATCACTCCGAGGGGGAGATACTAATCCTAATAGTTAATACTCGGAATATTTCGAACCTATTAAATGCTATCAGTCCCTGTTCGGTTACTGAATTTAAGGATAAGGGATTGGAATACATCTGCCTCCAGATGGAATCGATGCTTGAAAATCAGTAAGTAACCCTGACAATTGAACCAGTGTATCGAATTTCCCCCAAAGACTGCTTTGAATATTCGACGGCATCACTCGTTATAGAAATTGTCATCCATGGTATATGGGTTGCTGGGCTGTGTTATTGGCTGGATTATTGAATTCGACATTGGAGATGAATTGTAATACTGATACATGAACAGTCTACTTGATGATCTCGACGAAGATCTTCTCTTGGAGCTAGATGAAGTCGTTAGGGATAATCAACTAGCTAGGTGTCCGTTTGCGCGAAGTGGGAGAGCTGATTTACTCCTCCACGAACGCAACCCTGAGCTAGCGCAAGACATTGATGAAGAGAGGCGGAGACGAGTGAAAGAAATGGCGTATAAGGTCGTACAGAAAGAAGACGAGAGAAAGCTATCAACATCGTTCAAATCTCGTATTGGGAGCTTAGATGAATCTACCGGTGTTTCGCCAATAATAGATCGAAGTAGGAGAAAGTCGAAAGCAGTTCGAAACGAGCCCTTTACGCCTGAGCTTCGGCCAAGAGATTCTCACGCAGACCTTATCTTTGCTATGGACGAAGAGGGGTCGCCCAGCAGCACTACACCTGTTTCTCCAAGTCATCAACCGTTGCGATCCAGCGAACAAACCGAATTGGACCAGTTATCAACGCTTCCTGGTCCTTGGAGAGATGCTAAAGGAAAATTTGTTGAAGACCACATTACACCAAACTCCACTACACAAGTTTCGACATCAAGATCCAGTCTATCCCCTACAACGCTACAGAGTGGTCCTACAAGGCGTGTGCCATTGGGAGGTAACCCGTGGGGACTATCATCATTGCCAACTTCACGGTTAGATCTGCGAGAGGTGTTAGCAGAGTCCCGACCAGTCCAATCAGCGTTGTCGGCCGAATTAGCGGCTGAGAGAAGAGAAGCAAGTAGCAAAACCACTCCACAAAAGATATCTCAAAAGGAGAGAAAGAGACAATTACAACAGCAAGCAGAGTTAGCAGCCCGGCAAGAGCCACAATCTCAGCAATCGCCATCACCGTGGACGAAGGTTGGTGAAAAGAACGACTCACCTTGGCAAAAGACCCCGCTTGCCTCGAAGACATCCTTGACAGACGTCTCGGAGTATTCCGCAAGTTTGTCGGCAGGTCCACCGAGGCCAAAGCCACTTCTTGCCGCAGAAACATCGTCTAGCAAATCCATACCACGGCGGACAGCATCTCCAGACACTAGATTTTCCGGCCAAAGATCCAACAGTGCGACACAGGTACCCATCCCTGCTACTCAATCTAAATCCCAGCAACTCACTCCACACTCTAAGTCTTATATCAAGCGAGCACCTAAACCAGAGCAGGAGATGGGTCTCGGCCTTGCCGATATTATTGGAGAACAGCGGCGCGAACAGGAAAGTGTACGTGAAGCAGTCGCCAAACGTAGCCTTCAGGAGATTCAACAAGAGCAGGCGTTTCAGGAGTGGTGGGATCAGGAGAGCCGGCGGATGCAAGAAGAAGAAGCAAGACGAGCTGCGCGCGAAGAAGGTAAAGAAAGAAAGAAGGAACACAATAGCAGCCGAAGAAGCAACCGTAACAATAAGTCAAAGGGGGGCAACAGTAATCGAACCAATAATAGTGGAGGCAGTAATAATGCCGCTACCAAAGCTACAGAGGCAGGACCTAGCTCCAGCTCCAGAGGGCGAGGACGCGGAAACAGAGGAAAGGCGGCATGATAGACCGTGCGCATCGAATCAACTCATGATCAGAGGGCCACGTATATACGGAGTTCGGTAATAGGTTGTAACGCATATCCTAGGTTGGTTTGAGCAAATGAGTTGCTTTTTGTTAGTATTGTACATAAAGGGAAGCAAGAGTTAATGATCGCATCGCCGTACAACTAGTATATATTTTACACAATCCTACTCATTATGATAGCCTTTACCCTCTACGAAAAGTCCCGTTTAAAACAGCTGTTGAAGACACCTCTCAAATCTCATGAAGAGTTATAAATCGACTTGGCACTTTGATTAGACATCTCAGTTTTTCAACCGGACTCTTTGGGTAGAGGTGTTAGTAGAGCTCTGTTTTAGACCTCAGGTATTTACAGGACTGCTATTACATCTGAATACCTAATTCAGGGGTCATACTAATATTGTTCTATCAGGAGATACAAGTTAGAGCTACATTTGGATGATAAAGACGGTGTCCCGGGAAAGCTTACTACCAGCTACTCAGCGCCTAATATAAAGGGCACCTTAAACCCTTAAGGTTGGCATGTCATAACCCGAACCCACAACCTTAGCCAATACGCCATCACCATCACTTAGATCTTGGCACCTATGTATGACTGGAAGTGTTTTATACCTTGGATGCATTTCTTTGTTTGCTATAGTAGAGTATAATGAGTTGTTACAATGCATAACTGGTAACAGTGCTTACACGATGTGGTTAGGGGCACTGTGGTTAAATTATATGACTACCACAAGTAAAAATAGGTAGCGTAAGGCTTTAAACTGATAAAGAAAAACTGACGATATTAGGACATTTCAACTTTGTTTGCCCGAAAGCTACCCACTCACTCCGATAATATCTCGCGGATTATCAGGGTCCACCTGCAACTCAACTCCTTGTCTCTTTGACTGGAACGTCACGAGTTTTTGCAACAATCATGAATAATGAGATTGTAATATGATTACGTTAAAGCATTTCATTATGATGTTGTTGTTTTTGTGTATATATTAATCATGCTATCCCCATGCTAAGTTCTGTTCCGACTCAATCTTTCTCTAGACACCCTTCAGGCTTTCACACTCAACATTACGGTTTCTAGCTTACCGATCTATAACTCTACGATAAGTTATTAGTACTCGATACCAAAAATCAATTGTGCCCTTTACCAAGCCAATTCTATCCTAATCCACTCACCTATCACCAAAACCAGTACCTAAGGAGAAAGTCTTACCTACAATGGAGCATACAAAGCTTGTTAAGAGCGATTCGGCAGCAGGCTCTTTCAAAGATCTTCCCGTCGAGTTGATTCAAGACATTATGCGCCATCTTAACTGGAAGAGCCTTCAGAGGATGATTTTGTTATCGTCACCATTCCTCTCAGTGTTCCAGGGTGCCGAAGAGACCATCCTCTACAGCATCGCTGTTAACGAAATGGGTATCGATGTTCTTGAAGCTGCCCTGGTCCGGTATGCCTGTACAGTCCCAGCTCTAAAGAACTCTCTAGATATCGAAGTAGAGTCTCGGACGCGTCCCATTGACACTACACTTGATTTCAACAGCAAGAGATTGATGTTCAACACTAGCAGGTTCCATATGCCAGCAAAGTCATTCACGATAAAGGTCTTCCACGACATTATGACTTTCCACGAGAAATTAGTAATAATCATAAAGGACTATGAACAGTGGCTACTGGAAACCCATGCGGCGTTCGATGCTTATTATACGGAGTGGGTAACCGATCGTACACCTCAAGAGAAAGACCGCGTGCACATAGCTGTATACACAGTGGAGATAGCTAGGCACCTCTACCCGGATGACTACAAGCAAGCCATTAGGACTCCGTTTGTAATCAACTTCGAAATCAGCAGCAAAGACTGGGTAATTGTGGAACACGAACCAAAACACGATCCTCCCTTTTCAGTCTCCTGTCAAAGTCTCAAGGATTCTACGGGGTTTCTTGTTCGTATGTCGGACCTCTCCCAGTAACGTGATACCAAAAATGGCTGTTCTAATGTCGGCTTTGTAGCAGATCATTGACAGGACATTGCTCTTATCCTAGCATCAGATCGCGGCAGCGATAGAGCCTCGGCATTTCGAAACAATAACGATAAAGACCTAGCATGGCGAGAACAACAGAGAATACGACTTATCCTACTTTGCTACGAACGCTAATATCCTTTCCAATCAAAGAAATATATTGGAAGTTTGGACTGGTCTCCTTACTCTCTCTGTCTTTTTCTCTTCACACCTGTTGATAAATGAAGTATGATGAGAATTTAAAGTTATTTAAACTCATTCTACGGTTCATTTATGATTTCTACCAGTATTTTAGCATCTTTTACTAGATTTTATACGTATAGTCACTTGCTAATCAATCTAATATTTTCTTTTATGAATCTCTTGAGTGCTGATTTTCTGTTACATAAACTTCTGGTAAACTTTGTAAATATTTCCTTGATAGAATATAGGAGGTACCTAGTTAGGCAGGTGCCCAGTATATACATATGTAGATACCTTAAACAGGGACCGAAAGAATGGAAATAGGAACACAAGGATACCAACCTTTCGGAGTTTGATATATCTTAGGTACCCAGCCATACTTCACTCTATTAGCCCTAGCAATACGACACTTCTTATCTAGGTACCTAGGTATAATTATAGTCAATTTACAGATCATCCTGTTTTATTGTCATACGTGGATTATCCTGACTGAAAAGACATAACCATTGCGTTTCCCCTAGGCTAGGGTACAGGTAGGTACCTAAGTGTCTGTCAACAATAGGAGGTAGACATACATTGGAATGCCACCTCTCCTATACAACATTTAATACTGTGGTAACGCCTATGTCATAGCACGTAATTGATTTTATTGCTACCTTATATTTATAATAATATATTCTGAGCTATTTCGCGGAACGCTTCGTCTGTAGTGAAACCTAAGTTTAGGATAGCTGCCAATTATCGTATGATCATAAGAACGATGATTGCAGCGGAGTTATTGAGAAGACGCCCCCTCTCGGGAACCTGCCTATGAGGACGAATCGTGCCCCTCTTCGTCCATGAGCATGAACCATGTGGTGGGCGAGTAGTAATAATTGGTTTTGACAGGTTCTGTTACTCAGCGCAATATGCGTCTTATGATATACTTCAAATGAAGACGTAATATATCAATTAAGGCGACAATAAAATTTATTAAGCCGTGTCACTCAGACCATTATTTTTACTAGTGTATCAATTAAGAGTGCCTTGATGGACCTGTCGGATTCCGGAGCTACCCCTACTTAGTCCTGGATAGGACAACTATTAACACATATAACCTCTTAAGAATTACCTGGTATCCATTTCCTTTACCGCGGCTTTGTTTCCTCGTTTTTAAATACGTAGCGGTGTGCTAGAGCTCTGAGCGAACTATCCAATCAGCTCTCATTATAAGGTGCCCCTGAAAATCGAGTATTGTATCGAAACATCAATCGATTAGCTAGATCAATAAAACTAAGATGTGACTTACGCTAGTCTAGCCTATTCAACGGTTTGGGACTCGGGGGACACGCATTTGATATGTTCCGGTTGAGTAACCTGGTAACATGTTGCGAACACACGTAAATCAAACTCTCATATTTTTTTTATTTTTTTTTTGAGTGTCCTAGCATTGGGTCTAACTTAGGTCTGTGATGTAATAGCCTATCTACCGACCCATCCCTTTGATTTGATCAGAAAAGTATCGGAGAAGTTGATCAACTTAACGCTACGGGTTTACCGGTTGGAAAAGGAGGTATCTTCACGAACTTCCACTCGACTAGTACGACTCTAATGCACATCAGGCATCAATATTGAAGTCTCGAGCATTCTCTAGCCACAATTTTCATTTAGTCTCAGTTTCGTCCATCCAGTCATGGATAAATGCCAAGACCGCACAGCCACAGCGCCGGCTACTCGTATTGCAGCTCTGTGCCGAGTATCCGTATTATATCCACCGCAAGTCAAATCATGTCCGTGTACCAGCGTGTACCGACACGTGCGGTGAATGTAGTATGATTCAGGTTCCATGGGACTAGCAAGCGTACCTTAACAAGCTGTCACATTTGCTATGGACAAAGGCTTAATCATTCCGACCAGAGGCTATGTATGCACACGTCAGACTAAGTGGCACAGCCGAATCAGCTAGAAGTTAGAACGTAGGTGTTTGCTAACACTAACATGATATTAATATATTAATATATCTATACTCTATCCCTCTTCCTCAGACTTTTTCACATCCGCCATAACAAACCGATTTACAACATTTCCATTTTCGTCAAAAGCTAATTAGATCGACTAAATCTCCATATCAATATGGATCCGCGTTACGGCAATCAAGGTTACGGAGATGGGCACCAGCAGGGTGAGGCCTCTGCCTACTATGGCGGCCAGCCTAACTCTCAATATCCTCCCTACTCTGGTGGTCCAGAGGGACAACAAGGATATGGTCAGCAAGGATATGGACAACAAGAGCATGGGCAACAGGGATACGGGCAACAAGGATACGGACAGCAAGAGTACGGGCAGCCCAGCAATCCTCAATATGGCAACGCATACGGCTCTGGCCCTAGAGATCAGTACGGTGAACGCCAGAATGAAGGACCTTATCAGTCCGGTCCCCCAAATGCCGGCCCGGGAGAAGAAGGAGACCGCGGTCTGATGGGAGGACTTGCCGGTGCCGCCGCCGGCGCTTATGGTGGACATAAAATGGGCCATGGAATCATCGGAGCTATCGGTGGCGCTATAGCTGGTCACAAGCTGGAGGACTTCGTCCATGATCGCAAGGAAAAGAAGGAGGAAGAAGAAAAGCTACATCACCAGCTTTCATCACCGCCGCCGCCTGCTTATTCGGATTCTCACCACCATGGTCATCATGGAGGACATCATTCTCCAAGCCGAGACAGGTCGATTGGAAACTATGACGGCAACTTTTCCGCCTCGTCGCACGATATCCATCTCGAAGGAGACTACGACCTCCGCGCAACCTGCTCACGTCGAGAAGGAGGTTCACACGTGAGCACCCTAAACCTCAACGAAATCCTTAGCAATGACGACGGTCATTTCCGCTGGGCGAGTGGAGGATCTGGTTCCAGCAGCGTCACGGTACAGCAGGGTGATACCTTGAGAGAGATTGCCCGACGATGCAACTGTAGCTTCGAGGATATCGCTAGGAGGAATAACATCGCCAACCCAGACATGATCTACCCGGGACAAACCCTGCAGGTGCCGGGCGGGCCAACCGGAAATTTCAGCGCTTCGGCTCGGGACATTCATCTCGTCGACGGCGGACGGGTCCTAGAGGCGGAACTGGTGGATACAAGAGGCCAGTGGCATCGACGCCGGATTGATTTGAACGAGCGCATCGGAAACTCGGATGGACACTTGCGCTTCGTCTAAAAGGTACGACTGGACTGGGGATTATGCCAAAACTGAACTAGAAGACTTATGATTAAGAAAAATTAGTATGTGTCTATTACGGTAATGAAACTCTTTAGGCAGCCAGAGAATTTATTGGATTAATCTTGGATCATTGGTGACATCTCTTATGTTGGGCATGATTCGATGGGAACCCCTTCTTTCGACCCCTGACAGCCCCTTTTTTGAAATAGCTTAAGTCATCGCAACAGCAATTAAAGGGTGATCCGGAGTAGTCTTTCATTAGTAACAAAAACAGGTAGTTATGCAAGATAAATGTTAGATTATACCTATGTTAGGAGGTAGTCACTGGATGAAGCCTCGCCAAGACTAACTTACACCACTACGATCTATGTAGGCATGTATAGAAGTTTTTACCCCTGTGAGACAAACCAGTAGAGAAACAATAAGTCAGGTGACCTGTAAATGATTACCCAAATAAACTGCCAATAAGCTATATATCTTCCATTCCTTCAGCTTCACAACCCCCGCAGGCTGCATCGCATAAAACTACGTCGCCAGATATGTCAATATGACTTCAGAAGTTCAGCCCATTCCGTATATCCACCTCCTTTGCATGCATGAATCGGCTTCGGATGCATTCACCAAAGCGGTAGAAGAGTATGGAATTGACCAATCTTTGCTTAACTACACAGTCCACAACACATTCCTATCTGACCTACCACCGTCTTTGAATTTCGATTTGGTAGTGTCACCAGCAAATTCATATGGCATTCTAGACGGCGGGTTTGATGATGCGATATCGCGGGCCTTCAGCCCAAGGACGGAATATGACGCTCTTACACGCGTTGCGCAGAAAGAGCTATATCGCCTGCATAGCGGCTATCTCCCGCCCGGCTCATGCTGCATCGTCAAAATACCAGAGGCGTTTCGTGGAACGTTGAGGTATCACGACGGGAATGGATGGGGCTGTCGCTATCTGGCTCTATGCCCCACCATGCGTGTTCCCAATAGCTGCGATTGGGATAGAGACGTTGTCTACGAATGTATCTGGAGCTTGATGAATGCGATCGAGCAGCATAATAGATCCGCAGCGGAGGAGGGCAGTAGTGCCGGCTCGGCGAAGATAGAGTCTATACTGATGACACCGTTGGGCACTGGTACTGGAGGCATCAGCGACGACAAATGGGCAAAGCAGACGGTCCTGGCTATCAAACATTTCATCGACGCGAAGCAACATCCCGAGAAATGGTCCGCGATGGACTGGCGGGAAACCGGGAAGATTGATATACAGTTATTAAAAACCCAGAATCCGAGGCTAATAGCGCAGTACTACCAGCGATAGGTTGACAACTATTAATATACGTTGTGAACTTGCGTATTGGAGTAAAGTATCTACAAGCTCATACGAGCACTCATTAAACATCAAGAACGTAAATATAACGGTAATAAGACGGGGTAAATAGGTAGCTACACTAATTCCTAACAGTATAAAGTTTTTAAGCATCTTATATTTTACCTCCGCTGGAGTCATATAGGTATTATACAAGCCACGGGTTAGCCTGTATATCTTTCTCCGTGATGTGACTAGATATATTAGAGACACTGTAGTACCACGTCCCTGCTGGCACGCTCACGCCGGCTTCTACGAAATCCGCCTCCTCAATCCAATCTTCAAAGTCACCATGGTGTCGTACACAATCTCTATCTTCACCTTTTATAGAGGCTGGGATTGTTTTCGAATCAAACCCAACATCAGATAATGCGGATTCCATATCGTCAAGACCGGCAAGGAACTCGTTTGCCTCTGAGAAACATGGTCGGGAAGGAAACCTGGATAATTCGGCTTCTCTGTCTGATCGAGTTTCGTGAAACGTCGTCAAGTCATTCTCTGTCTTTGGCTCTTTGAATTTCTGAGATGCACACCGGAAACCTATCCAATCTTCATCTTCCCATACGTTGGATCCTTCTACGAGCTCCATGGCTACCTTTGTTTCGTACGAACCGGCCCCGTAAAGGTCATCCAACTCACCTTTACCAGTTTCAACCAGCTTACTCGGGTCGCTAAAACAGCATAACCCTGAATCAAAGCTTGGCAGTGAGAGGCAAGTCTTAGTAGGCCTTCGTGGAAAATTTATCTCTTTTAATTCCACATTGTATTCGGTAACCAATGGTTTAGGAGCATGATTCCGTCGTCCTCGAAATTTGCGGGCTTCAATACTCTCTCCTAGTGCTAACCAGCCTTGATTATCGTCGCATGGAATAAGGCGAAGGCTCTCACCATAGGGAATTACTTTTCTCGATTCTTTTGCCATCGCCAAACTCGGATCCAACTTAACTTACAAGATAGTTTGCCTGAAAGGGTGCATTAACTTTTAAGCAATATCAAGCCATACACTCTTTATAGCCCAATAACAATGCCTATTGTCTCAACAAGCTGATGTACAATGATACTTTGTCGTAATGACAATGGTTATGCCTAGCCCTTATGATGCATACCCTCTATTGTGAGTATTAAGTACCTCAATTACAGAATAATTCATTATTCAACGGAATAATTGGCATATTGAGGTAGGTAATGCGTTGACTCCGTAGGCTAAAATTGTTCATTGATCTAGGTAACCTTGTCATGTATAGAGCCATTTTGATAGCGACAAGGGTTCTATATGGCCCCTATTCAAATTGCCTTAACCTGCCTCTGGAACCTGGGGATTTGTTTTGTGAACTTCGAGGGATCATCCCTGGCACCCTCTTTCCAGTACTCGTACTCGATCCACTGCGACATCAGGAGTTAGCATTTTATTTTATTTTATAGAATTCTCGACGGAAAATGAAGCGCTGAAAAGGGGAGCAAGTGACTCCAGATGCTACTTACCGCGTTCTCGGGCATTTGCTCCTCCATAGCGGCCATCCAGTTTCCTAGGTCTGGGGAAAGCGGTATTACACCTGTTTCTAAAACATATTGGTCCCAAAGCTTGACTAGCTCCTTTAGCCTCTCGGGCTCTTGTTCTGCGAGGTCATGTACTTCACCGGGGTCCTTCGCGAGGTTGTAGAGCTGCCATCGCTCCGGGCCCTTAGGCTTGGGGATGAAGACGATCTTCCAGTCACCTTTGCGGCAGGCTGCTCGTCCGCATGTCTCCCATCCGTTGATAAAGTCCTTCTCGTGGATCGTCTCCGCCTTCTTTTGCAGGTATGGGACCATTGATTTGCCTCTCATGGAGACGATCTCTCGGCCTTGGTAGGTTGGCGCTGGGTGCTTAACGCCAGCCATCTCAAGGATCGTTGGTGCAAGGTCCATCACGGTCGCGAACTGGTTTGTTATACTGCCGGCTTCGAATTGACCGTTGAAGCTCGCCGGTGGTTTCATCAGATACGGAACACGAACGCCACCTTCGGTTGTGTATGCCTTGTATAATCTGCTCGGCGCAGTTGCGGCCTGTGCCCACCTAGGACCGTACCTGCGAATCAAAAGGAATTAGCTGTTATTTTTGCTTTATTATTATTTTTTTTATAAAAAACAATCTAAATACCATATGAACGAGTCGCCATTCCCGAGGTTGTCGATGTGGTTATTGTAGTATTTCTGCAGATGTTGAAGCATTGTGCTTTGGACGATGGGGTAAGCTTCGTATGCGGCACCCTCGGCACCATTGTCGGAGAGGAAACATATGAAGGTGTTATCCAGCTCGCCAATTTCCTCAAGATAATCGACAACTTTTCCGACATTGGCGTCGATGCACTCAACCATGCCGGCGAAGCATTCCATCGCTCGACACGAATTGGCTCGCTCTTCGTCGCTCATGTCTTTCCATTCTTTGACTTCGTCGGCTACAACTGGGTGGGGCTCGACATCTTGCGGGACCATGCCGAGGTCCTTGAGGCGTTGAAGGCGTTTTTGACGGAGAGCATCAGGGCCATCGTCATATACGCCGCGGTACTTCTTAATGTATTCCTGGGGGGCCTGAAGAGGCCAATGAGGGGCAGTGAAAGGTAGATAAGCGAAGAAGGGTCGCTCATCTTCGGTTTCTTTCCAACCTTTTAGGTATTGTACCATCTTGTCGCCATATCCGTTAGAAGAGTACCATCCTTCAGGTAGTTTCTTCACATACTCGCCGTCTTCGCTGTGGAGGGCGATAAAGCTCATCGTCATGAACTCTGGTATTTGATCCATGCCCTCTAACTGAGGTTCATATCCATAATGATTGCTGCACGCTGGCAGATGTGCGAAGCTCTTCTCAAAGCCTCGAGCTTTCGGGCTCCGCTCCGGTGTCAATCCTAGATGCCATTTACCCGACATGAGAGTCAGGTAACCTGCATCACGGAGTAGCTCAGGTAGTGCAGCAACTCGTTCATTGAGATACCCCTCATAACCGGGCATACCACGTTGGACTGATGTTGACATCGTGCCGCTGGGGTCGTTTTGACCAGAGATGTTAGTCCATTCGATCAGATTTCCAAGGCCAGCGATGTGGTGATCTGTTCCTGACATGATCATAGCTCGGGATGGCGAGCACGCTGCGGCGGCGTGGAAATCTGTAAACCGTATTCCATTCTTAGCGAGTTTATCGACGTTAGGCGTATTTATTTCACCACCGAATGATCCAACATCCGAAAAGCCTAGGTCATCAGCCAAAGCAATAAGAAAGTTAGGTCTTTTCCCCGGCGCCATAGTAACTGTGGCAGGTATATATCTTGTTTGTCTAACTCTGAATCACAAATACAGAACGGGGTTTGGTGTGCCCTTATTTCGTCGAGAACTAGCAACCAAAAAGACTGATAATTACACTAGAATAAGAATGAGATGCCCAAGCAGGTTATGATAAAACGTTCCATAGAGTGTAGTTATAATAACAGCTCGAATGGCAATGCTTTTCCGATGTCGTCGCTCCCCACAGCGATGTCGCAATCGTCTATAAACGCCTTAAGGTGAAGAAGTCACATGTAATGCCCATAATTTCTCACATAGGTGATGATAATGAGCTGACTGGGAATAGTAGTTGATGCCTTGGCTTTCGCTACTGTAGGTACTGTGGAGTAGCAGTGACACTATGGTCTCCGAGATGCTCGGTTGCTCGGTCTATAACAATTCCTATTGGCTATCGCCTATAAGATCCCGCTTAAGAACGGAAATAGATTCGGGCCCATGTTCTAGTCTGGAATCCTTGAAGCTTCCCCGCAAACTCCAAGACAAGGGGTCTTCTTGGACGCTCGGCTATCGGTCGTCCAAGGCCTTGAGTGGATGCGGAGAACCCCCAGATGGTACCATTTGGCTGGTCTATCGCGGCTGATGTTCCAACCTCCTGGTCACGTCATTTCCCCAACTCGTCGAGGTTCGAATCTTGCGTAGTTATAATCCCATATCAGCTGGGTTTATTAACCGAGGCGGTCTAGTCTTATTCTTGAATGGAATTGGGGTTAAAAGGGCGAAACGTCCCCAGGATATCATGGACGAAATACAGCCCTTGCTTCAAAGATCCGGTGAAGACGAGCGGCCACTATCCATCACGACAAAGATGACAGGTACGACGTTAGGGAAGATCAGAGCCTATTGGCTGGGTTCGGTGGTCTGTATGGGTGGATTTTTGTTTGGATATGACAGCGGAATGTAAGTGCAAGCTTTACACTGGTGATAACCTCACCATATACTAACGTCGAGTAAAGTGTTGGTTAGTGAATCGATTATTCTATTTGACACGCGGGACCATAATCAATATTAACTAGAAAAACACTATAGGTGGTGTTTTGACGATGGCCTCTTTTCAATCCGACTATCGGTACGGAAGCGGTGATAAGACACATACGAATTCGCTTTCAGTGGGCCTTCAACAACTAGGCGGCTTCTTGGCTTGCTTCATCGCTTGGCCTCTAACGGACAAACTTGGACGGAAGAAATCGCTAATGATATCTTCGTTTGTATTCTGCATCGGTGCTGTAATTCAGACTATCAATACGCACTCACTTGCGGCATTCTACGTTGCAAGAGTGATCGCTGGACTTGGACTTGGTGCAGCGACGGTAGCTGTGCCGATGTTCAACAGCGAAATGATGCCCAAAGAAATGCGTGGTCAGGTCGGATCATTCTTCCAATGGTTCTATACGTTTGTAAGTACCTACCTTATTACACACCAAAAAACACATCTATCTAACACCTACCCTTCATAGGGGATATTCGTATCGTACTGGGTGGACTACGGTGTAGCCAGAGGCATCTCGTCGACAAGTCCCTCCCAATGGCAAATTCCAGTTGGCCTTCAGCTTGCACCGGCCGCTTTCCTCGGCTTAGGAATGCTGACAGTCCCTGAAAGTACACGATGGCTTACGAAGAAAGGCAGGCATGAAGAGGCTTGGAAAAGTCTTCAATGGATTCGAGCTGATGAATCTCATGCGACTGCTGATGAAATGGAAGAGATCCGGTCCGGTGTTGCTGCAGAGACTACAGCTACTGAAGGTTTTCAAATACGAGGTAAGACCCTGTTACTTATAACTGGGCTTATATTCTAGTAAATTCTAATTTATCTTCAACATAGAACTCCTAGAAGGAGAAAATTTCAAGCGGGTATTTGCCGCTTTTGCTATATTTACAGCGCAGCAAGCGACTGGAGCGACGGCTTTTGCCTACTTCGGACCCCAATACTTCAATCTCATTGTTGGCAATAGCGAGCAAAGCCTTTTATTAACGGCTATATTCGGAGCGGTGAAAGTTGTAGCCTGTGGCGTCTTTGTCTTATTCTTCTCGGAGCGTCTTTCTCGACGTCAGGTCTTGATTGGCGGTGCTGCCTTCATGGCTGCTTGTCAAATCACTACAGCCGCCGTCGTAAAGTCTTTCCCGGCCCCGGAAGAAGGGGGGAATGCTATAGCCCCATCCGGCATTGCTACTGTCGCTCTCATTTACTTATTTGTTATCGCATATAACTTTAGCTGGGGACCAATGCCCTGGCCATATGTTTCCGAGTGAGTACCTACATACCTTTAACAACTCCTTATTATGGACCATGACAGGATCGTTAATATTTGAAAGGATTTTCCCCGCAAGAATCCGAGAGCCTGGTGTGGCCGTCGGTGTTGCCTCACAGTGGCTATTCAACTTTGTCTTCTCATTGACGACCCCTTACATGATTTCTTCTCTGGGCTGGGGAACATTCTTACTATGGGGTAATTATCTAGAAAGATCCCGTAACATCTGATAAGTGCTGACTATTTTCAGGCATTTTCGACGCCGTTATCGCGGTTCTCGCTTTCGCGTTTCTTCAAGAGACTAGGGGACTATCACTTGAGGCGATTGCGCAGCAACGATTCAAGGCGGGTAATGCACCCGACAATACGGTGGATAAGACCAAAGACGTATACGCGGAACATCACGAAGGTTAAGCAAGCTGCTCTAAGGTATCTTAGAAGGATCATCCTATAAAGCGTACTATATCAAGTTTCAGGCCCTGCCAAGTCTTTAGCAAGTTCTATTTAAATGCTAGTCACTAATAGGCCGTTTCGGCTTATTACTTACCGAATATTACCTGAATCCAAGCTTTGGGGTTTACCCATCCATTTTAACCGGGAGTGATTCTTGGGGTAGACGATGCGGGGGATCATGCTAACATAATAAGTATCTCTGAAGGTTAATCATGTTCCCCTATAGATAGTGAAATGCTCTTAAGTGAGACTTATCTATAGAGTACGTCCGATTGGACTATAGACCGCTTACATACACCCAATGCGAACGAGATGATGGCTCGCGTGACTCAAGCTGTCGTGCTGTGTGCACTTGCTTCATTTTCTTTAGGAGCCCAGCTATATGCACATAATTCAACGTACTACAATCCCATCCTACCAGGATTCCACCCGGATCCGAGTTGCATATTTGTTCCCGAATGGGATGATACATTCTTCTGTGCCTCTTCAAGTTTTAACGCTTTCCCTGGTATTCCCTTGCACGCAAGCAAAGATCTTCAAAACTGGAAACTTATTGGTAAGCTATCTACTAGGCTTTGGTGAACTGGACGGAAATAACTGTTATAGGTCACGTCTTAAACAGACGAGAACAACTACCTCGGCTAGCGGAAACAAACAGATCAACAAGGTAAGAGACTGAATGGACGGTATGGAGCCCAGGTCTAACCTGTTACAGTGGCATCTGGGCGCCGACCCTGAGGTACAACGAGGGCATATTTTGGCTGGTAACAACTCTTGTAGACGACGACCGCGCTGCAGAAGATGCATCGAGATGGGACAATGTACGAATGACTTACCCTTGGGTCTCTGAAGCCGGTGGCTAAGATTATTCTAGATAATATTCAAGTCCGAAAACCCATATGATCCGTCTACATGGTCAGAGGCCGTCCATTTCGACTTTGAAGGCTACGATACCTCTCCCGTATGGGACTCAGATGGAAAAGTGTACATCGTTGGTGGACATGCCTGGAAAGTCTTGTACGTGTGAAAAACTTCTGGTCATGAGAAAAGCTAACGCGATATACGGTAGTCCTGGTATTCTCTTAGCTGAGACTAACTTGGAGACTGGTGAAGTGGGACAATGGGAAACTATATGGAACGGCACTGGTGGCACAGTACGTGTAATTCCTTTGAAAGAGGATATCGGGAATCAAGTCCTAATGATGAGTCCAGGCACCAGAGGGTCCTCACATATACCTCAAGGATGGGTTGTATTACTTACTAGCCGCTGAAGGTCAGTATCTAAGGGGTATGACGTATCTGACGGACTGAAGACTAATATCTTATGATTTTAACAGGGGGTACGGGTGTAGATCACATGGTTACAATGGCAAGATCTAAAAGCATCCATGGGCCTTATGAAATAAACCCTTCGAACCCAGTGCTCACGAACGCTAATACGACGAACTATTGTAAGTGGGATCTAAGGCATATAAAATGTCTCTAACTTTCTAATACCTTTAGTTCAAACTGTTGGCCACGCTGATCTATTCCAAGATGGTTCCGGCAATTGGTAAGCAACTACATCAAGTATAGCTAGAGGAGAGTAGAAGTTTTGAGACTTACTGTTGATTCAAGGTGGGGCGTTGCGCTTTCAACTCGATCCGGTCCCGAATATCTTTACTATCCAAGTATGTCACATCAAGAGTTTCTTTTCCCCGTTAAGCTCGCCTACGGTGGAAATATCCTTATAAGAAGCAACGATTGACCCTCGTTGTTCCAGTGGGTCGAGAAACTATCATGGTGCCAGTCACCTGGCCTGACAACGAGTTTCCAATTTGGTCTCATTTGAATGGCGAGATGAGTGGCTGGGCACTTCCTGAGGGAAATACTGGAATCGATGGACCTGGGTGAGTGTCCGGCTTCTTTGACTACCAATCTCACCTTTAACAGTCATAGTCCAATTATCACGGAGGGGGATATCATCGACTTCGAGCCGGAATTAACACTGCCCGCACACTTCACTCATTGGAGATTCCCTATTCCTGAGTCATATACTATATCACCTGAAGGTCATCCAAATACTCTGCGATTGAACCCCTCTAAGTTAAATCTCACGGCACTTAACGGGAACTACGCTGGTCCTGATGGTCAGACGTTTGTTGGGCGGCGTCAACAAGATACACTATTTACATATAGCGTCAATGTTGACTTCTCCCCGACGTCTCCTGAGGAAGAGGCAGGTGTCTCGGTTTTCTTAACACAGAATCATCATCTAGACCTCGGTATTGTCATGCTTCCAGCGAATAGCAGTGCTGCAGCATTCTCCGGCGCAATTCATTCGACGAACTCATCGGGACTAATACCTCACCTGAGGTATCGTGGTATTTCCTACATACCGGTGCCAGACGAGGTTATAATCCCGGTACCAGAGACCTGGTCTGGCAAGGAGCTGAGGTTGGAGATAAAAGCGCACAACATGACTCATTACTCTATGTCAGCCGGACCAGCTGATGCACTTTCAGAGACACGAACTGTCCTTGACGTATCAAATGCGACTATTAAGATAAATCACCCTACAACAGCCATACCCCACAACGGCCATAACAATTTTAAAGTTATTATCAATTAACCTATTTACACTTATTTATTTATTTCTTTACCACTACTTTTATATTTTAACTTAAAATTTATTAATACAATTTTAATATATTCTTGCGTAGATTTCCGATTATTTTAAATAACTTCTTATTATATTAAAGTTATATTTGCTAGTGTATTATTCGGCTCCTTTATTAAACGTAGCCCCAATTTTACCTTAACTTCTTTTATATCTTTCATACGTATAAAAGCCTAATTCAGGTTTAGAATAATTTTGTAACGTTTTTTAAACTTTACTTTTTTTAATATAATTTATAATTATTCGATTTAAAACTTAACGGTAACAAATTTATTAATTTTTATATTAAAGATTTTGCTAAATTTACAAAATAAAAGTTGCGTAATAAGCGTAAAAAAAATTAAATTAAATAAATTAAATTTTAATTATATAACTTTTAATTTTTATAATAATTTAAACGTATTAAAGTTAATTTTAATTATTATAATTATAAAATTAACGGGTTTAAAAGTGGTAAATAATAAGGTAATAATATTGAAATCTTTATTTCGTATTAAATATAGATTTTTTAATAATTACGCCAATAATATTAGCTATAACCTTAAATATTTTTAATTTATAAAAATATATTTTAATATTATTGTTAACTTTTATATTTTTATAAACAATTAAAAAAATTTTTTTTTATTTATATCTTATAAAAACCAATCGAATAAATATATTTATAAACAAGATTTAAAAAAGCGTTTAAGGATAGCGAATATACCTATATTAAAAAGTTGAAATATATAAGATATATAAATTAAAAAAAATAAAATATAAACTTTATAAATCAAATATTTTTACATAAATTTATTACTTATATAATTATTATAACCGTTAAATATAAAAAACTTTTATTAATTAAAATTTTCGGATTTAATATAAGGTAAATAAATTTTTTTAAACCATTTAAAAACAATTTTTTTATTTATTTAACCGTTAAAAAACGTAATAAAATATTAAAATTTATATAATTAATTATTTATATTAAAAAACCATTATTATTATATATTAATACCGTTAAAAATTACTAACGGTAATAGCGTTTTATTAACAATTATAATAATAATTAAAATAATAATCCATTTTTGTTTTAAAAGATTTTTAAGTAATATATATTTGCAATAAACTTCTTTAAGTATTAAAGCATTATCTTTAATACTTTTTTGTAACTTAAACTCGTTAACATTCGTACGTAGCGCGGGGGGGATGTCGGCAATTTCTAGTAAGCTTAATTAATTAAATAGCTTGTCCAGCGACTCGGTCGTAACGCCGTTTAAACGCTTGTAATCCATCGTACGACCTTTTATACTGTTTATCTTTAAATGGCAATATAAAAAACCGGCGTGTTAGTTCTTTCCGAATAATATATGTACGCCGTTATAGAAGAATAAGTATTAGGTAAATAATTTAAATCTTGAATATAATAACGCATAATTTAATATATTTTATATAACGATTTAACGAATTAAATAATTTTCCTAAATTTTAAATAATTTTTAATAAACCTTATTATAATTTTTTTTTATTTAAATATCTTTAATATAACATTATATATAAATGCAATTAATTTAATAATATTATAACGCGTTTTAAACCAACCATTTATCTTTAACGTTATATATAGTAGCAACCGCGCAAAATTAAGCTAAAAACTATATATTATAAAAAAAAAAAAAATTCAAATAATAAAATAATATAATTAAATTTAAAATTAAATTATAGAAAAGCTTTATTATAAATAAATTTAAATTAATAAATAAATTAAACGCGTTTTTAAAAACCCTATAGCCGTTATGGGATATGGCTGTTGTGGGGTAATTTATCTTAGCTGGGGGTTTACAGGTAAGATTAATAATTAACCCTTTTTTTTCCTCGCTCAGTACTGATGATGTTCAGGTGTCATCCTTGGTATTTATTGTACTAGCAACGGCTACGAGGGAGGTACACCAGCATATTTTTCTAAGTGGAGATACATTCCGCAGGGGCAATTCAGGAATTGAGCGGGCATAAGCAATCCAGAAGAGTGAATTGAAGCTCATGTCAGTAATCGATGAAGATAAACTGCGCTTTCAAACATCAATACTTTGGAATTTAAATGTCATATATCCATATGTAAACCATATCGATACTCAAAATCGGAGGAACTCTAGTAGTGTAATTACGATGAAGTTTTGGTTATCATGAGCAGCTCTGGAAGCTACTCTTCATTCGCTCTCTAGGCGTAGATCTTATGCAGAGCACAGCCCCTTAATTGAGTGGACTCGGAATCCTATGTCCGATGCCCTATCTGTTGTTGCAAATGTGTCTCCAGAATTCATTCACTAATACATATGGGCGTTCTATTTAACTACCTGATATGCATACATACATATTACCTACCTAAGGTACCTTTAGTCTTTAGAAAGCCGCGCGAAACCCCTATGGTACAAAAGTACCTAATGCAGGGTAAGCAGCACGTGCTGTCATCAGTCTTATGTATGCAGCATAAGCTTTTGCGCTACTGCATGGTAATCCCTCTTGCATTAGCGACCGCGAAGCTCTTTTGTGTGATTGGATGGAAGTAGAATATCGTTACAGGGATCTTATACATCTGAGGGACAACATCATAAGTCTTAATTATCTACCTAGGTAAGTAGCGATTTCCTAGTCAATAGAGTAATCGATGTGGTCTTACGTTTAGAAATTGAAGCTGTTTTTAAACATAATAAATATAATAAATAAATACAATAAATACACAAATATGTTTATCACTTCGAGTCATTGGTGGGCTTTAACATTATGAACAATTTATAAATATCAACAAAATCTTCTTCATTCTGATAAAACTAAGACATCGACTTCAAAATTTCGCTATGTAGGTAGTTAACACGACAATTTACCATGGCACTTCTTTGCCATCATAACGCCACATTTTCCCGCTATGCGTATCTCTAGTTGCAACGTCAACCACCTTGACAATTCCCGTAGTGCTCTCCTCTACGGTAATTGTAGCCTTTTCCAACCCGAAAGTCTGAGCAGCACGATTACCCAAGTCAGACTGAACGAATCTACGAGAGAAGTTAACCGAGGTCCATGTTCCTACTGTTGATATATGTATATAAACTTACCCTGGGTCGATGGGAAACGCTGTAAGCCATGGCTCCTGAATATGAATTGACTTGGTGTACCAGTGAACCATTAATTTTGTTGGAGCATAAGAGGCATTCTGACTTGTGAGCATATTCCTGTGTGAAGAATTAGAACTGTTATGATACTAATAGAAGACTATAGTATGCTCACTAGATTAAAGGTTAGCTATTAATTTGTGTATAAATGAATGCTACCAATTTCAAGCTTACCGTGAGAAATGCGGCGCTGGAGCCAATCGTTACCCAGATTGGATTACTCGCTTCTTTCAACAGGGGACGAAAGGCCTGGAAGAGCCATAGGAAGCCGTACACATTGGGAACTATATGCTTTTGAATCTCGTCGGTATCGACATCCCGAACCTTGGGCCACGAGAGTGCAATGGCGGCATTTGCAATTAGAATATCAATGTGGTCAATGCCTCGAGAATGGAGTTCCTTCACAGCATCCTGTGGATCTGTGCGAACTGTAGCATCGATCTTAATCACAACAAGTAACGTTCCTTCTGCCTTGGGAAGCTCCAAAAGGGCTTTAGAACTTGGGTGATCGGGGTCACGGTTAGCAGCAATGACGGTATGATTAGGCTTAGCAAGGTAAAGTTCAAGAAGACCTTTCCCGATGCCTCTGTTAGCACCGGTAATTAAGACAATAATTGGTGCCATTATATAACCGATAGTGTAACTGATGTTTTAAATAAAAGTAAATGGTGAAAGGTAAAAGTGAAGAGAATAAATGTGATTGAAAGAATGGCTGCATATGTTCTTTATAATAATTGAAATAGCTGTGGGCAATTAGGGGTATCGTGGTTCGTTATGGCACTATATGCAGATTGATTACCTTGCATGAGTCCACTAGGTAAGGCTAGAGTATTAGATGTGATGGAGTAGTAGAGAAATAGCTCTATGGCATTGGATAGGCTGATAGCTATTATTATTATTATTAGTCCTGCAGAAATTGCTTATTGTTCCGTAGATTTTGACGTTTGTACAGCGTTACCTAGCTCGCGAGTATTTGTTATCCAGACTCTTGGCTGGAAAAGGGAAAGGAGGTATTTTGAGATTATGACCAAAAATCTCACAAGCATTTATGACATGATAAAACATAATACATAGAGGTAAATAGGTATCAATAACGAAAGAGGTATGCATTTCTAATGCTCTCCTGAAACCCTTTACTTTTGAATGCATGCTGTTCTAACCTCGTTTCTCGGGTCGTGTAAAGCGATATACCCTTTAAGATGCTTATCAAAATATAGATATCCTTATACTAGGTATATAAATTGCGTCACAATAAAGGATTCACGTGTTCGGAAACTATGGCCCCCACTGTGATTACTTAATTGGCATTTTAGCCTCACTTGTCTTTTCCCCCGACTTGATTGTCAATGTGGAGCCTTTCCATCGTCCAAACTCAAGAAATCAACCACCATATTTAGGTACCTAATTATAAACAATTCACGTCATTTTTCTATCTTTTCTTATCTAATCTCGAAGATTCGAAGGCTTGTGCTGCTGCGAAAATTTAATATTTTATCACCTTTCGAGTTCGGAGTTATTCGAGCCGTACCGTCGCAATGGCCGATATTGCCAGCCTCGAAGAAGACATCAAGCAATACCGAGAACAGGTAAGTTGGCTAATGCGGACTGTTGCCTACTTCACAAGCAGATATAACTAACCAGGTGAACAGCTTGATGTCGTCTATGCTGGTTTAAAGGATGATCCTAGTAACGCAGAGCTCCTTGCTCTCAAGTCTGAGTTAGATGATGCGCTCGCGCTATTGAACGAAACCCTTACTGAATTAAAACCGACCAAGGCACCTCCGCAGCCGAAAGACCCATCCCCACCACCGGCCCAGGAGAAATGGTCGCGAGAGAATCATCCGGCATTTAAAAAGAGCGCCCCGGCCGAGGAGAAGGAAGGCGACACAAGTTTGGTGAACTACAAGGTCAATGATACCGTAATGGCAAAATGGGTATCTGGTGACAAAGCATTCTACCCTGCGCGTATCACGTCTATCACTGGTTCTTCTACAGCCCCGATCTACGTCGTTAAGTTCAAGAGCTACGATACTACCGAGCAGTTACGCGCGAAGGATATACGCCCCATAGCACAGAAGAGAAAGGCTGACGGTACTCCCGTCAATAGCGCCAACCCGTTCCCGGCCCCATCCCAACCAGCAGCACCTTCAACCTCGTCCAACCCCGGAGTCATCTCCGCTGCCGCCAGCATAAACCCTGACTTGGCACAAAAGAATCGGGAGGAAGCGTTGAAGAATGCTGGTGATGGGAAGCCCAAAGCCAAAAAGATTAAGGCGACCAAAGAGCTCGAGGCTGGCAAGAGCAAGTGGCAAGAATTTAATACAAAGTCGAAATTCGCTAAATCGCATAAAACTAAGAAGGACAGCATGTTTCGTACGCCCGAAGGTGTTCATGGTCGAGGTTAGTTTTTGATTATAGTCACGTTAATCTGAGTGCTAACTTTCTTTGTAGTCGGTTTCACTGGCTCGGGCCAGGCTATGCGGAAAGATCCTACAAGGAGCCGCCACATCTACCAAGCCAATGAAGAATTGGACTAATATCAGTTGCAGGTGGCCATCATTACGTTGCATGTTGCATGTTGCATGGTTTACGTCTGGTCTGGAAAGTCGGAGTAAGGAATGGAGGTTCTACAGGCTTTGATCCCCTTTGTCCCTTATTAGGTTCTATGGATGCTAACGTAGCCCCTGGACTAGACGCTCTATTTAGCGCATCGGCTCCTGTAACCGAGCTTTGAGCATCAATATACCAAATTTTATATGGAGAGTTTTTCTTGCTATCGCAATGACCCCAATACTAAATTAGGGACTGATTTGCTAAAGTTTCGTAATGACAGGAACCGAAACGGCCCGTTCCCTGATACTAGGTGCGTTTTACGCAGTGCATGTAGATATGGGCAACTTAGTATCAAAAATAACCTCAATATAGGTGGGAGGGGGCCGAATTTATTGCCTCAAGCTTTTCGTAGATGTGCTATACTGAAGTGGCTTGTTGGCATAGGGTAAAACCACTTTAGGTACTGTAGTTAAGTGCTATAAGCCCACCTTTGACCCTACCAGCTTAGCAATATTCATGAAGGTCTGAGCTCTCTCACTGTCAGGCTCCGAGACCACGGTTGGCTTCCCCTTCTGGCCATCATCTCCGACATTCTGATGCAATGGAATATCGCCGAGTAGATCGATGGAATATTCTGTGCAAACTTCCTTAACACGTTCGCTAGATCCGAAGACAGCCGTACCATGGTGGCAGTGTGGGCAGTTAAATAGTGACATATTTTGTACCAAGCCAAGCAAGGGCACATTCACCTTTTTGAACATGTTGATTCCCTTTACCGCGTCCTTTACCGCTAGAGTATGCGGCGTGGTCACAATGAGAGAGCCTAGATATAGTCTCAGCACATCTTGAGCTCCTGAGTATTATATAAAAACCTTATATGCTCACCGTCAAGTATGATTTGCTGTGTAATGCTGAGTTGCGTGTCTCCCGTGCCGGGTGGTAAGTCGAGTACCAGGACGTCCAGACCGCCCCAGTCAACCTCATGAAGGAGTTGTTGTAGGGCCTTCATTACCATCAGGCCTCGCCACACAACAGGCGCATCCTCGCCAACTAGATAACCCATAGACATAGTCTTGACACCATAATTGGACATGGGCAATAATTGGTTATCTATATTTCCAGAAATTAGCGTTTCCCCGGATTAGTGAGAGGAACTGTAGAGAGTTCTGAGACTAGAACTACATACTGGATGATAACCGCGGCTCTCCGCTCAAGTCGAAGAGTGTAGGTATAGAGGGCCCGAAGATATCGGTGTCGAGGATCCCAGAGCGGTAACCCATCCTTGCGAAAGCTAGAGACAGATTCGCTGCCAAGAATAGTCAGTGGATGCTAAGCTTCACTAAGTGGACATCAAGGACTAACCAGCGACGGTGCTCTTGCCTACACCACCCTTGGCAGATGATACAGCAACCACTTTTGCGACATCCTTGATCTTGCGCCGCTCCGGGAGCCCGCGCTGCATGCGAGGGATTGAACCCGTTCGGGGTAGACCCTAAAACATATAATAAGCACACTTATCTACTATATAGAAAGGGGAAAAACGCCCCCCAAAAAGCCCTATAATAAAAAAACTCACGAGGGGGTTCTCATGGCTGAGATAGCGGAGGGTTTGGTGAAAAAAGCGGCGTTGGATGGTCGCCATTATATAAAATGATTTTTATATTTTAATAAGTGTTAGATGTAACTAGTTCAAATAAGACAACTACTACACATTGTGTGAAGAGGCACAATATCAATTATATTGATGATGTACCTATTTACTCATTAATGAGCATGAGAAATCAGTCTCGTTGAAAAAGAATGAGGTTTGCATTACGTGACTTCCAGTTCTTTATGCCATTTGCTCTCCTTAGATGCATTTTGTAAGATAATCCTAAGTGACCTCAGAAGCTTGGAATTGAATTGATTACCTAAATCCTTATTTGCTAAGATCTTGGTTGAGTCTTAGGGGATCTTCAGACCCGCTAACCCACTAATCCGCTAAACGGATACTGCCGGCTCCCACCGCTAAAATTTTCAGAACTTTCTTGTCGCAGTCGTGGGGCCGACGTACGAACGCCTTTCTTTACTCACTATTAGACAATTTATTGGACAATTTATTGTTGGCAATAGTGCAATGTCCAAGGCAAAGGGGCGCGCACGGCAGTTTGCCGAATGGGTAGATCAGCCAGTCAAAGGTATGTGATATAAATGTTGTATTCAGTTACCACGTATTAAATAAAACTAACACTTGCTGCTTCACGATAGATTTCGATCCCGAAATAGAAGTCCCAGACGAGGACGATGTCAGTGGAAGCGAAGATAGCGTAGATGAAAACGCTGGTACAGAACATTATGTGGCTGTAAGGTATGATAGCTTATGAAAATGGCAATCTTATTCGATATAAGCTAAATCGTTCTACAGCAAGAGCAAGCTCCGTCGCAGAGACCCTGTCGCGCTAGGACCCCAATACCGGGGTGCTCCCGTGAGTCGAGAAGCTCTCGATGACGAAGAGGATGATGATGAGAGCGAAGAGGACGGTGAAGGTGATGAAGACGACGAATTGGAAGGCTTTGATGATCCCGACGCGGCCGACCTCGAAGCTGATCAAGACGATCAAGACGATGCGGAGATTGAAAGCGACAATGCCTTCGACGAAACCGACGAACAGAAATTCAAAGATTTTGTGTTTAGAGGAAGCTCTCAGGCTATGCCGAAGAAAGGCAAGAGAGTCACAAGACCTACTGCTGCGGACTACATGGTATCTGACGAGGAAGATGACGACAGCGATGGGGCAGAACTCGATGGGGAAGACTCTGAGGGTATCGATGATGACGAAGATGCTTCCGATCAGGAAGGAATTGGTGGCTTCATAGATGATGAGGCGGAAGAGGATGAGGACGAAGATGATGAAGACGACGTGGACGAAGAGATGGAGGATAGCGATGAAGAGTTGGATGAGCAGGAAGAGGATGATGATCCTAAAGATGCAGCGCAGGCCAATGGGGCGAGCCGTGCAACAATTCAGGAGATGATGAATGCTGGCCAGCGTAGTGTGGCTAGTACTTTATCAACAGCGGCTCAAAAAGATGTTGCAAAAGGGAAGGCGGTTCGACAACAGCGAAAAGCATTTGATGCACTTCTCAACATCCGTATACGACTACAAAAGTCACTCGTCGCAGTCAACTCATTCAGTACCATTGAGGAACTAGAGGGTCAATCAGAACCTTACGAAGCAGCTGAAGCAGCCGCGCTAAAACTGTGGAATACAATTGATGGGTTCCGCACGAGTATACAGTCCGAGTCGTCGGGAAAGACAGGGCAAAAAAGGAAGCGAGTTGCTGATACAGATACGTCTAGCCAAGACATGTGGGAAAATATGGAGATTATTGAGCAGCGTGCAATTATTCGGCGCAGGGCAGTCCTGGAGAAGTGGTCGCATAGCGCCCGGAATATAAGGATGATGGATAGGTCGTCACGCAAATTTACCAATACGGCAGAGAAATCCCTAACTACGAGGTTAGATGAAGAGCTTGATGCACCGGAACGGCTTATCAAACGGACCCAGACACCTCGATCGTGCGCTCCGGCACAAATCGCAAAGAAGATTAATGAAGATCCGGCTATCTACGATGATGCTGACTTCTACCAGCTGCTATTAAAGGAGCTCGTTGACCAACGTTCCGGAGATACGTCCGGCGCCCCGGGTGGCCCCGCAGCGACGATCCGGTTCGCTGCCGTAAAGGAAGCGAAGGCAAAGCGGCATGTGGATACTAAAGCCAGCAAGGGCCGAAAGATGCGCTTCAACGTGCATGATAAATTACAGAACTTCATGGCACCGGAAGATCGCCGAAGCTGGGAACAAAACGCCATCGATCGCTTCTTCGGCACTCTATTCGGTCAGAAACTCGTGCTAAACGAGGACGAAGACGATGATAAGGAGGCGTCCGACGAGGAAATGGGCGGCGCGCCGATTAACGACGGAGGCGTTCGACTATTTAGAGACTAATCTGAAACATTGTGATATCCAAGCTGTTTGATAATTAATAGAAGAAAGGCAGAATAATTATTAAAATAAGTATCGTCGCGCATGTTTCCAAAAAAGAAAGGATTTTCAGAAGCTCGTATTACGTTCTTAAGAGTAACCCGACGATGCGCCGAGATCGACATCCAACCCCGTATTCTAATGATACGAACACTGGGCGAACTAGGGTACTGATAAAAATCGTAAATAATCTTTTCTGCTCTTAATGACTGCCTTTCCAACTCTTTATGCTTTACTTTTTCATAGTTTAATGCGGTCGTAAGTTGATATCTCTACGCAAAGTCGACAGTTTGGTTTCGAAGCCTAAGAAAACCGCCTCTAGCTATCCACCCTACGGTTACATCTAGGAAAGCCTAGCATGAAGATGAATGGATGGTCCCCAACTTCACCTAATGGACGGAACAGCGCAGATAAATGTACTAACGATGACCCCACAGGTGAGGACTTTCTTCTTGGAAGCTAGATCTCGATTATGACGTGGAGCTTTCAATGGAGTTCAAGTTACAATTCACTAATGCTTTTTCCTAGGTGCATCTCCTTCGCGGCCACTCTTGGGTATAGTGGTGATGCGCAAAAAGAATTTCATTTGAAACATACCACCGAAAGGTTGTCCGGAGTGTAGTTCCGGCATTACATGGTCCTGGTATCGTTACTATTGATGGTCGAAAAATATCCTGACAAGCATTGTCAATCTCGAAACTATCTTCATCGCGCCGATTGCGGTAGAGTACCAGTTACGCTAAAGAATCCCAACACAGGCAACGTTGGATGTATCGTTACACCATGGACTACGAAGAACCTAATCGCAACCTAGGCCATACTACCTATCGCGGCTCTCATGATATAGCGAAGGCCAATAGGTATGACTAATACTTGTGTTGGCTTTAATCGTCTTAGCAAGACGTCGATGGTTACTTCTCATGCCAGGGCCTTCCATAGGAGACATACCTATGCAGAGAACCTATGCAAAGAATGGTTCCATCATCTATCTACTCGGCACCGGACATGTGCAGTGCATATACAACGCCATGTTTCGTCGAGACGACCAGCATTTCACAAAGCCAAGGTGCTAAAAGAAAGACTAACAAACCCCTTTCTAAGCTTGCAAAGTGCTTGGCCATACAACTACTACTAACGGAGATAGGGGTGAACGGCGCATAAGAACAAGCTTCGCACAGAGCCGGAGATTACTCCCCGCGTAGCCCTGCCATGGGCGCGTCACAAGCTATAATACCTCATTGGATATGGATTCGAATACCGACAGCCGCCGATAAGCCTGGGATACGTTACGTGGTTCAGTTACCTGGCTCGAGCATATGCAGCTATCACCCGCATATTGGCCTCCTGTATGACCAACATACAGTAAGGAGAAGTTGGAGTCAAGTTCGTGGCCCGAATCAGCGGCTTTTCCGGAGGGCTTCAATTTTGGCCATCGCCAGAATCTCGTGGAATTCCTTAAGGTGGTTTGGGTTTACAACATTTTATCAAGTCCCTGGCCGGCGCTTCTTCGGCGTCGACGAGCTTCCCGTTTCGGATTAAAATAATAATAAAAATCTACTATTACCCAAGGTAAAAATAATAAAAAAACAAGTCTCCGTCGCCTTGGGCTTGCGCATATCCTCCAATCACATCCTTCGCATCCTATTCGTAGGGAAATATTTCATCTGAAGTTCAAGGATCCCTGTTGAATTAAGCACGCGGTCCGGCGCAGGTACAAGTTTAAGCATCATTCAATCAGCTGCTCCGTTGGAGATCCAAGACATGGTAAAATCGACCCACACAGAATCTAGATTGCACCGCATGTGCATTCAACCACGGGGGCTTGGAGTACAAAGATTCTCCGGTAAGGATAAACCTTCGAATCATCGAATGATGTGTTAGTCAAGTTATAGGTTGTTTATACCAAACAAAATAAACTTGAAACCGTCATCTGCCTATTTTCTCCTTCACCCAATTCTCATATATCGTCGAGGCTGACCCGGTAGTTGATGACTTGGTCTCGGCCAGGATGAGAATATAATATGTCCCACCTCCAAATGTTTGTTTGACCTCTTTACATACATACACTAGTAACATGCGGGGCATCCGTCTGGGGATCTGCAACCAGTACCGATCTGGTACGCCATCTGCGATTTGGGGCCTTGCGCCGCCATCATGTCGGACTTTTTAACCTTCATTGGAATGTCGTTTATATTTGACACATCCCGGCATCCAATCACGTCCGTCCGCGTTACCGAGCAGCTTTTTGTGTATCCCATGCAAAGAAGGTCGATATACACTATCCAATCCTATATCCTATATCCTATATCCTCATATGTACTCATACCCCCTTAATCATCCCCCGTAGGTAAACCCCATGGGTCACGTCCGACTTACCAATAAGCCACGCGCCTCAACTTTAAACTTACCTACTTGCGGCCCGCTACTTACCGACGACTGTTTCTGCTGCTTTTTTAAGATCGCAAAATAGGGCCTAGGGTCCGAGAATGCTACTCGAGCGTGTAACTCGACCGCTCCCGGACTGTTCTGTTGTACCATCCCGGCCCCGTCAGTGCAATCTTACTTCCACATCACCGTTATTTGTTCTAGATCTATACTTGTGGTCTAGACGCGTGTATAGATCTCTACCTCCTATCTGTGCTCTGGTGATGATACCATGGGCGCTCGAGACCCTGGTCACCTTCCCTTTCCAAGCTCACGAGAACTTCAGTTCTTCACGCAGGTTGGCGCTAGACTTCTCATTCTTTGACTCGGCTTGTGTGGCTTCCTTCCCACTCGCTTCTACCCTTACCCCTCTCCCATTACTCTCATATTAACTATTCTATATATATTATGTATATATATAATAAGAGATCTACCTTCATCTAGCGATGTAGGACGATCATCACCCTAAGTATACCGCAGTCTTTACAGCTGGTCTATGACTTACACTCCTTATTACCAATTTCAGTTCTACAAGTGTACATATTCCTACAACGTCATTACATCTACTTTACTTATATAAGCCGATCCTTACCTCAATAACAACATGTTCGTGAAAGTACTTACTTCCGTGCTAGCCTTGGCGGCATCAACCGTATCGGCCGAGGGTGCACCCGGTTACGGAGGCTTTAGACTGGTCTGGGCAGAGACCTTCGACGGCGCGGCTGGGTCTACAGTCAATGGCAACAACTGGAACATCATCACGGGCCTAAAGGTCAACAACGAATGGCAGACCTACACGACATCCACACAGAACCTCCAACTTAGCGGTGGTGCTACCGTACAGATCGTGCCGCGCAAGGATGGTAGCGGCCAATGGACTTCGGCACGTATCGAGTCCAAGTATACATTCACGCCGCCAGCGGGCACGCAGACGATGGCCGAGTCGAGGCTACGATTCGGCGACAACAACATTGCGAACAAGCAGGGCATCTGGCCCGCGTTCTGGCTCCTGGGTAACTCGATTCATAACGGAGTAGGGTGGCCAACGTGCGGCGAGCTGGACATTATGGAAACTGTCAACGGACAGCTAACGGGCCACGGCACGGTCCACTGCGATGTATACCCCGGTGGCGTATGCAACGAGTCCAACGGCATCGGCGGTACAATCGCCATCCCCGACCAGAGCTGGCACAATTGGCGTATCGTCTGGGACCGCCGCGCCAACAGCTGGACCGGCGAGACAATCACATGGTACATGGACGGCCAACAATTCCACCAGATCTCCGGCTCTCGCATCAACAACCAGGGCGTCTGGAACTCGCTTGCCAACTCAGCCATGTTCTTCATTCTCAACGTCGCTGTCGGTGGTGACTGGGTGAGTTTTATCCGCTCTTCTTCGTGTTGTTATTAAAAAAAGAATTTTATTCGAGATTGTCAACTTGCTAACAAAATGTGTTCTACAGCCCGGCGCGCCCAACGATGCCACCCAGGACGGGTACGGCAGCATGATGGAAGTCGCGTACGTCGCGCATTACCTCGCAAATTAATAAATTATAAATCAATAATATCGAAACGGAAAGGTGACAGGGGACGGGGACGGGGACGGGGCTGGGGCTAGGGGCTGAAGGAGTTTGGATTGAGAACTTAGGTCGGGTGGGAATATTCTTGCATTCTTCGTCCTTCGCTCCTGAACATATTTTGAACTTCTTGCATATGCATACATTCGCTTCTCGTATATACTTGCGGAGGATTTGTATATACTTACATGCCTTCTTATCTATTTTTACCAATCAAGAACAGTTATAAGCTGACTACGTTATTATTGCGTGTAAATAACCCTTAGCCCAACCCCCTAAGTCGCATTTGTGTTAATTATGAATCCCCAGTGCTGGGAAATACGACGCCTTAATGACTATCACTCCAACCCGATTATACAGCTTTTAATTCGATGAATGCTATTATTCTACGCCCATCTGCGGAGTTTATACTGCTCAATTTAACGTAGTGATAACGATATATACACGCATTAGGCGGGAAGGTTGGACGGAAGAAAAGGATCAAGAAAAGAAAAGAAAAAGACCCTAAATTTGCGGTATCGGCATAACTTTAAATAGTCGTACGGCAATAAGCCAAAACTTGCCTTATATCAGGTATTCTCCTCATGAGCCTCCAAACCTTGTACAACATGCGGTAGTCTTTCTCCACGGCACAAGGGGGGTGAAAGGGGAATGAGGTATTAGACTGGGATTAGATCCGTGCACACTACCTTCTAGAGCTCTATAAATTCACTATCAATACCTCTAACGCACCTATTTTAATGGAAGTTAGGCTCCTACTGTTGGATACTACGGTAATGTTGGATTCGTTCGTAGCTAGGTGTAAGAAAAGTCCAGTTAGCACACCGATAACATACCTAGCTAAGATTGAGCGCGTATGTACCTAAGGTAGCAAGGCTAGTAGGTTATATCAACTAAGAACTCTCAAAATGTTGTTTTCTCACTAAGTATATCCGTCATACGCTTTGACTAATTTTACGCAATATACCCGCAACGTAGCTCAGCAAACCCCGGAAACTTACCAAGAAACGTTATATAATGCCTCTTAAGAAAGCTAGTAACCACTAGACAATATAATAGTATATTATAGGTCGATTAGAAGTAGTTACTAAGATTCGTAAGGTATTATGGTTTAGGAAGTTCAATATTTATTTCGTTCAGTTTATTGTGAACAGCATGAGCTTCCTTGCATAAGTACCTCTAATATGGTAACACATAGTTTATTAAGCTATCAAAGAAATGTCTCTAGGTATACGTAACTCTATATGGAGGACAATGCATTTTCCATGGTGGTAGGCCGTATCAGCCCCAAAATGCCATCTAACCCTGTGAACCACATTGCTCGCCCCCATACAAGGCTAGACCATTCCTTTTTATTTATGATCCATTCACACTTATAATAACAAAAGATCCGTGCCGAAATTTCGTCATTAAGTTAGCTTCTAGCGATCCTGGTTTGCTTGTTTTACATTGGATAGTCATGGCGGTTAATCATGCCGGCTAATTCCCGCTGATGGATGAGATAGCTAGCTATCGTCATGGGGTAGAGTTTCTATATTCTACTTATAGAGCCGCACTGTAGATAAAGGGTATCTACCTTGGCCAATAACTTTATCTCTCTAACCTGCCTATCTGAGGCGGTCTCGTGAGCCTTTTCTCAAATCCTGTGGGGATTCGTTACGTTCAATCATCAATATCCCTGTCGCTTCTGCGGTTGTGTAATAAGCTTATCTTGCCGTGTGCCGAGTAGTAAGAGTATATCTTAAAGCAAAGGACCGAAAGGGATAGCATATATATCTAGTTGATATCAGATTGCTAGTTTGATAGGATTTACTGTGCATTATAAAGAGGCCAGCGGACGTTATGCCCGTGTGTTGATGATATCTACCCGGAGCCTTCTAAAACTATCCACATACTATTGCGAGTATGAGCCTCAAGATCATTCAAGGACTGGCTTTCGCCATATGCGTCGCCGCTGCTACGGAGGGCTCGCCCGGTGATCCCGATTTTTACAACACTGTTGCCGAGATATTCTCGGGACCCGACTGTGGTGAAGAAAGCTTCGTTTGGGCGGATCCTATATTCGGGAGCGGCGGAAGCTGTCAACCTCTCGATAGGCACGGGAATACCCCTGACATCCTCAGCTACAAAGCTACTGACATCTATCCTGAATGCATAGGTGTGTTATAAGTTTCCGTCTGCTAGGCCCCTCTTTTTATCACTAAGACAATATATAAAAGTTACACTTTACACGGATACCGAATGCAACAGCACACCGTACTCGGCGGAGGTAGACCAATGTGTTCAAGCGGGTATTCCTTTCGTGAGTGCCTTCGTGCAGTGCCCGTTCTCGATCAACCCGGAAAGTGCCTAGAGCGAAGCTGCTGTGGGACTGTTGGCCGTCTCACTTGTCAATACGGGGTCGCTTCTGTCTTTGCTCTAGAACTAGGCTCATATTCCCGTCACTGAGAAATAGGGAAGAGTTATGACTGAAGGGCCCCGTCGTGGATCTCAGGGGGTGCGGCGGGGGTAGCCCGAAATAATGTAGGCGACAGAATATTATTATAATCCTGGTATAGAGCTATAGTGGATATAATGGTAATTTATTCCGCGTTATATATGCATATGTACTAATGAGAGGTAGTCGACATATTACGGTACGTTGGAATGCATGATAATAAATTCTACTTCGTCCTTATATATCCCATTTACCCCTCTTTTTATCTTACTAGTAAGTATCGTTAGCAAGGAGGTGTTTGCTATGGGAATACTTACCTCTCATAAAACTACAGCGCTGTTTTACCGAAACCCCTAACCCCTATCGAAATCCTAGAGATGCAATTAGAAAAGTTGTTGGGGGAAGCTGAGTATGGCAAGCTTCCGTTCGATATTTTTGTCTGTGTAGGCATTCTTTCTAATATGTATCATGAGTTCGGCAGCGAGAGTATAAAAACAACCTAGGTAGCTAACACGTCATCTCAAAGGAGAAATGGGATTACTCCAGAGCGACCGAAGAAGACCAGCAGCAATGGAATACACTGGCACGTGAATGGCTAGAATTAAATGCCCATGGACGCCATGTATGTATCCTACGAAAGTATTGGCTAGATTTCATATCTCACTCATATACTAGCCATATCATGAACTGAGCCGCTTGAATAAAATACTACCTACGACTGCCCAGATGGAGCGCGTCTTGTTCCCTCGCCAAACAATCGGTGAGAGAAACCTGTCTGTAAGGAGTCATCTTGGGAGATATGCACCTGTCTGGCTGCGCACATGCTACTCCCTCGAGCTAGCGGAAACGTATGCCGACTGGTGCAAAGAAGACCTAGAGCATTTACTGGGCCATTGGAGCCAGATTTTAGACGATGAGGCTCTCTATGCACCCTGTGCGGATGACTGGTCGCGTGTTCTACTGCGGGTCCCGGCTATAGCCGATACTATACAATATGCCTACGAGACAGATGATATAGTGCAGGAAAGTGAGGATGATTTAGACCGTCCTGGCCCGGGTGAAGAGTTTAAGATGGCCTTATTTGAGGCAGGGCGTAAAGAAAAGACAATGCTTTTTCTGGTCGACGAACAAGCTCTACGGACAGGGCTTGTCAAGATCTTATGGTTGGATATACACGGGAATTGCGTGTGGGAGAATCGACTAGATCCGCATAGGATGCTCGAGTTCCGGGGTCGAATGTTTGATGGAGGGTCTTTGGCGGATTTATATGATTGTTGTGATTATGTCGATGCGTATGAACTTGGAGCGGTGCTTGAAATTGATTAAAGAGCGTGAATTTACTATAATCCCTAAGACTTAGGACGATGCACGCTGTGGTTTTGGAGATTAGTGGGTTGTTTTAGCTGACCGGCTAGGTGGTCTTAGCTTCTTATTAATTTGTTCCGACGCATTGAGACCTATTTTTCTAAGAGATATAAATATAAACCGGGCAGGAACTTATAACATTATGATGTACCTATCTGCTTGGGTCGATGACTTTATGTAGAGACGCTATTGCCAATTGAAACATACCTAAGAAGAGCCACTTATATTACCTTTAAGGTGTAGAGAAAGTAAAAGGCACGCAGATGCCCGAAACATTCTCACTTAGGTAGCTACAAGACAAGAGCTACGGGTGCTACGAGCCCCACAAGCATCTTCACCTCCCAAATCCTTACAGGTGCCCCTCATTCAATGACGTTATGACTCCGTTTACTGCTGCAGGTACAAACGAAGCTGAAGCTTCACTGCTTCTGGAGGAGTTATTAATATAATTAAATCACCATAGCTTCCTGAATTTTAATCTTACATTTTCATCTTCTTACTACTTCTAACTACCCAATTGTGATTTACCATCTTCTGATCAGAAACAATAAGTCAAAGTCACAAGTCTTAACAGTTATCATGTCCATCCCAACCTCCACGTCCGTTGTTGAGTCCGCCGTCATTAAGGCGCCTCTCAGTCACGTCTGGCATCATATCAAGCGTAAGTTCAATACCCGGCTTCGGTTAGTCACGATTAAGTAGGTACCTAATCTAATTGGATTCCTCTTTAGTCCAGGATTTTAGCAACTTCTGGTCTGCCCTTAAGTCGAGTCAGTACGTTAAGGGTACCAGTGATGAGACCGATGTTGTGAAGTGGACCTTTAAAGATGGCACCGAGCTCGAAGTGAAGCAGGAGGAGCACAGCGTATGTCCATTTCATCTACCTCTTGACTAGCTTCCAACTGACCATATTATAAGACTATCAATCACTACATTACTTACAGTGTCATCACCGCCAAACCTGAGCTGACCTACTCCTCCGTCCTTTCTACAATTCGCTGCTACGCTGTTACTTCAGGCGAGTTGGAAGGAAGCACTTTTGTAGAATGGACTGGAAACTTTTCCAGCGATGCTGATGCAGGTGTGTATCGTATTCCTTCTCATCTAGACAATTCTACTCTAGTTTTGTGGCGCGAATGAGCTGACAATTTTGCGATAGGTGTTATTCAGGATGCCAAATTCAAGCGTCGTGATGCTCTGGCCGACTTAGCCAAGGCGGCAACGAGCAAATAAACTAGCGATATTCCCTGCAGTAGACTACCTTTGGGGAAATTCTACGAGGAAGAGTAAAATTGCTTCGTGAGTGTCAATGTATAATTAAGTAGCCATGACAGGCAGAAAAGGGTATGATATGCAATGAAACACTGGTACTAGTGGGAGACAATCAGAACTTATGGTGAACAATCTATAATACTCCTTTGAAATGAGTCCCATCTATACACTATTTCCGTCTGCCCCGCCCATTCCCTCGTGAATGCTTAAGCCAAGCCACGATCAATCCATTGAAGAGACTATATTGATTGATTAAATCAGCTCAGACGACGATCCTCCAGACCGTTTTTGCGGTAGCAAATGGTTAGATTGGACATATATTAGGGTTCATGTAAACTAGTAACATACACGTATGCTGTGTTTACCTAGTTTGTTATCATATCGTCGCACAATTGCTTTGTGAAAAGGGTTGGGAGAGCTCTCTGCTGTAATTTTCTTTCTCTGCCTATCTCTTAACGCAATGCTCGTTCGTCAACCTTACTCGTGTTCATCAACTATAGAACTCAATAGTTTGGTTTTATTACAACGAAAACCAAATGCTTCTCGGTAAGGTGATATAATACGTTTCTTGCCCCTGCCTCCATATCCTTCTAAAGCTCACATCTTTAGGTTTCTAGTTATAATTAGGAGAAGTACCATAATCATTCTGAAAATACCAATTACTCACAATGACAGCCTACAAAACTCCCGAGCAAACGAATCAACCCATATACACCAAAGAAGACTTCAACCATATAGAAGCAGAACTAGAAAGGGCTGGTATATTTATTGAATACAGAGGTCGCGGTGGTTCGTACTTTAGAAAGCTAAATCCTTTGCCCGGTCAGGGTTTTGTTGAAGCACCACCTCACTCTCAGGTAACACGAAATATCATAGAGTTCAAAGGTGAAAGGATACTTGAATTTTCTATCTCAAGAGGACGGGAACAATGGCTCACGCCTATGATAGTCTCAACAAGACCGTTTCGTGGGCCAAGCCTGTCCTCGGATGAGGTGATAATGCACATGACGGCTGAAATAGAGAGTTGGGAGTCCACTGAAATGTGTAAAACTCTTTTCAAAACATTACAGAACATATTGCCCACCAACGTCAACAAAATCATCGCATTTGGCTTAGGAGAAATTGGAAATCTGGATTTGATAAGTCCAAATCGAATATTTGACGTTCAAAGCTATAGGGAGCACGCACTAGTGTTGACCGTAGCCAGGGCCTTGAATGAAAGGAATGGTACGAGCCAAGCGAATAATATAGCCGTCTACCTTCAGGATCCAGGCTATACAACCGTGTGCAAGAGTGTCCTTAGTGAGACATACGGATTCCGAATTATCGACGGGTTTGGCGCCCGTGGCTTCACAATGGTTGATGAAAATACTGTGGTTATGGGTCATCACCCTAACTATCCTCTCCGAGAGATTATCGCAGATATTGCCCGACCTGCTGCTATGTGTTGGTCACCTCCAAACCGGGAACGACTTGAGGGTGAGAACCCACGCCGCAAAATATATGCCTCTGACGTTGACTCTGTCCGTACTGAAGAGATGCTAAAAGAGTATGAAGAGACGCCTATTCCGGGATTTCGTTCTAAGACTCCTATTCCCAGCCACGACGAATTCCGGATGGGGTGGATGGAGGAACCATTTTATGATAACGTATGGTATATCCGAAAACCAAAAACCTAGTATCCCTAAGTAGATAGTTATTTATAACCTTTGTGAACATATGTGAGTAAAGAGATCATAAAGGAGTAGCCATAAGTGAAAGACCTTGTTATATCATATGTCTCAAGTAATTAATATAATGCCAGATTTGTCAAACACATTTTTGGTCATATGATAATAGCCTTACGTTACGCGATAATTCGAGGTCTTATGATTGACATATAATGATAGGTAAAAGAAAGAGGAATATTCGATAATGGGTTGGACTAAACAATTTAAATTCCGAATACTACTATAATGCATAAACAGCTCCTTCAAACCCTGAAAAGGGCAGAGAACGTATCAATTACCTATGTACCTTAGGAGGTAGGTAGGCAAGTACCTCCTAAGACAGGAATGCCATTCCCCATTGCCCCCATACAAGCCCAAATTCGTTGCAATAACTTACCACCCAACTAAGAAATAGGCTCATCGCAATATATCTCTACAGAACTCAAATAGAGAAACTAAAAGGGGATACTGCAAGCGAAAGTTTAAGGGGTTAAAGTAGCTTTACGCCTAATTAATTCATACTTTTCTACGCAAAAACCAGGAGTATACAATCTACCCCTTAAAACTCTCATCGTAAACTCTTATATATTTAACTACTCGTAAAATATCTGCTTATGGTAAAATAGACAGATGGTAAACAATTATATACGGTTGCCCTTGTCATCCTTCATAGCTAAACCGTGTGATCCACTTCAGGATGTGGGCTATTCAATATATTATTACCTACAACGACATACGATTTCTTCAGATAAAGAGCATACTTGTCGCTATTGTAAGCTCGATACGTGCTCCAAGTAACATTTCATCACTGCCGTTAACCACAGATACTGCCCTAAATGGTAGGCATAAGGTGACATAGCTCGTCTAAACCCCACCTGAACTATGGCATTTTGGGGATTCCGCAGCTCCCTTCATACTAAATCCTTGTTAAACCCAGCAGTCATTCAACACCGAAGTGAGGAGAAATGGTTCTATAACATCGGGGTAGATCAACATAATAATGCGGAGTACGATATATCATTTGCCATTGGCTATCATTTTCGGTTCATGGGTTCTTAAAATACGGCGGTATCAAGAAATAATTTACCTTCGCGTAGCACTTCATACCTACTATTCCAAGATTAATATCTACTTTATAAATAAAACCTAGAGGACCACAGCGTAATAAAATAAGATACAATGGCGCCTCCTTTCAGAGCTGACCATATAGGGTCATTGCTAAGGCCCCAATCACTTCTAGAGGCTCGCTCAGGGCTTTCATCGCCCTCCCAAATGTATTCGCTTGACATTCCACAATCGGTCAGAGATGCGGAGGCGCAAGCAATTCGGGAAGTAGTTCAACTACAATTGCAAAAGGGGGTCCGACCCATTACAGACGGGGAATACGCTCGCCACATCTACTATGGCGGCTTTTTCGAAAAGCTCTCGGGCTTTGAAGCCAAGCCAAATCTTCCTATCCCAGACGCATTCAGAACTGACTTTCCGACAACTACTGGTCTTGCAAAGATGGGAGCGAAGACCCGGGCTGCAGTTATTTGCACAAGTAAAATCGGATATAAAGACTCACCTTACCTTTCAGAATGGCTTATGCTTCGTGAAAACCTACCTAAACATCTATGGCATGAGGCCAAGTTCACTATACCAGCGCCGAACTATCAGCACATTCAGCTTAAGCCTGGCACAGCATGGACTCAAGAATCAGGGTACACTTCCGACCAAGAGTACTTTAACGACCTCGCCAAATGTTACTCTGCTGAGCTTCGCACACTCTACGATGCCGGTCTCCGTAATATCCAGGTGGATGACCCACATCTGACCTACTTCTGTTCTTCCCAATTTATCGAAGGGTGCAAGAAAGATGGCACCAATCCAGATGAGCTTCTTGATTTATATACTCGGACTCACAACCAGATCTTAGCGAATAAGCCGGCAGATCTACACGCAGGGATGCATCTGTGTCGAGGCAATATGTCTGGGTCTACACATTGGGTCTCGGGTTCGTACGAGAAGATCGCATACAAACTCTTCAACGAAACAGATTACCAGACCTACTATCTGGAATTTGACGATGTCGAGCGGGCGGGCGGCTTCGAGCCTTTGAGGTTCCTACCTAAAGGCAAAAATGTAGTATTGGGCCTTATATCGACGAAGACACCAGAGCTAGAGGATCCAAACATTGTTAAAGAGAAGATCTATGCCGCCGCTACCGTAATATCCAATGCACAGGGTATAAGCAAGGATGAGGCGATGGAATATCTTGCCGTTAGCCCCCAGTGCGGGTTTAGCAGTAGTAGCTTAGCTGGCGGTTTGGGTATGACGATGGAAAAAATGTGGGAAAAGTTGCAATTTGTGCGAGACATCACTCAAGAAGTATGGAAATAAGAGTCATTATATTTCTATTGGTTTATTTTCCTTTTTGCAATATGTACCTAAGGTTAGGTAGGTCCTCACGTTCGAATAATATTTGTATTGTTGACATAAGATTGGCCAAACGTTAGGTACCTTATAAGAAGCTCTCATATCTTTAATGATGTTGTTTCCTTGTCTCTACACAAATCTCTCGTACAAGGAGTACTATTTATACATAAACTTTAATTTATTTGTTACAAGACGTGATCGTTTCCGACATTCAGCATATCGAGTCCGAGGTACTCATTAGAATTTTATTTTATAAGCAGCATATTTCAAAATATACCTTTGGTATTGCACCAATACTAGGCGATAACACGCCGATACTAGACTTTAGTAGTTCTGTCACAGTGCGAGAAGCACCGGAGCTCTCATCTCTAATTAGTTACACTCGCTCACAATACGTGATAGATTCCTAATTACCTAAAGCATTATGAGTAGGTACGTTAAGTACCGGCGTATTTTCTTACCTAAAATCTAAGTCCAGAATAGCGTCTAGAGCAAAGAGAGCAAGCAGCCACCACTTTGTTGATTTATCCAAACCCAAGCCAATAACCACCCAAACGAGGATGAAGAAAGAAGCCAAAAAAAGGAAGCGGCAGGGGTAAACGAGGTAACTACAGCCACGGCGCCAATTTATCAGTCTTGCTAAGTCGTGTAGTGTCATCCCACGATTACCTAGAAGATAATACATAAATACAACTACTTTCCAACAATAGAAGGCATCTCTGCGTGAGCGAAGGGCTCGATAGCGGATTGATAATGTCAACATAAGAGCAGAGAATCCCAACGTTGTACTCATTGACATATGTATAGCTGGATCGAAGAATGGTATTGGGAGGTAGCTGATAAGTAGAAAGAGCATTTCGATTATGAATTCAATTACGAGCGACAGCCAATCTAGAATGGGATCGGACAAATACGCAATGTTCTCACATAGGAACCACACTGCAAAAAGCGTCTGGATCAGATTCCATATGCGATAAGCTTTGGCCGAGAATGTCTGGTCTTTGGCATTAGCATCGTCATTGGAATTTCTATTACCATTGTTATTGTTGTTGTCATTAACATTGATAAGACGGTTTTCGCGATTAATATTGGCGCGACTGTGTGTGGGGTGGAGGATGAGCATTTCTGAAAGAGGATAGACAAATAGTTTGACCAAAAACATTGACCAAATCCATAATTAATTCGTTGTGCTGTAGTATATTTATATTTAAAGACCCAACGCGCGAGCATATGTACTTTGTTGGGTAATAACATCGAAGCAACTATGACAGAGTTAGATCACAAAGAACAGGTATGTTTCTATACAGCATCTAGGTATAGGTATAATAGACGCCTTTGTTTTCATCAATGAGCACCAATCCACCTGGATACCAAAAGGTTGTTTCAAGGGAAATCTCGATTCAGCTCAGGGGGCTTCTAGGTATGGATTATCGTTACTAAACCCCTTTCTAGGCTTATGACTATCCAGGTATCCTAGACTACATGTAGGTTTCCAAGAGGATCTATATTAGGTACCTACCTAGGTACATATTTAAGCCAACCTTACGTACCCTGTAAATAGTAAAGTACACGTCATTCTTTCCTTGTCCATACCCCTAACGTTGGAAACTAACGATAGAAGGTGGCGTTTCATTGTCATGGAAAGGTAGACGCGTAACTTTTCACTTTCATCGACCAAGGCATATTTCGAGTGACGAAACTTTTTAGATTCTCAGCATCATCAATCTATCCCAGGAGTAACCCCTGATAAAAGCAGCTATAGATATGATTTATAGCACTTACCATTAGGTACCTCCCAACAATTCATCTGCAAGCTTATTTGCACCAATGGGTCTCTCTCCAGAAGAGTATCTCTTCCCGGCAGTCGTATCTACCTCTCTCGGAGCTCCCACTATTTATAGCATAAGAGAAAAACTCGAAAAGGCTGCCGTAAACAATTTCATGGGGGTCGAAATATCCTTCGATGAGGTGATAGTGGAAGCAAAGACGGTTTCATAGGTTGATTATCCCTCTGAAAAAGATTTATTCGCTGCAGCAGAGCGCATCGCGAACCTATGCCAGCTCCTCGACCTTAGTATCATAGCCTTTGGGCCATTTCAACGCTACGAAGGGTTACGGGATCGGGCGCGGCACAATTCCATGAGAGATATACTCAAAACCCAGTTCTTGCTTGCGGCGACGCTTGGCACCAATACAATTATAGTCACAGCTAACCATCTCCCACAAGACGAGATATCAGAAGGATTTATCCTCGAAGACCTCAAACTGCTTTCTCAATGGGGATTGGATCTAGGTATCAACATTGCGTACTCTTTCACGTGCTACAGCACCGTTATCAACAAATGGTGGAAAGCATGGGAAGTTGTAAAGTTGATCGACAGCCCCAACTTTGGTCTCTGTCTGAGTACCTTCCATATAGCTGGTGCTTTGGGCGATGATATATCAGCCTTGTCTTACAAGGGATCGGAAGAGAGCATCAGGCACACGAATAGCCTCAGCCGTATGATGGAAGTAGTTCCGCCAAGCAAGATATTCCATCTCCAAGTTTCCAGTGCCGTTCCTTTCGTCAATCCTATTAGCGTGGATCATCCTTGGTATGTGCTACCAGCGTGTTTCTCACACTTCTATCTTGACCTATATCACTAAATATCGCTAAATTAAGGCTCCCCAGCCAAATTAAGGGTTATCACCACCAGGACCATGCTCTAAGCCTCTTCACTACTGTCTTTCATGGAATAAATTACTAATTATCTATATCCTAAAGGTACAATCCTCATGAAACTCCCTACATGAGCTGGTCACGACACGGCAAGGGGTTTCTATTCGAGAATCCCTTAGGCGGTAGTTATTCGATGGAGGACCTAGCAAAATACGTTGTTCTTAGCTCCGGTTACAAAGGTTATGTTTCGATGGAATCGTCTATCGCGACTAGCGAGAAGGGGTGGAACATACCAACTGATTATGCCCTTCGTGCAAAGATTGCTTGGCTGAAGTTTCGGAATATGCTCGAGTCAACTGAAATACCAACTCCATAGTCAACATGTTTATGACGGTAAACTCTAGCAACCGACAATCTCTTGTGTGTACCACTGGTAGGAAATATCCTCAAAAGTAGGTCATAAGGATCTCGCATCTCTTGTCAAATGATTCTATCAGATTCCGTAACCCTCGCCAGTAACCCCCTGTCGATGAAAGTCCATGGGAAAGAGTAGTCATAGGAGTATGGGGATCTAAAAGTTGGAAGCCAAAATATCGGAGTAATTATCTCAGGGGTAAGCGATGACCATTGCAACAAGGCCAAAATAGCAAATAAAAATACAGCATACCTCGAAGTAAATATTATTCAACTCCATTAATGCGATAGACTTTCCAGCACACATCCATCGCCCATAGCCGAATGTTAACTCAACATGCTGCTGCATCTCGGCGCGAGTGCTTTTGTCAACTTCCAGGTACCGTTCCGGGCGGAAGAAATCGGCATCTTCACCAAATATAGCCTTTGAACATAGAAGCGTCAAGAAATTCGTGCCTATCGATGTCCCTTCAGGGATAAACTTACCGTCAATCGTGTCGCCGCCACGGGCTACCTCTTTCGCTAGCATACTTGTTGTGACTGGGCGTACATGACTACCTATTTTCATTTAATTAACCTTCACGCTTGACGCTAGATACATCTAATTCAAAACCCCAACCCAACTCTTATCATTAGGTGTTAAGGAGGCCCTTTGCTTAAATGAAGATATGGCAACCCTCTGGCCTCCGCGTACGTGATCGGACTAGATACCATTCCATCCTGCACAGCTGATGCGACTTCATCCTTCAACCGCCAGTACACCTGTGGTGCTGATAGCAAGTATAGTAAAGTACTTCGGATTGCAGCAGCAGTTGTATCGGAGCCTGCTGCAAACACGAAAAGCGTCTCTACTTCACATTATGACTGCGAAAGACTATTGCGGACGAACGACCCCTATTGTAGTTGTATGTCAATAATAACATGTGAAGAATAGGGTATGGTGCGTTATTAGCTGTTTACCAATAAGGTCTTCTCCTCTCTATCAGCCCCTAGCGTGAAATGCTTTCGTACCGCCTCGTTCACTAAACTGCAATCCACTGTTTAATATACACTGAGAGAACTCAAGATTGAAGGGGCAACGTTTTCTATTTGAGCTACTCGCCCCATAACTTTCCCTAACCCTTTGTGGTCTGTCTCCTTTGGACTAAAAAGCTCCTAACTTGAGAATCGACATCTGCCTTGACACCTGGGTTATCACGCCTCTTATACGTCCGTATGATAGAAATATGCATACAAGAGAGTTTATAAGACTTACGTACCTACATATGATCACAGCATTATGTTTTATATTGTGTAGTACGATATGCATTCGCCCTTGTTACACAACGTCAGTATGTAAATTCTCCAATGCCTAAAGCTACCATTAATTGGAGTACAATGAAAGCCACCAGATGCATACAGTAGTCAATAACCAATCGCTTCAATGCCAGTCTTACTCCCTATCACCAGTCCGATACTACAGATTCACCCGCAGCCGCCTACAGACTCCAAAAGAAGGATGACAGCGGGGAAGTCATCCCATGGTTACAACAAAAGGATAGTTGCATCTAGATCGTGATACCAAGAGAGTTTAATGACCTGCGGCAGCCTGTGTTTCGCACCGTCGACCATATTACCTCATCCTTTAGGTATAATTACGGTATAACTCACCCCTAAGTTTCTTTGGTGTGGTATGTTGAGAACGAGATTAAAACTATGCTTCGAAGCAAATCTTGGTATAGGAGAGTTAAGCACCTACCTATAATTTTTGAACAGAATGTAACGTACCTAGATATAGCATTCGCGTCTGAGGAATTTCTAGTATCTGTATAATACCTAACTCTGGTAACAAAATGTATTGTCCACAAAGGAAGTAGTGGTGATATTTACATGCAATGCCTTGGAGTCCGCGGGTTCTTATTTTAACTTGGATAACCCTACAAATTATCTCGAAGATAATTTTAAGCTCAGTACACAAATTATATAAGTACTGCATAGTTTCATTATGGTTACCTAGGTAGGTAATACGCGAGAATATCCCATATATAATAGCTAATTGGCTACTATTAGCGGTAGATTTATACTTGGAGGCGCAAAGCTCAGGGGGACGAATTTAAGAAACGCTTTATAGATAGTTTGCGTAGCTAGTATATCTCATATCCCACGGTTGTAGAAGGTGATTGAGCTCGAGCGTAAAGAACTCGTCGAATTTATAACTTTCTTGTCTCATAACCACGGGGCACAGAGCACAATGTCAAGAGTAGTATACCTGCACATTTCGATCTACATAGCCCATCCTACCGCTACTGTGCTGCATCCTACTTATTTCGGGTATATCAGCTAACCTCGCCTTTACAATGGGCTATTAAGCGCTTGGCGACGAAATACGAAGACAAGGTAGAAGCTTAACACGATCTCGCTCGTATAGGACTGCCAATCAATGTGCCAAGGCATATCCCGTATTGCTAACCCCCGGGATATGATCATGGAACCAGGATTACGTGAGTTTATACTAGGATAGTAGATGCACGGTAGATCATTTTGCGGTATAACGTTACATATGCAGATATTTACCTGCCTATAAACCGTGACACGAACTTGGGAATAAACTTCTACTCTCCAAGTCTAAATTCCCGAGTTCTTCGAAGGCAGCTGTAAAATGAGATATAGACTATTTCTTCTTGATAATTTCCAGATGATAGGTATCAAACCTACGTTAAAACTACTAAACTATCACTTGGCCGGTCTTGAGTGGATAGCAAAATGTTGATTTATCAAAATTCACATGGAATTAACGATCATGTCACTATTATCGAATGAGAGCGCTATAGGTAGTTCATAAGTCGTCGTTAGCATTGAATGAATTCTACATAGATACAACGAAGACACGTTCCGGATTTATTCCACAACCGGATCGATCTGACTGTAACATGCGAGTCTGTAGGTAACTGTGCCTGACTTTAAGAACTTGGGTAATGCGCTCAGTTGAGCTTCACCCTCTTGACTTAATGCGAAAAACGTGATAAGAAAAGTGACAGGTATAAGAAGTGAAGGCGGGTTTGTAGTTAAATAGTTCAGACTTAATTGGATGCATTGTGGGGATAAACCATCAACTCCACAGGGGCAATGCAAGGTCATATCTACTAGAAATGACAAGTCTGACCAAAAATGAGATAAAAGTGTAATGGCTCAAAGCCCAACAACGAATCGAAGAAATGCTAAAAATCCAGGACCATCCTTTCCCTGGTGCCCCCATTCACGCCGGTTTTCCATGTCATCAACAATCATACTGCGAGTGCTGGTTTTGTAAAAACTGTGTATTGAATTATACACTGAAGAATCGAAAGGAGTTTTGTGCGGCATGCGTATTGCCTTTGCTAGCGAGATACTGCCTAAAGCGCAATGCTAACTAGGAATCAGCTTACGCAGTCACAGTAGACTTGCCGAGAGGCTTAAGGACGTTGCTGCCGTAAGCACCACCAACGTTACCTATGTCATATATTAGCATAGTCATAACTCGGGAAATAGGGATGTCCATACCAGGAGGGCTATAGTTGCACACGGTGAACCAGGCATCGAAATCGTCGTACATGGTTCCCTTCTCGCAGTAGTGAGAAGAGCAGCCAACCTCAGTCGATTCTTTCCAGACAAGCTGGGACATATGACCCCAGCTCTCGAAGAAGGACATGTCGGGAGAATCCTCGCCGTAGTACGCGGGGAGGAAGTTGTTGAACTCTCCATTGTACCACATATCGCTAACGGCCATCTTGACAGCGCCGGTATCACCTAGCTTGTAAGCATCCACGCTCTGTGCCCAGTTGGCTAAGTTTTGGCCATAGCCCTTGTCACCCTGGTCCCTAGATGGACGTCAGTAATCGAAAAGATATAGGTTAATGATAAACCTACATATCGTGCACCATTTTGCAGGAAAGGGAGGTCTGGTAAGCGTAACCAGCAAGCTTGTCGCTCCACGTAAGTTCTGGGGAAGAGTGATTTGAGCGGTGGAAGTTGTGGTGCTGAATGGCCGCACCAGCGAAATCGGTGGCGGCGGGCTCAGGAGATGGCTGGGGAGCAGCAGAAGACGGTTCAGGAGACGGCGCAGGCGCAGGGTCCTGTACAACTGGTGCCGGGGTGGACTCTGAAGTGGGATAGGCCTGGGTTTCGGTAACAACCACAACGGACGGGGCAGTTGTCTCCGGGGCAGGCGCTGGTGCCTCGGGAGTCTCAGTTACAACAGGGGCAACAGGGGCAGGAGAGTTTGTCTCTGCGGGACGTTGCTTCGGGCCGCCCCAGAAGAGGGTTGGCTTAGCTGTCTCAGTACCGGTAACGGTAACTGTCAAGTAGTCTACGACCCATTCGGTTTCTATCGCTCGCTTCTCCTTCTCGAGAGGGCTGCTCACAGCCAGAGTTGCTGCGCCAGCGGCGATCAAAATTGAGGACCTCATTTTGCTTGATGTGAAGTCTGGTAAAAGACGAGCAACTATAAGAGGTGAGCACTGTACAACGTCAAAAATACGTATATATGAATAGAAAGGTAAAAATGAATGTGGTTATGATCAGAGTCCGCTTGCTCGATCTACTGTAAATTCAATGAGTGATAGGATGTTATACAACAGAAGGGGGAAAGACTTAAAGCGACGACAGGTCGCAACAAGCCACGCAAGTGTGGTTTTGATCTGATGTTTCGTTTGTTGACATCTTCTCCAAGATATAGTCTAGATGGCCATTCATTTGGAAGAGTTTCCTTTATTCAAAAGGAACGCTTTGTATTGACGAAGGGGGAGGAACTACGCTCGCCTTCAAGGATGAACAAAGCTCAACACACCACCAGGGAGAAAACTAGTTACGACAACTAGGAGATCCTTGACGTTGGGAATATGGGGATGTAAGGAGACAATGAATTGCTTGATCACGTACCTTGCAAATTTTGTTGGATAGATAGTGGGTGTGGATGAAGGATGTACGCTTCAGTTCCAGCTGGTAGTGAAGATCGGACAATTTATAGTACTTGGAAGAGATCGCGAAGGTATTTCCAAACCAACAGCGGACCAATTGAAATCAATCGAGTGGGTTAGACAAGAACACAACTTGTTGGAGTGACGGCTCCTATGTTAGACGAGTACGTGAGCTTTTAAGTGAGTGCTTCCGAGAGCGGATCGATCAACGGTGATGGGGCGGCTGGCGTCCAAGTAAAGAATGACTAAAGTGAATGGAATTGGGTCGACTAGTCGATAGGCTTGTCGTTCGAGACAACAGTGAACTTGTCAGGCAGCGTTGGCAGGTAGCCAGATGAAGACGAGAGCGAGAAGGACTCGTGGTATTTTAAGGAATGAAAGTACGCCAAGGCGGACAAGAAAGAGTGGAAGTAGTTGGTCGGAGTTGAGGTCTCACGAATGTGTATCGAACTCGGGATCAAGTCAAACACCTTGGTGGTAGAAAAGAAAAGGAAGGGAAGGTAGTGAGTGCGGGAAAGGGGGAATGATGTATGCGCCAAAGGAACGAACAAGACTTGACCTGAGCCTGTCAAAGAAGGTGAAAGAGGACGAATGGGGACAAATGACAGGGAAAATGAAAGGGACCGATGTTTGCTGGGTACCTGAATTGCAAGGGTGTCACGAAGGGTACGTACCGAAATAAGCTAGGGATTCAAAGGTAAACTAAAAAGCTGAGTGGCTAGGCGGCTGCCGCACTAGACTAGGGTGAATGCGAATTGTCGATCCTAGCGTCATTTCGACAGGCAATGACTCGTGCTACGAAAAGGGGGTGTTGTTATTAACGCTGCTACATACGTAGTGTACACTAGTACACCATGTTATTACCACATCCTATTGCTACTGCATGTAGTATTACAGAAAGCTTCTACAGCAATCGTCAAATAACATGACTGGATTGCAGTAAAGTGCATCTTATCTGAGATTAAACTTTATTAAAATAATGACATGTACGAAACCGAGAACTTGGACCCTTCTACCTTGATATTTTTGATGTTTATGTTAAAGTAAGTTGCGATGGATAGTTTTTTTTTTTTTGTTTGGTTTAGCACAACGCATAAGAATCTCCAACAGCGGTAATTATTACTTAATTAGGGGTTATCTAGATTTAACTGTCTGCTGTTGTACAATAGTATTATACTCATTTTCTTCCAGTTTCTCTTATACAGCGAATATATACCTATTAGGTAAGTTCCTGAAAATCCGAAGATCATCTACATTATATGATACGTGCATCTTAAAAAACAACTCAACACACATACGCAGTCCATATCCATACACGTACATAAGCGCAGCCCTAAAAAAGCGTAAGTTGAGGTTTACCGGGCGGCAGTTTTCATAGTGACGTTGTGTAGACGCCGAAGTGGTCCAGAATTGTCACTAAGAAACCGGATTGATCTGTGTACACTACAGTAGACACTACAGTAGAAGAAGGCATTTTTCACTTTGTTTGAATATGAAAGCCTATCAGAATCTTGGGAGAAGGTGATGTACAAACGCTAACAAGTGCACTCGGCGCATTTTACAATAATGTGGGGTTGTTAGACTGCTATGGTAATTCACTAACACGTCATATACATTATCGCCCTTCCTTACAATTGCCAAGTGTTTGAAGATATATCATTATTTGCTTTTTCTCCTACGAAATCTCCGTCTATGTAATGAGTTTAACTATTAAGCCTGTTAGCATCAGAAAATATTATGTTTTAATCCTTTGCTAATCTAATATGATCGGGTATTATGATATGGACTGCTCTTTCGTGCAACCTAAAATCAGACGAAGCCCCTAGTCTTTTTAGTCTGTTTCCAACCCCTGCAGAAAATCTGGTACCTTGCAGATTTTCACTCAGTTCCCGCCTTCATAAGCAGGAGGGGCTTGTCAAGCGCGGGGCTAGTAAAGCATGCCCCAGAGCGGTAATCGGTAAAGCCATTGATTCGCCTGTAACCGTTTTCCCATACTGGAACTCATCCAGCCCACCCATCTTCATCCACTACGGATTTGCGAATAACTGACCTTACACCCCTGATTCCCCCTTAAACCAACTACGAATCCTGGGGTCAGCCCGATCTCGTTTGCATACCCGTCCTTGCTTTGTTTCTCATAGAGTCCCTAGGGGAAAACATCAGATGAATTCGCCCTGTCTACTGGGTTTTCCCTATGTAACTCTACCTATTCAGCTTATCAGCTTGTATGTATAGCTGCAAACAAGGCGTACACGTGATAAATGCGCTTGCTACCTCATTTGAACCTGAAAGTCTGCGCAGACCTTAATTACGAAATGTTTGCTGTCTTCTAGTCTTCTAAATTCAACTATCCGCGAGTCTCGACCGCATGGCACCACACTGGGGTCCCGCAATTCCTAGCCATCTCAAATAGAGGCGTTCTAGTTTGATTCATCTTGGCAAATGCCGAGGCATGTTATTGGATCATACATACGCAGTCCACAGGTTTACTTTTTTTTCTTTTTTCTTTCTCTTACATTGTAGGAATCGTGAGATCATTGCGTGGACTTACATAGGTGGCCGCGCCGCTGATTAGTGGATACTAGGACGCTCTTGTTTAAACGGTTCGACTATAGGCCAACACCAATTAAGGATGAAACGTTTGGGCCGCCGCCATGCCGATTAAAAAAGAAAAAAGTTTATTCTCGTACAACTCCCTAGCGTACCTAAGCTAAGCTAACTCCCCCGATCTTTAACAGGTCCCGTCCTTCGGAAGACCGGAAAAGTACCCACAACACCAATATCCATCAATGGGCACTTGCTCCGTCAGCCGCAAAAACAAGTTGGCTGCGCATAGCCTATTACATATGAGTAACAAACGCTATGCGCCCCATTTCTATTCGTCAACTCGAAGAGTCATTGATATTTGGAAAAGGTGAAAAATGATATCGAAGTTTCGTGTGAGATAATATGTTTGCTAACCAAAATTCCGACAATATCATCGTGGTTGTGATATATTGACCAATATAAGTAAAAACCACCATCTTGTATGATGTTGAAAGACGTGCGGAAATTACATTAGAATTCTTGTCACCAATTCATAACCAGAGTTTATGATTCCACGATGATCGTGGTAACGTGTCGTAACACAAGGCACGTCCAAGCTTAAGACCGCTCTAGACAGCACTCTAGACATGTTGTAAGGGTCAGGATCACAATTGCTTACGAAATGAATCCTAATTACAACTTACCCATCACTTCGGAATTCATGATTCACTTTCCAACCACGTCTATTCGAGGCATGCCAAATCGTGGTTTGCTCTCCTGCGTTCTGCAGCTGCTTGCTCCAAGAAGCGGATTGCGTATTGGAGTTCAATAGAGGACAAAGGCCGCCGTCACCTGAACAAACTATATACCTTCAACTTAGATTATTAACGCGAGTGAAGCGTTGACTATCATTGTACTACAGGGTTGTAAACTACCATCGGATATGTACCTATCCGCATCAGCATACACATATATTACTAAAGTTGTAACTGCCTCTCTTCCTTTCATATATGATACATATTGTAAGGGAGAAAGGGATACCGAGGCCTCTTCATCTACAGCAATCACCTGTCTGCTAATTGCTGTTCGTTGAGAGTTGAGTTTGAGAAGGCACTTCTTTCTAGGTGGAAGAGGTAACTGACGACAAACCAGCCTTCTACAGCTAGCATGAAGTCTCAGGTGTCTTAGACAAGCAGTACGCCAATGCTACAGCGGCTGTCAACCCTAAATCCCGATTCTAAGACCGAGAGACACCAAGTTTCAATGTGACACTGTCTCGGTGAGCACATATGCTACTAATTTGTTCGTAAGCAGTTTTCTAGCATATAATCAGATTAGCTATGCTGATCAACGTCAAGAGTTATGTTTGCTTTATCAGAGGCTTGGTTAGATCTAGCGATCAAAATCCAAATAGCAGACATCTGAGTTGATCGTTCAATAGAATCAACTCATCTTTAGACGCTATCGCTGCGTGGATCTTAGATAATACTGAGAAAGACGCATATATTTAAACGAGTAAGCGGCTGTCCTCCCTAAAACTCCCTGTTTGCATATAATGTCTTTCCGTCCTTTTTAGGCCCGGACCGAGACAAGACACCTAAAGTGCGAGCGTTGATACGGTTCACGATTCAATTCTTACAGGGCGACCGCGGGATACTAGATTTGTCTTGATATAGTACAACCTTACCTCCCGTACCTCTTTACGCTGCCAACCACCGGCTAGGCACATTCTCTACACAGCCGTGAGGCTCCTTGTCTTAGGTTTTCCCCAGTTGCCACAAATAGGAAACACCGAATATAGTACTGTTGCGAATATATTGTAGTTACCGGCGCGGGAGTCATGTCACATTTCTACCCAAGTTGTTTGCGGGGTTGCGGGACGAATCCTTCGACATGTGTGCCCTTGGTGGATCGTGGTTACGGTCAACCATTTCCAACTAGCTCAAGAACAACAGAGGGATCAAGAAGAGCCGGTTAGCCCTGGTGGGTTATACAGGATCGAAAAAAATCCGTAGCCTTAGATGGGTAAAACGAAACATGGCATAGGCTACTTATGGCAATCGGGCTTCTCGATTAAGCATCATACACCATCTGAGCCACTTCTAGAAGCCCTCATCCTCCGTGACAGCAGTTTTCGTGTATCCTTTTAGTAGGGGTCTTCGCCACAGCACTACGACACAATCCCACATCCTACGGTAATGCGAGAGCACCTGCTATGACGTAGGGTTTCCTTGCTGTATACCCTATTGTAATCATATACTAAGCTCATGGCTACTAGTGGGCTTCATACTTAACGTCGCGTTGCCCAACTCGACTCGTATCCGTGTGTTGCTTACCCCGCGCAGATGTAGGCTACCTATGTAAGTAGCCGGTCATTGATGAAGAGGCGTCCTAAGTCCTGACTGTTGGATGGCTACATATGTCCGGGGTTGCGCCGCGCCGCGCCCAGTCCATCTCAGCGCCGTGGTAGATCTAAGTGGTACTCCAGATTAACTCGTGCGAAGACGGATATGCTAGGCAACGCTAGTAGCCAGTCGGCATACGTCCGATGCGGGCGAATAGACGGGAAGACTTTCCCCACGGATAGGAAGTGCAGGAGGCAGTGTCACCGAACCTATGAGGAGCACATACTTTATAAATGTAACTAGGCGTTCATTAGTGAAGGCTGTCAAGGCTGTCAAATAGGATTCTATACTCCGAATATGTTAATTGCATTCACTGTCCGGCATGCCTTTCTTGGACAGACACACATAGACGCACATATATGGTAACAGGTCACATCACCTCCAATCCTATCACAATATACTCCTATATGTTGAGCCACTCGACGCAGAGCACGGCAACAGATCTTGTTTTCTTAATCACTGTAGGCACTTGATAACCAATAGAGCTATGTTCGCGAATCTATAAGCCGGCTTGCATATGTAGGTTGGTGTTCCGCCGCGTTTTTATGTGTCATTGATTTAGGGCAGACGAATATCTCCTGCGTCGGCTGGCTGCTGACTCCTTTGGTGGTCGAGCGAACGGCCACGTAACTGCCGTGTACGGGTGCTAAAGGGTAATATGGGGAGATATTCAGGGCTTTGCCTACGATCACGCCCCGTGTTAACTAGAAGTAGATGATATAGCTACGGGATGATGAAGGTTGAGGGCCTTGAGCTTATCGTAACCTCTTGTAATAGGGGGACTACCGTTAGGTTGCCGCTGTGAAGTATTCTACTCTAGAGTCCACTCGGTATTTCACAAAGTGGAGAGGCGCTTAAATAGATCGTGTTGTAAGTTATAACTATAGGAGTATCCTTCCTTTAGGAAGCGTCTTAGAGTTGTGAGCTCTCATACAGTCTGAATATAGCCGTCTTATCATTTCGAGTCGATCTAATTGCCCGGTCATGTTGATCAATCACAGACATTGCTAATATTTAATAAGATAGATTCGTAGGTATTGCCCGTCATTCGACTAGTATGAAAGTATTTTACCGAAATATAGTAAATTCAAGAATACAACGATCCCACGTCTTTCCCCGTTTATATGGTCAACATTAGTTGATCTTTAGCGATTTTTTAATATCTCGAGAAACATTGCAACATATAATTGTCACCACAATTCATTACTCGCTTATACGATAGATATAGGTATTTATAGAAGAGTTAGTTGCCTGACAGGAAGTATCCCCAAAGATACAGACGCTTCACTTAGTCTAAAGCGTCTAGGCGTGAGTAACTTGTTAGCTATTGAACAGACATCCCCTTACTATTCAGGGGGTATGGTATTCGTATTTTATAGCAAGCAAGCTAGCAAAATAGGCCACTCGCAAGAGGAGACCTTAGACAAGGTGAAACGTTAACCCGATTGTAATTCTTGTTTATTTACACGGCTATCTTTGTCATTTTGAACCCCTACTTGAACTAGGACACTTCATGATGCCGGCGCATCAGTCTGAGTTTGTGCCGAAGGCGGGTCAATGGCTTTGCCGAACGGCGGTTGGCCGCGATCTCTTAAGATAGGGTAGTGGGCGTAGATCTGCTTCGTCCGGAGGTGGACCGGGGCCTTGTCCTTGGGAGAATCGGGGATGGTCTTCTCGAGTTTCTATCGCATGGTTTAGCAGAATGGCTCTTAAGAGAGGCCACAAGAGATAAGTAATATACCAGATTATCAAATACACATTTGCTGAGCTTCCATTCGTCCTTCCGGCATTGCCACAGCTGGTGGTTGTTATTGTCGAGGCACTGCCAGTGCTTGCGGAACTCGTCTAGACAGTGCGTGTTGATGTCATCAATCACGCTGGCGGCGCATCTGGTTACTCGTCGGCCCTCCTTCAAACACTCAAACTCGCCCTTGCCGTGGTTCTCGGTCTTGCATTGCATGAAGTCATCGTTGTAAGGGCGGCACCGGGCGCCGATGAAGAAGGAAGCCGATAGCAGAGGGGCAGACGTAGCTCCGACCTCCTTGACCGAGGGGATAGAGTCGGGGAGGGGAGTGGTATCGTAGAGAACCTGCTGGTTGAAGCTAAGAGTAAGTTAGCGACGGCGCTCTCTAAAGATGTAATTGGCTCATAAAGAAGGTCTATGAATATGCCAATTGATGTTTTATTACTAAGTGGGAAAACTGTTTGTAGGACATACACTGGCTTCCGGGCCGACATGGCTGCGATACGGACGGGGGTTTCGGCGGGATATCGTGGTTTGAAGTGAGCTTCGGAAATGGAGCAGTTTGACGACAGGCGAAGTGACGGAATCCGGTGGTTAGCAAATTGGAAATGCTGATTGGTTCCAGCCACATTGGGCTAGGATAGACCACACGTGTGGGTCAGCATATAACTGCTAGAATTTATTATAACTAGCCAATTAGGTAGCTTTGTGAATGACTTGGGTACCTAACATAAGCTACCTGAGTACATTCAATACCTACGACCTCATTCCAGCTCCAAGCCACACCGTCTAAGGCTGGAGCTAATGAATCTGAAGCTAGGATTTGTTTGTGGAATTTCTGATGTATGCATTTGAACAAGACCAGTAAACACCAAGATACCCAACAGCAACACTTGGTATTTCATAAGCGTCTTTCTTCTTCTTTCTCCTTCAATTCACGTCAAGATATCGACTACCGTATCTTGTGAAAATTTTATCTAAAGTACCGCCATGAGTTGAAGCCTGAATCATTATTTCATTCCACTCTTTTTAAACGCGACTCTTATCTTCGCGAAACCTTCTGTCGCAAGGTTACGGCTTCGAGCTCCTTTTCTCCAAATAACACGACCGGCTAGCTCAGCCTACTGACTCCCTAGCTCTAGCCATGTCTCTCTGGGGAAAACCTTCAGGTTTCGGGGCGTCTACAACTCCCTTCGGCCAACCCACAACCAACGGTTGTTTTGTTCCGACCGCAAACCAGTCGCAGACCCAGAATCAGCCACAGTCCAATGCATTTGGTAAAGGTATACTCGGTGGGAGTACGCTTGGCCAACCATCGACCAATGCGTTTGGTGGGAGCCTTCTTGGTCAGCCCCAGGTGCAGCAACAGCCTCAGCAGCAGCTTGGAGCTTCTGGGTTTATGAATGCAAGCCAGGCACCGGTGCAACGCTCCAGCCTAATTTGGGAGCCAGGCCGAGAGTCACTGAGTAAGTCTACTACCACTTAAGCTCGGCATCTTTGACATTGGGCTGACCATTTTGATCCTAGTCCACAAACCTGTTACGGACCAAATCGAAGGAATGCTCGAGAAGTGGGTTCCCGAGAATCCAAACACGGTATTTAAGTACTACTTCTATAATAAGGTCGACCAGACGCGCATCCCTCTCTATCAACCCTCCCCCTCAGAAGATCCCCGAGAATGGGAGCAAGCTGTTCATGACAAACCCGGTCCCGGATACATGCCGGCCCTTGCTACCGGGTTTCAAGCTGTTAGCGAGCGTCTTAAGATGCAGAGACAAGTTCTAGGGCATTTCAGACAGGCGTTACATGCTATTAACTCTAGTTTGGACGCAATTCTCTCGCAACACGACTTACAGACCAGCGTGCGGACAGCCAATTCCCGGCGAAAGCACGCCCTGCTACGACAGAGATGTCTGGCCTTAGCAACAAAGGTACAGGTCTTGCGCAACCGCGGATACTCCCTCGACAAGGAAGAAGATGAATTGAAGACGAAGTTAGAGACCCTCGATCGAACTGTGACAGACCCGGCTCTAAGTGCGCGAACAGAGGAACTGTGGAGCCGTCTTTTAATGTTGAGGGGATATGCGGATAGCCTACAGAACGAGATTAACAAGCGTGGCACGGAAGCCCAGGATGGGATAGGAGAGGAGAATGAGGCCCAAGCCAGGGAGGTAAGTTTAATTCCTAGTTTTTGCGATCACATGAGTAGTGCTAACATTTAGTGACCTTAGATATTGGAGAAGTTTGACAAGCAACTGCAGTCCTTGAAAACCTCGCTGGAGCAGGTTAAGAAGGATTATGACGAGTGGTCTGAGAGGAACCCACTTCCCAGACAGTAGATAGCACTTAAGGGAATGATGATGCATAAACGGTCTCTGATAGCACGAGATAGGGGAACGAAGTTCATTAAGAGGAGTAGGTTCTCGGGTCTTAGGAAACTTGGATGGTGTACAGATATTAGCTGGCTGTAGGAAACCGCATAAAGTCCGGCGTTTGGGGACGTCTGCTTCTGATATTAAATGATAATATCCCGATTTGTCCCTTCCGAATTTCTTCTATCCTCGGATATTGAATACCGTGGGCTTCCTAAGACAACGAACAATGCGTTTAGGAACATGAAAATGATTTACGTATGAGAGAAGATGCAAAACCCATACGGGCTTTCTATTATGTGGTGACGTAACAAGCCCTATACCCCTCTATAAGTATTAGACGCCCAAAGACACCGTAGTGCGATATGCATGATACCTCAGCCTTGTGATGCTAAAATAACCCGAAATGGATAACATGCGAGCCGTCCTTATGAAAAGGTATCCCATATGTATAGTAGCATACACCCGATCCGGCCCTTATAGTCTATATCTCAAGAACCGGGCCATTGTTACCGTGTCTCATAATTGTACAAAGTCATGCGCCCATAAAATTAAAATACGCTCGAGACGAGGTCAACGGCGAAGGGAGCTAATAGAATAAGTCGTTAGTATTATGCGATTATGGTGGAGATTATGAATCGAAGGGAACATACAGAAGTAGAGCACAACTGCGGCGCCGAAGAAGAGCTTGACTGTAGAGGTAGCTTCAGCCTCGTGCTGCTCGAGCTCCTCCCTTGAGAATTGAGGTGGTGCGACTATCGTATCCTTTGTTAGCGGCAGAATATAAGCACAGATTCTATTAAGAGGTTCTCTTACATCCGCCAAACATTTTGAATTACTCTTCTTTCCGCGTTGTGGACTAGAGACGTTGTTGTTTTTGGAGCAAAAGCTTCGTCACCGGGAGATGGCAAATAGTATTGATTGATTCGTCGGTGTCACCAAATTTTTTCAATTTGTGACGAATAGCAGCTGAAAGCAGATTTTCCCCACATCTATGTTATGTACAATACGGCGCCCATTTTGAGCCGCTTAATAAAGATTATAACCCCTGTAGGTCGTGTAATGGTGCTATGCAAAGCGATAAGCAGGAACAGCGAATGCGTATTACATAATGGCGTAGCACATGCATCGTACCATTTCAGACTCAAAGGGAAGAGCACTTGCAGGACCTCTCCATTCATAACCTTAGGTACCTAATGTACCCAAGTATGTACACCGCTAGGTGGGTACCCGCCACTACAGAATGAGGTGTTAGGTACTACACTACGGTAGAGAAGCTAGAAAGATAGGGTAGAAATCACATAGAAAGATCCGGGGCAAAACGTTATCGGCTTTGCGACTCCTCCGAAAAGACCCGCAGCTTTTTTTGTTATCTCGCATATTTCGAGCTAGTTGCTAGACCGATGACGGCGATTCCTTCTAAGGCAAAGTACCCAGTCTAGGTAGTACACATATATATATATCCAATTTGTACCTAAGCTAAAAACTAGTAATCAATCCGATTTTCTAATATTTATCTAATACATTGTAGTAGTTCACGATTTGATGCTTATTGCTTGTTCAATTGTTTCATTTAGCTGACATCGTTGCAACGTTTCGAGCAGCATGACTGCATAAAAGCTTGACCCAGCAGTCATTCGAGGTCCCGTGCTTCGCCGATACGTTGGTTGTAAATTGCGAGGAAGAGTATCTTTATAGAAGATGGCGTCTTTCGCGAGGGCTATACCTCGTTTAGGCCGGTCAACAGTTCAATTAAGAGCTTCGACTTCGTTAAGTTCTCGCTTGCAGCGTACAGCTCCATGGATATGCCGTAGCTGCACTTATAAGGCCGTAGCGACGGCTACCCAGAGAAGGTCTTTCACTACCATTGACCGAACACAGGTGGCGAGTTATGCTGAGCTGGACACATTTCCTCGTCGTCATATTGGCCCTGATGAGGCCGATACAGCTGAGATGCTAAAGGCCCTATCCCCGCCTGTCGACAATCTGGATAAATTCGTTCAGCAAGTTATTCCACCTAATATTTTATCCAAGAAAACGCTCGACATCCCTCCTCACAAAGGGCCACAGAGCGAATCAAGTCTAAAGGCAAGGGTAAAAGAGTACCAGTCCAATATCACAGTAAAAAAGAGTTTCCTTGGTCAAGGATACTATGGAACACACACGCCAGCCGTTATTCAACGGAACATTCTGGAGAACCCCGCCTGGTATACGAGTTATACCCCTTACCAACCAGAAATCAGTCAAGGCCGCTTAGAGTCCCTCGTTAACTTTCAAACCGTGGTTAGTGACTTGACGGGACTTCCTATAGCCAATGCCAGTCTTCTGGATGAAGGCACTGCCGCCGCTGAGGCAATGACCCTCTCTATGAACACGTTATCGACCTCGAGGGCTAAACGGGAAGGAAAGACTTTTGTCGTATCCAAGTCTCTTCACCCGCAGACGATATCGGTCTTACGCGGACGTGCAGATGGCTTTGGTATCAAGATATTGGAACTGGACCTTACGAAGGTTGAAGCACGTACTGAGGTTGAGAACCTTGGTGAGGATCTAGTCGGTGTCATGGTCCAGTATCCTGACACATACGGTCATGTAGAAGATTTCCAGCCTCTGGCCGACTCGGTGCACAAACAAGGTGCCCTGCTTAGTGTTGCTACGGATCTACTGGCCTTGACCATGCTCAAACCCCCAGGAGAATGGGGAGCCGACATTGCGTTTGGAAGTGCGCAAAGATTCGGTGTGCCACTGGGATTCGGAGGTCCACATGCAGCCTTCTTCGCCGTTCAGGAGAAGCATAAGAGGAAGATGCCTGGCCGGTTGATTGGTCTATCTAAAGACCGACTAGGTGGGAAGGCTTACCGATTAGCCTTACAGACACGAGAACAGCATATCCGGAGAGAGAAGGCAACTAGTAACGTGTGCACATCGCAGGCGCTGTTAGCTAATATGAATGCTCTCTACGCGATCTATCATGGACCCGAAGGTCTCAAAGCGATTGCCGAAAGAGTTGTCCGAGGGGCACGGGTCGTTCAAGCCATCGCTGAAGAGCATGGGTTTGCCACGGAGAAAAGCAAGTGGAATGATAGCGGTAGCGTACTCTTTGATACAGTTATCATTGATGTTGGATCCAAAGAGAACCAGACCCAATCTGTGGGTACAGCCCACGAACACGGGATGTATGTTCGCCAAATTGGCGAGCAACAAATTGGTATCTCGGTTGATGAAACAACATCCCTAGATGACTTGGTCAAAGTCTTTCAAGTATTTGCAACTACGGCCGGAAACGCCAAGGTATACCCGTACGAGGCGGCGGAGGGACACGTTCGCCAGTTACTCGAAAAGCACGCCGATTCGGTAGATATCCCGGAGGCTTTCAAACGAACATCAAGCTTTTTGACGCATCCTGTCTTTAACACGCACCACTCTGAAACAGAGTTGCTACGGTATATTTACCATCTGCAGTCTAAGGATTTATCACTTGTCCACTCCATGATCCCGCTCGGCTCATGCACTATGAAGCTCAATGGAACCACGGAAATGTCGCTCATCACTCTACCCGAGTTCTCCCAGATACACCCGTATACCCCAGAGGAGATGGTCCCTGGCTACAATAGTTTGCTAGAGATGTTCAGGGGACAATTGCGTGATATAACAGGCATGGATGCTGTCTCTCTCCAACCTAACTCGGGAGCGCAGGGTGAATTCGCTGGCCTGCGAGCAATTAGAGAGTACCACAAAGCGCAAGGAAATGGTGGAAAGAAGCGCGATATCTGCCTTATTCCCGTATCTGCTCACGGTACAAACCCTGCCTCCGCTGCTATGGCTGGCATGCGAGTAGTACCAATCAAGTGTAATACGACTACCGGCAACCTTGACGTAGCAGACCTTGAAGCAAAGTGCAAAAAGCACCAAGAAGAGCTCGGAGCTATCATGGTTACTTATCCTAGCACGTTTGGTGTGTTCGAGCCCGAGATAAAGAAGGTGTGCGAGCTGGTCCACGAACACGGCGGTCTAGTCTACATGGACGGTGCAAACATGAATGCGCAAATTGGGTTATGCTCCCCGGGAGAGATTGGCGCTGACGTGTGCCATCTGAATCTTCACAAGACTTTCTGTATCCCACACGGTGGAGGTGGCCCGGGCGTAGGTCCCATTTGTGTAAAGCAGCGTCTTCAACCCTTCCTTCCTCGTGATCCCAACGTCGAGGGCAAGGCGACGAGCGGCGGGTATGCAGTCAGTAGTGCCAACAATGGTAGCGCTAGCATCAACCTCATCAGTTGGGCGTATAACACTTTGATGGGTAAGCTATGTAACTCATATTTTAAATTTCGCCTAACCGGGTAGGTCACTAACTCGTCTTATAGGAGCGGAGGGTCTCACCCAAGCCACCAAGATCACTCTACTCAACGCTAACTACATCCTCTCACGTCTCAAGCCTCACTACCAGATCTTATACGTAAATGAACACGGGCGCTGCGCTCACGAGTTCATCCTTGACGCCCGGCCCTTCAGTAAATCCGCCGGCGTCGAGGCCATCGACATTGCCAAGCGCCTACAGGATTACGGCTTCCATGCTCCGACGATGAGCTGGCCCGTCGCCAACACCCTAATGATTGAGCCGACCGAGAGCGAGAGTAAGGAGGAGCTCGACCGCTTCATTGATGCTCTAATCAGTATCCGCGGAGAGATTCGGGAGATCGAAGAGGGCAAGGCCCCACGTGAGGGCAACGTTTTGAAGATGTCGCCACACACCATGCAGGACCTAATTGCGGGCGACGGTGGTGAGGGTGGTAAATGGGAGAGATCCTACTCGCGGGAGAAGGCGGCGTACCCTTTGCCGTGGCTTAAGGAGAAGAAGTTCTGGCCGAGTGTCACGAGGGTAGACGACAGTAAGTTGTTGCACATATTACATTTATCAAGGTTTTAAAACATATATGCTAACTATAGTACTTAGCATACGGCGACTTAAACCTCTTTTGCACCTGTCCGCCAGTAGAGGATACGACGTAAATGATTTTTCCCGGCAGCATCTTTCCGGCGCAACGCATAGACGATATCCAGTTTTCAACATCATGGAGAGGAAAAAAGGCGTACGGCGGATACATGGGTCTTCAACACATGGTAGAGTCGGGATCAAAGCGGTACGGAGTTTCACCAACTCTTCTGGGCACAAGGCGTTTTCGGGAGAGAACCATTCAACAGCGATGAGGTCTTCTGCATGCAAATAGTTGGTTGGTTATACCAACATTATCATCATTGGGACGGTAGACACATGAGTGGATGTGAATTATTCAACTACGCGAGCGTGATACACCTGGCTCCATTTAACTGGGCTAGATCTAACAGGTGGGAGGAGTATAAGGAGACTGGGAACATAGCGTTGGACTTTTTTAGGGTTGGTCTAGACGACTAGATTCTAGATCAGATATGCGCGTACATAGATTTGACTCTATACTAGCAATAGAGCTGTCCCGCTATTTCCCCCCTTAAGATGGGGTTTTGTGGACATCTGTTTATTCGTTGACACCATTCATAGTAGTGAAGTCGGCACTGAAGAATTTTCCTCGGTAAGCCGAATATTCCATATGTCCATCTGCCGTTGTTAACCGAGGCCTAGTTCTCCTTATCCTTACATAGTACTGTGGTAGTTTATATATAGTGTATAGTCGGATCAGCGACCAATCACCTAGTTCCGTACTACCGAAGAGACATCAGGGTGGATCGCACTAAATGCTGAAAAACTGAAAAGCGGCTGACTGAGGTTACATTGGCTCGGAATAGGCACCTGGGTTGGATGGGACGGACATGTTACATTGTGTCTTGTGCTGCACGTAGGGTCTATTCAGCCGTATACATATACTGGGACCTGGTTATTGTTGGCTGATTACCCTCGAGCCGGGCCAATGGGGTGCGAGGGTGTTACGTATAGGGGGTGCGTTAACGGAGGGATGCAGATGGAGGATGGATGATAGCATGTATGCATGCGTATAAGCTCCCCATATGAGCAAATCCGACGTGTAATTAAATTGCGATGGGGCTTGTCCTTCAGGTATCTTGACGTTGTGTGGCGGAAATGGATCTTAGGTAGTTAGAGACTTTTAAGTACGTCGGGCTGGAGAAACTGTAGGCCGTGGAATTCTTCGGGATATGCCTGATAGTTTGGGGCCGAGTTCATGATTACTAGTTGAGAATAGATACGTTGGCTAACTTCTACTTTCGTGCCGTCTTTGAGATGGAATTGGTTCAAGGCCTTCTGCCGGGTGCTCGCTGATGGTCGCTATTAGTTAATTAGTGATACTTTTTTAGTTTACTATGGGATTCGATAAACTGCATTCGACTAGATTCAGTTGGATTGACTCCTTTATAGAGCTACCCATCTATAAAAGGGGGGGGGGGGATTTACCGTTAGACTTACCAAACATTTCCCAGTCCGTGCTTTCGGTTTCGGTTCTCAATGACTGGGCATACTCTTCTTGATTACAAAGGGCAATATAGGCGGGCCATAGAAGCAGTATCGAGTACCTATTGACGTGGTGGAATAGCTTCTAGGGCGAAACCTAGCACTGACGTTTTATAGATAGATCCGTACCACAAGGCAGCAAGTTCATAGACAGCTCGTTACATAGCCCACGGCTTCGTTTTAGGGAATTATTCGTAATTCATTGGACAGTCTTGCTATACCGATTATATTAGCCTAGGATTGAGTGATGCTATGGTCTATTAATGACCAGGAACTCATGTGCTCCGGTATGTCATATCCTAGCTCTTTGCAGCCTCACTATAAGCTCCAAAATATTATATACAATGTCGCCAAAATTTAACTAGCTAGCCAGAAACTTACCAATTAAATTAAGTGTAATGAATCAGCGCACTAATCCTTCTCAAAGTCCTACTCGGCGGTAATTTATGGCGGAAGGCGGAGTGTATCATAGCAGGACGAGAGTATGCTCAACCAGAGATACCAGCCTTGATAGATCCCGTATTTTGCTCTAGGAACTCGATTTAGGGCATCTAGATTACGTAGAAACAAATCCAGTCTATACTACTCTTTAGCGAAGAAGATAAAGATATTTAAGTAGGTGATAGCTCTACAGCTCAGGGGAGATATCGTGAAGATCATTGCACAGCATCCTGATCAACGTTACCTCTTCAGTTCCGTATTTATCTTCCATCTAGGTAGTTAAAGCCCCTCACAGCACACTTTAAGTAGATTGAAGGAGATCTTTCACTACATCCATTTCCTTGATATAACTGTGGTAAAACGACCCAGTGCCATTTCTCGAGGACATCGGTATAGAATGGAACTCCCTGAGACTGTGACATAAAGCTTAGCTAGCTAGCAAGTACTGCATGACCGTATTTAGAGGGTCGCTAGATGTCCAGAAAAACATATTGGTGAATTAGCGATCTAATAGGTAGTAAGGTCTCAGTATTGTTGCTAGAAACGGATTAATAGGAGGTAGGTTGGAGGTTAATGTCATTGTCTGGTTCCTCTTCACATTAGTCGGTTCATACATCCTTTTTAGCCCCAAATAGGAATGATTAGTAGCGACTTGGTATATATTGCCATGCTGACTACCTACCTATCCATCCCTTCTTAACCTTTGCATCTTCAACTTCTTAACAACAACAGCCAACAGAATCCACAGAAAATTTCCCCATCTGGCTTATCATCGAAACACAAAGCTTATACTACCTACCTACAAGCATATCGTTCCTAACCCATCACGATGTTTGAGCACTTCGAGCCGCGCCATATCCCCGCGCTCTTCACAGCGACCGTCATGACCTTTGGCGGGATGTGGTCGTTTCTAGACGCGCGAGCTGCCATGCTCGAGTTCGGCCTGCCAGATCGTATTGCCAGCACGCCTGCTGCAAATGCAGTCATGCATATCAACAACGCCCGCACCACTTCCTTCGGCATCTGCATGTACGTTATTTACTTTCGCCGCGAACTAGTCGCTTGCGACACCATCCTCGCCGTCCTGGGCGCCTATGCGGGACTGGTTGACAGCTATGTCGTGTGGAAGGAGGGGAATCCTCGTAAGGCAGCTTTTCGCCTTGTGAGCTCAGGCTTGCTTTCTGCTGTTGGGTTTGCTGGGTGGACCGCTGGTCATTGGTCTATTAGATGTACGTCAACGTCAACGCCAACATCAACTCCAACACGACCAATATCTCCTATTTATCTACCAATCAGAGCACCAATGTTACGTCAGTGCGCTAGACTTTATAAGGTCGGGACAGGGGCCTCTCTATGTATCACCTACACCCCAAGAAGCGTGACATCTTAAGCACAACTACCTTCTAAGAATTCCTTAGATACCTCCTATCCAGTCTCGTGATCAGGAAAACCATAGCCTAACTACTACCTCAATGCCGCATACCATTACTCCATAGCTACTGATTGCATAAAGATCTTCACTACGGCGTCGCCGTTGGAGATGTACACACACCCATCTCTGTCCGTGCTATGCTCTATCTCACCTTCAAGCGACGCTGCATTAATAATAAGATTCTCTTGCCCATCTCTCAGTCTCTCGACCTCCTCAGGTGCCAGCCATTCCACGGCATATGAGAGTTTCTTCTGGTGTCCACCTTGCGACTCTGGGTTCGAATCCTCGGCATATTCGATCTGTACTTCTAGAGGACCTGCTTTGTATAGTGAAGAAGCCTTTCCGATCCCAACCTGTTTTGATCTGACCTTACCTAACTCAAGTGCCAAGTTGCTCTCTAAAGGGCTCGAGGCCACTGATGTGCTTATTTTGTCTGGGCTTTCCAGAACGCTGCTATTTTCTCCACTATAATGGGAAGAACCCTCGTGGGCTATTTCTTCCACCTCTACGGGCATTTCCTCGCTCTCCTCATCACCAACTGGTATGTACTCATGAGTTGACGCTTCTTCGGAAGGAAGTACAATCTTTTGCGGATCCTTACTCACGGTACTCAAAGTTTCTAATGCGCCTAATGGGGGAGTTGCTGGAGTAGGGGGTGTCGAGGACGACCAAGGTAATGTGAGTAAAGTGCTCTCGTTCGGATCGGGATACACAGTCTTCTTCCGTCTCGCAATTAGTGTCTCCAGGCCATTCTTAACATACCCTTGAAGTCGGATGTTATATCTCGTCGCCAAATCATCGTACTTAGGCCCGCACGATGTTGGTAGTCGCCATCCGGGATACAGCTTCCCATGGCATTTAGGTGTGTGAATCTTCCCATACATGAGAATAAACTCACTACATAGCCAACACGCATCTTTGCTTGAACACACAACTCGAGGCGTGTGTGCATTAGGTGACATGTAGAACTCGCAATAATAAAGGAGCTGAATTTCGGCATGGATTTTCGCCTCCCGCAAAGTCCTCCGTGTTTGCCGAATAAATTGCCTATTTGCTTGTTCCTCGGTAGTACGCAATAAATGGCAGACCCGCTCCAGACCCTTTTCATTCTTAAGCTTGTCGATTAGCGGGAGAGTATTTCTAAGATCCGGCGTATAATCATTGCTTGAATCTTTATCGAACACCTTTTTAGGTAATTGAACAAGCACGAGACGCATTTTCCGGGAAAGAGGGGTCTTTTTAGCCATCCGGTATAGCAGCCTAGCTGCTTCACGGTATCGTACGACTTTACTTATCATATTTACGAGATGGGCCCTTGAGGATGGGTCCATAACTTTATTAGGTATTGCGTTGATCAAATCATGGAAGCCCCTGACTTGTCGTAGGTGACGAATGCTATCAACTAGCTTCTCTAACTCAAGCTGCGTTTGATGCTTGCTCCAAGAGTCGACGAGCTTTATTACTTCTTTTGCTTTGTCGATGAATGAGTATGAGGGGGATGAAGGTTCGTGTTTGGGGTTTGCATTCTGTCGTAGATACTCTGAAGTAGCTTGGAGGCTTTCTTTAATTGACCGCCTTCGACTTCGAATAAGACCTAACCGGTGAAGGATCCGAGCTGAACACATAGAAATGATGGTCTTGAATACATCATTCTCCACGCTCAATGTGGTATCTGGCCCATGTATTAGTTAGTAAAATATGATATAAATCGTTGATTTAGACTCAGTACCGTCCGCATGAGCGAGGAGAGAAAAGATGCTCTCAAATTCCATCTTCAACCTCTCAAGAACCTGGCTTCCTCCGTCGTGTCCGAATTTGTTTATGGCAAGCAAAACGTTCAAGTATGCAGCGCCAGTACCTTCTTCTAAACATATTGCTGGGATATTGTTATTATTATCCTTTGTGTACGCAAGAAAAGCGAGTGTACTACAAAGGCTGCGCTCCTTTTCGAAAGATAAGGTATACTCTTCCCTCCGACATTGAACGCTCGTCACTGGATTCAAAAACGGCTGGATAGGAATAGGATGAAGAAAGTGTAGAGCTGCAATGCTTTCGGCGCGGATTTCAGCAGGAAGCGCTATGCCTAGACTCATGTTTTCCGAGAAGTCAAAATTCCTCTGAAAATCAACATACAATTTTCCTTTCTGACTCGGTATTGGTTTGTGTTCTTATTAGATGGCATATCGTCAGGTTGATTCTCTTGTCTGTCATCGGTCACCTGCATAATGGTAACCATTTCCCCTCCTGAATGGTGAACATAGGTACTCAACGGTAATTGGTGGCCTCGCGGGTGGCTGCATCGAAACGCCTTTTCTGACATAATTTATCGGTTGAATCGGGGTTTTTGTGTTGGAATAATTATCCCTTCAAAATTCCTATTCACATTGTAGCAAGTCGAGACGGATGCTAATAAGAATTGGCTGTTTGATGAACTTAGTTCATATAGGAGAGGATTGAAAAGACAAGCACCAAGATTGACATTTATAGTTGAGAACAACTAAGAGATAGACATCGAAGCAACCATATGATGCTCTTGGCATGTTCCTTGCCTCACCTGACGGGAAGCTTCACTTCCAAGATTGTATACCGTTTTTGGGATTGCTTTATACAAACGACTTGCAAAACCACGCCAGGTGCCCGTATATTTAACACAATGAGGAGCCCTTAGCTTATAGAGAACGCTTGTTCATTACACCATCTTACTACTTATAACTTTAGCGTGGCCCCCATTGTCTAGAACAAGATGATAAGGTAATGATCCGAATTGGTTTGAGATTAACTGAAGTAAATGTGCGCGTGATAAAGCGCCGACAGGATGTCTCGTGGCAGATATGATAGTCTAATAAGATGGCTTATGGTTCATTTGGCAGCTGGAAACCGGGTAGCTCAGGATACGACATCTTTAGGATGTCCTGCAAATATCCCCCTTCACTAGAAACAATATAGGAAGAAGGCAAAAGCCACGTTGATATCTGGCTCTGGAAAGCGAGTAGAAATCTCCTGAGATAATATTCGTTCGCGGTCCTAACGGCTGTCTTGCCCTATCGACACCGTAAGCTTTATCTCAGGAGCACCACGTCGTCTGAAAGGTAGTTTCCGAGAAGCGCAAGGATATAACCCGCGTCTACCTACTGGTTATACTAAACGCCATGGCGGTTGGAGCTCTTAAGGTAAACTAGAACTTTATTAACAGGTATAAAAAAAATAAAAAATAAAAATAAACCCCCAAAACTATTGGGTTTGGGTTTTGAAAGCCTGCATGCGCTTAGAAATATTCTTAGCCATATGGATTTAAATTTTTAGTGAGTAATCGTTAAGAGTATGAGTATCGAGAAGTCAGGAAGTGTTGATAGAAGCATGCGGCTAAGTCCATTAGGACAGAGCCTACATTCCGAAGATGACGATGATCTACGACGAGCTGATGAAATAGATCAGCAGTTCGACAATAAGGCTGCTACCCTGTGACGATCGATCTAAGTCCACTCTTTCGTACGCAGGGCTATTTAGCAGAACAAATGATAAATGAAGATTTAAAATCGGCAAGCCTCACATAGGGGCTATTGTTAATAGTAAGAGAGTTGTAATTCACGCAAATATATCGCTTATCCCGCGCCATTATCCATGCAATGGTTTGTAGTGTTGCATTAGATTTGCGACAGTGAGCAAACCACCTAGGTGAACCGCATGAAACTCCTCAATAATTTCATTTAGGGTGGGTGAGTTTGACGGTGTAAAGACTATGATGGGGTAGAAACGGTTGTCGTCTCACAGGGATTACTCATGTTTCTCGGGCTCTTTAGTTTTTTCAGTGGACGGTGGCTCCATCTAGCAAAACCGCGCTGGCAGAAGTATAGGCGGACGTAATAGCTATGGAGCTTTAGCCCCTGAAAATGCTGTGCTAAGGGAAATAAATCCTCAACTATAGGACATGCTTTGAGGTTGTCGCGAAAATGAATTACTAGGGCTACCCTAGTGGTTTCGATGGTGAGACTGATGCCAAGGGGTCTTTTCCAGGCTTACGTAAATGGGACAACTAAAAAATCACCGAGATGGATAAGTTTGTGTCGGTGTGCACCAAGACATAGGAGTAAGGGGTAGAACAGGCCTGGGAAAGATAAAAAAATAAAAAATAAAATAAAAACCTCAGCTCCATGATGACCACCGACACCGCAATTGTTAGTCAGAGGTCCCACAGGATGCACTGCGTGGAACCTTATGATAGGTTATATGTGTACCGGTAGCGACCCGGATGTAAACGGTTCGAAGTTCAATTGCATCTCACAGTGATGATTTGATGCCAACGTGGTGCGTTGTTGTTCGCGACACATATCGACGAGCTGCGGCTTACTAGATGTTGGGCTTGACCCGAACTATTTAAACGATAGGGCGCGACGATCGCACGCGAGGACCGTGATGGTACATTGCTATGTATTTAGCAAACTCTACATCCCTGCATTTGTTGTTTTGCGCGCCTTGATTATCATTGTTGTGGGCGTTTCCACGTCGAGGTTCGGAGTTGGGTACGAAATAAAATATTTATTACCTAGATCCCAAATAACCGAGAGTATTCCGCGAGATCAATTTAGATAATTTAGATAGATAACTGGAAGAGGGATGATAGCGTCATGGTAATCATTAAATGGATTTCCGTATGTGCCATATCTAGGGCAGATCGTCTCCGCAAAAATCTCAAAGCCATTGAATAGTGTCTCTTGGAGAAGATGGAACACTCGGACCAGTCTGGGGGAAATTTGAATTTGAATTTGAATTTTGACAGAATTCTCTCATTTGGGTTTAGTCAGGAACAAAGAGAACCTAAAGCTGCAGGTACCAATCATCATAACCAATCAGATGTAACCTGACACTCATCTCGCGTGGACCCTAGTCGGGTAGAAATTATGCAATCTTAGTAAATTTTATGAAGACCCCACGAACGATGGAGGATTGGATGTAAGTGGGATTTGCTAGACGCTGCAATACAATTTAGTTAGCTATGAGGGAATAATGGTTTGTCTAGAATAATCATCTCAAAATAGCCATCGTGAAAGGATTCTAAACACCACATCTACAGAACCTATCAAATATTTTTGATAATATTGTAGTTGACTTAATATGTACATGCATGTACCTATGCAAGTCTACTTTCGAAAACCTAAAGCCAGAGAACAAGGGCAACCCGAATTGGGCACAGACGTTGGTAGTACCGTAGTTCCCTACTTCTTTGGGTGATGGACTGCAAGGGCCGCATAGCTAAAGAATGGTACTGGGTAGGGGCACTTGCCAATTGGCCTTGCGCTATCCAAGCGAGCCATATTTCCTTTTCCTAATGTACCTATGTAATTTCCGTTGCCCTGTGCAATCGGAGGATGCGATCCGCAATCCGTCACCAGTAAGATTTTGGTTATTGCTACTGGACGTCTGTATAGAAGTACTTAAGTACCTCCTAACTAAGGTATTGTACAACACGTTCCCTTACGCCTCTTATTGAATTTGTCTCAAATATATTTAGTATCAGGAGGTATATACATGGACGTGAATCCCTTTGTTCTAGCTATGTCTAAACTCATAGTCAATGCAGCATTGAACAGCACATATATAAAGATTCTTTGCCTAAATTCACAACTCCTTTGCGCGTATTCTTTGGCATGCGTATGCGTACCTAGCAACTGAATATATGTACAAATAGGCAAGGTAATCGAGAATAATGGGGATCGACCGCTATTGATGATTGGTGCATATTGACGCTTTGCTGGCCTTGTATCACCAGGGCCCCCTAGCTGAACTAGCGGAGACTAGCGTAAGAAATAGGTGCAACACTAATTTGTACCCTGCTCTGACAGTCTGATTCTCTATCGCCATTGATCTTGCCATTTGCGCAACAAGGGTCCCTAGAACGATCGTGGCTTCCCACCCGCTTTCCTCTGACCACACCCTTTTCCCTCACTCCTTCATTAAACGACCTGATACCCTCACCCTCTTCGTAAACTCTCTTTTCTCGCACGTTCATTCTTTAACTCACAGGGCTTCGTTGGCAGAGTCCATCTCACGACATTACGAAGAATACTAGTCCTAACCGACTTTGAGTACCGAGCATTCAACTATCCTTCTTTGAATCACACACACACACACACATCTTCTACGAATTTATAACGAGAAACGCACTGAATAATCGAAAGCGATTTGAAAAGTAGAGTTATCACACTCTGGGATCAGCTATACTTAAAGAACATCGATATTTGTCGCAGCCTATTACAGGAAAAAAATCTTCTACACAACGCATATCAAAATGCAGATCTCAACGATTGTCGCAACTGCACTGCTGCCTTTGTTGGCGGTAGCAGACCCTTCTACTACTACGTCTACCATGACGATGACAAAGTACATCACTATTCAGAAGGTTGTTGCCACCTCAAGTATCTTCAGCGCAAACTCGACTTCCGTCTACCAGCCTACCGGCACTATTTCTTCTTCTTTTCTCCACTCTTCCTCTAGTATCGCTCTTCCGACGACAACGACTGGCTCTGATGGTACGCCTACAACTGTTGCGCCGACAGTCAGCCCTACTATCGACAACAACAACAGCGGCGCATCGCTTGGCTCTGCCCATGTTGCACTTGCAGGGCTGGCTGGTATTGTCGTCGCCGCGCTGATGTAAGTTGCGCCATGTTGCGCAACTTGGCCGGGGAGCGGCAAGAGGGGGTACGACGAAAACAAAATCCAGAACATTTATTAAAACCTTTCGATACGGACGTCATCTACTTCATTTCTTTTGTCAAAAATCAGCACTCCTCATTTTCAACGTTATCTGGCCACACACTATATGCGACAAGGCAATAGTCCGCAAAATGGCATTCGTAAACCGCCAACCACGATGCTTGATGCCTTGACTTTTGCGTATTCCGCCAGTTCTAGCCATTCATCATGAATGGAATACCATTTCCCCTCGTCACCTCTCGACCTTTCTTCTGGTGTTGAGCGTTTGGTGACTTTTTATATCCTTCGTAAAGCCCCCTTAATGTATCAATGGACCGGCAACATGCGTCCTCGACGAACATGTTACATGGCACGCTCTCGGATCATCGACTACTATCACCGTTATATCGCGCCTTTCTCTTCCCGGGTGGATGGACTTGCAGACCCCGAAGGACCTGACCTTATCCTTCTCATCTCATACTTTTATCACGATTTCACAACCTTCCGATACCCCTTGTCGGCTTCGGGGCTGGTCATAAATCTGCAAGATCTTACATGTTCCTAGCTGCCGTTTGGAAGTTGGACTGGGAATGAGGGAGCCTGTTCGGTATCGAGAGTGTGTTGCTGGCTGGACTTGCATCTTCACTTCAAAAACAATACCCATTTTTCTACATTCTATCGCGGAGTTCGGTTATGAGCCACGAGATAGGAGCCAACGGAGGCACCTTCATACCCTTTGATTTTTATCTTTTTTTCACTTTCTTCTGCCTCCGTATTATCTTGAGATACCCCGTTGTTGAACTCTCGCCGAGCGAGAACGGCCCGAGGTGGAATTGCGGACGAGGAGGAAATGGTTATATCTGAAAACAACTATCATGTACTTGCCACATGTAAGAGGTCTGCTGATCTTTGACCTTCATTTTACCAAATTAAAAAATGTTACGCTTTCAATTTCGCTTCAGGATTTCCTTCCGGTGCTTGGAAATGGAAAGGGGGCCGATGACCCAGTGCTTTGCGCGAAGAGAAGATATTCGTAAAAGCTAACTCAATAAAACCTTTGAAGCCACTATGCCATTATTCTTCGTATATGTGATATGAATGCATTATTGAGCAGTTATAGATCTATTGCTATCTGTATATACTACCTAGTTTGTATGTGTTCAAGGGCTTATGCATACATAGGTACCTATACTTTGCAACGTAGTAAAAGGGGTAACTAATTACTATACCATTCTCACTATTAGCTAGGTAAGCTCGTATTATATACGCTAATTATCTCCATTTGTGAAATAAAATAAACCGGCCCGCTCTCTCTTTTCCCGACACTTGGGGTATCTTGACATTTCTGAAAGGGCCAAGTTCGCTAACAAAGCAAACTCCCGCTGCCGATGTGAGCATTGTCTTGTGTAGGATATTCATATATTTTATAAGCAAAGCGAGATATGAATCGGTTAGCCTTTCTAGTATATAACTTGGGTTTGATAATTGTTCAAAGTGTTTGGACTGGGTATTTCGCTGAAGTATATTCCCTTATTAGCCTGAGATAAAGATGGAAAGAATATCTAGGTAGGTGCTGTTTCGTTATGTCTCTGTGACCAACGATTTATATATACATACATCTTATAATTCTTCATTACAGAGCATTCATTATAGCAAGGTTCCCGGTAGGTTCACCTAGGCCTTCCTAATCTGTAGATGACGACATTAGTGATTGGCGGATACACAAGAGCTATAGATTGCTCTTAGTGTAGCTGCAACCGCCGATAAAGGACAAGCGGCAAAAACCTCCGGTACTAACCGATCAGTGGATTAGCAGCCAATAGCGGGGCATCTAAAAGTTTGGGGATTGCAATTGTAATCAATCGATATCGTCGCTCGATTTTATCTCAACTATTTCCTACCTATCCGCCACATCGGCCCTGTGAAGCTTCTCGTGGCCGACGTAGTTACTGGTTAACCATGGCATCTTCATCGGCTTCGCTGAACCGCCTCCGGGCACCTGTCCAGCGTGCTATCTCAAACGCTTCTCGAAATGCGTCTCGCTCTTACGCCACCGTCCCAACAAATACACCAGAGCCAGTTCTCTCCTCGCCCGACAAGCCGGCCCGCCGTCCAACATACTTCAAAAACACGACGGTTGCCTCTTTAGACGACTTTATATCTAGCTCGTCTTCGGCCACTTTAACCGCTGGCGATGCGTATCAGCTACGCACTGCCGAGGTCGGGCCCGCCTCGAACCGGCGCACCATCACCCGGCTACCTGAGTGGCTCAAGACGCCGATCCCCGCTGGCAACGATAACTACAAGAAGATTAAGGCAGACCTGCGCGGGCTGGGTCTACATACGGTATGCGAGGAGGCCCGCTGTCCGAATATCTCGGAGTGCTGGGGCGGTAGCAACAAGAATGCCGCCACCGCCACTATCATGCTGATGGGAGACACGTGCACGCGCGGCTGCCGCTTTTGCTCTGTCAAGACCAACCGTGCTCCTCCACCGCTCGATCCCCACGAGCCCGAGCACACTGCTGAGGCCCTAGCTCGGTGGGGCCTGGGTTATGTGGTGCTGACGAATGTCAACCGAGACGACTTGCCCGACGGTGGGTCGCACCACTTCGCCGAAACGATCCGCAAGATCAAGGCCAAAAAGCCGAGTCTACTCGTGGAGGCACTGACAAGTGACTTCTGGGGCGATTTAGACTCGGTGGCCGTTGTGGCCGAGAGCGGGCTCGACGTATATGCGCATAACGTTGAAACCGTTGAAGGTCTCACGCCGTACGTGCGGGACCGTCGCGCTACGTTTAAGACAAGTCTCAAGGTGCTCGAGCACGTGAAGAAGGTCCGGGGTCAAAATGGTATCATCACAAAAACGAGTATGATGCTGGGGCTAGGCGAGCAGGAGCACGAGATCATGGACGCGCTAGAGCAGCTGCGGAAGGCAGACGTGGACGTGGTGACCTTTGGCCAATACATGCGACCGACGAAGCGCCACCTCAAGGTCGAGAAGTACGTCACGCCCGAGGAGTTCGAGATGTGGCGGCAGCGTGCCCTCAATATGGGGTTCTTGTATGTGGCCAGTGGACCGTTAGTCAGGAGTAGCTACAAAGCTGGCGAGGCCTTCATCGAGAACGTCTTGAGGAAGCGGGCCGGAGAAAATGGTGCTGCTAATGTAGACGGCAAAATAGGGGCGGCCGTGGCGATTGAAGATACAAAGGGAGCATGAAAGTATTTGCTCGTCCTCGAATCAATCTGACTGACTACTTCAACGTGTACATATACTTATATATAATGAAACCGCCCGAGCCCAAGGCATAGACGGCACGAACTCGGCGCATTAGAAGGGATAACCTTTTTTACGGTAGAAGAGACGGTGGGATTTTGGTATTGGGTATTTCTTGTAGAGCCAGCTAGTCGTACGCAGCCTTATTCAACCAGGATGCAGCCGACCGAGCCAGTCAATAACAATTTTAAACATTCTTTCATATAGTTAATCGCTATTTCTGGTACTTATCAATCGCCTTAAATAATCTCCCCCCTAGTCTCCTTCACCGCATCCCACAGCCCCTCCGCCAACCTCACCAGATCATCCGCCAGCGGGCCCTTGCGCGCAAACTCCACCGTCTCAACCACCTGCGCCGTCCGGCTCGCCCCCAACACCACGCCATCCTCCTCCCCGAGCGCGGAATGGTGCACGGCCCAGCGAATCGCGACTTCCAGCGGCGTCAGCCCCCTGGCCCGCACCCCGGCGTCGAACTCCCGCACCGCGGCCTGCAGATCCGAGGCCCCGAATACCCGCTGCATGGCGCCGCCCAGCGGGTTGTCGGGCGCGAAACGCGTTCCTTCTGCGTTTCCGCGCACCGCGTTGCCGGTTAGTAGGCCCGAGGCTGCAGACCGGAAGGCGTTGAATCGGACCCCGTGGGCGCGCAGGATGGGCAGGAGCTTGGTTTCGGCGCCGCGCGAGACTAGGCTGTATTCGCCTTGGTAGCAGGCTGGTTTGCGCCAGTTGTGCTTGTCGCAGAGGGAGAGGATTTGCGTGAGGGTGGAGGGCGGGACGTTGGATACGCCCCACTGGGGGAGGGTTAGTTTTTGTCTTGTATGTATAGGTAGGTAGGTAGGTATGGAAAAGAAGACGGCGGTGAAGAGGATAAAGAAGAGGCTTACGGCCTTGCAGTGCCCTAACTCAATCTGCTCGTTGAACGCCTTAATCTGCTCCTCCAGCGGCGTCGCCGGGTCCGCGCGGTGCACGTGTAGCACATTAATACTCTCTCCCTTCTCCGTATCTATCTTCAGCCTCTGCAAGCTGACCCCAACCGACTTTCTTATAGCGTCTTGGGCCAGGTCACCACTGCCATCTGTTCGCGTATCTGTGTACACCTTCGTATCGATCGCAAAGTCGCGGCTTAACTCCCGCGCTTCGCCAAGCAACTCTTCCGACCGCCCCGGGTTTAGCGGCGGGTACCGCGCTGCTGTGTCTAGGCGCTGGATCCCGACGCCCCGGACCGTAGTGAGTGTAACTTTGACGGATTCTGCGTCGTGGAACTCCGTCTTGTCCATGCCGAAGCCGGCGGTGCCGAAGATGAGTTGCGGTGGCATTTTCTGATTTAGGTTTTATAGATGCTCTTTATTATGTCTAGTTCAGCGACTATTGGGTAGGTACGTAGTTGTTTATTACAACCAATGCGAACTTGGGGACTCCTTTATAAAATAGAGAGGCGTTAATAATTTCAAACCGGCACCTCGAATGTAACTATCTCTTCTAATATAAATAGTAAAATCTGCTTCTAAAGTAAGTAACTCTTGGCCTATATATATGACGTCGGGCCGTTGGTGATTTTTGGGCCGCGCAGGCCTCGGGGACTTTTCTATACGAAGTCGGACCAACGTCAGCACCGAGAAAGACTTATGCGAGGGACAATTGTAAAGAGTCGATCCATAGACAAATCCGACTTAGCCTATCCTTTGGATCCGATAGTGCCGATAGCCTTAATATACTAGGTACTTTTTGTTTTATTTTATTTTTAGTTAACTATAGCCGTACGTAGAGTTGTGAGAATACAGGTTTTGTTTACAGCACTATCGATAGACGTTTCATTAGTGCAGATATGAGCAGATGCGCAGGTATAGAACACCTAATGTAGATAAACACATGCTCTAATGTGGAGAGTATGTGATCACTGAAAAAATACTATATAATGGATCCCTTAGGAATATTATAGAAGGTTTTACAAGAGTCAGTCATTAATGATTCCATACAACACAATTTGGATCTCTCTATCTTCAGCTTATTAGAATAATTTCCTTTAGCTAGGGAAATAAGGTAAATATTAGGGAGCATAGAGTCGTTTGCTGCGACTTTCAGTATGAGATTTGAGATTCCAAGCAAGTCTAATGAAACCCCTAATAGAGGCTATATTCACCTTGACCGATCTCATATAGTTAAGTTAGAGAGGACATACTATTTTTAAGCTAATACACTTGTGTATACCTCGATATTTAAGCAATGGCTATACATCATATATAATAGCTTTCCTACAGTTAGCCGATAAGAGAAAGAAATGACATAACTTGAGTACTAACTAGTATAGTATTCTGTTTATAGGGTAGATTATACCTAGGTTATTCGAGATTAATCTTAGACATGTCTACCACCTAGAGCTGTCTAATAGCGAGATCTCTTGGACAATTTATGTATTGATTTGAAAGCCGTCTTCTTCATCTAACTCACTAATTCAGTCTAGTTTTCGCGTCTTCCAAACCACTTATGAAGAGCACGAGGAAGCGTATTTCGAGCCTATGCCTAGCACGATAATCCACAAGTCCAGCTGCCACGGCGCTATACCTTGGTTCCTATCTTCTTTAATCGACTGACACTATTTAAGTAATGTCATCCTAGTTCTTGCTATTGATACGATGCGTTCGACTTGCATAGGCCTATTCAGTAGCTATGCGCCGCTAACGTACATAAAATATGGTCCCAAAGAAGACATTTTATTAGTTTATGTAAACGGAATAGATATTCGGGAACTTATGTCTCCTTGACTCGCATAAGTCTCATGGTCAGTATGACATCAAAAAAACGAACATCATTGGGCAATGGGCAGCGTCGTGTTACTCATACCCCCCAATGCCGTTGCAACGTACATTGTGACTGTCGGTCGCCACCTTTACTCATGCACAAGAGGTCTTAGAAGATTTTCTAGTTGCTTATCGCTCAGTTCAAGCAGCAAGCTCCTGTGGAGGCCCGCTTCTGGTTTCTGCAGTTGGCGGAATTATCTGCGTGGCGTACGGCGTCTAGCCTATCGCGTCGTGTAGGAAATGCCGACCTATGAGATACTTACGCAATAATGTCAACGGAGGCCGAATATAGAGCGGCCTTACATATTATATACATACACGTCTCATATACAAACTATCCATTAAATTATATTCTTCAAAGTCCCTCAGGAATATTCCCAGAACACTTACCAAGATGACTGAACATAAATCCCCTATGGATCTAAAGTTCGACGAGCTTCCAGATCCTAAACGAGTATGGGTTGGGCAGCCAGGTAGCCACGAGGAGGGCCTCGGGCGACTCGTTCTACTAACGGAAGAACGCGTCCGTAACGCGGCAGCCCGAGAAATCCGAACCGGCCGGCGTATCGGGTTGAACTGGGACGTCACGAAATTGGAGTTTCCAAATCTTGGAAGAACCCCTTTCGACCACCAAATCACACCGATTTTAGGTGGCGTCGCCTTCGATGATATCTACACGATGAATCCTCGTAAGTGCAGTATTAGTACATGCTACAACTTGCACCTACTCTAACGATAAGATCAGAGCAAAGCAGTCAGTGGGATGGTCTACGCCATTGGAGCGCCAAGCCACCCGGCGAAGATGATCAGCAGGAACGTGTATTTTACGGCGGGACGACTAAGGGGGAAATACTCGACAGGTCGAATGATCGCATAGGTACCCAACATTGGGCTCGTGAGGGTATCACCGGCCGCGGTGTACTGATAGATTATGTGTCATGGGCACAGAAGAAAGGCATCCAGTACTCTACGTTCTCTAATCATACCATCAAGCTTCAGGATATCCTTGACATAGCCCATGAGCATAACATTGTATTTGAAAGAGGGGATATATTACTAGTACGGAGCGGTGTTATTAGAGAATGGGAAGATAAAATGGACATCGCGGCTAAGACAGCCTACTCTTCGTCACTTTCACCAAAGCACGCGGGAGTAGAAGCAACACCGGAAGTGTTAAAATGGCTATGGGATACTGGATTTGCTGCTGTAGCTGGTGACGCTTTATCGTGGGAAGTATATCCTCCACAAGGTGATATGTTTCTTCACGATATTCTCCTTGCTGGATGGGGCATGCCTATTGGTAAGTCTGAGACTTGTGGAGAAACTAGCTTATGTGGCTAATGCTTTTATTTAGGCGAGTTGTTTGACTTGGAGAGGCTTTCTGAGATGTGTAAGGAATTGAATCGGTGGTCCTTTTTCTTCACCTCTATGCCTATTAATATGCCTGGTGGTGTATCGTCACCACCGAACGCACAAGCGATATTCTAAGAATGGATACTATAATTGGGCTTGTTATTGAGACATAACCTAGTCAAGTATGTGTACAAGTATTCAGATTTGTGACTTGAACCGGCTGAATAGTAGTAATCTCTAATTTAGTTCCCTATCATTCCCAAGGTTCGCTAGATTGGAATCTCTACGACCTGTCCCTTGGCGAGTCCGCCTAGAGTCTCGAACCCTGCGGTAACAACGTAAATCCCCTTGCCGTCCTTGGCCACAGCAACGCTCGTCGGGCGTACGAGAGCAGTACTGTCGCCCCCGCCGAAGAACAGCTTCTGCTCGCCAGTCACCAGGTCGATGGAATAAATCTTATTCGTATGGGCAGTGACATAGGCCGTGGGATTCCCACTAGTAGGTTGTGTTATAGCAAAGTCGTCATAAGCATTGCTCGGGCTTGGCGTTCCGGGTGTGTGGGCAATGATCTCGATATCTCCCGCTTTGCTGCCATCTGGCTTAATAGGGATACGGCCGAAATATCCTTTGGCGGAATTTACGAAGTATAGGTGTGGTCCGAAGATTTTAATTCCGTTAACACCTAACGGGATTGCCTTGTCTGGCTCTAGGATTGGGTCGGAAAATGCAACGTCTACAGCGCCAGTGGCCGTGTCGATGCGGAAGATTCGGCCCCTGGCCGAGTCGGCGCTTAAGACGACGTGCGGTTGAGATGGGAGAGCAGCAATGCCGTTGAGCATCTCGGTGTCAGGTACCTCCGCTACTGTCTTCACAACCGGAGGCTGGCCGGGCCCCTGGAAGGAGATGGTGTACACCTTCATCGACCCTAATGCAAACCGATATGGCCTGTGGTCACCACCGGTAACAGTGAAGACATCAGGTGAATTTGCGACAACGCCAGTTATTGCATTGGCACCGGGGAACTCGGCGACTAGTTCGACCTTTGGCGTAGCGGCACGTGGATCCAGCGAATATAGACGGCCGTTCTCGAATGTACTCAAAAGAAGGGTGCCGTCAGTACGGACTGCGATATTTTCAATGAAAGTCTTGCCTTCATTGAAGACGAAGAGTTCTCGTGATGGTGGTTGGCTCGGCATTGTTGTAGTCGAAGTTAGGGGTTTTTAGGGTGGGAATGAGGAAAGCAGCGACGTTTAGTAATACGAAAGGTCGTTGTTAGATTTAAGTTGAAATAACTAGTAGGAAGATGAAGTTAATATATAGGTAATCTAGATATTGGAACGACTAACTGGGCAGTAGACAAATATTATTAGTATAGGCTTCAAGATGCCCAAGGTGGGCTTTAATTCCGCCGTCACGGACTTACGCTTTACGGGCGAAGCGTCGAAATCGGAATCCGAGGACACTCTTATTGGTGCCGAGACAAGAATAACATGCACCGGACCGTAAGGATCGTCCCCCTAGACTATATAAAACGAGCAATTCCGCCGTTAGGAACGAACGACATCTCTACCCCTTGTCCGACTAGTATAATTATTAGCTCGGCGATCAAGGAGACGGTAGGGAGTGTTTCCTCCACGGCGGAACAGGACATTTATCAGAATACCTAACGTAGAAATGTATCTTCTAGTCATGCAATATTTCATGGTGATATAATCGAGACCTCCAATGATGCTAGATGGAAATATGGCCGCTAAGTGGAATACTCCTCCGGTGGCTGAGATAGTATGTATATAATAACTCCGAACTGGTGTCTTATATGTAGGTACCTTATACTTACGCTACTGTGACCGACTGATAACCGTAGGCGCTGGTTTATGCTTAGAAGTACCGCACAATACTAAGAGCGTAAAGCAATTGTCGGACCAAGAAATATAGATATGTCCAATGTATACTAGATACTAGACATTGGAAGGTAAAAGGGGGGTAAAGTTACATATGTAAGCTTTGATAGATGAGCTTTGGTATAGTTGTCGCCCAACTTATTGAACATCTCATACAGGGAATGCTCTCTACTCTATCTACCCTATCAATGGTTAGCTATTTGGTGATTCGACTTTGGGAGATGAACTAGCAGCTTTATATTTCGTAGAACCTTAAGATCTCTACCTAACCTATGTAGATTCGAATTACCCAAACTACCAGATACCCTCACAAGATATTAGACGAAGAGCATCCTTGGGTGGTAATATACATCTATAATAATAATAATAATATATATCTAATCCTCTCCTCTCCTCTCTTCCTACCAAACTACCTACGTCCTCCCCGTCCCCGTAACAAGCAACACCACACTCCCCAACTGCCGCCTAAGATCCTCCTTCTCCACATCATGCGTATCCTCCACCTCGCCCCAACGCCCCGTCTGCCAATCAACCTCGATACTAGCCAACCTCGCCGCCTCCTCGATCCCAAACTTCTTCTCCCCAGAGCCCGCACCGACCGGCCCCTCGCTCCACTCGACGAGCAATCGCACCGCCCCTAACAACCCCTTCCCGGCTAACACCCCGCGCTCCAGCCCCGCGAGCTCCCACGCGCTGAGCCCCGCCACCCACCCCTGCACGATCTGCCGCGTGATATCCGGGTGGCGGCGGGGCATGATGGTCTCGCCGTCGAGCACCGGCTCGATCGAGATGCCCGGCCACACGCGGGTCGTCAAGTATCCAACAACCTCCTCCGCCGCGCGCTTCTGCACGTCGCGCAGGGTATCCGCGCCCTCGGCGGGCGAATCGTGGGGGCCCGGCGGCGGCGCCCAGCACAGCAGGGAGTCCGTATCGAGGTACCTCAACAGCATTTTCGCAATCCCGTCGCGAACGCTCTCGCCCCTCGTCCGCGGCGCATTATCGTCGTCCGCGATATCCAGCGCGCGACATACCAGGCTCGTCAGCGGGATGAGGTGTTGTCGCGTGGCCTGCTGCACGGAAACCAGCATGTCCCACTCTATAGCCAGGGCGCTCGCGAGCAGGGGTTTGCTCAGGGGCACTCTAACGATGTCCTTAGTATTTGGTCTGCGCAGCGGTCGCGTGTCTAGATGGACCTCCCAGGCCCCGTCGACTTCGTATACATGCACGTCTTTCCAGAACCTCTTGCGCCGCGCAATTTCATTCGTCTTCTTGGCGGATGCTCTCGGCGCGGATTCGGATTGCCGGATCTCTCGTGCTTTCTCGAGGAGCTCGGCGTGTTTCCGGCGGCGCTCGAGCCGGGAACTGGCGCTGTCGGCGGCGGGGACGGGGGGTTCGGGTGGTGGTCCGGTGCCGTGGATTGGCGAGACTGTGGCGGGTGCGCTGGAAGTGTTGTGGATATGACGTTGGTGGGTTATTAAGGGAAGGGTTGTTGGAGTAGGGTGTGTAGATTGGAATTGTTGGCGTATCGCTGATTGCAGTGCTATTCGAGTAGGCGGCTTCATCTTGTATATATGTGTGCTTTGATGTGCTTTCAGTTAGGAACTGGCTAAGGCACGTTTATGAATTTGAAGTTGCGGTTGACATCGAGGGGTGGAATTCGCCGTATAAATTTGAGCATAGTTTGTTATCGATTATGCAACAGCTTAATATCCTGGATATTAGGTAAGTTAGTTAACCAATTAGAATTAACTAGAATAAGAATAACTAGCTAACTGGCACGTTCTATACTGTACTGTACTGTCCGCATCCTCTGGCAACTAGTATAATAAACCTTGGGTATGTAGGCACCTAGGCGTCTATAGAATTAAATAGTATAGATTAAGACTTACAATTCCTAGACAAAAGTATCGTCAACCTTCAGTCTAAGTTTTTTGCTTTTAAATTGACATGCTCTTTCTTTCTATCGCTAACCGGCCTAGACACCTATGTATAACAGATGGCTAACAAAACCCCCTCAAGAAACCAAAATCATCAACCATGCTAAAAACGAAAGACCGACGCAAGTACAAACGGACGTATAATATATACAAGCATGTGTTTATCTTAGATAGAGTTGCCCCGCACAGTAGTCTTTTTCATTATTGCCCTTTTCCTCCTCTTTTCATGCTGTCAACCCCTGTGTAGTATTCCCCGGCGTTAATAGTATACAACACCTCATCCGAACAAACTACCCCCTACTCCAGAGGGTATCATTACGAATCAACTTCCATCTTTTGCTTCCACTAAATCTAAATATAGGTAGTTAAGAAAGTACATATGAGCACTAGTACAGTGTAGACTGTTAGTAAGGGGGTTTCGTTAAATTTCCAAGAGTGTTTTGTTTCGATTTGCTGTCGATGCCCTTAAGCATCGCTTGTAGATCCATGCTGGCAGCCCCCGCGTTTGAAAAATTACTTGAAAGGATGCTATCTCCCCCTCGGCTCCTAACATTTCTTTGAGGAGTCTTGACGGCATGGTCTTGGCTTGAGACCTTGGCAATACGCTCGAGGTTAATCTCAGGTGGGGGCGACTTTCCAACCAATGATGCCGGTAGCGGCGGCACTGGTGGCACGCCCTCATCCTCGGCTTCGCCTTCCGTAGGATGAGAAGTTAGAGGACCTCCCGAATCTCCAGACGCCTTTCGCTCCCGAGACTTTGATCGCAAACGTGTAAGGACTGCGTCGTTGGCATCGACGCCATCTACCTGGTTTGGATTGAACGAAAGTTCTGATGGCGTCAACTCGTAGCTCGCCATGCTATCACTGCTATCGCCGTCTTCTTGTAATGTCTGGAATGTGGCTGGCCGAGCTGGATCTCCGGTTAACACCGATTTGAGCTGATCAACAGAAGCGACGAAGCCTCGACCAGAAGCTGTCCTCCCGGAGCCGTGGCTCTGTACACTGGAGTTTCGTAAAGCAGCTATATGGCTAGCATGTGAAGTAGGCCGCAAGTTGTTCTGGCGAGCATAAGCAGATTCTGGTCTGCTAGCGGCATAACCGTTAGACGAGGGTCCGTTAACAGTAAGATGGTTTCCCCTGGTAGCAGTTGTCCCGGCTTTAGACCCGCTTAGAGAGGCGGACTTGCTCTCCGCTTGGAGTGCAATGACGACGGCCTCTCGATTCCATTCCGCCAGCATTTCCTCTCTGAACTTATTGGGTAACTCACGCTCATCGTCGGCTGGTGGAATGTTGCTCAGGGTGGAGCTTAGGATCGGGTGAGAAAATACGCGACCAGGTGATGTAGAGGGGCTGGTGGGAGGGGAGATAGCTCTCTGCTTATAGTTCGCGCAGATACAGTCTACTATCCCAACACGATCGTCGAAGGGCAACAACGCTTCCGACTCTACCTCGCGTGTAGGTACTTTCGATTGTGATTTAGGCGAACCAGGCGTTTCCAAAACCTCCAGTGATGGTGTCGGAACGTGGACACCTTCAACCCAAAAATGCTTGCTTCTCCTCCGAACGATTTCATTGTGGATCGCGCGGCCGACTGGTGATGCTTCAAACTCGAAATGTTCACTCAAGGCCCAGAAATAGCCATGGCAGAGGCATCCGAGGTGGAATTTCGCTGCAGGCGTTTCTGCCTCTAGAATATCTTCCTGGAGCCGAAAAACCATTGGAAGACCATATCTAGCAGCATTGACACCGAGTTTATTAACCAATTTAGTCAACAAGACGTGGAGAAGAGTAATATCCGCCTGATACTCCACAAACTGCAGAGCACTATCATAAATGGCAAGATGAAGAAGCTGTAAGAAACGGGACCGGGCAGCTCTAGCAGGTTTATCCCGATTCGAGGCACTCGAAACAGCTCGACGAGCAACACTGCCTGGTGGCATTTCTCGACTGTTTGCTCGTGGTTTCCGAGCTAAATCGTCTCGTGCTTCTAAGTCGGAGCTCGTCGTTTCTCGGTCGAGCCAGGTGCCGAGGGCATCAACATATGCCTTTCGGACCTGTCCATCTGGATCGCGCAGAAGCCAGTGCGTACCCTCCCATACTTGTATAGGGACCTTATTTCTCGTCAGACTAACGTTTCCGCTAACCTTTGTCTTCGGATTGGCAACAAGGAGGATAGATTTTACAGCTCGGAGAGCAGTAGTCTTAGCCAGATCCAACGCGAAGTAACTGTCGAGATGAGATTGATCGTCCGAAATATTTCCGGCAGAAACTCCAGGTAAAGCTTCCGTCTTTTCCGGAGCCGGTGTCGTGTTCGCCGTCGTACTCGGATGAGGTTTGAGCCTCAAGAGAATAGTAGAAATCATGTCGGAAATCTGGTCTGCGTAGTAAACATGAGTAGCTAGACTACCAATCGACTGCTGAATCCGAGTCAATAGTTCTCTGTATGGTACCGAGATGTGCAGGGAGAGGTCGATAACCGAAGGTGGTTTATCATCCCCTGAAGAACCGCCGCTTCCCCTTGAGCTCCCCGAATGCTTCAAGACTCTCTTCATATGCTGTATCAACCCCGAAAGCACATCCATAACGCTTAAGCCAATCAAGTTAATGTCAGAGCTCAATAGAGATCCGACAATGGCGGTAAGTACGATTTGATCCGCCATGTTCTCCTCGGTCGGCGAGGTGCGTAGAAGCGTATCGGTAGTAGTAATCATAATAACATAACGGTCCTGCACCGGGGCCCATCTTGTTGCGAGTTCAAAGACTTTGATTGCCCAACCATGGTAACGTCCACTGCCATCTTCGGCTTGCACTATCACCGACTCCTTCTGCTGAACACGCTCTTTGATGAATCGTAGTAATGCTGCCGTCGCCCCATTTATCTGTGCTCTGTTGGGTATGACAAATATCTGCTTCAGGCACTGCATAGCTACAACACCGATGTCTTCTTCGGCGAGCTTATCGATATCAACAGACGTGCCCGAGATGGCTATGGGGTTCGCGTCCCCCCCAGTATCTGCCGTCTTGATAGTGGAAATACTAGTTCTCCGTCGTAGCAGGGCATTGGAATCGTCCTTCTCTTCTACCTCGACACGTTGCGATAGTATACTAAGGAACTCTTCATCGTCGGTCCACAGGTTCTCTAGAATCATAGGCACTATAACGTCGAGCTGACGTCCAGCAACGGATGATAATGCCTCGGATTCAGTAACGCTTTTGATTGCTTCTAAGCCTGCATTTCTCCATCTCAGGGCAACGGGTTTGCTGGGTGTGCCTTTACCGGGAACTTTCCGAGTTGACGCGAATGCTGCATAAGCGCGGACAACTTGCTCGTACTGGCGGAGGTAAGCTTGATCGGCAATAAGCGACGAGACATCGTGGTGTTCGCAGAAAGTTCGAAATGTAGGCAGCGACGCCTCGACCATAGTAATATCATCGGATCGTAGAACGAGGTCCAAAATCCTCAATACGTTCTGTGCGAATAGGGGGAGATCTTTGGGGGCTTTCTCGATCAGAGCAGCTAGTATCTGCAGGGTGACCTGGACATTTCTAAATAAATGGTCAATTACGCGCAATTCAATAAGCACAGCAGCATCCAAAACAAGGGAAATGGAAGTTGTTCGTATTGTACTTTAATGAGAGCGGTGAACTTACCCAATGCGAACCCTCCACACATCGCTAGCTGTCTTTTTCTCGAGAAATTGGCCAACCTTCTGGATCTTGGATCGTCGCGACGTGGCATAGAACAACAGATAGCTTAGCTCGCTTGAGTTCGGTTTAACATCGACAGCCCCCTTCGTAGTGCTAGGATAGCACTTGAGAACCAAAACTTGGTGCTTCGGACGACATCTCTGTTGTATGGCATTCATAGCGCCCGGTAGTGCGCAAGCAGCCTGGTCAGCACAGGGAAAGGGGGATTAAAGTCGGAACACCGAATATATGGTGTGACAACGAAGAAGAATTAGCTTTGCATGAGTAATCGATTCGTGGTTTTAGATGTGTGATATATGTACTATGTAGTGTGGGTGTTAGGGCCTAGTTGGCTTAAGTTGGCCGTAGCATAGACAGTTGAGTTGAGTTAAGTTGAGTTGACGAGGTGAGGTGTATTGTATAAAGGTTGCGTCGTGTCGTTTCTCAGCCAGGAAAAGAAAATTACGGTAATGATTTAGGCATGTATCATTGTACCGTTCAGGCGGATCTGCTGGGTGCCTATCAGGAACGTTATCTTAAATAACTACCTAAATGGCAATATAACTCCACTAGCGACAATTATTAGCTCTTCCCTGCGACCCTGTCGAAAATGAAGTAATTAAAATATTTATACAAAGGGAAAATATATATAATAAGGGGAATTCATGAGATAATTGTTGTTACATTAAACCATTAAACTATTCGGAAGGTCAATCACATACTTGTATGTATATAGTCTTATTGTTCCGTCATTCAAAGCACTAAGTGCCAATAGAGGAATAGCTTAACATGTAAACTGCGTCATAACGTGTATGTACATGCATCTGTACATGTATCTGATCTTCATGCCACCTTGGGTCTTAGGTGTTTAGGGGTCTAAACTTAAATCGTATTAGCAATCGCCCATCTTAAAGCTAAGGCTCTTTTATTTTTAATCTACGAAGGCTCGCATTAAAGGAAAGTTAAAACAGACTAAGGGATGGCCATTTTTATATCACTTACTTATACCTACGTATAACTAAAGAGCTTGTGGCCATAAGGTCATGAGCTTAATAATAATGCACATAACATCGAAATAGTCACAGGAATCGGTAACGAGACAGACGACAGCTCAATGCCCCCCCCCTTTCAGCCGACCAGTGCTACGTGCAGCCCTACATTACATTAGATGTATGCACACGCACACTCACACAAACACGAAGTCATGAATACCTTAGCAAAAGACAGAATAAATTGAACTCGGAAAAACTGTATACTCGAGCTCGGATCTCCGAGTCCGTCAAAGGTTCCTTTCTCACCAAAAGTTACATATATCTCCAGATAATAAGTACATGGTAGAGTTATGTCGCGTACCACGTACTTCTTTCCTTAAGATCCACGTATTACATATCAGACAAGAGTACATAACGTCTTACCTTATCTCATCATGCAGTGGCCATCGCTATTCTGGAATTCAAATAGAGCTTTCGTCTACCGCATCTACATATGCGTTACCCCTAACTTTGTTAGCCAATCACAGCGATTACAGCAACCACAGGTATGATGCCGTGCCTGACTATAAGGTTAGGTACAGTTACACCGGCAAGTTGCAGCTGCTAGCGGATCGAGCTTCTAATGAATAAAAGTTTACAATTTTACATACCTAGGTACCTAGGTAAATATCTAATTCTTCATAATTCATAGACAGCTTAAAGGACAGCTCCTTCAGTCAAGCCTATTCCGGTAGACCACACTACATTGCTTCACAGGTATACACCTATATGCCACTTATAGTTTATTGTATTGAAGTAAACAATTCATCATCATAGGCATGGAAGACCAAGTAGCAAGCTCTTTTGACGATTAGTTATCAATGGCCGAATTCGAGCCTCGGGAAAGCGATGAGACGCGTTGGCTAAACGGAGAATATGGGGGAGCAGCAACAGATGTACCCCCAGGTTAGGAACACGACAATCCAGCAAACCCCCTTCTAAGACTTGCCATTGCTCGACCCACCACGTACGAAGGCCATCATATCAGCTCAACCACAAGTAAAACAAAAGAAAGCAAAATCAAAGATGATAACTCTAATGTTCAGCCTGATCTAAAAGTTCAACGGTCTGCCAAAAGCCAATCCCGAACTAGAAACCGAACTACGACTAGACACAGACCTAAAAAAATCGTCTCTAACGATGCGGACTATACATTTCTACACGCTCGGCTCGGCACCAACGTTCGTGTGAAGGCATCCCATTTCATTAGAGGTCTGCGCGCTTACAACGGCAAAGTCATCAATACGAGTCTAGAGTTTCAGGTCAGTTTAAGGGTTAAGAATTAATCCAGTCTCGGTCTATTAATTAACTATTGGGTGTTTGATAGAACATATTTCTTGGATGGTCCCGTCGACACCCCAAAAACTTGTTGTTGATCAACCCCGAAGTCACACAGGAATTAGGTCCAAATTGGCTCCAAGTTTTGCCTCTTTAAGTACCTTCGAATGTAACTGACGTATATTGTAGTAGAGTAGATTGTATACATTACGGATACATAAGGTGGATGAGCACTTACTTTCTCCAGCCAAGCTCTGGATTTGATCAATCACTCAGCCCTGAATCAAGCCTCACCTTACATACCTATCTACAAGGTATCTCATTTATAAATGCATTATAAGGTTTCCTTGGATCACCGAGTGTCTTAATTCAACCTTAATTATAGCATTATTGTACTGATTGCATTTCGCCTATCTTAGCACCGCTCGAAGTAGTATGGGCTTTGTTCTGGGGTTATCAATTAAGACATATCTATCTAGGTACATATACGACCCCTGGAGCAGATCCTTCTGACGTACAAATCTCTTATCGGCAGGAGAGCAACACTTTGGTACTACGTTGATTGTGGCTGGACTTGTGCTCGGTTTCTCGTTGTTGTTGGCGAATAAGCGATGCGATATGCATATCAGCTCCGGATCCAGCTCAACTCAAGCTTCTGTACCCCACGAATGATACGCAGTAGATAGGCAGGCCAGGGTAGTACCATGCAGAGATAAAGCAGATAAAAAGTCTTGACTAACAGATATCTATCAGGATCATCATTACAGTACATAAACATGGCTGCAGCAACTCTGCGCGACGTTACACATTTCTCATTCAGCTCTGTTGAAAGTGGCCTGCCATGGTCCTCTTCAAAAATTCCCAACTGTCAATCCGGGCTCGTTGAGTGAACATACTCAAATCGCTATCTTGACAATTGCGACTATCCTGTTTATCCCAACTAGAGAATTGATGACCTATGAGAACCGCGCGACGAATACCTTATATATAAGAGCTAGGTGACGGCCATTAACCGCCTTCTCAAATTCAAAATGACAGCAAACGAAGGGCACCGTCGGGCATCACAGCCCCCGGCTGTCACAACCGTGTTTGCCGAGGGGGATATGCCAGATCACATCGCAGAGATGTCGGAAGATGAGGCTGCGCTCGCGGCGCTCGGTTATAAGCAGGAATTCAAGCGCGAATTCTCGGCCTGGACGACATTTGCTGTTAGCTTCGCTGTGATGGGATTGCTACCGAGCATTGCTACTACTATGTGGTACGGACTCGGCTATGGTGAGCTGCTTCTCGGATTACAACACCCAAAGACACCGATAAACAGAATGAAAAGCTGATGAGTCCATGTAGCTGGGCCAGCAGCGAATACCTGGGGTTGGTTATTGTCGGTCTTCTTCATTTTATGTGTAAGTGCTCGCCTGGTTAATATTATAGCGTATCCAGATTTAACCTCTTCTCATAGGTTGCTGCTTCGATGGCAGAGTTGGCAAGTAGTATGCCAACTTCTGGTGGGCTCTACTATGCGGCAGCGGTACTAGCTGGCCCTAAGTACGGCCCTTTCGCTGCTTGGATAACTGGCTGGAGTAACTGGTTCGTTCAGGTCACAGGAGCACCGAGTGTCGACTATGGATGTGGTACGTTGCGATCTTTTGCGCTCGCTTCTAGGCTCCGAAAATTGACACCTTACCTATTTTCAAGCTGCTATGATTCTGGCCGCGGCGTCGATAGTGAACCCCGAATATAAACCAACGAGCTACCAGACGTTTCTCCTGACTGTATTAATCATGCTGACCCACGCCTGTATCAGCAGCATGCCGACGCTGTGGATTGCGAATTTTAACTCCGTTGGTACAACCATCAACCTCCTCTGCCTTCTAATTACCATCATAATCATCCCAACCGCGACGATGGGCGATCCCAAGTTCCAACCGAACGAGTTTGCGTGGGGAATCCAAAATAGCACGGACTGGCCCGATGGTGTTGCCGTCCTGATGTCGTTTCTATCAATTATATGGACAATGTCCGGCTACGACGCTAGCTTTCACCTCTCCGAAGAATGCTCAAATGCAGCCGTCGCTACGCCAAGGTCTATCGTCATGACCGCTGGGTCGGGATCGATTCTTGGCTTCATATTGAACGCCATTATCGCGTATACGATTAAGGATGTGGAAGCAGTCTTGAATAGCGATCTAGTAAGAGTTAATACGCTAATATGCCACTTATACTAAACTTTCTAGGAACAACCGTTCGCGGCGTATCTAATCCAAATCCTACCGCAAAACGTGGCACTAGCCGTCCTTTCCATGACCATCGTATGCGCTTACATGATGGGGCAGGGGTGTATGGTAGCTGCGTCGCGGGTATGCTTCGCGTACGCACGGGATGATTGTTTCGGCATAGTGAGCCGACCGCTAAAGAAAATTAACCGATACACGTTGACTCCGGTGAATGCGGTTTGGTTTAATACGTCGATTGGGATCCTATTGGTACTGCTCATTTTCGGGGGAGCGGCTATCGATGCCATTTTTAGCATCGGCGCCATCGCGGCATACGTCGCCTTCACGACGCCTATTTTCCTCAAGATCACGCTCGTCGGAAATCGCTTCCGCCGCGGGCCCTGGCATCTCGGCCCCCTGAGTATACCCTCGGGTATCGCCGCCTGCTGTTTCGTTCTAGTTATGCTGCCTATTCTGTGCTTCCCTAGCGTGCGCGGTGAGAATTTAACCTTAGACGAGATGAATTGGACTGCGCTTGTCTATGTGAGTTCCCCGCCTCCTTTAGAGTTACTTAGAAAGATGCCAAATTCACTAGCTGGGAATTAAATAGATGGACGGAGAAGAAGTTTGGTATCAGTGCTGACTTTGTATTAGGGTGCACCGATGTTGTTCATCCTCATATGGTTCTTCGTGGATGCCCACAAGTGGTTTAAAGGACCCAAGATCAATATTGAGGTAAGTCTAGCTAATCTACCACCCTCTTTCCTCACCGTGATTGGTCCACGAAATCTAATTATACGATAACTACTAGCATCATATGCTTCATCAAAACCTTCCTCGTGTAGAGGGCATCGAGACACCGGCAGCGAGCAGTAGCTCGGGCGGCGGGAAGGACTCGGATATAGAACGGGGTTCGGTATCGAAGGCGCCATCGATTTAGTTAAGAGATGGAAACTGGTGACGATGCTAATTAGAATGTGTCGACGATTTGATCTATAATTAAAGGGGCGAATGGATAAAATATCTTTTATATATAGAATATTGTACTTCATCCGATGAGTTAATTCTAACTTGAAGATAATTATATGCTACTACGTTACGAACAATGGGCTTCCTCCGTGGGACGTATCCAAGAGCTATCGCTTCGTTGGCGGTTATAACTAGTAGTACACTTTGCGTCTCATCTCGCGGAGTCGTCCACCCCTCATTTCGAACTTGGTAATGATTATTATAGCTCTTGCAATAGAGCTGAAATTTCAAAATAACTAGCAATAAAGATGTTAATAAATTGTTGATGTCTTTATTATACTCACTAACTCTCCTTGACATCTCCAACCCTATAAAACCTCATTACCTTCAACCCAGACACATCACTTTTCAACCAATCTTTACAGCTACCGCAACCCCTTTTAGATGTTAAGGTATTAACTGAGTTGTAGAGTTCACTGCTCTATCCACCCAATCCTCATCATTGTAAACCCCATTGTCGCCCGATGAAAAATCGAGATACTCCGCGAAAGCGCGCTGCTCGATGTCCATATCCTTCCAGGCCATCCCCGCCCCTTTCTTGTTGGAAAAAACCACGCGCCGGAAGTAGATCCTCTTCCCCCACTTCCAGCCCTCGACGCCACCGAAGAATAAGACTGAGCTGACGAATACCACGGCCCACTCCCATGAGATACTAACGTGCTTGAACACGATGGTGTTGAGGCCCGGCACGTACAGGGTTAGGAATAGCGCCACGAAGCCGATGACAATGGCCCAGAAGAGGAACCTGTTCTGGCTGATATCGCGAGACCATCTCGCTATAGTGTAGGACTTGCCAGAGTTACCGGACTTGGGCCGTTGCGTCCAGAATAAAGACCTCCGACGATCCACCATTTCCCAAGCCAGAAACAACGCAAACCAGGTAAGACACGCAAACGTAGTCGCGTGTGCATGGTAGACAGTGTCGCAACTATCGTTATACGCCTCATTACAGCCTCTACCCAAGTTCCCACCGCCAAAGCGGTACACAACAAGGGCAAAGCTCGACAAGCAAAGAGCCGCAATCCACAACCCGTAAACAACCATATCAACCAAAAACTCAGCATCGAAAATCCCCGTCCCCAAGCTCTGCGGCGGCCTATCCATAATACCCTTGACCGCGCGCTCGAAACCCAGCCCCATATCCGGCATCCCGGAAGTCGCCATGATGATCCAGACGATCTCGACAGGCGCGAGCGGGAACACGGATAACCCGCGCTCGTCTTTGAACGCTAGGCCGGCGAGGAGGGTGCCGGCTTGCGCGATGTTCTCCGCTAGCACGTGTAGTACGGATTTCTGGATGTTGTCGAAGATGCGCCGGCCTTCCTCGATCGCGGCCACTATGCTGGCGAAGTTGTCGTCGGAGAGGACTACGTTGGAGGCTTCCTTGGCGGCGGAGGGAGGGCGAGTCGTTTACGCCGTCGCCGGTCTGGTTGGTGTTAGTCGAGAAAGATGGGTATTATTAAGGATATGTGTCTCCTAACTTACCATGGTGCAGAATCTCTTGCGTCTGTGGAGCGCCTCGATCATCCGGACTTTGGTGTTCGGAGCGCATCGGGCAATGACCAAGGGAAGAACAGGGAGTTTGTCGACTTGGTCGTCTGTCAACGAGTCGAATTGGCTAGCGGTCATTACCATTGATCCTGCGACGTCTGCTCTGACTCGCTCCATACGACTGGGAAGTATGCCGACTTCTAGAGCAATGGCTTTTGCCGTTTCGGGCTGGTCGCCGGTTAGCATGTGTACCGATATACCTGCTTTGTGACAGCTAAGAACTGCGGCGGCAGATTCAGGTCGTGGTGGATCGTACAGGCCGATCAACCCGCGAAATATCAGGTTTGATTCTACGTCTGTCCGGTTTACCTCGCCCCCCTTTTCCAGGGGACCTTGGAATGTCTTGCTCGCGAACGCCAGGACCCGTAGGCCAGTACTAGCGAGAGCTTCCGTATTCTTTATGACGTTAGCACGGAATCTCTCGTCTATTCCAATTGCGTCTTGATCATCATGTTCGCAATGTTTCGTACAGATAGCTGTGACTCGCTCAACAGCGCCTTTGGTAAAAACGGAGAACTGCCCAGTCAGACTGTTTCTGAAAATTACAGACATACGCTTGACTTCGGAGTCGAAAGGCAGTTCAGCGATTTGAGACCACTTTGCACTTTCACCTTGGGTGAGCTTGAGCCTGTTCCGATCAAAGCGCGAGGCAAAAACTTGAATGGCTATTTCGGTTGGGTCGCCTCGCGCATTCCATACTCCATCCTTCAGAGAGATAGTAGCAAGATTAGCGAGAGATGCAACACATAAGAAATCAAATAATGCCTGCTTGCTGTTTTTTAATAATTGGGAAGGTTGTTTAGCTAAACCGGTCTCGAGCTCGTCCTCTCCAACGTTGATCTGCCACGGCTGGCGCGTATCGAGTAGTATCATACCAGTTATAGGGTTAAAAGGCTCCGAAGACGTCTCAACAGTATAAGTGCCGATGGCAGGAATCCACGCTCGTCTTGCTACCATCTTTCCTTGAGTCAGTGTTCCAGTCTTGTCGGAACATATATCGGTTACGGCACCCAGAGCTTCTAGGGACTTCAGATTCCGTACTATAACATTCCGCTTTATCATACGCTTTGTTCCGGCGGCCATGGTGATGGTTAGCACGACTACCAACGAAGCGGGGATCATCGATAAGCCAGTAGCAACTGCGTATATGATTACTTCTTGTCGAGTGACGAATCCGTTAACCGCCAGAACAATTATGCCGCACAAGATAGCGATGCCGAAGAAGAGGATTGCGAGCTTCGATAGCTTTTGTTGAAGTGGTGTTCTTACATTGAGGCCCAGGAAGCGATCAGCAGCATCTATAAGCGTTAACGTATAGGCCTCCAGGTAATGGTGAAGTCTAGCGGAACCATCAGGGTTTCGTTTGACGGGCCGTATTTTTGAATCATTTTGTCGAATCGCCGCAGCAATAGCACCGACCTCAGTATAGGTCCCTGTAGCAAAGACTATACCTTTGGCCCGGCCTTTAGCCACCGTTGAAGAGCTAAAGGCAATATTTAATCTATCCCCAGGTCCTGTAGCATCATCAAACTTATAATTTTCGTCCTTGCGGACTAGCAATGATTCCCCTGTCAGAAGCGCTTCGTTGGTTTCGAAGTTGATAGCTTCGATGACCCTATGGTTTAAATCAGTACCTATTACGGAGTCGACTTCCTCTAGGATCAACCTACCGGATGTCAGCCGGAACAGTGCCACCAGTCCTCATTTCAACTAGATCACCTATGACAACTTCAGCAGTAGGGATAACCTTAGTATCCCCATCGCGTACGACATGAGCAGTAGGTGAGCTAAGAGAGCGAAGAGATTCCAACATCTTTCCGGCAGAATACTCCTGTAAAAATCCGACGATGATGTTAAGGAGTATGACCGCGGTAATGACGGCACCCTCAATATATGACTTGGTACCATAACTGAAAGCCATTGCCAGTATAAGTACCTCGGAAAAGTTAGCACTGGTAATCCCTTCACGTGAAAGGTCATAAGAGTTATTATACCATGGTCATTGCGTTCACAATTTGCGCAACTATAATTTTCCACACAGAAACGCCTCTAGATTCACCAAGCTCATCACCAAGCTCATTTCTCCCGAGTACATCTAGACGTTGTCCCGCGACATGGCTTAACAAGCCATTCACGCCATCAGCGCCCAGCTCAAGAATGAGTATCTCACAAGTTAACGCATGAGCAGGTCGGGACAGGGACTTGTTGGCCTTTTGTCCTGAAGCATGATCTCGGGGGAAACTACTATTCCTCTCTTCCGCCATGGTGATGAAAAAGCACAAGAATAACCTTAGATAAAATATTATTAAATTCACTTTATATGGTTAGGTACCTAAGTATCGGGGAAGAAGTAGACGAATAATCATATAGATGGCTAGCTTCAAAGGAAACGATAAATGTCCAAGAGATAGCAAAGAGTAAGATACTTATCTTTCTGAATTTTACGAGCCTAATGATTCTATGAGGTAGGTCAACGAATAGTTTTATAGCTTAATTCCCTAGGGTATTTATCTAAGTCATATACGTAAAGACTGCCAGTGTTAGAAGATAAGCATATGCTCCTTATAGCTGAAGGAGTCTAAAATTTGGGTTATGATCGGCACTTGCCAGGGATTTCTAGTAGCATAGATAGAGGATAAATTACTCTTGGAGCCTTAAGACCGTATGAAATATAGAATATCTAGCATCTGGAAGGCCCAGGACCAAAGTGCGGCCAAGCCCAACTAATAGCGTATGCGATCACGGACTTGGAATTGATCAAACATAAAAACGGGATAAGGCTCTGGAGAGTTTCCCGAATTATAGGTACTGCTATACACACGTGTTTTTATTTATTATCTTGCATCGCTGCATAGTTGGTCCTGCAAATTGTTGAACGGGTATTTGGTGGTGATATAAAGATATAAGTTACTACTGTTGTATACACTGTAATCACGCTACGCCGATTTCAGAAACCGTGCTTAACCGAATGTGTAGGAATAAAGCCAATCGTATATCTTATATAAGTGATAGGGTTATCGAATCCGATAAAGAACGCTCCGTATAGTATTAATGTAGGTTGGAATGAGGCTATCGTTGTACACCTGGAGATATAGAGTCGATCTTGGGAAACATTAGAAGACTAATCAATAATCAAGAGTCGATGAACGTCTGCATCTCTAATCTTGGCGATCGCATCCATTGACTTGTTAGGCATGAGCGACCATATTCTCTAGGTTTCACCGGCTCTGATTAACTAGATATAACGGTAAACTCGACTACCATTGAAGTTCGTTCGGTCCGTCTTCACACTAGAGGTTTTCTTTTTTGTGGCGTTATATTCATATTGCCCAATACTACCCCCTGTGCTAATCTGCCCGTGGAGATCCATCTTAAGTTTGGTAACCCGAGATTAGTTGAAACTGCCGTGGTACCCGAGTTATGTAGTCGCATGTAAGCTCGTGACTAGTTTTATACCAGGCGTAATATATTGACTAATAATGTATAGATGATCAGTCATATTCAGAGAGGCTTTTGTGGCTTTTCGCTTTAATCTTGGTCCTACAGGCTCATGCACTTTCAAGTTGCTTAACGACATCTTCGACGCGAAGGCTCCCGCCCAGAAATTGTCTCATAGTTTCTCGGTCCTGTCCGTCCTCTCCCTGTACGACCATCTTTACGATGTCGCCGTCATCATCCATTACTAGCCGTCCCGAGCGCCCGTCGCTCCACTCGACACGGATTTGCTTTGCTTGGGCGTCAGCCGCGCTGATGTCGGTAATTGGAACCTCCAATTCTTTAGCCTTCCCCTTCTTACTCTCCAAACCAGCCATGCTCCGTAGGTCACCGATAACGGCTGTACGATTGTGGTAACGAACTAGCTCTCGCCTTAACGCCCGTACGAAACTCGATAAATCTTGCCTCTTCGGCATATCGCTGTCGTCGTCCTTGGCTACTGGTGGAGGGAGATATCGAGTCGTTAATCCGGAAAGTGGTATGCACTGGGGAACGGTATGCCGGTGAACGCGCAGAAACCGGGAATTCGGGTAAGGCCGGTTCAGCATAACATAATAGGGTCGAAGGAACCGAGACTTGGACATGACTTCGAATCGCAAACCCAAAATATTACCCCCATCTACTGCATTAGGATCTGGGTCGCGCACTTTAAAAGTTGTGATAGAAGCACATGTTCGATAGAGACATTGCTGCTTATGAGCATTCTGCTCATCAGCTCTTGTCAACAGCTCCTGAAGCCTAGAGCTGTCATTTGACTTTTTTAAACCTGATTTCTTCGTTGAATCAGCTTGCAGTATCTGAAGCGTCGAGTCTGATGTTATTAGAGTAGCAGTTTGCAACTTGAGATCTCGTTTTAGTGATTCCACTATAAGATATTAGCACTAGCTTCATATATCATAAGATAATAATACCGAATAGTTACCTTGAGCTCTCAAAGTTGCAATCTCATTGTCCAACTTCTCCGCAACGGACAGTTCTTGTGATTGTGGTTCCTCGGAAGCCATTCTTAAGGATTTATAAGATTGAAGATGATGTTACTATGAATATTATGGATCTTATAGATCGCCGACATCACTGTTGATTTAATATTCAGCGAAGACGCGACGACGCGTATTAGGTAAATGGGGATGGCGATAAGATAAGAGGATAAGGCACAAGAGTGGGGAGATCTAGATCTAGGTGGGGCACCCTGGACTTAGGTACCTATGATTGATTACTCATTTCGACCAGGGATTTACTTTTCCTTCCCACTCCATTGGGTCAAAGCTGAAAGCTTCAGCTTCATTTGGACACGTCCACATATTTCCCTGCATCTGTGCTCAAAGAAGCCGCAATACCATTTAGCCATGATGGACTAACCGGGGAATAATCATATCTGGGGTTTGGAGGTTTTTCAACTTCTACCATCATTCTAACCACTCGTTATTCGTCTTATTTTTAATTTTAGGGTCCACTTCGCCACGTTCCAGCGCGATCCTAAAAAGGCCACGGTTTCTATTTTATTTTTATTGTTGACTTATTGGACAAGACCAAAGACTTTCCACAAATCATATACGAGAACCATATAATTAACATACTTGCGCGAGTCTAACAACACTTCTTCTACTACCAGTCATTTATCGCTCTACTATATCACTAGACGTTCGACGAAAACACAAACCGCTAGCTTTAAGCAACCGAATACACTCACTGCCCCGCGCTAAAGTACGAATGGGTGTCGAAACTCGACGGTCGAAATCTCAGAAACGAGACAAGCTATCAGTCTCGACGAGCGGTCGCGTAAATGGTGACTCGAACGGCGACATGAGCAATATGGAGCTGCGGCGGAAACCCGCCGCGCCGCAAGAGTCAGGTCAAGTTACGGCAAACCTCATAGGCCGGGAATCATTTTCCCTCGACGATAATATTCCGAAAACACCCTCAATGAACAATCATGGATTCTGGGAACTTCCCTTACAAGACCAGAGGAATTTTATGTTACTTGTGCTGCTATATTTCTTACAAGGTGTTCCTATGGGTCTTGCGAGTGGATCGGTACCGTTCCTGCTCAAAGAGCATCTCTCATTTGGAGAAATCGGCGTCTTCAGCTTGGCGTCATATCCGTATTCGTTAAAATTGTTCTGGAGCCCGATAGTAGATGCGGTATGGAGTCCCAAAGTCGGAAGGAGAAAAAGCTGGATTCTTCCAATTCAGTTGATATCTGGGTTCAGCATGTTATACCTTGGATCCATGATTGAGGGTTTGATGGCCACGACGGGCAAGCCAGGTGGCCCGAGCATTTGGAATTTCACCGGTTGGTGGTTCTTTCTGGTTTTTATGTGTGCGACTCAGGACATCGCCGTTGATGGGTGGGCCCTCACTTTGCTGACGCCGGGAAATGTTTCCTACGCTTCGACGGCGCAGACGGTCGGTCTAACAGCCGGCCAGTTTCTATCTTACACCGTGTTCCTGGCTTTTAATTCCAGCGATTTTGCCAACCGCTATTTCCGCTCCGTACCCTCAGAGGAGGGCCTCTTAAGCCTAGGGGGCTACTTGACCTTCTGGGGCTGGGCTTACATTGCGATCACCATTGGACTTGCGCTTCTCAAGAAGGAAGAAAAGACAAGGAATGAGGACGGCATCTGGGATGTCTACAAGATCATGTGGAGCGTCTTGAAGCTAAGGAATATCCAGACTATAATCATCGTCCATCTCATTTCGAAGATCGGATTTCAAGCCAACGATGCGGTGACGAACCTTAAGTTGCTAGAAAAGGGATTTGGCAAAGAAAATCTGGCGCTGACGGTCCTCATCGACTTTCCTTTCGAGATAGGCCTGGGTTATTATGCCGGCAAGTGGTCTCAGGAGTATACACCTATGCGCCTCTGGTGCTGGGGCTTCGTGGGTCGACTGATCGCTGCTATCTTTGCTCAGGTCACCGTCAGTGTTTTCCCAGCTGGTGGTGTCCAGCCTTGGTATCTTCTTCTCGTCATTGGCGAGCACGTCTTCTCGACATTTACTTCAACTATCATGTTCGTTGCTGTTTCTGCATTTCACGCTCGGGTTGCCGATCCTGTAATCGGCGGAACTTATATGACCTTGCTTGCCACGTAAGTACTATGTCCCAAATCACAGTTAATCTTAGCTAACATTCAATGTCAGTGTTTCAAATCTTGGTGGTACATTCCCTAGATATTTCGTCTTAGGTCTAGTGGATACCTTCACACAGGCCACATGTCGTCCCTCGACACAGAAGCTTGACAGCTCAACGCTCAGGGGGCCGCTTGTAACGCAAGAGTTCTCCTGCGCCGTCCAAGCCGAGAGAGAACGATGCGAGCACGGCGGCGGTACGTGCGAGATCCTACACGACGGATTTTATATCGTGAACGTCCTCTGCGTCATCGTAGGGGTGTTGACTTTCGCTCTATACATTAGAAAGAGGGTTCTGATATTGCAAAATCTACCATTAAGGGCGTGGAGGTTGGCTGGATCTCGGTAACGGGATATTAGTGAATAGGTAGTCTATATGTATAACATGGATAGGAAATAGAAATATTACCAAACATGTATTAGTGGCCGCGATACCAACTTGTCATTGGGTGTAAGTGTATTTGCAGGTAAGACGAATATCAGGGTTTACCATTATCCACTGGTCAGTAATAAAATCTTTTACTAGTTTAGCCATTAGTATCTAGTCCATATATTATAGATTTTGTAGTAGATCATTCCAGGTGACAGACGAAATGGGCGAGTGTTCAATAATAGAGCGGAATTGCTTGGGTGAATATTCCCCAAATCGGATTGAAAGAAGTCTTTGATTGGCCAGAGTTTGGCGCAACCGCATCTTTATCTTACCATCTAAAAGCATCAATGGCAATAATAGGATGCTTAGATCTACGTATAATGAAATAGGTACTTAAAACAGGCAGATTGTTCATTCGACATTCATACAAAGATGACCCAGCTTTACAATAACCTAGTTCGTTCTTTTCAATATTATTTACCGGCGAATATTGATGCTAAAATATAGGCTTCCGTCCAGATAATAAGGTTGTTTTATAGGTAAGACATTGTTTGGTTTGAGTCAAGTATAAATACCAAATAAAATAACCCTCCCTCTTTATCCCAATGTAAGAGCTCAAACCTGGAGTTTACTCAAATATATTTTCTAACGATAGTACCATCCACGAACTAAACATCACCGCATTCCATCATGGCGAATTCCAACATAAGTATGTCTGACTTGAGCGTAACTCTCCCTAGGGTCTGTGAGGACTGCGGAAGGTTCATAACAGACGATGTCCTCCCTAGTATCGTGCTCTACTACTTCAGCCCTGCAGGCTTCTTCGAAGAGAGATATAGGGACGTCGACATCCAATGTTCAGAATGTCAGTTGGTCGACCTCGGCGGCGTCCGCGACGCCCTCGCGGCTGTTTACGGGGCGCCCCAAGAGTTGTTTACCGCAGAGATGTTCAAGAACTTAATTAGCGATTTTTATGCTTTCGGCGCATTTACCTACCCCGAGACGTGGCATACCCTCCCGCCTGTCGTCTGGAAATGGAGAAGCCGTATCGATCTCGAGGCCTTTTTCAACCAGATCGAGTTGTCCCTGGGTAAGGAATGGGCTGTCAAGTTCTTCCAGTACATAGCGGACGTTTCGTTCCTTTCTGCGGATAGTATTCTGCTCGGCCACCAACACTTACAGCCAGGGGGTGGTAATGTTGAGGCGTTGAGGCAAGCCATCATAAGCGTCCGCAAATCTATGATTGAGTCTATTCAAGGCCCGGAGGGTTTACAGTCGATTTTTGACTATCTAGAAAGGCAGTTTGAGGCGAACGGATATAAGCTTGACTTAGAAGCTCCGGTAGGCGAGGTAAGTCTTCCTAATAACAATAATATCGATAATGGTACGAACCCATAGGACGGCTAAAGCATCGCCAGCCAAGAAACAGCTGGTAGCCGCTAGGTGTGGCCATCTCTTTTGCTAGAGATTTAATAGCGCTTCCTTATGAGTATTTTTGGTGTCGTATTTAAGCCACCTTGATACATGATAGCTTGAATATAACGTATCATAGCTAGTTGTCCTACTTCTACCTTAGAAGTCTCTCTTTGTTATTCTACAGACACATAGACATAATTACCTATACAATAAATAACAATGGTAAAAGCCCTTTGCAAAACTTAATCTTGTATTTTCTAACCCTGGGCTAAGCATGCTGGCTTACAAGTGTCAAAGTATTCGCATTTTACTCTCACGTTTGAGACTCTAGTTTGATAGCGTATGACTTAATGAACAATCAATCGCAAATAAGAACAGCGTGCTCCTTTTAGTACTTTTTATTTTATTTAACTATGTTGTACATGAGTAGTAACCCTAATGACGCGAATTTACATGGAAACTATGATCCTGTACATGAGATTCTATAAGACTTGAGGGCATTCCCGCAATCTACAGCTTATTCGTTAGACCCTAATACGAACCTTTTCCCCACGGCAAGATGGCCGAGTTGGTTATGGCGTGAGGTTAAGGTTACCTTAATTCCAATATCCTCATGGAGCAATCCGCGTGGGTTCAAGTCCCACTCTTGTCAAAACTTTTTGCGGTGGTTTTCCGGCCTTTCGTACTACACTAGCGATGGCGCACTAGTATAAGCCCATTTCTACTATAAATGAATACCGAGTTATGTACTTTATTACACCTTCTTTAAGAGAATATTTTCTGCTTCGACGGCATCATTTATTATTTGCTATTCTTTTCGCTCATGCATATGAATGCTACTATGGCACCATTAAAATCCTAACTCATATCCCAAATTGATCGCTTGCCAAATCAATGGGCATAACAGTCGGATAACGTTCTGAACAGAAACTGTGCAGATATGTTCTGCATATGGGCAGCTAGTGCTCATAGATCCGAAGTGCTCCATTCATCCCAGCCCTTCTTCTCTCCAGGTAGTCTCACACTTTCCCACTCCTTCCTGGTGACGTTCTTCCACTCGTCGACAGGGATCCAGCCGATATAGGCTCTGTCGCCAAAGCCACCAATCCAATAGATTTGTGTAACGACAAGCCTCACGAATTCGGACTCGTGGATATTATTCCCGGGAAGCCAGTACTTGCTGTCGGGATGAGTATCTACGAAGCACGATGACAGTGCCTTAGCATCAGACGAATCAATCTTCTCGATATAGCCCAGCAGGCTGTAACGCGGAAGATTGACCGCGCTGTATGGCACTCTATCCTTGGTGTCGATATCACGCCCAAATAGCCAGTCGAAGAAGGTGGATTTGATGCGCTTGTCTGGTGGGTATGGGGGAGTCCATTCCTGGGCTAGGCTGATGTTGGAGCCACCGTCCACATTCCTGAAGGTAGTCCCGATCTTAATAGCTAGGATGGTAGGGTTACCCTCTTCCTCACAATCCGCTACATACTCCATTAGTCCGAGAGGCACGCCGCCGAGGCCATCTGGCTGGCGTCCGCGGGATGAGTCCGGGAAGACTGTAGCGAGAGTGCCAAGTGGAGTAAGAGCTAAGATGCGCCGACCGAGCACTGCAGATTCATACGAGGTTGGAATCCGATAATTTGATTCTGAGGCGGGAGGGTTGCTGAGGATGTACTGCGGCTCCGAAGTAGATTCCGCTACGCAGGAGCGCGCAGCTAGAGAGACGAAGGGCAAGCTACGTAGGAACCTCATTGCGGAAGAGTGTGTAAGTGCGTAGGGGCCGTGCAGCTAGACTTCGGCAAGGACGGGTAGGGCGTTAGTGTGCAAGGAAAGGGGAAGTTTAAGTTTATAAAGCTCCAAGATTACAAGAGATCAAAGTTAGAGCTGGAATTATATTCTCGTACCATCTGTTCGAAGGCGTTTAGCGGTCTGCTAGAACTCATCAAACGAAACGAAGAAGAAGAGGCCGGTCACCGGTCTGAAGTCAAACGATCCCATGTGAAATGATGCATTAAGTGGATCACTTGCCATGCGGGCTGGCGGGTCAAGGTCTGGGGCTTGCCTTAATTCGATTAGTTACTTGAACTAGACATATGCACAGACAAATGTTTCACTGATTGGGGGGGTACCTGAACTTAACCCCGCTATAATCTACATACCGATAAATACCCGCGGAATCTTCCCTCATCCGGGTTTATGCAATAAACTTTGACGCGGGGTTTTCGGAGATGCAGCTAAAACGTAATCACATGACCAGGGTTTACTTAGCCCTTTATGGAAATTTTGACGAAGCCAGACTCTCTTCGGTGTGACTCTTTCCACTCCCAAACCCTCACAACATCATTCTGAGTGCCAAGACTTGCGAATTCATCAGCAAAACCCGCCCACATCGACCCATTTCTTCCACTCTTACCAACTTCATCGATTTCCAAATAGTCTACAACACAATCTTTCAAGATGGGAAAAGTTCACGGATCTCTCGCCCGTGCCGGTACGTTATACCGATTGAGATGCTGATGCATGATATGATTCGAGATGGAAACATACTGACAATATCCTGCAGGTAAGGTCAAGTCTCAGACCCCTAAGGTTAGTTTATCCAATATTCCGAAAATTCCATCCTCGCGATAAAGGAGCGCGCGTACGATTTGAGCAATTTGTATCGCCGACCCTGAACGATCATTCGAATATCTAGCGACTCGCTACAAAATAGGCCACAATTTGCCACTCGCTTTGTCGAAAATATCACCTATGCCGAACCTTCCGAAGAGGGACTACATCGTCTGCCGTCTCAATACGCGCGCTTCTTTCATCGAATACGCACTCGCTTTAGATATAGTCATCAAAGATAAAATAATATAGGAAACTAACAACAATAAAATAGGTCGAGAAGCAAGAGAAGGCCAAGACCCCTAAGGGCCGCGCCAAGAAGAGACTCACATACACCCGCCGTTTCGTCAACGTCACCCTGACTGGTGGCAAGCGAAAGGTGCGCATCTTTTTCCAGCCCAGATTTATCTAGACTCTATACTAACACCTCGGCAGATGAACCCCAACCCTGGTACATAAGCGCAACGCAGCGCCCACCCTCTTGAGGGCAGCCGGTGTCGTACTTGGGAGGATTCGGAAGGCGATGGACGAGCAGACATTCGACAGGGTCTAGCTCTGAGCGTCCACCTCTTTTACGTATGGCAGGCAAGCACACTCTGCTCTATTATGATCGGAAGTGAATGGATGAAACGGAGGTTACGGATGCATACGGATTTGCATCTTTCGTTAGGGAGTCATACGGCATCATCGTTCTGGCTTGGTCTTGGTCATTACCCACAGGCCTCTCGTCTGTACCTACGCAGGTATCGCCTGGAAAAGGCAGAAATACATACAGGGGACAGTAATTTTCTCTGCAAAGGCTCGTTATTGGTAAAAGTGATTGTGATTGTCTATGCATATTGCAGAGATACGGTAGTATGCGTGAATCATGCTAGCTGTATCCATTATCTTTCTCTAGACTTGCCATTGCTGGTTATCATGTGAAGGAGCCATTACTACAATTTGTATAGGGGCACATATCGACATACAGAGGTGTACTTCTGCAGAACTATATATATTCTTGGACTCAAGGTTTCCTTAGGACTTACCATACCCTTAACATATGAATAGCCTCGTAATCGATACAGGCCTTCCTTCCAGATGTCATCTGGTCGTGTTATGTTTGATAATGAAAGCATGCCGAGATACGCAGAACAGCTACTTTTCTAACATCTTTGCTACACGATTACTGATGTCTTATCCCGGCTAACAGTGCTTGACACGAAGTCTTAAACACCCCTTTAGCTCAGAGGGGGGATTGGGGGAATTGATGATATCTCTCTGTCGTCTCTTCCGTTGTATACATATAAAATACTAGTACCTGTTGATACCTTGTGTGCTCTACTGCTATAGAGCTAACCTAGGTATTAGAGATATGGTAAGAATGTATGAGGATAGCTATATCTAGAAAGAGGATTGATATTTGTAGTTTTAGCTACTAGAATACTCACTGGGACCTTAGAGATATGCCTGACTCTTCCACTTCTATCCCAGTGTTAGTCTTGGATGATATTCCAGCGGTATTGTTATGTTTAACGTTTAACCTAGGAACGAGCGATGATGCTTAATTTCAGCCCTCTTTGGGCCTAACCTAAGGTGATGCCTTCAGATCATATAAGTCCTATAATGATACCCTAACCCAGATGTTATACTTTAGAAATAGGCTAAAGCCAATAAGTAACATTTCGATATATGTTGTCTGACTAGACTTAGGTCTAGGCATATCAAACTTACCACTCGGCAATATTCGGACTATATCGGGATGTTAGCAGGTGACTTGATAAATTATCCAAGCATGAAGGAGCCCTACTCTTGGAGATGCCCTTTGATAGACGCGATGATACTCCATATCAAACAATCATAGTATTTCTCCTTGGTTAACTAGATGTAACTATACCAGTAGTTAGTATTTCTGACTTTGAATAATTACAACTCTAAGATTCCAATAATAGGTAAAAACGAACAAAAACCCGACACGAATAAAAATAGCAAAGCTACGAGTACTAAAATATATGCACCCTAGGAGGTAGCTATCACATACACCCCTCAATATCACATGCAAACAGCTTAAACAGACAGCAAACTACACCTCAACTACACCAACCCACAAGCCCGGCAGACAGACAATCCGAGCTAAGAATACACTTCCCTCACCCCTAGAAAGCAGTCCTAGCTTACCATCGGCTTTAGCCCCTAAGCGCCCAAATATGAATTGAACAAAGAAAACCAGGAGGGGCTGAATTTCGTCAACCAAGTTCCAACCCTCAAGAACAAAGACAAAAGCGAGCTATACTACCTAACCCAGCATCCCTTACCTCCCCAAGAACCACCTATACCCAACCTAATCTAACCTGTCTAGGTAGGTACCTAGGTACCTACCTAATACCTGACGATCAGTCCAGGCCGGGAAGAACAGGAGCACGTCTTTACCTACCTACCTACCTAACGAGCCTGAGGAACGGTTCCTAATCGGAGGTGTTTCAGCTAGCAAAGGGAGAGATGTATAGAAAGAGTATGTAGATGTATCTACGACATTCGACACACATTTGGAGGTAACTACGCCAAGGTCTCCCTCTTTTTCATTTCTTGCTATGTACCTAGGATACGTACATACGTATCTCTGACAATGAGCACGGGGTGATCGGGACCGGGATAGGGAGGAGCATCATCATGTCTGCCTTAGGTACTTACCTGCCTACCTGTCTGTAGCGTTGTAAATCCTAGTGCTAAGCAGGAAAGAATTGTAGCCTCTTGGGCCCTAGCAAAAATAGAAATTAGAGTCTAGGTTCCTTTGTACATGGCTTTAGTCTTATTATATTCTTCCTCTATCCTAGCATCTACCTAGACAAGCGAGCAGACACTCGTAATAGCAGCATGGTGTCCGCAAAGGGTTGAAGATCTGCTTCATGGGAATTGGAGTGGTAGAGTGCGTGCGCTTCGGATGCCCTTATCTTATAGCGTCGTCATTAAACCACGAAATAGCGCAACTGACTCCTGACCTATTCCTGTACCCCGTCCATCTGTCTGCTAGTCTGCCCACCTATCTATACGCATGGCTTAATAAAGCTAGGCCTGGTTGCCATGATCCTCCCCTATGCTTCCTAGGTCCGTAGGTGACCTGCGTGCCTGTCTAGAAACAACAATGGTATCAATCCCGTATCTACAGACCCCTTATCCCAGTCCTAGCCACCAAGGCAAAGAAAATACAGCGCAAAATTTGTGGCACATCTGACCGTACCACTATCCTCGCAAAGTAAAATGTTGTCCTAAATGGCGATCGTACTAATAAACTACCGCGGCGTGCCTCGTAACCAAGTTTCGTTTAGAATCTCGTGGTATTGCGAGTGAGATCGTGTTGCGTACCTAGAGCATTAAAGGTAGTAGACGAGTGCCAAGAGGAACCAAGTGCAAATTCTTCGTAAGTGTATAGTTAAGTAATCCAAACTGAGGTAGAATTGCTATCGAATTCGTGATATAGCATTGGTATATAAATTTCTCCAGGCACGTAGCCTTTGGACCATGCGGATGGAAAAACCAATCCCAATGCTTGAGTGTATAATTCTGTGAGCGACCAAGAACCCGATACCGCAGCAGTCAGCCATATGCAGAACTGGTCAAAGTCTCGGGTGGATGGTATATAAAGTAATGGTCGCTCTATCATAAAAATTAAAGAATACAACGCCGCCGTATATGTGATGTCGTAAAAATTCGTCATCCATGCCGTAGCGAGCTTAACCGAGCCATTGTTCACAATAAACCGGTCCATCCATTTGCTCCTTAGGTCGGACGCGATTAGTCGAAGCCAGAAAACCTCCATGCAGAATCCAAGCGAAAGCGCTTGTGCAGATGCGTAAATCGGGAATCCCAGAACCGTGTCGTAAATAGTACCTAGTATAGACGTACATACTAGAATCCTTCGGGAAAAAAAAAAGATTAGAGACTCATAGTTAACCACTCCCATTCTTGAGGGCCATTTCCAGATCCGGAGTTCATCACGCCAGTAGAGCCCCCGGACATTCCGGTCATGCTGTGTCCCATCATCGGTCTTTGAGACATGCCAAAACCGTTGGCAAGGCCCAGATTTCCCGGGTTCGACATGGTAGTGAACCCGCTCGAAGAACTAATGGAACGAGCTGCTTCATTCGAGCCAGTCGAATTCTCAGGGCTGTCGACATCCATACCGTTATATGACTCATTTGGCCCAGTGCTTTTACTACTACGGCGCTGGCGCTTGGAAGAACCGCTGGAGCCGATATTTCGCGGGAGTGAGGCGGCACCCGGTCCTGGTGCATTCTTTGGTGGAGCTGCTGCAATTGGCACGACACCTTTGCCGCCCACCGCACCAGTAGCAGAGCCCGCATAACTAGTTGGCGTACTTCCTGCCGTGTTACCACCGGAACCTCCAGCGCCGCTTGCAGGACTTTCGCCCTCGTTGACGCTGCCGGCTCTGTTGGTCACCGATGGTGGCGTAGTCACCTGCGTTGTGCTGTTCGTGGCAGATATAGCCAACGTCGAATTTTTTCGAGAGGCGGGCCCAGAGGCAGTCCCTGCCGCGTTGCCAGTATTCTTCTTAGATCTTGTGCTCGTTCCGCCAACAGGAAGGCTCGCGCCAGATCCACGATTACGTTTCTTGATAACGTCGGTCTTGAGACTTAGAGGTCTCACTACTCCGTGGAGCTTCAAAAATAGACCGCAAGCGTTGCACAGGGGCTGGCCTTCCGGGTTTCGACGCCACAGCGGTGTAGTTTGTGTAAAACAGTTAGTACAAGTAGTAGGCGTACTTCCATCTCCCTGCCCTCCCGCGGCAGCTTGCAGGTTGCTCGTGGACCCGTGTTTGGAACCAGGCGGGGAAGTAGGTCGACTAGGTGCCACGGAAGAGAAGCCCGAGACATTACCTGACACGTCTGCTGGCGGAGAATTCGGGTTCGACTGAGCTAATTTGTCGAACGGATTCCCACGGCCACCCATGTTGGCGTTTGGCGTCGAAGCTGTACGAGGGATCTTCTGACGCCTGTCGCTGGCCGATCGAAACGACTGGGACCGCGGTAGGCTGCCTTGGCCGTCCCAATCACCCGATTCTAAATAATCTGTTGTCGTGCCTCCGATAGTGACTTGCTTTCGAGGCGGTCCACCAGGATAACGAGCTGCTTGTGTGCTGAACTGCCCAGGCAAAGAAGCATCCCATCCCATAGAGTTTTGATTGCCCATGTCCATCCCTGATTCGTTTTCAGGTGAAAATTGAATACCCATGTTACGATCAGCGAACGCGCCACCCTCCTCATCTTCATTATCGGAATCAGCACCGAAGTTAAACATATTCTCATGTGCCATGCCGACACCTGGGGAACGAACTGGGTGGTCTGGCTGAAAGACTTGGCTTGGATCGACATGTCCGAAATTAAGGGTTTGCGTAAACGAGGCTGAAGATTCTGGTCCGGTAGTGGTTGGTGGAAACATGGAGTTACCGTTATGTTGGTGCATAAATTGCTGGTTCATCTGACCCCTCATAGACCCCGCCGGTCCTGGACGGAAGTTTGGTGCTCGTTGATGGCGCATATCCATCGAGCTGAAAAACAAGTTCTCATTTTCTACCATAGGATGTGGTGTAGAAACAGCCGATTGATACGCAGATCCCGGTGGGGAATAGTAGTCTGCGCCATTGACTGAGTTGGACGCAACACCGTGAGGGTTATAGAAACTTGAAAAGGGCCCATGAGGAACCATTGGCGAAGACGATGGTGAGAACGAAAACCCTTGCTGGAAAGGTCCTGCTGAAGTAATGATAGGGTCGTTCTCTATGGGGAAGGTGTCAAGAGGAAAGGGAACACCTGGATGATGAGGTGCATGGGTGTTGCCGTTTGTATGAGAGTTGTCTAAGGAGTATTCGTGGAGATCAGAATCGGCATCCATCTCGTTAGAGACATAATTATTGCTGTTGAGAGCAGAGACGTGAGGGGAAAAGTTAGCGGGACGCTTCAAGTTTCGAGTCTATCACATTATCATTAGCTCTCTACATATATCTGCCGCATGAGGATAGAAATTTCGCTGTAAATCAATGTGAGAAGTAAAGGGATTAGATATTATGTTTTGTTTTAGTAGAGCAAACAAAGGCGCCTCAGCTTTACTCACTCGTCTCTCGTCAATGCTGGTTTTTCGATGGTGCCGAGTGACGTAGGCAAACTCATCCTGATTTCTCTGATGAGCAGGGACAGGAACCGACTGGGGGACGAAATGCTGCGAGGGTGGTTTGCGAGATTTGATAGGGATAGCAGCGGCTGTAGTGTGAGCCACCTTCTCTGCCTCTTGTTTGCTCGCGTCTGGCGAAGGTGTCGCGGTGAATCCGGCCGGAGTCGAGACGCTCTCAGAAAATATAAAATCGTCAAGGTTCATGGGATCCGTGTGTCCAACGTTCTGATCTGTCGTCTTTCGAAGTTGTGCGATACCGCTGGGAGCATTGGCAATATTCATCGCGGTGTTGCCGGTCTCGTAAGAAGCGGTGCGACTGTAGAGACGGTTAGAGTCGCGATGCGCCTACACAACACTATACAACAACCAACATACCGAGCATCTTCCTGCCGTATTTTCTGTAGACTCAAGTGCATCATGCGCCACGTTAAATTTTCCATGCGCTCCTGGCTGGGTAAACTCTGCTTCGTGTTACGAAAGAACCTCCAAACTTGTGTTGCAAGCGGATCGTCTCGCTGCAGCTGCTCTATACTCTCGTTGTTTCCGGATATACCATTCTGAAGACTCGGGAAAGTCGAGGATTGTAGAAAATCGAATACTGTCGGGTGGGTGTCTGGTTTTGTAAAATCTAAGTTAAGCTCATGTATGCGCAAGTCACCAGGACTGCTCTCGTCGGTATTCCTCTTACTCGTCTGGGCCGATTCGGCGGCCGACTCAAAGGGCCTCCGCGGGAAGCGAAAGTCATGCTCTGTCGTAGTGGGATTCATGGCTGTCGAGGGACTTGAGGTCGCTATAGGCGACAATGTGCTGGCGGCCATGTCGTAGAGGGGCGAAAAAGGAAAAAAAAAAAAGAAATTCGGGTCAAGGACTCTTTTTCTTTTTTTTTGTACGGGGTCGTTGGAGAAGTGATTTCGTACGTATTACGGATCACCTTCCAAATTTCCCCACGTTCCAAGGTTTGGGCTGTCAGCCCAAGTTCCTTCACAAGCCGAACGCTATATCCTAAAGTTTGTGCCCCCGGGTCCTAGCGCCTATGAGGATAGCGAACAGCTTGTAAATCTACACGAGATAAAATAGGAACAGTAGAGACCCAGCGCTAAACTTGTAGGTTGAGCGCGCAATTAATTGGATTTCTCTCCCTTCCTAACTAGCTTGTTCAACCTCTCTCGTCCTTGTAAAATCGGAGAAGCGTGATGTATGGTACCTCCCGGGAGAGTGTCGTGGAGGACGGAGGAGTGGTAGTAAGAGCGACAGCTACTATAGCAGAGCAAAGTAACGACAACAATAGCAACTCGGGCAGTTCACTGTCGCATTGCCCTTTACAATTCCACAGAGCGGGTTGGGTGGATTGGATGGTCACTCATCAGGCAGTTTGGTTCGGCTTTGCCTAGGTGACATGGGTGTGGGTGCACCCTCAGACTTTGTAATGGAGGTGGATGCAAGTGCAAATGCAGATGCTGGTAATTCCTTGAACGAAGGGGGGAACCACACTTGGACAGGCAGGACAAGGTAGGGCCTGGGTTTTTCTTTTGCGGCGGCGGCAACAGTACTAGCAGCAGAATGCAGCAGAGCTACTGGGCTAAGCTAGGCTTGGAATGATTCCGGTGCTAGCATCCATGGGACCCGGCGATCCACGGTTCCAGCGACCCCAGTGGGCAACGGGTGCTTCTGCGGCTTTGTTGTGCTAGGAAAGGGCTTGGGAGGGCTTGGGATTGATGATTCTTGATGGCTGATCCTGGACCAATCCCACAACGACAATTGGAGCTCGAGGGATTCCTTCGACTGCCTCCGCACATAAGACCCCAAAAGCTCCTATGCAGCCGAAGCGAGTTCTGACGAGGGGTGGATCTGCACCGAAATTAAAAAGATGAAAGAGACCTCGACCAGTGGGGGGAGGATATTTGAAGGTTGTTACTGTTTCGAGTCTTTGCGTTTGAAAACTGTCTCCTGTGATCTCTTATTTACGATGGTTATGATATGATATGTTATGTTACAATTCTTCATATCTAGTGTATATTCCGGATTAGGCGTGGGGTCTTGGAGGGAGTTGTAGAATTATAGAATTGTAGAAAGTCTGCATTTAGATGATTTGAGAGACATTGTCGAGTTACATGCTGCATAGAAAAAGCTTGCCCAGGTGCAGGTGCAGGTGCAGGTGCAGGTGGTTATGCGACAAGGTTAGGCCATTACATATGTTAGGTACCTATGTACATACATTTACAGGGTACCAACCAACCAACATGTACGTATATATGGGGATTTAGAGTGCTGTATTTGACTACTGTGGTACCTACCTAGGCGTAGCCCTACATGTACCCCAAGTACCAACGCTAACATTACATAGGACACATCAAAGTAAGTGCAATTACCCACACGTAAAAGACTGCCCATTAACTAATGACACGAGTAACGAGGGTCGCTACCTAACCTCATACATAGTACATGTAGAGATATACATGTAAGAATTATAAATAATGCTAGTTATGTATACGCCAGGGGGAAACATACATACAGGCAAAATTGAAAAAAAGGAATTTGTGACCATGACTTGTTGTGCGTCGGTCCATGGAAAGATCCCAAGCCATGATTTTCCGTATGTACATCCCGGTCGTGCTAGGTACAAGTATGTTACATTTAGCAGCTGCAGTGCTGCGTTAAAGTACTCGCGGCGTACCAAGTACTTCCGACCTTCGCTTTCCTCCAGCTTTGCGACCGCGCCCCTCTTCTTTTTCTCTCTTCATCGTTCATTGTCCAACTGCAGTCTGCAGTGTCTGTAGTGTTTGCAGTGTCTACAGCGTATGTACACACAGTAGCAAAATATCCGGTACGGTTTACTACCAGCATTCAAAGCGGACCACCCCATACGATCAATACCTACATCGGAAGTATGTATCTATCTGCTTTGGTTAAGTGACGAACGCTGCTAAGACGTCAGGTACGTCAATATCCAAGATGAAAATGTAAGATCAGTCAGTTTTAGTCGAGCCTTTGGTGACTTCAATATGCATGGACGTTGTAGCGCTAATAGATAATGCAAGGATGGTCCTCATTCGGATCGTGATATATCGTGAGAGCATCATCCGGTCTAACGCCGATTTGTGGAGCAACGGGAAAGAAACAACGCTGCTCAAATGCTAGTTAAATTTGTTAGACTCGAATTAAAAGCTTCATATGCTTTCGCTGCCTTGCTGCCTCGCGGCCAGGCGGCTCAGATATTCTTAATAGTTAATACACTACTCGGACCCTACATATAGGCTAGTATCGACGCTATGCTTACTTGGTAAAGAGTCTTTATGGGTCTCGGGAAAAGCCGGTAAGAAGACGTCCTACGAACGGCTTAGAGACTTGAGCCACTCGAGCGTTATACTCACAAAGAACATGGGGATGGGGATGGGAATGGGGATAGCAACTCTTGTCTCGCTCATACTGTCATGGGCGGCTAGCAAGCTTGAGCTCCGAAGCCGCAATTGCAAAGCTCATTTCTAAAAGCGTACTGTCATCCATTGATGGTGTTGGCTTTGTCCATTAATAATTGTAGGAGGGTAACTTGGAAAAGTATCCCATTTTCCAATTCGACGGCAAAGAACTGTGCATGAGGTTGTGTCACCAGCCTCAGGATGACCAAGCAGCATAGAGGCAAGCATAGATGGCGCGAATTGATTCCCAATGTATTTATTTAACCTAGCGGGCTCTTCAAACTACATGGGCAGCTCTAGACGTTCTAACTTAAGTAACCGATGTGCTCTCTCAGTCCGCTAGGTCCAACACTTTCCAACGTCCGCCGCGGGATGTATTACAGCAACGTCGTCTTTTGGGAGACAGGTCGTCATCCCGTCGAGAAGCGAGAATTTCACCGAGGTGGGGGTTCCCATTGTTGAGAGTGATAGCTCACACGGTAAAAGATGAAAAAAGATCACATGGACAACATCAAATATTCCTTCGTCTTGTCTCCGCGATACTTGGAAGTGTCCCGGTAAAACAAAATAAAAAATCCTTCGCTGGTGTCTACGTGAAACGGGAGATTTCTAGTACCAGATTGAAGGCCAGCCTATACTATGGTCCGATATGTAGTCGGACTCGGAGCCTTAAGAGGGGATTAAGCTTGCGATCTAGAACCGGGCCAGCGAGGTCCGATGTCGAAGGGACCAGGTCAATCACAGCATCTTCCACCTCGACAGTTCTTGCAGATGTGGGAAAGGGTTCGCAACGGATGAGAGCTGTGCTCTGTACCCTGTACTGGTAAAGTAAAGGGTACGCGGGACGCGCAATGTGGTCCAAGCCAAGGGTCGAGCCAAGGATCAAGGGTTAGAAGAACAAGGGTCAAATAGTCTTACATGGACCAGATGAACGAACCCCCACACTTTTTGTACGAACCCTGACAAGATGTCGCAAGACAAGTTAAGCAAGGGCCCAGCCCACAGGCCATTTAATCCCCACTCAAGCCTCTCTTTCACCAAGTGTGGTAGGAGACAGCAAGCGAGACCGTGGCTAATGGATCATCTAAAGCTGACAAGCTTGCGGCACACCAACTACTGACCATGAGTTGACCATGAGTTGCTTCAGTACTGGAGTTGCTTTAATAGCCGTCCGCTACCATACTACCATACTACCTAGGTCAGGTAGTGTATGTAGTTGAATCACGAACTCCACCATACCAGCAACATTCATTCTATTTTTGGTCAATAGATCTCGTATGAACCTGCGTCTCTTTTATATCATAGCCATATCTAATGTCTCATTGGTACTGCCCTCTTTTATATTTTCCTTCAAACTTCAATGCTGCCCATTTTCGATAAATAACGGCCTGACCAACACGGCAGAAAGGAACACTCACTCATCAGCCTCGCGGCTTTCCCGTACGGTCTTCTCACGCGAGACTCTTTGGAGGATGGTTCCGGCTCCCCGCCGTTTGAAACAATAATGACGAAACTATCCGTTCGACTCGCTAGTGTTATTGCCATGGCTAATAAGCCATTTAGTGAGGACGCTAAGATTCTAACAGTTACTTTTCGTTCGCGTGGTAGTGGGCCGGGACCCCCTTCAGTTAATCGTTAGCTGCATTGGTGAAGTTCGTCCGTCACCTGAAGAGGCTGGTAGGGTAGCCAGTTATCATCTCAGATCGGGCTTAGAATCTTCAGCGTTGCAAGACCAAGACGCAGATCCGTCGCCTTCTCTTGCGCAACAGCAGGAACTTGGAACCCGGACACTCGTAGGTGAATTAAATTCCTACCGCAATATATCTATGCATAACAGCTTTTATTGTTAAAATGTGGGATATGAGCTATCGTGTCACTTCCCCTGTCCAGACGCCCAACGGCAAGTCGAGATGCATATTAAAGACCAGAACTCTGTCACATGTCAAATCCTTGAAATTACATACATATAGTATGTACTAATACCCTCCACCTACATCCCCGGTGTAAGTAAGATGGGACCATAAATATAGCGCCTATTACAATGACTATCGCATATTCTTATTAATATATTTGATGTCTATTCAATGTCTCTCATTCGACGACTTGGCCGCGTCTAGAGTCATGCAGATTCGCTGTAACAGAAGCTTTGGAAGTCAGCTTCTCATATATTTCCCCTTTAGTCTGCAACTCTCTCATAAGGTAGGTAGTAATTATACCAGCTTTTTTTTTTCCTAATAGGCGACCGTCGCAACTTGGAATTCGGGATCGCCGCATTTGTCGTAGCGTAATATCACGGAGTGCCTCAAGGAGCAACTGCTCTAGACCAGGCAGGTCCTGCATCTCATAAGTTCATGAACTTGCTAGGACCCTGAAAACCCGGCGGAGTGGGTCGACTGTCCAAAATAGCCTCAATTGCTAGTGACGGCTTCGTTCCCAGGGGGGCCTTATCAGTTGTGCAGTATACCACACATACATACTATGTATAACACACCTGATGTAATCAAAATCGATTCCACTGGTTCTTTGGTCAAGACTAGGGCCGGTAGTTGCCGCGAAGGTAAAGTTGAGCCTATCCAGGTCCTCTGCTTCGGTCGCACTACCGAAATAGGTCATCGTGGGTTGTTACATAGACGTTACTTAAGGTGAGGAGAATGATGACATTATATTAACTAAGCTCGTACTATACCCAGCTGTAAATAAGTCACACCTAAGAGAGTTTAGTCTTACCGAGGCGCTGGACTCTTACGTCCAGGGATGATTTACAAATACAATACGATCCAGGCGTAGAAACAATAGTGCAGTGAGAAAGACCGAGTGCTTACCGCCAATCAATACTCTGTATTTCAACGAGACCTCGTGACAAACTACCAACAACCGCACTACAGCACCTACCAGAACCCAGTACCGAACCACTAGGTTAGGAGGTTAGGTTAGGTTCCAGGTTCCGATGATCTCGGTGGTACTAAATCGACCGCCTTCTGGATTTCGTCGTCCTCCGGATTTAGTATTTCCTACTTCCGGTCCGAGGCGTCGTAAATCCTAGGGGAGGTCCCCGCGGCTGCGCTCAGAAGGTCGACAACCGGCTTTGGAGATATTTCCAGAGGCAAAAGACGAACAAGCGGCCCGATTTTTGAACGGTCTAGAACTAACTGGTTATGGTTGGCAAATACTCAATGCAAGTAAAACAGGCATTTTGAAGTATTTGACCGAGACGGACAAGAGAGGCGCACAAAAGGCCAAAAAACCACGTGAGCGCAGGTATCCTTTTCCGGGTTTTGTAAATTTTCTTTTCCTTCTTCCAATTTTTCTCTCCTCGTGTACCCGGCCTCGGTTTCCCATTCTAGCCGCCGACAGCATCGTAGCTAGACCGGGGTCGTCCAATAAACGAAATGACTCGGCGTGGGGGTTTCCCAAGGGAGAGAGACGCGGCAGGGTCGTCAGCTGGTCCACTAGGCGCGGGGGGGAGGCAAAGGTGATCTTGAGAGTTCAAAGTTGCAGCGAGGAATCAAGATGGGGTTAAGGGAGGAAAAAGCGCCCGGTTGATCGTGAGGTCATCTGGCTACTACTCTTTGAGTGATCTCCCGTGTAGGAATGATGTCGTACTACCCATCGTCTCCTACTTCTCGTCAGACAAGCATGAAGTGGCTTCGAGCGGGTGATGTTTGTCGTTCCTTCGAGCGTCACCGCAAACGCTGATCCCTCAAGTAAGACCCCGCGTTAAATAGTCGAACCATTGACCAATCATCGCGGACGTATAAACAATGCGACAGCGAACTCCAACTTGTATACGACTTTCCCTTATCGGTCCACGGCATTGGCAATGAGAACTGTTGGTAAGCTTAATGAGTGAGAGGTCGAACCGTTTGTCTGGCCAAATGGGGGCCACCTAAAAGATATAGACGGTAGATCTGAGTCCTCCTCCTTGAGTATGTTGTAAGTGACCACATTTGCCTATCTCCAATAGGCGTTCGAATGAGGCAGGTGACCAGGGGTTATACAGTCCTCTATCATTACTATGAAAGTTCATCAGATAACACAGAGCTTCAAGAGTGTTAGCTATCAACTGGATGGGGACCAGGCGTAGAATTTATATTGTTTTAGGTAACCTGTCACAAGAGCTACTGAGCATTTTGTTACCTAATAAGTCGCAAATCCAAGTCAGAATGTCGTCTAATTGCGCCATCAAGGTCTTGCTCCACCAAAGATAAATCCCAGCTCCTATCTAAGCTTGAGAAACATCAGCTATGATTGAATCTATCTTGTCCTTACATAGATATCTGACATACGTATCTGGGGTAGACATACATATGCATGAATATAGTTGGCGGCGTATCTGGGGTAGATCTAGATAGAGATATCTATGACAATTCGACCGCCAGATTGCTTGAAGCGGTAGGGGTCTTAGCAAGAGGCTCTCCCTCTTGTCGATCTATTCTTATCTCTCCTATCACGCAATCACTACCTTATCTTGAGGAATGTGAACACTGACATCTGCGTGTCCCGAGCCTTATTAAATCCCATAAAGCTGTTAAGCCATCCATCTTTATCATTCCGTCTTAGATCCTCTTGTTGATGCTGTTGCCCCTAGGCTATGAGCTTTGAGAGCCATTGAATAGGAACTTCACTTCTGTATTAAGAATAGTGAAGACTGGAACTCTTGAGCTGCGAGGCTTAATCCTGCTGATGAGAAATGGCTTTCTTAATTGATCAAAATGGCCTCACAAAGCCGCAAGCGAGGCAAGACTCTTTGTTCGACTTAGTCTTGTCAACAGTCCCTTTGTGTATAGGTCGACTCAACGGCGATGGGGGTTGATGGGAACTTATCGAGATATGCCTGCCCTACTTGGGTACTTAGGCATAATGGCTCATTACAAAATACACATACATCGTCCTGACGATGTTGACGATAGTCTCGGCAGACTTTAATTTTAAGCGGACCTGCCTTCAAACTTTGTTATGGAGTGGTCTACTTTTTCAATCAAGATGTGACAATGAATGGACAGGTGGAAGCACTTCAGAACTGGGAGTACTAGGTTCACCCACCATACACACCTCAACTGTCACGATCACGACAACAATAGCATACAACCCTGCTGCTGCACCACCAGATTCGATGTTTTCGTTACTGGGATGCTACAGCCGAGGGCCCGGGCCCGGGCCCGGCGAGTCGAAAGGGAATCTTTTCGGAAAGGAAGGGGACTATGTCGTCCTAACTACGGTGCCCGGTGATCAGTTGACGATACGAGCTTGCCTCGAAGGTTGTGACGAGTTGGACCCGCCAAAGAAGACTTCTAATCATTATGAACTCGTTGGACTGAGTAATGGAAGGTAACCCATCAATATCCTGCTGCGTTACTAGCAATCTCCAAGTCATTCTACCTACATGCGTGATACTAATGAATGGGGTACTAGCGAATGCTTCTGCGGATTGAAGCTTGTGGCAGAAGCTCGTAAACTTACTCTTGGGGATTGCAACACGCCTTGTACCGGCGATTCAGGGCTATCATGTGGAGGAGCGGATACGGTCGCCGTATATACTCTCATCGTTGCCAGCGAGAGCGACAAGGTTACAAGTCATGCCAAAACCCAGGATAGCAGCCAGAGCGATGAGAAAGCAGACGAAAGCGGTACTACCCCTACAGGAACTTCACTATCTTCCGCTGTCGATACGAGTGCGGCTCTCAAAGCTACAGATTGCACAGAACCTACAGCAACCGAAACCCTAGGAGATTCACAGGAGACATCAGGGAAGGCAATCATACCTTCGTCATCACTTCTTCCCTCGTCAACACCGTCAGATCCTCCTGAAGCGCCGACCACGGGACCTGCCATCGCCGCGATAACGGGTAGTGTCTCAGGCGCCATCATCCTAGCAGCATTCTTAGTTCTATGTGTCCGAGCCTATAAGCGGAAGAAGCTCCAGGAGGCCACACGTAAAGGGGCTATAGTCGTATCCGAGACGCAGCACGAGGACAATGACAAGCAACACCCACGACGACCAGTCCCAAGCGCGATCGATACTACGGGATATCAACTTCATGGTCTGAACAAAGGAACCGGACCTGTCGCCGGAGACGGCCGTGGAAGTGGATATGGAAAAAGGGATGAGGATATAAGTACCGGCGCATCAACAGACGGCACATACTTGGTGCCCAACACACCCGCCCTCGAGTCTGGTACCCGCCTCCGTCACCCTGACCACTCCGCACGTCTCACGACAGCTTCATTGCCAACCTCCGAAAGCGACACCTTATACCACAAACTAATGGACGAAGTCCGCGGCGGCCCTGCTGGACCAGTAGCAACCCCCTCGCCATCCAGCCCGCCTCCATCCGCAACAAGTTCATCAGTCCAGTGGCGAGGAAACCCCCCGAACCCCTTGACGCCATCAGCAGCATCCACCGGCCAGTTCAACTTCGATTTCAACGCCAAGCCTAGCGTGTCGAGCCCAACACCGGCTGCCCGTTCCGAAGCCACCCTTGGCGATCGTGCTTGGCACAGGCGCAGGGTATCTACGACGTTCCAGCCACCGGCCAGCGGACCTCCTTCCATGCCCCTACCCCCTACGCCGCCTCGACGACAGCAGCAGCGAGGTTTTGACTCGGTGCACTTCACTCCCACGCCCGCGTCGAGGGTGAAGCCTGGTAATAATGGCCAGCACGATGGTGGCGAGAAGAAAGAGGGTTCTCGCGCCGCCGCATTGCCTGCGGCATTACCCCTTGGACTCACGGGCCAGGGTTCGGGAGCAGTAGGAACACCAATGCCAGCGCTGAAGGACTCCCCTACGATACCGGGAACACAGAGGGATTCGCAGGATTCTCGACGACAAGAAGGATTAGTAGGAGCTGGACAGGAAACGGACGGAGAAGGAATGGGAGAAGTAGGAATGCAGCTGTTGCCGCCCAGCACACCTGCGGGACAATCCGACGCTCAATCGAACAGGGATACCATCTACACGGTGGGAGAAGAGGACTGGCCTGTTGACGAGGGTGGTGAGGCAGAAGGACCGGAAATCTCGCCTGTATCGACGGATACGGTTGGGACGAGCATTCTGTTCCCGTCGGATGATGAGAATTAGGCGTAGCGTAGCGTACCGTAGATAGGTAGTGAAGCTAATAATATCATGCGTTGTTCTCCGTATTCCCCCTTTTCCTAGATTTCTGATAATGAAGAACCACCACAGAAGAAATTGATATACTTAATTCTACCTACGTTAAATTGACCATTCTCACGTAGTCTAAATGAGATAACTAGCTAAATCATTAATCATTTTTCGTCCTATCGCATTAAGTAGCTCCATACATTAACATTCGTATACCCAAGACGCCATATCATTTCCTTCTTCATTCCCAAAGGAATGAAACTTACATAGGTAGACAAGCTTCTGAAGACCAATCTCTAACTACTAAGTAAACCTAGCCCCTATATTCGGCAAGGGGTATAGTATATAGATAAAGACAAGTCCCCTCATAGCATACCAGCAACAACCAATATCGCCCCCAGCGCAACCCCCATCATACCCGTAACAACCGAGCCCTCAGCCCCCGCCCCCATCCCCCCCGGCGCCGCACCGCTCTCCGCGCCCTCCGTCGCCGTCGGCGTCCCCAGCGTCGTAGACGTAGTCAGCGTACCACTCACAGCCAACGCCACAGCCGCAAGTCCGGTCCCGGTCGACGTAGCACCCGCAGTATCCGTAGTAGTAAACGTAACAGTCTCCGTACTCGTCGGGCCCCAGCTCCAGCCCGACCCCCAACCAACCCAGCCGTTAAACCCGCCCAGCCCGTTCCAACCACACCCCGGCCCCACAAACCACGGGGACCCGTCGAACGCGCACCCCGTGACGGTAGCCACGCCGCCGGTCCACGTGCGCGACGACTCGAAGGCGGATGCCCACTCGCTCCAGTACTGTCTATACGAGTCGACTGCGGACGAAATGGCCGATGCGTTTGGGGGCCCGTTGCCGTTGCCGAAGGGGCCGCCGAATGCCTTTGCGCCGCCTCCCCAGCCGCCTGGCGCGGCCCAGGTGACGGGTCCGCCGGAGTACGTGACTGTGCGGACGCCGGTGCTACCTGCGGATGTGCACTCGGAGTACTGGGAGCACAGGGAGCTAGAGAGTGAGGTATAGGACTCGAAGGCGGTGGAGGACGAAGAGGTGGCGCATGCACTGCTGATGCACGAGTTGATGCTGCTGCCTTGGTCTGAGTTGCAGTACTCGGACTGCGCGGGCCAGCCGCTGGTTACGGTGGCGGTGGGGCTGGACCAGGCGGAGGAGAGGCAGGATTGCTTTAGGGGGAGATGTTAGTGGGTTGGAGTAAATAGGGAGTGGGCAAGGTAGGGAGGGTGTATACGGTAGGAGAGAAGGGGTATAGTGAGCAGGCGGACTAGAGGAGTAGGCAAGAGACTAGAAAGAGAACAACTCACAGCACAACCCGGAGCGCCTCTCCACCACTGCGCAGAAGCGGCCGCAGGTGCCAAGACGATGGCGACGGTTGAAGTCTTCATCTTCCCCAAGCGGACTCGTATAAGCAGTGTATATGTATGTACGAACGAGCAAATGTATATCCAAATGTATATCTACTTCCTATATTCCAAGACCAACAGCAATGCCAAGAAGCCTTCGAATACGGATGTATAAGAAGATACCAAAGCACGTGGAGATAGGACGAGGAACCGAAGAAAGCACACGAAGTCGAGGGGAAAAAACACGAGAGCATATACTTATATGCTTCTCTCCCCGGTAGCTAGCTAGCTCAGGGTAGCCGAACAAAGACCGGACGGGTCAGCAGTCGAGACTTTGTGTCATGTATGTCAAGAGCTATAACGTAACCAAAAAGACGAGTATGTCCAACACCAGGGCTGCGAAGACAGTTCGTCATCGCCCTCGCCATCGCCTGCCCGTCTTTGTCTGTATGCTTGCTTGCTGTCCTGCATACTCTAATTTTCGATGCGTGTGATCATCTCCTCTCCTCTCCAAGTACGCACTTGCAAACATTGGCTCGGCCACTGCATCATTACCTTAGCTCGGGGGGGCGGAGAAAGGAAAGAAATGCAAAAGAAATGCCCCCCTAAAAATAGGGTTAGGACAAGTTCGGGCTGAGTTTTGCAGAGGGAAGTGTAAACTTCCAGAAGACGGTGTCTTCCCTACATAGTCCACCGCTTCCACCGCTGTTCCCGGTTGCCGATCCTACAACGCGTGAGCCCAGCTGAAGCCGCGCGTCCACGCAGCAGCAGCAGCAGCAGCAGCTCGCCTCCCGCAAGAAAAGATAATTACATACATAGGTACCTAGCCTAACATAGCGCATATGTATGTACGACCATATCTGGGGAAGACAGCATGAACGTGGTTGGTGGAGGATCAGCTCGGGATATGCCGTCCTACGAGAACCACGACGTACGTATTATGTATGTAGGTCGCGTAAGCTGGGCTGGCTATATGTATTACCTACCTACATATGTAGTTCCAGGCTTGCCGGTACCGTATGTAGGAGTCGTAATCGCCTATGTTCGGCCTACCAACATGCAGTATATCGCTGGGAGGAGGTAGCTAGTCTATGTCTAAGGCAACTGAAATGCAATGCAAGGCAAACTCGTCGATCGACTTTAATACACCTAATTCACCTAGTATGACGGCATACATAGTACGATCTTAGATCAAACGTGGACACATTCCAACACTCACTTCTCGTCTACCCGGAACTGGGTGGCTGAGTGCCATTAAGCTTCGTCAGTGCTAGGTTGTGTCTTGTGAATGGAGGCTTGTTTGCGCGGGGTTAAGCATTGGGGACGTCCGAGAGCTTGGTGAAGCATATTTTGTGACCAATCAGCGGTGACCTCGGTGATCTGGTAGTCCTCAAATGGGTAAGTCTGGCAGCTTTCCGGTCCCGAAACCACGCGAGTTTCCTTTGCTTACCACTTCTCCTGTACCCCCAATCCCTTTACTTTGCGTTTAAGTTCGGAGATTCCTAGATATAATTAGACAAGATTTAACCTCAACTATCTATTTCATGACGAACGTTTTTTCCTTTCAATGTTCGACTTGAATGAATTAATAAACAGTATTGTAAAATCAAACTTACATATTCCAAAGCAGAGCTTCTTCATCATTATAGAAAAGCCCGGGACATCCATATCGAAGACTGACGTATAGTCTGTCGATCACCTTCGACGTTTCAATATTGAAGACGTAAGCATATGCTCATCGGGACAGCAAATTTTACAGGGCAACAAAGATGGTACATAATAGGCTATACCTGAGGCTGAAACAAAAACAGTCTATTGCGACACTGTTGTACACGACTGGTGCTACTCCCCTGCCTCTCGATGTCGAAGCCCTATGGCTTCCCTCGGAACCGTGCCGAGATTAAACGCGTATACCCTCCATTAAACCCCCTCAGTAAAACTCCTAATACGATATGCATAAGACCTGAAAACGCCCTCCTTTGAATCAATGATTAGCTCGTCGAGGAGCCACTGACGAAAAAACGAAGAAAATGTGGTATAAACCACGTTATCGTGTGACGATATCTTAGGTATTGTCTAAAACTACCCATCGCCGTCAAATCATGTGGATATCATGTGGCGGCGAGCAACAAAACTGTTAAGCTTAAACGAGATAGGTTAACGCCTCCTGAATTTAGACAGTGGACGTCTACCCTAGAGCATCGTGCCAAACGTCTCGTCAGTCTGGATCCGCTTCCGTGGGCTGCCGTCTTCCGTGGTAGGTTTTCGATGACGGAACGTAAAACCAACGAAAAGGCCCTTGCCCATCTGCTCCTCTCGATCGGCCATGGTTTCAAGAGCCTGTTGTTTATCGTGGACTTCTTTGTACTTGGCCATGTCAGCTTCGTTGGTGAAATCATCGAAGTACCCTGCATCCGTTTCCGAGTCCAGCTCGGGTACAAACGGGGCTTTCGACTCTCTCAGAGTGTTCCAATCTACTTCGGCAAAATAATGATGCTCGAAGATATCCTTAATATTAGAAAACCGCTTGGATCTCGAATTGATACACCTAGATCCGGTTAGCCTTGTTTTCATCTTAATACTCGCACGAAACTTACGTGGTGATAAAGTTCCAGGTACGGGTACTTAAAAAGTAGTTCGGATCCTCCCAGACTGGTCGCTTAAGCACTTCTTTCCAATGCTTCAGATTATGCCACGTTTCATCAGCCGTAGAGCCTGCAAAGGGGGGAAATCCAGTGAGGGCTTCGAATAACATGCATCCCAAGCTCCAATAGTCGACAGTGTAGTCGTACTCCTCGCCGCGGAGTACCTCCGGAGCCATGTAATCTGGTGATCCTACTATGGATTTCGCATAATTCGTGTCCCTCTCACGCATGGTTTGATAACCCTCTCGGCGCTCTGCCACAGTTCGCTTATCCATAGCTTTACCAAACGGCACAGTAGTCTCGGAAGCCTTCTCGAGTCTGATACGCATCGAATTGATCTTTGATGATGCAACATTACCAGCCGCCAAGCCGAAGTCGGTTAATTTGACGTGGCCAGTGGAATCAATAAGGAAGTTTTCTGGTTTCAAATCTCGATGAATATAGCCCAGCTTGTGAAGTGCATCCACAGAACAGAACATCTCAGCGATATAGAAGCGAGCATGACGGTTGGATAAGACGCCCGTGTTATTGAGGAGAGTTCTGAAGTCTCCACCAGGTACGTATTCCATGGCAAGATAGATATTCTTGTCGTCTTGGAACGAGTACAAGAGGCGGACGAGCCACTCGCTGTTGGCAGTGGTAAGGATATCTCTTTCCGTGAGGACATGGCGGATCTCGTCCAACTTAAAGAGCAGCTTCTTGCTCATGACTTTCAAGGCGCACACCTCCTTGGTATCCTTTTTCTGGGCCAAGAACACTTGCCCGTAGCCTCCTTGACCAACTTGGGTCAGGATTTGGAAGTCACCCTGTCGTAGGCGTATACGACGCTTGCGGAGGTTTGCTCTCTCCCTGCCGGTGTACCTCTGCCATAACTGGTTGTACTCTTCTTGATCAGTTTCCGGGGGCGCTGGTACCTCAGCCTTAAAGGCGTTTAGCCGTGACTGTCTGGCGCCGACATAAGTAAGCAGGTCGAAATAGTAGTCTAGGAAGTCTTCAAGCAGTTAGTAGTGTAAACATGGCGAACTAGGCAAGATAGTCTTACACAGTTGCGTGACGTTAACTAGACGGCGGACGTTGGGCTTCTTCAGAAGCTCCATTTCTTCGGGAGTAAGACCGCGAGAGGTGTTAAATCTCTTGGTCGTGGGCGTTATTGGCCGAGTGTCTCGGAGCTGATAGAGTTCTGCACGCGATATGGCAGCTTGGTTGTGCTGATAGACGGAATCTCGCACCGGGATTCTAGACGGTGGCGTGTTCTCCTGTCCCTGCTTCTTTAAGGGAGTTCCCGCTGGTTCCCCTGCCTTACGAATGATACTGTTATCCACAGTGGGGGATGCAGCCGGAAAGTATCCATCATCAGCTGGTTGGATGTTGCTTTTGGCTGGCGACAAAGGGCTAGCTCCATTCTGAGGTCTTCCAAGTCTAACAGGGCTATCGAGAGAAACTGGGTTGAGTTTCAATGCGTCGAATGTAGTAGGAAGTTCGTTGGCTCCCGGGGGTATCGTCTTCTTGCTTGGGCTGCCCTGAGGTGTTGAGATGGGAGTGATGAATGTGTTTTTGGTCGGGGTACCTGGAAGGTCTGAAACGGGCGACTTTGCGTCTTTTGGGCTTGGAGAGGGAAACATGGTGGAAAGGAAGCTTGCCATAGCTGAAGACACCAATGGAGAAGGTTATGGTAACTTCTATCGTTGAAGCGTCGAAGGACGATCGAATAAACACGAAGCCCAGGGCAAGGGAGGGGCTCGCTGTGGGAGCAGTTTAGCAGAAAGATGAAGATGGATCCAATTGATAAAGTATAAGACCAATTCTCATTCGAGGTATTATGCAAGATGCAAGAAGAAAGATCCAAACTCCATGCACGATGGTTGATCACTGGCAACCAAATGATGCTTGTTTTTATTACATGCCGGTTGGAAGAATGAAAGGTGGGATATGTTTGCGATTGGGCTGCAACAAGAGGATGGCGGGGTCTTGAATTCTTGGGGAACAATAATAATAATAATAATAATAGACACAATAATAGATAAAGTTATGTATTTCCGTACATCGAGATGTGTAAAGTTTAAAAGTCAACATTGTCACCCCGGCAGCCGCTAGACTACGAAACGCCTAAGCTTTCTGTTGTAACGCACCTGGCAGACCTGGTTGCTGAGATCTCTCCTTCCCTTGTCCCCTTGCGTAGTGCACCGTGCTACGGCTACGGCTACGTGCCACGGTTGGTTACCCAGTATGTACGTACCGTATGCACCTAACCTAGAATAGACCCGTCTGCCCTGGCGCTATCCCCTGTCAACTTCAAGCTGCCCCTGCTGGAATCGCCCTGATTGCCCGGCTATCTGCTTATCATCTTATCATCGATTGGAAATAATGTACTGTTTAAACTACTTGAGTATCACACTGTGCAATGATGTGATGCAATAGCGCTGCACAAGGCTGAGATATCCTGCAAGAACCCATATTTCATAACTACATCCTCCGTTTAGGTACCTAGTGTATTTTAATGTTCCTTGTCCCCAACGGCGCGTTCCCACACGATTTATGCTGAAGTGCAACGCAGTTTCTAACGACCATCAATCTTTTGCAGTAGCTGTATATACCTTGTTGTTTGACTATCATGCCGAAAGAGAAGAATTTCAACCCGGTGCAGGCTCAGCGCAAAGCTGACAAGGCTAAAGCGCTCAAGAAAGGTAATTACGTATCGCTATCATGATGTTCGACGATATTGAACACCTACTAACTGTCTACTTGTAGGCAAGGCAGAAGCCGCCGCCCGTCGAAACGAGAAGCTCGCAAAGCGAAACCCCGAGAGATTACAAAAGCAGATCGACGACCTGAAGAAGATCACCTCTAGCGGCGGCAAACTCACTAAGCACGAAGAATCGGTACTAGAAGGGTTGGAACGCGACCTGAAAGCAGTTAATAAGGCCAGAGAAGCACTGGGCGATAAGGCGCCATCTTTTGGTCGCAGTGGTGGCTTTAGAGGTGACGGTCAAAGGGATAATAATAATGTGCTGGGTAAGCGAAGAAGAGGTGGTGATGACGGCCTAAGCAGCGATAGCGACGTACCAGACGACGTTAGAAGTATCCCTATGCCGCGAGACACGCCGCCGCCAATTCCGAAGGAGATATTAGACAAATGGTATGCGAAACGTAGGGCGGCACGAAATGCAAACGATACACCGCTGGGCGGCCAAGACAAGCAACCGCCGCTACCAACGGCGCCGGTAGAATCTAAGACGGTGTATGAATCGAAACCGATAGTACGCGATTTGCGTAAGGAAGCCGTTAGCGCATTCGTGCCCACGGCTGTTCGGATGAAGATGGAAAAGAGCAAAGGCCACGGTGGTCTAATGGAGCCTGAAGAAGCAGACCGTTTGGAGAAAGAAGGCTACCTCAAAGCTACACCGGCCCAAAGTGACGCGTCAGAACTCACTACGACGACAGGGCCCCAAAAAGTTTCGATGGAGGATGTGGAAGACGATCAAGATTGAGCCTATCGAAATTCAATAACCATCTAACTTATTCTCGCGGGTGGCCGTTGGAGTCGGGTCCATTCCTATTAGTTGAAAGTGCGGCGGTTCCTAGCTAAACGCCATAACTGCTGATAAATTGCAGAGCTTGGGTTGTTACACTTTGGCTAAATCCTACCTAGGTTGTATCCCCCTGCTTCCTGGAGGAGGGACGCCCCGTCCCTTCGTCGTTGGTGCCTGCAGCCAAAGACGATTCTTGGTAAGAAAGATAGCTTATCAAAAAGGTCTGTTGGTTCTAGATACCTAAGTCTGGAGCATTGGGTATCACTCTGGTCAGGGGTAGACCGGTAGTTAAAAGGTCGTGTGGAGGTGAATGGATCTCTAGCGGCTGTGTAGTACGAATTTTCGAGACGTAATCTATATGCAAAAAGAGCGCGATATCACGTCTTTCACACCTTGTCGCTCGACGACTGGCCAAAGTGGGTTCTGGCGGGGTTAGAAAAGTGCGGTCTGTTGCCTCCGAGGACGGATGGTAACCTTGATGTTCCTGGGTTTCGGTCGAGATCGAACGCTAATGTGGATCCAGAATAGTCATCGATGTTAAAATGTGCCAACATCTGGGTCCCTGTACGGTCTATACCTGTAGCTACTATAAAAAAGCTTATAGACGTGTCCAGCTACAGAAAAAAAAATTTATGATTCCTAATAGTTTCTAATACTACTCGACAACCCCAGTCTTGCCTATATATAAGATAGACTCGGCAGCGCAATGGAAGATATAGAAAAAGT